>JAJJWX010002106.1:0-1200000 GCA_023529315.1 Papaver bracteatum | reverse complement strand
TCAATTTGATTTACTCAAGCAAATATGATTCACGAGCCTAATCAAAGAGAGATAACTTGGATTGTACCAAAGACTAATATCCAAGTGTCAATCAATTTAAATCAACAACCAACAAGGTCGGATATTCTAATCGATTGAACAACGCACAACCTGTATTATTTCAATTATATAACAAAATATAATGCGGAATAGAAATAACACAGACACCAGAATTTTGTTAACGAGGAAACCGCAAATGCAGAAAAACCCCGGGACCTAGTCCAGATTAAACATACATTGTATTAAGCCGCTACAGACACTAGCCTACTCCAAATTAACTTCGGTTTGGACTGTAGTTGAACCCCAACCAATCTCACACTGATCCAAGGTACGGTTATGCTCCTACGCCTCTGATCCCAGCAGGATACTGCACACTTGATTCCCTTAGATGATCTCACCCACAACTAAGAGTTGCTACGACCCAAAGTCGGAGAATTTAATAAACAAATCTGTCTCACACATAAAAGTCTACAGGTAATAGATAAATTTGTCTCCCACGAATAAACCTATGAGTTTTGTTCCGTCTTTTGATAAATCAAGGTGAACATGAACCAATCGATAAAACCAGACTTATATTCCCGAAGAACATCTCAGTTTCATCAATCACCTCACAATAAACTTAATCGACGCAGCGAAGAAGATTATTGAAGAATCACAAACAATGAGACGAATATGTTTGTGACTACTTTTATCTTGCCTATCGGAGATAGAAATCTCAAGCCAGTTATTACAATTGTACTCGTATGATAAAAACAGCAAGATCAGATTACACAACTACAAGGAAAGTAGTATCGGTCTGGCTTCACAATCCCAATGAAGTCTTTAAGTCGTTAACCCGAATTTAGAGAGAAAACTCAAGGGTTAATGGGTATCGACTCTAGCTTGGAGAAAACTAGTATCACAAAAAAAAAGTGTGTGGGGATTAGTTTTTCCAATAGCAAGAGTTCTCCCTTATATACTCTTTCAAATCAGGGTTTGCAATCAATGTTAGCTTAGTAACAAAGCATTCAATATTCACCATTAGATGAAAATCTGATTAGATACAAGCTGATATCTTTCAACCGTTAGATCAAAAACTTAGCTTTCCATACACACATGTACTTGACGTTTTGAGTTTGTGTAACCATACCCAAACGTGTACAATTGTTGGTTCAATATTAGTCAACCAAATGGTTAGCCAAATGATAACTTTCATATCAACAATATTCTTCTTTACCATAACTAGTCCAAATGACTCAAATGAACTAGTTAGAGAGTTGTTCAATTGCTATGAGATCTCAAGTACTACAAGAGACACAATTAAATCAAAAACGATGTCATTCACTCGAATTAATTCATGAACTATAAATCCACGGTTTGCAAAAGCATTCCTTAGTAATTTAAGATAAGTTCACGAATACCGTTTTCAGACATAACCTCTTGAGTTCGCGGACTCAAGCTAACCGGTCGAAGTTATTTTTGCACCCCATTTCCCCCATTTTTTCTAGAATGTCAGCTTGTATTGTCATTTCCTTGTCATCACCATATTTAAACTGTCAGTTATATGCTCATATTGCCATTTCCATATTTCTGAATGTGCTGAGTTATGTTCTTGTGTATTTGTAGGTCATTCTGGGATTGACAAGCTACCACTAGACCTTTTTCAATGGTTGCAGGCATACTGGTGTACAAATTTGGAACACCTTTTACTTGGATTACAACCTTATCAGTTGCTGCATAATATTGCTTTCTTTATAGATACCTTTACTAGAATTAGAGCAACAAATATTTCGAGAACTGTGAGAATGATATTGTTGGGCCGGGTCCCTCCTTATGGTCCAGCAAGGTTCCCCTTATCAAATGGGGAGAGTTAACTAGTGGTTTCCTTGTTAAGGTTATAAGAAAAGGCATCAGGAGATGTTTCTTTTCTTCACGAGTGTATCTTCTCTTTGGTCGTGAGAAAGAGAAAGAAAATAGGCAGTAGAGAGAGTGAGCTAGAGAAAAAAGTTAAGCCACCATTTTTGGTGAGATTGAAGTTATCTTGAAGAGAGAAAGAAAGGGTTCTTGAAAAAGATCCGTTTGGTTGTTGTGGTGAAGATTGATTGATCAATTTCCACATCTCTTCAAAGGGGGGGAAATCTAAGGTTTGCTCAAACTCTAGTAGTAAGTAATCTTACTCTTGCTATTGTCAAATTGATAGTGAATCTCATCTTATTGGTGAATGAATTGTTGATCCATCCTTAGGGGTGAGTGTAATTTAGGCAAATAGTTATCCAAGTGCTATATGCACCTTGAAGTTGTTGTTATCCCCAAATTGGGAGAATTGTGTGTAACCCATTATTGTCATAGTGGAAGATTTGCCCGTAGTTTTTTACCCTTCACCTTGGAGAGGTTTTTTACAAAATTTTGTCTTCTGTGTTTTAGCATCTCATCTCCAATTGAGGCAAATTTGACCAGCTGATATCAATATAAAACTGTGCCCAAAATACGCCAATGGGCATGGACTCCAAATCATCATTACCAGCAGCTTTATCTTTCCTATCACTTCCTGCAAATAAATAAATGGTAGCTAGTTAGAATCTTGAACATTGAACATATTATGTTTTCTTGCTCTATAAAGTTACTTAGAACAACATTGCACTTAGTGAACCGATATCAGCATAAAGTATATACTGGTCGGCAAGTTTTCCTCGTTGTATCAAGGTCTGCAAGTTTTCCCCAATATATCAAACTTTCATCACGTATCAAGTCACTACATGCAGGTATGCACGATTTTTAATAAACCGAACAGACTCCTGAAAGGCAAAAATAATTGAAAGAGGGCTGGTGAAACGAATTCACTGGGGTTTAAGTGTCTATGGCAGTTTGGCAACATTTACTTTCTGATTTCCAATTATACATTAGGTACAGTAAAAGGATAGAACTAAAGAATCTAGACTGGGCAGTGTGTTCCAGTGTTTAATATGTTAACTTAACATCAAACCTAAAGACCATTTTGAACCATATAGGCTCCAACAAAGAAGAAATACAAAACCCTTACAAGAATATACACGAAAAAATATGTTGGTTGATCAAATAAATGATGAAATTACCTATCACTAAGGTTTCATGTGCACAAAGGTTCAGCTGAAGTCTGAAGAACAATATCATCCAGGCATGTCACTAGAAAAATCTAGCCATCTGGCTAATCAAATAAGTAATGAGGATACCTCTCACTAGCATCTATCTGTCTTTAGGTTAGCCCTGAGCAACAACCTTATTTTCCTCTATGGTAAATTTATCTTATATGGTTTTGAGTTCTTGAGTTGTTTTCTTATTGTTGATTATCGATTCTTGGTTTTTGATTTGCTGCATTTTGTGCAGGTGAGAGTTTGGAGCTGTGAACCAAATAGCAAGCATGGTTTTTTTGATAAGACTCAGCTTATGCATCCATTAAGTATTATGCAATATGATCTTTTCGTTGATCGATCCGGGTGAAAACTTATCTAGATTAGACCAAGAAATAATATGGAAGACACAAACCTAATAAAGTACGAGAACCTTGACTTCTTAAGTTTCATTAAGTCACTGCTTATGCGTTGAATCCAGTTGAAGCTTACTGGTGTAACATTAAGATGCTACTTTTGTTGTTTCTTCTACTGTTGTTGTTTACTTTGAATTCGTGTTTCAAGCAATTAGAATTTGTCATTTGGAGCTCTCTTATATGCAAAAACATAAAGACAATTGAATTAGGTATCAATTAGTATGGATGAGAAAACCAAACATCAGCAGATCAATGTTACAAAGTAACAAATGAAACCTGTCATCATCCAACCCCCATCGTTCCAACATGCTGCACTACTACCAATAACATTTCCACCACTAGATTCAATGGCTACCAATAAGAAACCCATATCCTGTGGAAGTCATTGAATCCTGTAGACACCATGAGAAATAGGAAAAAAAGGACTTCATACCACAAGAAAAATAAACCTGCACGGAGATCCAACCATGACAAAATAAATAAATTACGAAAGACAACAAGAAAAAAGGACCTTTCGAGCAAGAAACTAAGCTCACGGAAGAAAGTTTGCTTCTAACTATATTTGTACATCTGTTGCTATTCACTTCTACATGCACTTACCTTGATACTTGTATCATCGTATAATCGAACAACAAAGCTCCTACGGTAAGCCTTATGTAGTTGCAGGAAAACGTACACTACACCCCTTACCACAATCCACAATTATCAACACATATTTGAAGATTAAGAATAACACTTTATTGATTAATTCTCAGAAACGTTACAAGAAATGGAAGAAATCAAGAATACAACCACTCACAAGAATTTTCTCTCTCCTCAAAACTCTCTCTTGACTCCAAAATTGATCTCTCCTTTCGCAACGTCCTCCACTTGGATCATGATTTTCTTCTTCAATATTTGTTATAGGTGATCTTCTTCTTATCTCACTTCTGATTGTTCTCGAACTTGATCTTGTTGTGCTTCTTGATCTTCTATTTTGTAACCTCATGTTTTCCATTCTCAATTCATGGTTTTGCCTTTCCAAATTTGCACGTTCTTCCGCCTCTAATCTCCTTTCCTCTTGTATTCTTTGTCTTAAAACCTATATTGTTTCATTTTCATCAGCTCCATGTATTAATCCTCCATTTACTTCTTGGTTTATTCCCTCTCGTCTTTCATCTCTTAATTGTCGATTTTCTGGTTCTTCTATTGAATCTGATCGCCAAGTATGCACGCTTACTCTATCATAATCTACAGCTCTATCTTGCATTGGTGTTTGCTGATTTGGCTGTTGAACCTGATTTTCTCCATCATTCCTTGTTCTATTTTTCTCCATCATTCCTTGTTCTATTTCTTCCTTGTTCTTCTTCTTCTAGCCATTAATCCTAGTGAAGATTCTCCTAATTATTCCAAATTCCTTCCAATCACAATGTAAATCTTCACTTTGTTCTTCAAATAATCATCAATTCATCCCTGTTTCGGATTCTGAAAACTTGAACATATAGTAGATTGGTTGCGAACATAGCATTAATGAAAGATAAAATGAGGTATCTCTCATCCACTCTACCTGCCATTTCACTGCACATTGTTTTCCATTAATCTTCTTCTTCTATCTTCAATTCCATTAATCCTAAAATGTGGTTTGTAGATGAGTGAAAGAAGTTATAGAAAATTACGTAAATTAAGCTCCTATTTGCGCTCAATTTTCCCACTGCAGTATTCCAAATTTGATGTGTTGAATGACACTTCCATCAAAAATACTAGTTAATCAATTGCACTCAATCTTCACTTCTTCAATCGCTTCATCAAGTTGTCTTCTTCTCTTCTATCATTTAAATTCCCATCATTTCTGATGGTTCATTCCCAACTGAATGTTAAATGATCTTGGTTGAATGTTAAATTTTCTCTTACATTTCTTTCGATATTGTATCTCTCGTTTTCTCTTCTGCGATTTTCTTAGGCACCCTATCGTATTCTTCGTTAATATTACCATTATTATGTTATGAAGATTGATGATTATTCCTGCGATTGCCTCTTGGAATTCTTGGAATTTGGAATAATGTATCAAGTCTTTGAATTTTATTATTTCCACCGCGATTGTAATTCCTTCCAATCACAATGTCAATCTTCACTTTTTTCTTCAAATAATCATCAATGCATCCCTGTTTCGGGTGCCAAGTATAAAATTTGGACCATTACACCCCTGGAATAAAGTGAAGATTGCAACGATTCACTTTTCAACGATTAATGGATTAATGGCTAGAAGAAGAAGAAATATATCAGAAACACCAACAACCGTAAGGAGGAGTAAAAGACTTGCAGGTGGAGAAACAGATGAAATAGGAGAATCTTCAAGGGTAAGAACAAGAATAAATAGAACAAGGAATGATGGAGAAAATCAGGTTCGACATCCAAATCAGCAAACATCAATGCAAGATAGAGCTGTAGATTATGATAGAGTATGCGTGCATACTTGGTGATCAGATTCAATAGAAGAACCAGAAAATCGACAATTAAGAGATGAAAGACAATAGGGAAGAAACCAAGAAGTAAATGGAGGATTAATACATGGAGATGATGAAAATGAAACAATAGAGGTTTTAAGACAAAGAATACAAGAGGAAAGGAGATTAGAGGCGGAAGAACGTGCAAATTTGGCAAGGAAAAACCATGAATTGAGAATGGAAAACATGAGGTTACAAAATAGAAGATCAAGAAGCACAAAAAGATCAAGTTCGAGAACAATTAGAAGTGAGATAAGAAGAAGATCACCTATAACAAATATTGAAGAAGAAAATCATGATCCAAATAGAGGACGTCGCTAAAGGAGAGATCAATTTTGGAGTCAGGAGAGAGTTTTTAGGAGAGAGAAAATTATTGTGAGCGGTTGTATTCTTGATTTCTTCCATTTCTTGTAACGTTTCTGAGAATTAATCAATAAAGTGTTATTCTTAATCTTTAAATATGTGTTGATAATTGTGGATTCTGGTAAGGGGTGTAATGTAGGTTTTCCTGCAACTACATTTTGGCACTAAAAACAGGGATTGAACCTGTGACCTAAACACCAATGCAAGATAGAGCTGTAGATTATGATAGAGTAAGTGTGCATACTTGGCGATCAGATTCAATAGAAGAACCAGAAAATCGACAATTAAGAGATGAAAGACGAGAGGGAAGAAACCAAGAAGTAAATGGAGGATTAATACATGGAGATGATGAAAATGAAACAGTAGAGGTTTTAAGACAAAAAATACAAGGGGAAAGGAGATTAGAGGCGGAATAACGTGCAAATTTGGCAAGGCAAAACCATGAATTGAGAATGGAAAATATGAGGTTACAAAATAGAAGATCAAGAAGCACAACAAGATCAAGTTCGAGAACAATCAGAAGTGAGATAAGAAGAAGATCACCTATAACAAATATTGAAGAAGAAAATCATGATCCAAATGGAGGACGAAAGATCAATTTTGGAGTCAGGAGAGAGTTTTGAGGAGAGAGAAAATTCTTGTGAGCGGTTGTATTCTTGATTTCTTCCATTTCTTGTAACGTTTCTGAGAATTAATCAATAAAGTGTTATTCTTTATCTTCAAATATGTGTTGATAATTGTGGATTCTGGTAAGGGGTGTAGTGTAGGTTTTCCTGCAACTACATTTTGACGCTAAAAACAGGGAAAATGAAATAGTAGAGGTTTTAAGACAAAGAATACAAGAGGAAAGGAGATTAGAGGCGGAAGAACGTGCAAATTTGGCAAGGCAAAACCATGAATTGAGAATGGAAAACATGAGGTTACAAAATAGAAGATCAAGAAGCACAACAAGATCAAGTTCGACAACAATCAGAAGTGAGATAAGAAGAAGATCACCTATAACAAATATTGAAGAAGAAAATCATGATCCAAATGGAGGACGTCGCGAAAGGAGAGATCAATTTTGGAGTTAGGAGAGAGTTTTGAGGAGAGAGAAAATTATTGTGAGCGGTTGTATTCTTGATTTCTTCCATTTCTTGTAACGTTTCTGAGAATTAATCAATAAAGTGTTACTCTTAATCTTCAAATATGTGTTGATAATTGTGGATTCTGGTAAGGGGTGTAGTGTAGGTTTTCCTGCAACTATATTTTGGCGCTAGAAACATGAGGAGAGAGAAAATTCTTGTGTGCGGTTGTATTCTTGATTTCTTCCATTTCTTGTAACGTTTCTGAGAATTAATCAATAAAGTGTTATTCTTAATCTTCAAATATGTGTTGATAATTGTGGATTCTGGTAAGGGGTGTAGTGTAGGTTTTCCTACAACTACACATTAATAATATCTCTGTCTTGCAATCGGTCAAGAGAAACTCCCTTTATTAAGTACAGGATGAAGCACAATGAATACACTCTGCAATCACCGGAACTAAACCAATAAAAATAGAAGTGTCAATTTTGGATTACCAATTGCACCATATAGGATGTTGAATGCCCATCTAACGATATCTCAAAGAACTAACCTCGAGCTTTGTTTAGGGACCACTTAATCAAAGTCTGCATAGTCGCAATTCTATTCTCCATTCTCTAGGATAGTCCTCAGAACATCGTAGATAGCGATGACCTCGGATAGGTTCCCTGCTGTCCTGGTGGATCTTTTACGCTTTTGATTATTGTATAGGGAATCATAGATACAAATCTTCTATGTCCTCAAGAGGATTTCAATTGCTACCCAATAATTGTCGTTCACTAGCACCAGAGCGTAAATATGGCATCAATGCCGTATTTCCCCGCCATGTGCAATTTCGTATAATATAATTGTTGCTTTTCTTTGGTCTTGGATCTCAATGTTTGATCTCTAGCGTGCCGCTGTTTTTCAGGATGATGTTTAATCGAGCGTGAGAAACCGCACATTACAAGCCATCATTAACATGTACAAAATTCAAGTATGTTTATAGTGCAAATGAGATAAGTTCCATAGTTTTCATATAATACTCACAGCGAAGTAACTACCAACTATTGTCCACCAAGTTTTCTTCGTGAATCCAGGGTGTTTGCGCATCGAGTGCAATACATAATTAACAATCTGCAATAGGTCTCAAAATAGATAAGCTGACGAGTAAATTAATAAAATATCATGAACATAAACTATAATAAGATAATCTACTTACAATGTCTGATAACCAGTGGGACCGTGGTTGTGATGTTCCTCCTAATAACTTGACATATTCATACCATTTCAAACTTTCTTTTGTCTCTTCAATCTCCTCCACTAGAGATTTCTTAGGGCGTGGGTCGTTTGCCTTCTTGGTTTCCTTTGGATCCACATTTTCCCTGAGCATTTTAACGATCATTAGTCAATGACTTTCGAGTTAAATACAGTAAATAAGCGATAGACACTTGCCATGTCCATATGTAAATGTTCAGATTCCTTTTACAGTTATTTGAGATACCTGGATCCTTAATATTTTCCCCAGCATAGTCATTTCTATATTTTTTTGGTAAGTGAGGCTTGCATACAGTGATTCAATCTGAGGTCCCACCTTTACGATTCTAGGCCTCTTTAAGTTGGGTACGTCAGGGGATTTAGATGTTTCTACATCCGCAGCCACTGGAGAATTAGATGTTTCATCTCCCATATCGGTTTCTTCTTCTTCTTCTTCTTCTTTTTCTCCATCCCTTTACCGTCATCATCTGGAGTACTTATTTTCTCTACCATCTCTTCTGGTTTTAAAACTGCTTCAGTATTAATGACTGAGTCCATCTGTGTAGAAGCCGTTGTTGCGTTAACCCAATCTCTATCACTTATCCACATAACTAACGCTGGCTGGAGCCAACTTCTCTCGTAAGAAAATATCAAACATATTTGTTAGCTGGGACTCTGTAAGAGTGTATAAGGTATCTGACCCATGTCCTACGCCAACGTCCCGCGCAAATCCCTTGGTCATCCCCGACCAAGAGGATTCATATAACTTGCTAGATTCTTTTGGAACATCAGACGGTTCCAAAATATCCTCCAACAGCTACTTATCATCTACTATGCCAATAAATCTAAGGGAGTCACCATTGTACAGCTCGTACTCATCACAATACACTTTTAGCCCCTGTCTCAAGGATACAAGTTCACTGTATCTCGGTTCGTTTGTGAGGATACACGTTCCATGCCAGTGCACCACCGACCGCAAGTATGCTTCGACACAACCCGTCCACATAAAACCCCTAATTGCAGGAATACTTGCCAATGCCCAAGCCTGAAATAAAAACAATAGTTAGATCTTGAACTGTACAAACTACCTCCTAAGTATACAAGATGAATAAGACCATTTAAACAGAATATGTGAACTTACTGTCAGAGCGTATGACAGTCCAAACACCCTGTAATGAGCCGGCAAGCCCAACCGACCACAATTCTTTGGTTCCTTGTATTTCTTGACAACACTGGCTTTCTTACTTTTCTTTCCATCATTCACAACCAGAGCTGATCGAAAGCTGCAGATGGTTTTTCTAAGACTAACATGAACCCATGGAAACTTGTTGAAGTTATTCAAGTTATCCACCAAATGGCAATATGCTCCATTTAATACATATCTCGCCTGACACCCCAAAAGAATAACGTGCACAAATAAGAAAAGCGCCAACTTAGCATTCTCATCGTCAGATCAAGTGGTCAAATCTCATTTCTCGAATCGCGTCCAGAGGTTGCCTACTGTTACCCTTTTTTCTCCAGGGAAATGAGTTTTCATGATTGGTGAATCCTTGATACATTTTGGGAGTGGGTTATCTAGATCTTCCTTTGTTGCAGCTGTCAACTTGAATTTAAGTCCTGTAGCAAGTGCAAATTCTTTCATTCCAAACCTCAAGATATGCCCTCCAACCCCAAAGTTCATACAAAATGGATCACCATCATCTTGTCTCTCAATTTTCCGCGAGAGTAGATAATGCAAAATTGTACTGCTGTTAAGGGTTTCAGGCATATCCAGGAAGTGTCCAACTGCCGTTGAAGCAAATACTACGTAATCCTTTTCGCTCAAACGACCCTTGATCGTGGGCATAAGATGCATAACTGCGTGATTTGTTACTCTCGGGTAGTTATCCCGATACTTCCGTGGGTGAACAAACTTGCTATACACATGAGATGCTTCAAGTCAGTTTCTTCCAAGGATATCCAACAACTACAATATTTTGAAGGGAGGAGGATTCTTTGACATGGTTATTCTCAAACCATCTAACAATTTCAACACCAATGTAGTTATAAAACACAAATGATAATGAATCTAAAAGACTAAAACTAACTTTTGGTAATATGTTCGTCTTACAAATCATCTACATTACTATTAAAAATTAATGCATCTCCAAATGGCAAACCTCACCATCTACAAAATTTACTGCATCTCCAAATGGTAATATGTTGAAAAATTATCTCTAAACAACACTCTGAAAGAAAAGACTTTATGAGAACGAATGAAACAAACATACTATGGTTCGGTTCCTGATGAATTACATTCCGACGATTTAACAAATGCAAAAGCCATCTCTAAAGATTCTTTGGAATTGACATCATCTTGGAGGTCAGTAACCGTTGAACCTCCCGCTATAGTAGCATACATCTTTCCCTAACACCATGGACAACCAATCAATTTACTATCACAACAATTCACTCAACTGCCGATATATAACAAATCAGGTTCATAATTTCAGTGGATTTCGAGAAAGAAGAACTACACATACTTACGTTTGCAAAGAATTCTACATCCATTGATTCTTAATCCCAAAGGTGTCAAAAGACTAAAAATATGTATTTAAGATATATGGTTTCATAGGGTCAGTATCTGAAAGGAGAAACAGTTTTCTTTTTCAAGATATTGAACTAAACCATGGTCTTGGCAAATTAACTTCAGCGATAAAACCTTAATTACATGTCCCAATTGGGTCTCCAATTGTTAAATAAATAAATAATTAAGTATAAGCAGGATGCATATGATTTTGCATATCACCAACATGACTATGTAGTAATTTATTATTTTCAGAATTGAAATAACTATTAGAAACCCATGGAACCACTTTACTGAGATGAAGAAGAATTTACCAGTTATGAAGCTTTTACCAGTGCCGAAATCCCAAAACCCTGGACACAACAAAATCAAAAGTTAGGAAAACACCCAAATTTATTGAAATCATTCGAGTTACGGTGAAGGTAGGGATTGAATTTAGCTCACGTTTAATGAATTTGATGGCGGAAGCACTAGTGTGGGTATATTTTGCACCAAATGAACTAGGGTTTGAAGGCGACGAAGGGAGATGCTCGCTGCATATCTCAAGAGAGAGAAATGGTTTGGTATCCGGAGTATACTTTTCTATTTATATGGCCCATCCAAATGCGACATCAGTGCGATTTTTTTTGGGATACATCCATCATTTGCTAATTAGATAGTACCCGGATCGGGTATATTGGAAAGCTCGTGGTAAATTATGGTAACTATTAGCAAGCCGTGGTATTGGACAGAAATATACCTTCAGATGTGCCTTCCAAACATAATTTCACCATTTTTGTTTTGTTTTTGATGTCATTTGACTTATTTCTTCACTATTTGGAGCGATTTTTCTTAGCCATTTGGGGCGAGCTTCTCTTCGCTTTGAGGGCGATTTATTCAAACCTTGATCGTTGGTTCGTGACTTGCTATTGTCGATTCAAGAGCATTGTTAAGTGCATATTTTGCATATATTTAGTGTCGAATCCATGCTAGTATTTGCTATATTTTCTTGCAAATTATTGTATATTACGTTTGTTTTCTCTTATTTGTGTTTTGCTAGGTGATTCATCCAAAAGAAGCGAATTGGTACTTAATTGTGCAATAAAAGAAGAGGTTAAGCTTGTCAATTCCACAGAACTGACAGTTAACTAAGAAAGGGGACAAGCTAATGATTAGGGAGACAAACCAATAATGGGTGAAAGAGACAAATGAATGATTGGTAATGATGGGTGGAATTTTATAATGCTTGAATGATTGATACGTGATTATTTCAAGCAGACTTATGGAAGCTGAACGGGCACTTCATCTTTTTCATCGGAGCAGTATCGGCTGTACGTAACAGTGTTGATGGTTGATTGTTGGCTGCTGCCATTGAAGCTGTAGCTCGGCAATAACAGGGTTTTGGTTGCTGTCGTGATAGATGGGCAAAGGAAATTTGTTGGATGATGGTCGTTGTTAACGAATGGCAGTTCAAGGTGATGTTGATACCATGACCGATGGAGCTGTACTTACTTATGGCAGTGAGGAATATCAATGGAGCTAGGTAATTTGACGGAGCTGCTGAAGAATGGGTGGTCGAGAATGTTAACAACGTGCTGCTGCCATGATCAGTTGAGCTGTGGTATTCAGAAATGAGAAGATGAACTCGAGTAGGAAGATGGATGATGTTTTTATGGGCAGTGCTCGGTAATAGAGAAGAAGGATATTGAAGCTTGGCCATTAATGGATTGAACGAGAAACTGACAGATGAAGTTGGCAGTGGTGTTCGAAGCTGTGGTTATCTTGGTGTCGATGGAGCTTTGGCAATGGCAGAGACATGAGCAGTGGCGATGGATACCGGCGATGGGTTTGGTAGTTTAATGGAGTTTGGGTCACTGTTTGCGTCTGAAATGGAGCTCGAGAAGCTCTGTAAAGAGAGTTGGCTATTGATGGCAGTGCTGAGATGGAGGAAAACATGAAAGAACAGTGAGAACAAGTTAGATGATGATGGAGCTGGTTAGAAGTATGCAGGGGATTGAGCTGCTGCTTTTATTGGCAGTAGATATGAAGATTGCCAGTGATCAGCTGGTGATGAAGGAAGCAATTGAGCTCGAGAAGAAAACAGAATGGTTCTCGGTGATTGATCAAGAGTTGGAGCTCGGGTCTGCTGTCGTAATCATCACTGGAAAATATATGCTGTTGCTGTAGAAGTTTTGGTTCGAGGTTTGGAGTTGAAACTCGAGTGATGGATGCTCCCATATGCCATTGCCGTAAACAATGAAGCTGATAAATGAGCGTCACGGAGATGATCAATGGTTTCTGCTGAGTTGAGCTTGAGATTCAGGAGACATATAAACTCACAGAGGGCCTGGTATACGTGAGTATTGGCAGGAGTTGGAAACCCAGGTGAAATTATTCTTCACGGCAACCAGACCGTCCGTGGAAGTTATTTGCCGGAGTAAAAATCCAGCAGAAATTATCGCTCACGATGGGTTATGTGTCCGTGAGAGGTCTGACGGGAGAAATCCAAACTCAGGGGAATTAAGAATTTTCAAGGAGGCATGTCTATCCGAGAGTCTGACGAAGTGAATATAATCCAGCAGATATTTTCGCTATCGGAGGGATGTTTGTCCGTGGAAATAAGAAGAGCTAGAGACAAATGAAGTGGGCCGGATCTGCTGCACTTTAGCGCAAGCCCAATGGTCTGTAGCCATTCTTTACACGACCCAAACTTGGCCGTGACCAGCTTATGCTATTTTGGCTAGTTTTGGCAACCATTCGACACGGGATTCGAGCACGGGCACAACTACAATTGGGACACCTATATAAAGAGAACTTCTAATATTTTTGGGAAAAATCTTATAATCTTTAATCAAGTTTTGGAGAGAAGAATACAAGGGAGAAAAGCTAGGGTTTTGGAGCACTCTTCATCACCGTAACTATTTCTTTTCCATTATTTTCTTATGAAACTCATGGGTTTTATTAGTACCATGAGTAGCTAAACTTCTTAGTGATTGGGGATGAATTCTAAGTTCTAGACATGATTTGAGTTATTATATAAATCTATTTTGAAGTTCTTCACATAATTATTGATTGTTTATACCAATTGAATATTTATGATTAATTGATAGATTATTTAGGTGACCAACTGAACTAATTTGTTGATTCAATTAAATGCTAGTATTGAGTTAGGAGATAAGTAATAGTCGAATAATTCATACAAAAGTAGAGAACACAAGACCTTGCAGAGGGATTCTGTGTAGCGATTGTGTGTTTAAACAACACTATAAAGTCTCCTGGCAGACGCAACCGAATTTAGCTTATTCTCAGGATCGTACCGAGTCAAGCTATGCGAATCGGCGACTAAATCGGTGAAAATTTTCTTAGATTGTTTCGTTTTCAGTGAGAATCAGCATATATTCAGGTGAGATTTCCTGGTGTTAGGTTTCTTTTCTTGAATAATTTCAGGTGTGTTTCATCTAATATGTTTTAAATTGGTCAATGATGGAGTTTTTTTTGACTCCTCGATCTCAATCTGAGACTTTACCAAAACCAAATTCTGATGTTTCTGGTAATCCTCTGAAACTTAGTCCATCAATTTTTATACCGAATGAGGTAATTGAAGAAAGTGTTAATGAATGGAAGTTTAGTTTGATTGGCCGTTTGGATTTGGTTAAGCTTAGGTTTTCAGTTGCTGAAGCTGCTTTGAGAAAACAATGGTGTCTTACAGGGGCCTGTAATTTTATTCCGATTGGAAAGGGTTTCTTTATTATTAAGCTTGAAAATAATGTGGATATGAAGTATGTCTATGAAGGTTTTTGGGAAGTGGAGTCTCAATATTTGAAACTCCGAATCTGGGAGAGGGATTTCAAACCAGAACAACAAAAGTCAACAACAACATTTGTGTGGTTATTATTTCCTGGTCTTAGTATTGAGTATTGGAAGGAAGATATTCTTATGGCAATGGGTAAAGCAATTGGTAGACCAATTCGTGTTGATCCAACTACGCTTAAAAAGGAGTATGGTTTTTATGCAAGCATTTTGGTGGAAATTGACTTGGCTAAGGAAGTTCCTAACAAGGTGGTAATTGAAACAAAGTATTGTAAATTTGATCAAGAGATTAGAATTTCTCAAATGCCTAAATTTTGTAGCAAATGTCAAATTGTGGGTCACTTAGTGACTGAGTGCAGAGTAGTAAGAAATGAACAAGATCAAGGAGTACTCAGAAAGATTAATCAATGGAGGTATACACCAAAAAAAGTTACAAAGCAGAATGTTGGTGTTTTGGGTGTTAATTTTCCTTCTAGCAGTGGAACAAAGGTAAATGGGGAGGGTAGTACTTCTAGTTCTGATGATATATGTTACACTCCAAATATTGTTACCAAAGAAAAGGATGGTACTGATGTTCCTATAGTTGAAACACCTTTAAATGCGAAGATTGATGGCAATATTAATTTAGAATCAACTGCTGAGTTTCCTCCTTTTTCTGTTGAGAGAATTCTGGAAGTTGGAACAAGTATTCCAATTTTAAGTGGAGCAACCTGTGCAAGTGCACAAAATGAACAGTGTGGGTCAGTGAATAAGAAGTCTGATCAACCAGGTGAAGGTTGGAATGAAGTCACTGGTTCAGGTAAACCAAAGTCTACCAACAATTCTAATATTTCAGGAAAATCTTTTGAGTCTCCAAGTAAATTTCATGCATTTATTGAGGTGGCTGAAGAACAAGTACAAACTTTCTCAAGGGTTATAAGTAAACCAGTTAAAGGGAATATGGCTAAGGGTGCACCTAGTAAAGGTATTCCAAATGTTGTCACAAGAAAACAAGCTAGTGGTTCAGTTAAAATTGGTATGGGAGTTAACTCCTTATTGAATCCTTCTCAATGAAAGTTCTATATTGGAATCTCAGGGGCTTGAAAAGAATTCAGGCTAGAGATAAGTTGAGAACTTTAGTTAAAAATTTTAGTCCTTCATTACTTTGGGTTACTGAGCCTAAAATCAAAGTGAGTAATAAAGATATCAAAAGTTTGAACCTGCCAGGTATGAGCAAGATGATAATACATAATTCTAGTGATGGTTCAAAAGGAAATATTTGGCTTTTTTGGAATGCTTCTTTAACTAGACCAGTTGTGATATCTTCTTCTAAACAAGCAATTACTGTACAAGTTGGGGATGTTTTGGTAACTGAAATTCATGCTGCTTGTCTGACTATTGATAGGAGGGAGTTATGGGATGAGTTGCTGATAATTAGTCAAATGAATAGTCCTTGGCTAATCATATGTGATTTTAATGTGGTTTTAAATTATGAGGAAAAAGTGGGAGGTAGAAGACCTTTAAGAATATCAATGCAAGAGTTTAGAGAGTGTTTGGAAGCATGTAAATTGATTCAAGCAACTAGAACTGGAATCAAATTTTCTTGGTGCAACAATAGAGCTGGGAGGAAAAGAATTCTGTGTGATCTTGATAAAGCTTTTTACAATTTGGAATGGTTGAATAGATTTGATGGTTGGTCTTACAAGGTAGGGAGTAGGGGGACATCTGATCATGGCCCTCTTTTTGGTTCTGTGGTAAAGGTTGGGAAGCCTGGTAATGCTCCTTTCAAATATCATCCAATTTGGACTTCCCATGAAGGCTTTAAAGAGGTCATTAAGGATGCATGGAAGTTATTAGTGGTAGGTAATCCTGCTTATTCTTTTATGAGTAAACAAAAACATCTAAAGCAAGTTTTGAAGAAATGGAATTGGGAAGTTTTTGGAGACCTTAATGCTAAAGTGAGGAAAGCTGATGAAGAGGTTCTTGCTGCTTCTATCTTATCAGATGATAATCCAGAAAATATTAAATTACTAGATAATTTGGTGAGAGCTAGAGGTAGACAGGAAATTGCAACTCACCAGTATAATGAATTACTGAGGTCAAAAGCCAGGGTTAAATGGGTTAAGGAGGGGGGGTGCAAATACAGTGTTTTTTCATACTTCCATTAAGTTGAGGCAAGCTCAAAATAACATTACAGAGCTGGAGAGTGGTGATGGGAATGTGGTTACAGAACAAAATGAGATTGCAAACTTGTTGGTTAGTCACTATAAAAACAAGTTTGAGGAACATAGTACAGTTTTTCAAGATGAAATTTTTGAAGCAATTCCAAATATTCTAAATGAGGATGACAATCTTTTTCTTGATGCAATTCCAACAGCAGGAGAAATAAAATAAGCTGTTTTTAGCATGAATGTTAATAGTGCTCCTGGCCCAGATGGATTCCCAGGTAGCTTCTATAAGTATGCTTGGGATATTATTGGTGATGAGTTAATAGAAGCCATTCAATATTGCTGGGGGAATAGGTTCATTCCCAAAGGTTTGAATTCTAATTTCATTTTCTTACTTCCCAAAACTCAGGGTGCCAGAAAAGCAGATCAGTTTAGGCCAATAGGTCTGGCAAATTTCAGCTTCAAAATTTTTACCAGAATTATCACTACAAGGCTAGGAAGAATTATTGGAAGGTTAGTTTCTTCTCAGCAAGGTGCTTTTATTAAGGGGAGGAATATTCAAGATAAGATTGTTTTAGCCTCTGAATTTATTAATGAGCTAAATACTAAGAGAAGAGGAGGAAATGTTGGACTAAAATTGGATATATCTCAGGCTTATGATTCCCTCAGTTGGGACTTTTTGTTTGAGGTTCTTAAAAGATTTGGTTTTTCGGTAATTGGAATCAATTGGTTAAGAAAATTGTTTGAATCAGCAATGATCTCAGTGCTTGTTAATGGAAGCCCTTGTGGTTTCTTTGGTGTTGGTAGGGGGCTGAGGCAAGGTGATCCATTATCACCCATTCTATTCATTTTGGCTGAAGAGGTACTTAGTAGAAATATTTCAAAAATGGTGCAGGAGAGGAAAATCCAGGCAATGATGTCAAGAGGGAATTGTCAGCCTACACACTTAATGTTTGCTGATGATATATTTATTTTTTGTAATGGTCACAAAAAATGCTTGGGGAATTTGATGGACTTACTAGGAAAATATCAAATGGCTTCTGGTCAAGTGGTGAATAAGACTAAAAGTAAATGCTTTGTGGGTGGTGTTCCAAATGCAAGAAGGAAGGAGATTGTTGAGTTTTTGCACATGGGGTTATCTGAGTTGCCAGATGCTTACTTGGGTGTTATTCTCAATCCTGGTAGAGTGAAGATATATCAAGTGTGGGGTTTAGTGGAGCTTATGCAGAAGCTGTTAGCTGGTTGGATGGGTCACATATTAGCTTTCTCTGAAAGGTTGATCTTGGTTAAGCATGTGCTATGTAGCATTCCCATATATAATATGGCTGTGTACAAATGGCCTAAAGCTATAATTAAAGAATGTGAGAAAGTTATTAGAAATTTCCTTTGGTCTGGAGACCCTGCTGTTAAGAAGCTTGTGACTGTTAGTTGGGATGAAGTTAATGCTCCTAAAATGGAAGGTGGTTTAGGGCTCAGAAGATTGGAGGTAATGAATAAAGCCCTGTTGATGAAGCTTCTGTGAAAGATAGAGACTGTGGATGAAGAGTGGACTCAATTCATGAGAGCCAAGTACAAGAACAAGAATAATGAATGGTCTACTACTTATAAACATTCTTCCATCTGGCCTGGTATAAAATGGATCATGAATGATGTAAATGAAGGCAAAAGGTGGATTGTTGGTAATGGTGAACTCATTTAAGTTTGGAAGGATAAGTGGATTAAGAGCTATGCTTTGATTGAAAAACATGGAAATCATAGGTATGTGCAGATGAATTTAAACCTAAAAGTGAAAGATCTCATTGTTGGTGATGCATGGCATATTCCTGATCAGATGCTGCAATTCTTTGAGGAAAAGGAGCTGCCAGTAATTGGAGGTGGTAATGACAGATTGGTCTGGGAGAGTGTATTAACTGGTGATTTTTCAGTTGCAAGTGCTGCTCAGCAAATTAGGAAGAAGTTCCCTGTAATTCCTTGGTTTAAACATGTCTGGGATCCTTGTGTTCATCCTCACACCTCTACTAACCTCTGGAAAATTTTGAGGGGGGCTTGTGCTACTGAGGAAGCAGTAAGGAAGAAAGGTTTTTCTACAGTCTCTAAATGCTATCTTTGTGGAAATGCTCAAGATAATATGAACCACATACTTTGGGAGTGCAGTTTCAGTAGAGGGATTTGGCAGTGGTTGGGAGGTATTTTCCTTAGTAACATTCCTACATCTTTTGATGATATTCTGAGCTTTGCAAAAGGGAAGAGTAGTGCAGTTCAGGAAGTCTGGTATAATATTGCCTTTAAGACTATGGTGGAGTTGATACATATCAGAAATGAGAAAATGTATGAAGATGTTAAGCCCAATTTTGAAAAATTTAAACATACAGTATGGAATTATACTTCCCATTGTAGAGTGAGAATGAAGGGAGCTAAATGGGGCACTCAGTATGATCTTCAGGTGCTATTTCATTTTGGCATAAAGGGAGTCAGAACTAAAATTGCAGAAGTAAAACAATGTTTTTTTAGATTGCCTAACTGTGGACAGGTCTTAATCTGCTGTGATGGTAATTCTAAAGGAAATCCAGGCCTTGCTGGTTTGGGTTTTATTGCAAGAAATGAAACTGGTGATGTCTTGGGTGCAGCTTCTGGTGGTTTAGGGGTGGCAACAAATTTCTTATCTGAAATGATGGCTCTTATTGTTGCAGGGGAGTGGGTTGTTGGTAAGAAATATAGCAAGGTTATTTTCAGTCTGAACTCCAAAGCAGTATTAATTTCTTTTAGCAATGGCAAAATTCCATGGGTGGTTCAAAATAGATGGAACCAGATTGTGAGGAAAATTCCTTCCATTTCTTTCATACACTCTTATAGAGAAGTTAACTTCTCTGCAGATAAAATGGCAAAGGAGGGGGTTTTATTGCCAAAAGGGATGGTGGTGTTCTATGAGAATAAACCTGACTTTTTGCAGAGATTGGAATGGGGAGATGGGATTTACTACAGGTTCAGTTCTTAAAAATCTGTAGCAAAGTAGAATAATTACTTTTTGTGATTGGGTTTTTTTAGCTCTTGTTTGTATAAGCCTTAATGGTATATCTTGGGCTTGTTGATTGTATTTTGTTGGGCTTTGGTAATAAAATTCATGATTTAGAAAAGAAAAAAAAACAACACTATAAAGTGGACCTTGAGCTAAGAGTCTAACTACTAGGATCAATCTATAATTCACAAAAGATAAAGCATTCGGAGAAATTACACCTTGAGTGAGCTACTACTAGGTGGTTTAGACGAATAGAATCTGGTATTGGGAGCTTCCGTACTCAGTGATATAAGGAATTTAGGGGATAACACTGAGCTAGCTGTTATTCCACGGTTGGTAATAATTTGTGATTAATTGTATTAATGGATGAATATAATAACTTGATGACGGTTTAGTAACGAAGAAGGATTCCCTGATCATATTTCTCTCTATAGCTTGCAACTTTATTATTTTCAATTGCTTTATTTACTTTGTTTACAATCTAAAACAAAACCCCCCATTGTGACACTTTTGACAACTAAATCTCCCTGCTCTTCGTGGGAACGGTCCTTACTTCCATTATATTACCAGTTAATTGTGTGTAAATAAGTAATTTAATTTGAGTGCACCTACGACACGCATCAAGCATCGACAATCCAACACGGTATTTCTTAGAATCCATATTCAATCCAAGGGATTTAGGGCATCCGGGTTCGTTCGGATTTACAAGATTTTGGGCAAATAACTCCTTTCTTATAGGAGTATGTCTTATTGAAGAAGAAGAAAATCAGATTAAATGGTCGGAATCGATTCCGGATTATACCATCATCCTTCCCTACTACATTTACAAAAATTGGGTATCTTTACGCTATATGGCTCGTTCTCTTCGCGATTTACCTGTAATTGATATCTTCATTTGTATTAGGGTTCTTATTATCTTGTATTTTGATGTTTTTATTATTCTTGTAAGTGATCATGTGATCACATTTTGATTTGAATAAATTGAAATTGTTGATTGACAAAAAAATAAATAACAATAATAATTAAAAAAAAAAATCGACTTCGTTAACTAAATATAAACTACTTAAATTAAAATTATTTTGGTAACAGTCTAGACAGTCAGCCACGGTCCTAGGACCTAAACTTTAATATTGAACTTTTTAGGACCCAGACGCAACTCCGGTCACAAAATTGGGACCTAAAGTCAAAATATCCATATATATAAATATCTGACTTTACCTCTTGTAATAACATCTCTAATTTTCGTGAAATAATATCTTTCATTACCTCTAATAAATTTTCTCATGGTATCAATTGGGAAAAACAATATGTATTTTTTTTTTGATATTATTTTTTTTTGATTTTTCACCACATCTTAGTATACAGTACTTATAAAATCTCATCTTCTTTTTGATGGAGAATCAATTGTTAATTAACTTCAGCTGCATCATCAACATCATTATCATCAAAAGGTGTTCGTAAGAAGAAGTTGAAAATGAAAAAAAAAAAGAAATCAAATTATGATGTTGAAGAAGATTTCACTTCTGCTACTGATAATGCACAATTTGGGCACACCGACGATGACTTCCTATTTGATAGAGGTAATTTTAGTTATAGTTACAAATAATCTCATATTCCAAATTATGGTTTTCAACTTAGGGTTCTTGAATTTTTTTTAATAATTGTGTTCTTTACAATGATTTATTCATCTTCTGAACCCTAACCCCTATCTGAAATTGTTTCCTCCTCCAATCCTTTAAAACTCAAAACTAGGTCATCAACAACCAAATTTTCTACTCATAAATTCATTACCATGAACTCATTAGTTCTCATACCCTAAAAATTAAAGTTTTCTCGCCAACAAAATCATCTCCTGTATTTTCTTTAACCAATCTTGTTCTTGTTTTGATTTCTTGAATAAATTTTATTGTATATTAAATTTTTGATGCTGCTATTGGTGATGATTTGACATTTTTTATATATCAAATAGCAATAAATAAATTTAGGGATTTTAGTGGTTTCTTGTTCTTTATAGGAGAAATTAGAGTTCTGGCAGTTTGAATACGTTTTTAAGGGTACTAAAGAATTCAAGAGATAAGAATTTGAGAAAGTTAAGTTAGAGATTAATCAATTTGGGTTGCTGATTTGCAATTCAAACATTACACGGCTTGTTGGTACTGTCGTTATTAAGCTTTTTGAAACCCTCAGAGAAGATAATACTAACTTGGATGTTCTACTTGAGTCTAAAAAGTTTAATGTTGAGTATCTTAGCAAAGTTGATGTACAGTATGATGGTTCTGTTTCAAGAGTGGATCTGGTTCTACAAGTGAAAATGCTAGTACTTCATATTACTGCAACAACTGTATATGTGTGGAGATACTTCTGGTACTTCTAGTTCTTCAACTTGGATTTTCACTTTAAGGGTATGCATATATGTTTGAGTTATTACTTTTTCAAGTAATTCGTTCAATTTTTTGTTGATTCACATTAATACATATCTTCAATACTTTAGTACCATTATATGTTTCAATTTCTTCAACGTGTTCAATACCTTTACGAAAATGATTATGAGATTTGTTTAGATATCATCTACTAAATATATTTTTCAATACCAACTGGTCTTAAAGATTTTTTGATACCCCGCTTGGTCACTTGTTTATACCTTTACAAATTCTGGTACTAAAAACTTTGTTGAATACTAGTTTTTACACACCATTGAAAAAGCGGGGTATAACAACGACACTCAATAATTCGTTCGGAAATCTGTATGGACTAAACTCAAATATAATTCCAAGAGCACCAACTTAAAAGTGATACTTAATCGAGAAATATATAAATGAGCTTTAACTCTATTTCTCAACATAATCATCAAATCAAACAGATAGAAATCCATGAGCCTGATTGATATGAGAAATAACTTGGACGGTACCAAAGACCAATGCAAAGTGTCAATCAAGTTGTATCCAACAAACAAGGTCGAATTTATCAACTGATTGAACTACACACAACCTGTGATATTTTAATTATATAAACAAATATAATACGGAAAAGAAATAACACAAACACCAGAAATTTTGTTAGAGGAAACCGCAAATGCAGAAAAACCTTGGGACCTCAGGAAAACCGGAACTAAAGTTTGCGTACCAGTACGTGCACTGTAGGAGGTTCACTTACCGTGAATTTCTGCTGTAGTTTTTGAACTAAAAACAAACTTATTCCGGGTACTTAAGTCCGCGTACCAGTATGCGTACTTAAGTGGGTTAGTTTCTAAAAACGGTTATTCGTGAACTTAAACTTATATAAACTAAGGAATGCATACTTGCAAACCGTGGCTATAAAGTTCATGAATCAAATAGTTTTTGCTTTAATTGTGTCTTGTATACTTCTATGAGATCTAAGAAATTGAACAACTCTCTAACTAGTTCTCTTGAGTCATTTGAACTAGTTATGGTTAAGATGAATAAGGTTAATATGAAAGTGCTCATATGGCTAACCATTTGGTTAACTACTGTTGAACCAACTAAGTATACATGTTTGGGTGCGATTCCACAAACCTAAATAGAAATGCATTTCATTTGTGTATAACAAGCTAAGTTCGATCTAACGGTTAAAAGATATTAGCTTGAATATAATTAGGTTTTCATCTAACGGTGAATATTGAATGCTTTGTTACCAAGGTAACTTAGATTGCAAACCCTGATTTGAGAGACTATATAAAGGAGAACTCTAGAAACTGGGAAACCTAATCCCCACACCTCCTGTGTGATACTAGTTGTATTTGCTAGAGTCGACTCTCCTTTAACCTTAGGTTTCTAACGAGACCCTGTTGGTTAACGAATTGAAGACTTCATTGGGATTGTGAAGCCAGACCCAACTATTTTCTTTGTAGTTGCGTGATATAATCTTGATGTTTCTATCGTATTTGAGTACAATCATAATATTGGCTTGATATTGATTTCTCCGATAGGTAAGATACAAAAGTAGTCACAAACATCTCCGTCTCATCATTTGCGATTCCATAATATTTTCTTTCGCTAGTCGATTAAGATTATTGTGAGGTGATTGAGAATTCTAGGCTATTCTTCGGGAATATAAGTCTAGGTTATCAATTGGTTCATGTTCACCTTGATTTATCAAAAGACAGAACAAAACTCATAGGTATTTCTGTGGGAGACAGATTTATCTATTACCGTAGACTTTTCTATGTGATACAGTTTTGTTTATTTAAGTCTTCGACTTTGGGTGATAGCAACTCTTAGTTATGGGTGAGATCAGATAAGGGAATCAAGTGCGTAGTAACCTGATGGGATCATAGACGTAAGAAGTGTAATTGTACCTTGGATCAGTGTGAGATTTATTGGGGTTCAACTACAGTCCAGACCGAAGTTAGTTATAGTAGTCTAGTGTCTGTAGCGGCTTAATATAGTGTGTGTTCAATCTGGACTAGGTCCCGGAGTTCTTCTGCATTTGCGGTTTCCTCGTTAACAAAACTTCTGGTGTTTGTGTTATTTCTTTTCCGCATTATACTTTGTTATATAATTGAAATATCATAGGTTTTGCGTTGTATCAATCAATTGTGAAACCCAACCTTTGGTTGTTGATTGGAAATTGATTGATCCTTGGATATTGGTCTTTGGTACCATCCAAGTTTATATCTCTTATATTCAATCGGCCTAGTAGATTTCTATTTTCTGATTGCAGATTGAATTAGAGATTGATATATTTAACTCCTTGATATATATTTCTTAAGATTGAGTCTAACTGTCTAGTTCTCTTGAAAGTATATTGGAGTTAGTCCATACAGATTTCTAATCGAAATATTGGGTATGGTTGTTAGACCCCCAGCTTTTTCAAGATCAGAATACGTAACTACAGATAAAATAGTTGGATCTGACTTCACGAATCCCAAATGAAGTCTACAAGTCATTAACCTAACAATGGTTTTGGAAAAACCTAGGTTAAAGGAGAATCAACTCTTGTTTGCAACTAGGACATAGGAAAGTACCGGGATTAGGTTTTCCAGTTGCTAGTGAAAAGACGAGGGTACCCAAATACACCACAAGCTTTAAAATATCCACCTATAAGTCCTCTTACCGAAAGTGATTGTCTATGGACAAAGTCGAGTCAATAGTACAATTCGGTATTCACACTTTGTGTGATCGTCTATGGATACGAGATCGAGACAATACAACAATCAAAGTGTGATTACTTGATTATAAGTTCGGACTTAACTAAACTCTATAGGATCACTATCAAGTAATACGAAGTTAACGTTTGTGTATTTTACTTTTAATTATAATAAACAATTATAATTGCGGAAATATAAAAGTAAAAGACGCAGCAAGATTTTATTAACGAGGAAATCGCAAATGCAGAAAAACCCCGAGACCAAGTCCAGAATTGAATACTCTCAGAATTAAGCCGCTATACAAATCCAAACCAAACTTCGTATAGTTGAGACCAAGCAAATAAACCTAGTTCACTTAGTTTCTTCAGTATCCATATGCTTCCGACATTCAATAAGTGCACGTACTGGAATAATTCCTTTGGATTGTATTCAAAACAGTAAAGGAACAATAAATATGTTTGGTAACAACTCTATTGATTATTTTCAGATAAGGCAAGTCATATGCAAAGGCTCTTATGTTGTAACTAATAAACTCCTTTGCCTGGTCAGATCAATCCAATCTCTATTACCTAAGTAATAAGATTAGGATTTGTAACAATCAAAATATAACTCAAGAGAACTATTAGGTGTTACCGATCTCACACAACTAATCAATCAAATAAATACGATTCTAGTTGTATCCCAGTCGATCAAGGTTTGTGCTTCACAAAGATATGAGAAACCAATCAGAAATATTCTTCGTCTTAAAATATTCTTTAATCTTTAATTAAACCTGCACGTAACCACTTGAATATCTTATGATCAATCACGCACGTAACTGAGTCTGTTAACAATGGATTATCACAAGATGTCTTTAGATCTACGAACATTTCTAAAGATCCTGTCGACACTTCGATCTAGTTTGAGTGAATCTTATATCAGAAGAGAAGATTCTCAAGAATAAGCAAACTAGGTGCAATCAAATTTCAACAACCATTAGTTAATCAAATCAATCAAAAAGTAATAAACTGCAATTATCTAGTTTCCCACCAACGGTACTCGTAGAGCTTCTTGATCCCACAGAAGTATTTAAACGAGCGGTCGTAAGAGATTTTGCCTAATTAAGGTACTTTTCTCTCCGGATAGACGGCTCCACCAGAAACAACAAAAAGATGAAGTTTGCCTAGCTCTTAATATAGTTTGCTAGAAATGAAAACTTAGGTATTTATAGACCAAGGATGTTTGGACACCAAGGAATCTCCAAAACCGAATATTCTCAAGATATGCAATAAATTCCCAAAATCGATTTTCATAATTCCAGGAAATGCTTTGTCCAATATTTTATGAAATCTCTCAATAGAAAATCTCCAACTAGTAAATGCACATTACTAATTTTTATTCTCTAGAGATATGCATTTAATTGCTGGTAATTAAAGCATATAAAACTATCAACCTTAATTAAAAGATTCTTAATTTATTTCGGACCGTGATCTCCTTGAGTAATTAAGGAATAACTTGAACAATAAAATATAGTAGTTGTTGTTCATGTTCAAAGTATGTTGACATATTTTCTTTGTAAATCATCTTACATATTTACAATCTTGGAATCGATTATACCACACTTACAAACAAGTTTAGAATTGGTTTATCTTTATTCCAAGACAACTATGTGATTGATCAATTATAAAATCACAATCACGGGTTCAACCGGTTCTACCAATCACAAGGATCGGTTCTACCTCAATATGGACTACTTGTGATCAAACACACAAGTTACCAGGACCGGTTACATCAGTTACCAGGATCGGTTATGCCAATTACCAGGACCGATTACCATATTCTCATGGTATTACTTGTGATCGGTTACACAAGTCACTAGGATCGGTTACACCAATTAACGGATCAGTTACACCATTTACTAGGACCAGTTACACCAATTACAAGGATCGATTACACAATTATTTTGTGATCAGTCACACCAATTACTAGGATCAGTCACACCAATTACAAATACCGATCATACCATCTCAGGTGATTACTTAAGATCGATTACACTAATTAATAAAAACCAGTCATACCAAAACATAAGTCATCCACTGTTATTAGTTATACCAAGATACATAACAAGTTATGATCAGTTCTACTAATTCACACATATTGGTAATCCAAATATATGCAATGAATAACAATACCAATAAGCTTAGCGATTTCCCTTTCGATTCATAAAACAAGTACATGAATGTACATCCTTTAAAAAAATATAAACATTGTTTCCTATGATGAAATATTAACCTTTACCCATACACATAATCACAATAGCATTCATACAATTATGTCAATGCCATATATATGAAGTTCAAAATATAAGCATTATACTTCGTATTCCAATTCCTTAACACCATGATCATGTGATCATGTCTCACTACTAGAGTATAATAATCATTCACAGCTTCGTAGTTATGTATTCAATATAGCACGACTTGAAAGATACGTTAGGAATGAAACAGTTGAAGTCAATATTACTAACCTCAAGAGGAAGGATGATATCGTCGTTGTAGCTTGTTACTTTTTCACATTCTTCAGGTCTTCGAGTAATACTTGTATGTCTCATAATCTTATACTTTCTAGTCTAACCTATTCGAAGTTTTCTCTAGTACATAATCAAGCGACTCTTAGATGAGTTTTGATTCACTAAAATATGACAACCAAACTTGACATACTAATGGTTCAACCGAGATATGCTCTAATAACTAGAGTTCTCCCTTATATTGCCTTTCAAATCAGGTTTGGTTACAATCAAAGATAAGATAACTTAGTAACAAAGCATTCAATATTCACCGTTAGATGAAATCCTGATTTAAGATTCAAGCTAAGTCTGCTTAGAAATTAAGCAATTAATCTCCACTGTTAGATGGTCTTAGCTTGTTACACACAAATGAAATATACTTATACTTAGATATGGGTAACCGTCCCTAAACATGTATATTGAGTTGGCTCAATAACAGTTAACCGAAGTTAGCCATATGAACACTTTTGGCTTAACCATATTCATCTAGCACTTCTAGATCAAACATGAAAGATAATCAAATGAATCTAATTGTGTTTCAAATAGAGTTGTTCAATTGTTCACTATCTCATATATATATATATATATATATATATATTTAGGGCGTTGGAACCCAGCTTGTTGCTAGGTTACCAACCAAAATCTTTGTGTAAAATCACTTAATAGAAACAAAATTATAATTATTCATAATTTTACAAAGTACTTATACAAGAATCAATTCATGAACATTAAGCCACGGTTTGCAAAGTTAATTTGCATTCCTTAAATCATAAATGTTTTAGTTCATGAGTATGAGAATCAATCAGCTCCGGACCTGGCCTAGTCAAGCCGTTCGCAAACCCGGTTCACGAACAACTATTTCATACCCAACTCAGGTAAACCCGTTCACATACTAGGTACACAAACAATAGTTCCGGACTTGAATCATAACAATACAGTTCGCATACTAGGTACGCATACCATGTTGTATCCAGAAATGGGTAATTGTTCTAAACTCTCATTTCAATCATTGAAACATCATTGGAAGATGACAATGGTAATATCACACATACCATTAACTTCAAGTAATTTTCAAGTGATCGAATGATCAATACAAAACTTCCCAAGCTAACATCAAATGACTGTCTCACACAAATCATGTAAGATGTTCAAGGTAATTTTCACATGAACATCTTTTGACTTAATATTTAGTTTCCAACAAATAAATTGTTTCCAACTAAACTCGTCAAGAATATGATGAACATAGCTAAAAAAAAAACTTCCAACACATATTTCGAGAAGTAGATAAGCGAGATAAAATCAGCTCGAAATATCAAATGTGTATAATGTAAAAGTATATATATCTATACGACTTAGTCTCATTAGAAGATAGAATAGAGTAGACTTCTGAGTGATAGATAAGTTTTAGTCTCCACGTACCTTTTGTTGATGAAGTTCCTCCAAGATCCTCAGTAGATCTTCTTCTTCAATTGGTGAACGCCGTGAAGTTTAAATCTCAACTACACATTCTATCCTAATCCGAGACATAGCTATAAGTAGACTAGAAATCAAGTAATATATAGTTTTGATCAACTAAAATTGACAAACAAGCTTGAGATAGAAACGCTTGCAAATTCGACCGAGCAGTGCTCTAATAGTTCCCCCCTTTGTCAATATTAGTGACAAAACTATCAATGCATATGGATTACAAAATAAATAAACTTTGTAGCTTCTCATCCATCATGCTTGATTTCCTTGGCTCTTCAACATTCCTTGAATTCTTCGCTACTCCAAGTACTCCAGCGATTTTGAACGTGTTCAACTCAGCATTATTGTTGTTAAAGATCCGGAGCCATAACAATAAGAAAATAGATATTCTCAATCATTGTTATACAGTGTCATAATATTATTATACAAAATCAACGTCCAATTGCATCACAACTTTGAAATAATATTATGGTGATATGTATCACTCCCCCTTAGTCAATACTTCCATCGTACAATTAAAACCACTCCCACTTACATAATGGTCTGTAAACCATATGTATGTAGTGTGAACTACCAAATAATTCTCCCCTTTTTTTTCAATATAAATTGGCAAAGGTACGAAAACTACGGGATCATAATGAAATTCTCAAAGATATAATTCATGACTAAGAGAGAACATATCAACTTTGTTTCTATGATTTCACATAGTCGAAACTAGTGTATTCATCAAGGAGTTTATAAAGATACAAGATAACTCCTACAATATTCCACAGCCGCACTCCCCTACAAAGATATGGAAATTAAGCATAAGTTTAATTAAGAACTCTCTCCCATTTGATGTCATTCCCAAGAGAACATCATGAGCGACCTTACTTTTACAAGAAAAGAAGGATTTCTTTGGACATTAACAAATCACATGGATTTGTATCCAGTAAACTCGAATAAACTAACCACAAGAAGACCTTATTGATTAATTTAATCGGAAATGCTCAACATAAGAAAACTTATGGAGACATACAATACTTTCACATAAAAGTGGATTAGGGAAAGATCAATACTACAGAATTTTCAAAAGTTTATTCTATATTTTATCAATATTTGCATAAAGACATAATAAACTTAACTTTTAAGCAATTATGAGATACAAGCACAGTTCATGAACGTAAAGGCATTCACCTCATAAGAAATTGCAATATATAAAATCAAAAAGATTAAATACTGCAAAAATCATCTTCCAAATAACTTTAGAATTTAAATAAATAAATCTAAAAACATTGCAAGATGAAAATCGTTGAAATAACTATGTATAATCATAATATTTGCTATTTCAAACCCTCGTTATCCTTCTTAAACATAAGAATAAATTCTTATAAGAAGTTTCCTAGACAAAATAAAACCAGGATTCTTTGATAACTTCATACCTCTCCATGACTCCATAATAAATGGCATCGTTGATATCCTTGATTCTCTTGACCGTGGAGATTCCATGTTCATGGGTTAGAACATTTACCTTTCGATCAACAATACGAGCAAGTTCCCTGGCCTTTATGCAATCCGAGATGAGCTTCTTCTGGATTTGTATCAAGATTTTTTGATTTTTAAGGATTTTGGTCTAACCATCAATGAGATGATTTATTTGCAGTTAAAGGTTCGCAAATTCGACCTTTGAGTCATTCTAATAATGAATTAAATCCTCGGTAGATTCAACAATCCAAGAGTTGTACTCATTTCTTGCAATCATCTTCTTCAAAACAAGTTCTTGAACCGAACTTCTTCCTTTGATGTCTTCTTCCATGTCAAGATTTACCACTTCCTGAGCTCTTAACATGTCCTCCATGTTTTGTTTTTTTTGAGATAGGGATGGAGATGAACAAATATATGGTAAAAATATATATTTGAAAACAAGAGAAATAGAGTAGATCCCTTGTCAAAGAACCCTATATAAACTCTTAGGAATAAGAGTACATGGACGTTCGCGGACCGGTTACGGAAAGTTACTGGGCCAGGAAGGATCCAAAATAAGAAAATATACTCTGTTTTCAGTTATCTCATAGATTCTCATAGTTTAATAATTAGAAGATTCACTTTAAATTACAGCACATGAAAAAATCAAAAAGATACAATAGTTACAAGGAGTCAAGATATGACTCAACATTCACATACGAAGAAAACAACTTTATTTCAAAGATAAAAGAACTCAGGATCAGATAGCATCATACAATCATCCATGCAATTCTCAAGTTATTTTCAAGGATGAATTTACCTAGAACTACATAACAGAGTGAGATGTAATCCCACTACGAATATTGAGGGAAGATTTCTAAATACCTTATGAATGTTTGTGACGTGTATTCCTTACCTTCATTCGGTTATGTCTTATTCCAAAAGAATTAGGCATTGACCTTTTTGAACCTCTACCAGAAGGATTTTTCTGAGGATTAAGTTTAGGACCTCTTGAGATCTATTCTAGAGAATAAAGATTACGATAGTTCCATCTAGAAAAAGCGAACCACACCCAATATTTCGTTTAGGAAATATGTATTGACTAACTCCAATATACTTCCAAGAGAATCAACTAGACAGTCAGACTCAATCAAGGAAAATACATCCAAGAGTTATATCTCTATTTTTCAATGTAATCAGCAAACCAAACAGATAGAAATCCGTGAGCCTGATTATTATGAGAAACAACTTGAACGGTACCAAAGAACAATGTTCAAGTGTCAATCAATTTATATCAATAACCAAAGGTTGGATTATCTAATTGATTAAACTACGCACAACCTGTGATATTTCAATTCTATAAACAAATATAATGCGGAAAAGAAATAACACAGACACCAAAAAATTTATTAACGAGGAAACCACAAATGCATAATAACCCCGAGACCTAGTCTAGATTTGAACACCACACTTTATTAAGCCGCTATAGTCTCTAGCCTACTACAAGTTAACTTCGGAATAAAATGTAGTTGATCCCTAACCAATCTCAAACTGATTAAGGTATAGTCGCGTTCCTTACGCCTCTTAATCCCATCAGTACTGTACACACTTGATTCCCTTAGATGATCTCAGCTATAACTAAGAGTTGTTACGATCCAAAGTCTGTCTCACATAGAAAAGTATATTGAATAGATAAATCTATCTCCCACAGAAATACCTACGAGTTTTTTTTCTTCCATCTTTTGATAAATTAAGGTAAACAGGAACCAATTGATACACTGGTCTTATATTCCCGAAGAACAACCTAGTAATATCAATCACCTCACAATAACTTGACTGTATGGTAGCAGAACAAGATATTGTGGAATCACAAAGAATGAGACGAAGAGCTTTGTGATTACTTTTTATATCTTACCTATCGGAGATTAAATATCGAGAAAATCTTATAGAAGATAGTACTCAATAAGATAGAACAAAGTAAGATCAGAACACGCAACTGTAGAATCCCAATGAAGTCTGTAAGTCGTTAACCTATAATGGTTTTAAAAAACCTAGGTTAAAGGAGAATCGACTCTAGTCATAACTAGTATCACACTGGAGGTGTGGGATTAGGTTTCCCAGTTGCTAGAGTTATACCTTATATAGTCTTCAAATCAGGGTTTGCACTCAATGTTACCTTGGTAACAAAGCATTCAATATTCACCATTAGATGAAAACCTGATTAGACTCAAGCTAATATCTTTCAACCATTAGATTGACTTAGCTTGTTATACACAAATGAAATATACTGTTATTTAGATATGGGTAACCATACCTAAATGTGTATATTGAGTTGGCTCAATAACAATTAACATGAAAAGACAAGGGTACCCAAATACACCACTATCTTTAATTTATCCACCCATAAGTCCTCTACCGAAAGTGATTGTCTATAGACTAAGTCGAGACACTACAAAAAATCGGTTCACACTTCGTATAATTTTCTATGGATACAAGATTGAGACAATACAACAACAAGATAACTTGTGTGATTGACTATGGATACAAGACCGAGACAATACAACAATGAAGTATGATACTTGATAAAAGGTTCGGACTTAACCAAACTCTATAAGATCACTATCAAGTATGTATGGAGTTATTTGTGTAATTTACTTTAAATTATAATAACAACAATTTTAATTGCGGAGAGGTAAAGTAAATGACACAACAAGATTTTGTTAACGAGGAAACAACAAAAGCAGGAAAACCCCGGGACCTAGTTTAGAATTGAATGCTCTCAGAATTAAGCCGCTATACAAAATATAAACCAACTTCGCGTAGTCGAGACCAAGAAACTAACCCTGGTTCACTTAGTTTCCTCAGTATACTTGCACTTCCGACTTCGATGAGTGCATGCACTAGAACAATCCCTTTGGATCGTATTCCAAACAGTATAGGAACAACAAATATGTTTGGTAACAACTCTATTGATTCTTTAAGATAAAGATATATCAAGTCATATGCAAAGGCTCTTCCTCTTAAGCTAATAAACTATTTTCCTGGTTAGATCAATATATCCAATAACTACAAAAGTAGTCAAGTTTAGATTCGCAACCAATCGATATAGATTCCAACAAGAAACTATAAAGTGATTCCGATCTCACGCAACTAATCAATCGAAGAAATTCGATTTCAGTTGGATCCCAATCGATCAAGGTTTGTGCAACACAAAGATATGAGAAACCAATAAGAAATCTTCTTCGTGTTCAAATCTTCTTTAATCTTTAATTAAAACCTGCACAACACCACTTGAATCTCTTGTGATCAATTACGTACAGAACCGAGTCTGTTAACAATGAATTATCACTAGATGTCTTTAGATCTAGTTCTAAAGATCCCATTGGTACTTCGATCTAGTTTAAGTTAATCGTATTTCAGAAGAGAATATTCTCAAGAATAAAAAAACTAGGTGCAATAAAAGTTTCAACAACCATTAGTCAATCAAATCAATCTAAAACTAATAACACTATAATAATCTAGTTTCCCACCAACGGTACTCTTAGAGGTTCTTGATCCCAATGAAGTCTTTAAACGAGCGGTCATAAGAGATTTTGCCTAGTTAGGGTACTTTCCTCTCCGATTAGACGGCTCCACCAGAAACAACAAAAAGATGAAGTTTGCCTGGCTCTTAAGATAGTTTACTAGAAATGAAAACTTAGGTATTTACCAGAGATGTATGGTCACCAACGAATTTCCAAAACTGAAAGTATTCTCAAGATATGCAATAAATGCCCATTCGATTTTCATAATTCCAGTAAATGCTTTGTCCAATATTTCCCAAAATCTCTCAATTGAAAATTTCCAATTAGTATATGCACATTACTAATTTTTATTCTCTAGATATATTCATTTAATTGCTGGTAATTAACCTGAAGTTTTTAGGGGTGACCGCAACAAAATTAGGGGCAACACAAAAGACAAAATAGGTTGAAAATACTTATATGCCCCTTCATAATCGGGAGGTTAATCCATAATCGGTAGTTTGGGGCAACTCTATATTCGGTAGTTATATGAACTATTTTGACTACCGATTATAGGCTCAACCAAATTAGAAAAATAGAGGATTTTTGCAAAATCTCATTTTAGGGCAACTCTATATTCGGTAGTTATATGTGTTTGAAACCTATTCGGTTTTCCATAAATTTTCACAAAACATGTCTGTTCCCATAGGGTTTCTTCAAGAGACACCATTAGTTGGATATTTTCAAAGAGAGCCATTGTATAATCAGAAGTCATGATAACTCTTCCTTTCTTACCGATTATAGGCTCAACCAAAATAAAAAAAAAGGATTTTGCAAAATCTCATTTTGGGGCTACTCTATATTCGGGAGTTAAATAACCTAAATTCCCTACCGATTATAGTTTTTTCCAAAAGTCTACTTTAATCGGGAGTCAAGATAACTTTATTTACTACCGATTATAGGATAATCAAAATTCAAAAGATAAAGGATTAGATTTTGGGGATACTTTATATTCGGAAGTTAAAGAAACTAAACTGACTCCCGATTGGGGATTAACTTCCGATTGTAAAGTTATCTACCGATTATAAAGGGTAGTTTGGCCATTAAAAAAAATACCCCGAAAGTTATCTACCGATTGTGAAATAACCTACCGATTATGACATTTTTTGTCGTTTTGTGTCACCCCTAATTTTGTTTGGGTCTCCCCTAAATCACGAAGGGTAATTAAATCATATAAAACTAACAACCTTAATTAAAAGATTCTTAATTTATTTCGGAACATGATCTCCTTGAGTACTAAGGAATATCTTTGAATAATAAAAGATAAGAGTTATTGTATGTGTTCCAAGGAATGTTGACATCTCTTCTTTGTAAATATTCTTTCATATTTACAATCTTGGAATCGATTATATGACACTTCCAAACAAGTTTAGAATTGGTTCATCTATATTCCAAGATAACTGTGTGATTGATCGAATATCATATATGATCTATGAGTTCAATCGGTTCTACCAATCACTATGATCGGTTATACCCTAATATGGAAGCACTTGTGATCGGTTACATAAGTTACCATGACCACTTATATTAGTTACCAGGATCGGTTACATCAATTACCAGGACTGGTTACCATATACACATAGTATTGCTTGTGATCGGTCACTCCAGTCACTAGGATCGGTTACACCAATTACCAGGATTGGTTACACCAATTACTAGGACCGGCTACACCAATTAAAAGGATAGATTACGCAACTCTCTGTGATCGGTCACACCAATTACTAAGATCGGTCACATCAATTACAAATATCGATCATACCATCCCAGGTGATTACTTAGGATCGGTTACACTAATTAATCAAAACTAGTCATACCAACTCATAAGTTAGGCATTGTTATTAGTTGTACCAACATACACAACAAAGTTACGATTGGTTTTATCATCTCACACGTATTGGTAATCCAAATATTTGCAATGAATAACCATACCAATAAACTTAGAGGTTTCCCTTTCGATTCATAAAACAAGTTCATGAATGTACTTCCTTTAAAAAAATGTAAAACATTAGTTCCTATGATGAAATCTCCACCTTTACCCATCACATAATCATAACAACATTCATAAGATTATGTCGATGTCATATCTACAAAGTTCAAAAGATAAGCGTTATACTTCGTAGTCTAATTCCCTAATACTATGATCATATGATCATGTCTCACTATTAGAGTAATATATCCATACACGGCTTCACAGTTATGTTTTCAATATAGCACGACTTGAAAGATACATTAGGAATGAAACATTTTAAGTCAATATTACTAACCTCAAGAGGAAGGATGATGTCATTGTTGTAGCTCGTTACTTCTTCATGTTCTTCAGGTCTTCGAGTAATACTTGTATGTCTCAACATTCCTAGACTTTCTAGTCTAACCTAAATGAAGATGTCTCTAGTACATAATCAAGCGACTCTTAGATGAGTTTTGACTCACCAAAATATGACAACCAAACTTGATATACCAATGTTTGGTGGGTTCAACCGAGCTATGCTCTAATATAACCGAAGTTATCCATATGAACACTTTCATAACAACCTTGTAAATCTCAATCACAACTAGTTCAAATGAAACTAGTTATAGAGTTGTTCAATTATTTATATTCTCTTAGAAATATACAAGACACAATTGAAGCAAAATCGGTTTTGATTCACTCGAATCTATTCATGAACATTATAGCCACAGTTTGCAAAGATCGCATTCCTTATTATATAAATGTATTTGTTCATGAGTATGTAAACATACATAACCAATTTTAGAACTTAACCCACTCAAGTATGCAAACGGGTACATATACCTAAGTTTTTGGACCTGGTCTTGTTCGCCAGTATGCAAATGGGTACGCATACTGTCGTTCATGACCGAACTCAGTTGAAACCAGTACGCATATGGGTATGCATACTATAGTTTCTGGACTTCAACTGTTGTATTAGTATGCATACAGGTATGCATATGTACTCAATTCCCGGACTTGGAATATATTTGCAACAGTTAGCATACAAGTACGCATACTGTGCTATATCCAATCAAAGGTTAATAGTTCTAAACTCACATTTCAATCATTGAAGCATTCTTAGAAGACGAGAATATCTGTCTCACACAAACTATTAACTTCAAATAAATTTTCAAGTGATCAAATGATTAATTCGAATAATTCCGAGTCTACATCAAATGACTGTCTCACACAAATCATGTAAGATGTTACCAAGCGATTTTCACATGATCATCTTTTGACTTTCGTCAAGAATAAAATATGAACCTGGTTAAAGCAAAAACTTACCAACACATATTTCAAGAAATATGTAAGCGAGTTAAACTTAGCTTGAAATATCAAATGTGTATAAAGTAAAGTCTATATAGCTATACGACTTTTGTCTCAATATGAGATAAAATAGAAATATACTTCTGAGTTATATATGAGTTAAAGTTCCACATACCTTTTGTTGATGAAGTTCCACAAGCTCCCCTTAGTAGTTCTTTGTCTTCAATCGATGAACTCCGTGAAGTCTAAATCTCAACTACACATTCTATCCTAATCCGAGACATAGTTATAAGTAGATTAGAAATCAAGACTTATAGTTTTGACAACTAAATTGAAAAACAAGCTTGAGATATCAACGCTTGCGAGTTCGAACAAGCATTGCTCTAACACATCTCTTAGACTTAGAACTTCCAGACTTATTCTCATAAACACTGGGAACGTGTAGCGTATGAATTTGCACCATTATGACGAACATGGTTCCTATAGAGATTTCTAGATAAGTAACCTTGGAAACCTCTTTTATGATAGTTCTGGTTTTCTATAGGAATGAAATCAATTGTAGACGTCGTCAGAATATTTACTTTGTCTACTGTAAAAAGAAGTAGATTTTGAAGATCAAAAATCTGTTTCTTTCTAGCAAAACAATGTAGAACATTATGATTCTTTTTCCTACTGAATAAACAAATTCATGGATATGAAACTTTTGATGAATCTCACTTTTGACTCATAGCCTTTTCGGAAATTTGCAAGTCACGCAAACGTTTCTTAACAGACAATTCCTTAGGAGTAATCTTCTCCATGCTATGTAATACCATATGAGTATTAAAGGAAGGCACAAAAGAAGACTTACTCACTAGAACAGAGTGATCCTTTTCAAGGTTTTACACTGTTCCCGGGATAATAAAAGAGATGCAACAAGTTTCTCTTTTTTAACACGACAGCTGTTCAATTCTGATGAATGAGTCTCGATTAAATGTTCTTCTATAATTGAGTCTTCTTTAACAGCATCTTCAAGCACACTAATATTTTCGCGATGTAGAGTAGTTTCTTAAACAAGGTTTTCAATATTGTTAGAAAAAGACTCAATGATACTATAGAGTTCATGTTCTCTATCAAGAGACTTTTCAAGTTCATCAGCGAGCTGATCATATTTTTCTTCAAGTAATCTAATTTTAGAAGCTTGAACATCAATAATCTCAGCAGATTTTTTTAAAGTTCTAGTAAGTTCCATCTTAGATTCTGATATAGTGTCAACTGTCACTTTAGAGGGAATGATATCAGAATATGATAGCATAAGTTTTCTACCTCAATATTCAGAAGAATTTTCTAAGGAGTTATCCTTTGAGGTAAGCCCAAGACATTTGGCATAATCAAAAACTTTGGAAGACATTTCTATGAGCGCAAAAGCGAGGTAAACTTCAATCCGCAGAACTCAGATTGCTACAAACACAGACTTATAAGGTCTCAGCGTGTTTTCCTGCTCTGATACCAATTTAAAAAAATGGGGGGTATAATAACCACACTCAATAATTCATTCGGGAAGAAATAACGTGGACGATACCAAAGACCAATGAATTTCCAATCAAGTTATATCCAACAAACAAGGTCGGAATTATCAACTGATTGAACTACGCACAACCTTTGATATTTCAATTATATAAACAAATATAATGCGGAATAGAAATAACACAGACACCAGAAAAATTTTTAACGAGGAAACTGTAAATGTAGAAAAACCCAGGGGCCTAGTCCATATTTGAACACCACATTGTATTAAGCCACTGCAGACACTAGCCTACTACAAGTTAACTTCGGACTGTAATGTAGTTGAGCCCTAACCAAGTCTCACACCGATTAAAGTAAAGTCGCGTTCCTTATGCCTCTAGAGCCACATCGGATTTTATGCACTTGATTCCCTTAGCTGATCTCACACAAAACTAAGAGTCGTTACGACACAAAGTCGAAGACTTATAAACAAATACGTCTCCCATAGATATGTTTATTCTTTATTCGGTTTTTGTTCCATCTTTTGATACAAAGATCAAGGTGAACATGAACCAATTGATAATCTGATCTTATAATCCCGAAGAGTAGCCTAGAAATATCAATCACCTCACAATAACCCAATTGATTAACAAAAAAAAAAAGTTATTGCGGAATCACAAGAGTCTAAGATGAAGAACTGTTGTGATTACTTTCTGTATCTTACCTATCGGAGATAAATCTCAAGTGAATCTTAGAGAAGATAAAACTCAATATGATAGAACAAGTAAGATAAAAATATGCAACTACAAAGAAAATAGTTGGATCTGGATTCACGAATCCCAAATGAAGTCTTCAAGTCGTTAACCTAATAATGGTTTTGGAAAAACCTAGGTTAAAGGAAAATCAACTCTAGATTGCAACCAGGACATAGGAAAGTGATGGGATTAGGTTTTCCACTTGCTAGAGTTCTCCCTTATATAGATTTTCAAATCATGGTTGCTTATAATTAAAGCTAAGATAGCTTAGTAACAAAGCATTCAATATTCACCGTTAGATGAAATTATGATTTAAGATTCAAGCTAAGTCTGCTTAGAAATTAAGAAACTAATCTCCACAGTTAGATGGTATTATCTTGTTATACACAAATGAAATATACTTATAGTTAGATATGGGTAACCGTACATAAACGTGTATATTGAGTAGGCTCAATAACAGTTAACCGAAGTTAACCATATGAATATTTTTGTCTTAACCAGATTCATCTAAAACTTCTAGAGCAAATATGATAATCAATCAATCATGAAAGATAATCAAATGAATCTAATTGTGTTTCAAATAGAGTTGTTCAATTTTCACTATCTCATAGAAATATATATGAACAAATTAAAACAAAATCGGATCGATTCGTAATTGTGCAAAGTACTTATACAAGAATCAATTCATGAACATTAAGTCACGGTTTGCAAAGTTAATTTGCATTCCTCAAATCATAAATGTTTTAGTTCATGAGTATGAGAATCATACATGACCGATTTTAGAACTTAACCATTGAATTCTCAAACAAGGTACGTGAACAGCAGCTCCGGACCTTGGCTTGTACAAGCTGTTCCTAAACCCGGTTCGCGAACAACCGTTTTGGACCTGAATCATAACAATACATACATGGGTAATTATTCTAAACTCTCATTTCAATCATTGAAACATCCTTGGAGATGACAATAGTAATATCACACATACCGTTAGCTTCAAGTGATCCCAATACAAAATTTCCCAAGCTAACATCATATGACTATCTCATACAGATCATGTAAGATGTTCAAGGTAATTTTCACATGATCATCTTTTGACTTAATATTTAGTTTTCAACAAATAAATTGTTTCCAACTAAACTCGTCAAGAATATGATGAACATAGCTAAAGCAAAAAGCTTCCAACATATATTTCGATAAATAGATAAGCGAGATAAACTCAACTCGAAATATCAAATGTGTATAATGTAAAAGTCTATATATCTATAAGACTTAGTCTCATTAGAAGATAAAATAGAATAAACTTCTGAGTGATAGATAAGTTTTAGTCTCCATATACCTTTTGTTGATGAAGTTCCTCTAATCTCCTGAGTAGATATTCTTCTTCAATTGGTGAACGCCGTGAAATTTAAAGCTCAATTACACATTTTATCCTAATCCGAGACATAGCAATAAGTAGACTACAAATCAAGTATATAGTTTTGATAAACTAAACTTGACAAACAAGCTTGAGATAACAACGCTTGCTAGTTCGACCGAGCAGTGATCTAACAACCATTTTACAACAATACTCAATATTTTTTACAGATTTTATTCCTAAAATCTTTTTGAAAATCAATTAATTCCTGAATGCGTTTTTAATAAGAGAATCCATCTTTATTTTTCAGAGAATTTCTTTTATTTTTATATATGGTTTGTTCATTTATAGATTCAAAATCAGTCTTAAAAAGCTTTTGTATACCTAACTAGTAGCCAAAAATTTCAGTAACCAGTTATGACTTGTTTCATCAATACAAGTTATATCAATATACTTACAAAGCTATTGGTATTCTTTGTTGGGAGATGGTACTGCTGTTGCAGTCCATTCTATTGGATTAGCTTATTCTTTTCAGCAGTTAGTCTCTAGTATGATCACTACTTCTCAAGGGTTTACTGGGTAATAATTGGATTAGCAAGGCACACTACAAGTCTTTTTAATTCTTCTTGTTTCTGCTGGTTCTAATACTCTCTAATTCATTATTTGTTAGGTTCTGTAGATCCCATAAGATTGTGAGTGTTAGATCGGTGATCGTTCGAACTCATAAGTGTTTTTATCTCAAGCTTGTTGTCAAATTTAGTTGATCAAAACTATATCTTGATTTCTAGTCTACATTTGGTCAAGTTTCAGATTATGATAGAAGTGTGTAGTTGAGTACTAAACATCAATGCATTATACCGTTTGAAGGTGAAGATCAACTGATGACATTTGGAGAACTTTATCAACAAAAGGTAAGTGAAGACTGAACCAACTTATTACTCAAGTTTTCACCTTTCTATCTATGAGACTAAGTCACATGACTAAGTGGACTTTTACATACACAACATAAATTTCGAGTCAAGTTTATCTTGTTAATTATTCTCGAAATATGAATGATGAAGCTTAAGAACATTTTTCCAAAACTTGACCTAAATCATGATTCGAGTTAATCATTTGAAAATAGTCTGGACCAGTGATATGTGTCATTGATATTATTCGAGAATGTTTCAAATATATTATTAGAGAGATATAAAACTACTGTAAATATGGATACAAGAAAGTACACATACCAGTTCACGAATTGGCGCAACTATTATAGGTCCGGACCTGCATTACATGTACACAGTTTACATACCGGAGGATCTATAGTTCCGCAATGACTTTAGTACACATACCCGGTAAGGATTCCAAAAAGATCTGTTGACTTGTAAACTCAAGAAGGTAGACATACCTAGTATGGATACCAAAAAGATCTATTAACTCCCGAACTATTTTTCTCTTAAGGGTATATAAACCCAATACACATACCATGACAAAAATAACACACAAACTGGAAGTAAGTACACGTACTTACCCATTCGAAGATTTTCATATGCGTCAGAATTATTTCTATGAGATAATCAACATTTGAACAACTCTCTTAAAACACATCTAGACATATTTGATCATATTATAACATATGGTTGTGACTCAAGATTAAAGTCTAAAAGTGTTATATGAAAATGGTTAAGCTTATAGTTCGTATGGCTAGTTTAGGCTAACCTTTCATGGACAAGTCATTATACACGGTTCATTTATTGTTCATCATAACAAGAGTGTACATTTTGTTTTGTCAATCTCAAGTCAATGATTCATCTAACGGTGGATATTGGTTGCTGGATTCTAAAGCTACCTTAGCTTAAATCTAAAGAAACCTTTGATCTTGAAAGTATATAGAAGGAGAACCTTAAGCAACTGGGATCTTCGAATCCGTGAAACTTTTCTTGTGTGTCATAGTGTTAAACTAAAGTGTCCACTCCATTAAAACATTTTAGCTTTAACAACTAAAAAGACTTCGCTTAGGGATTTATGAAGCCAGGTTCGACTATCTTTAGCTTGATAGTTCGTCTATCCTGATCTTGCTACTAATTGTTGAGTGTCACTTCAATCAGGAAAGATAGATAGAAATCACAAAGTTCTTTATCTCAGATTTTGTTATTCCACAAGTATATTCCTCTATAATGATTCTTTGTTCGAATCGGAGTAGGTTTTACTTGTGACGTGAATAATAATCTAGGGCCTAGGCTTCTCTTCAAGAGTTGTAAGTACCGGATTTTGAAGTTTGCTAGACCTAGTCTAATGCAAACAATTTTCTATCTCACCTTGATCTAATGATCAGAACAAAAATTACATATAGGATTTTCTATGGGAGGAAAATTGGTTTAAAGTCTTTAATTGAGTTGAAGCAACTCTTAGGCTGTAAAGGATGTTAGCCAAGGGAATCAGTTGCGTTGAGTCTTGCAATATTCAAGAGGTGTAAGGAGTGCGATTATAACTGAATTAGTGTGATAATGGATTCGGTCTAAACTACATCCCAGTCTGAAGTATTGATAGTAGGCTAGAGTATATAGCGGCTTAATACAGTTTGGTGTTCAAATCTGGACTAGGTTCCGGGGTTTTTATGCATTTTCGGCTTCCTCGTTAACAAAATTTATGGTGTCTGTGTTATTTCTTTCCGCATTATATTGTTTATCTATATAATTGAAATATCATAGGTTGTACATAAAATCAATCAAGGTAGATACAACCATCATAATTGTTGGATGCGACTTGATTGATCTTTGGAATCGTCCAAGTACTCTCTCACTGTATAATCAGGTTCACAGGCTTGCTTCCTTTTACATATTGATTGTGAGAGAAATATATTAAACTCTTCATGTAATTCCTGATGAGATTCATTAAGTTGTAACTCTCGGAATTTTATTTGGGTTTATTCCACACATGTTTCCTACAAAAACGTTGGTAGTATATTTTGGTACCCCTGCGTTTTCAATTGGTATCAGAGCAGAAAAACACATGAAAGACCTAATATGTATGTATTTGAAGCAATCTGACTATATGGACAAAGACAAAATCTCTAATAAACATACCGCCGATCTCAAAAATACTGTTAATATATATTTTATTAAAGAGATTGATTTTTTAATCTCTCATATATATATGAATACTTTGTTCACATAAAACAATTGTATATTGATCATGGATATTCCTATTATCCCGCTGATAAGTCTAACTCAGAGGTAGAACGAGAAGCATCCAAAGAAAGTACTGAGGTCAATCGACTAAAAAACAAAGTCAATATTCTTATTGGTAAAATTCTTGAACGTAATTCTAGAATAAGGATTCTTATTGAACAAGCCGAGGTGGATTTGAAAATAATCTCGCTCGAGGCGAAACTCAATGATAATGCCTTAAAAATCGAGCGATTGTTGAGTAAGGATACTACTCCGCATTGCGATAGTGAATCCAAAGAATCTGCCATGGTTATAGCTTCTAAAAGGGTGATGAGTTAGAAAGGATAACAAAATCGCATTCAGAAGCTGATAAACAAAGTATTAGTAATTTGTCAGGAAATGAACAGTTAAAAACCTTTGACCAAGAAAAAACTGTATCTCTAAGGAGGAAGAGTTCTTCACAAAACGAGTATGATAAGATTACTTATTATGATTTCATTGAAACTCATGAAGTGTTCTTCTATTGCAACACTAAAAGATAAGCTCAAAGAAAGTGTAAACTGAGGTTGGAAAACCATCAGTTTGGCCATCCCCAAAACACCTTAGATTTAATTCTGAAATGTGTGATTGATATTCGGATGTCTAAACCTCTTGGGGTGAAAATATTTTCAGGCGAATTTGTTTCTAGGAATGTCAGTTCTGCTTGGTCCACGAATATTCGAACAAGTCAAAAAGGTAGCATGCAAAATCTTCTAAAGAACAACTCAGTAAATATGTCACAAATATGGGTTCGAAAGGACACTCATATACCTCTTGAGAAAATTGATATACTCGTCAATGAAACGATACAACAAGATAACATGAACTTGATCATTATAGGATATAAAGATCTCATTGATAAATTTTCATCCTCTTCAAGACAATCAACCTTAGGTAAGGATCCTATAATTTAATTTCTCTCCAAATCTCTCTCAATCATTTATTTATCTCTCATCGACTATGGCCCTGGAATTAAATGATTCTGATTAGCCGTCTCAAATACAAAACCTAAACATCATTTCCAACTTTAAGATATCATATTCAAAATATTATTCCATTTCAAAGGAATATAAGATTTTTGCTAATATGTAGAGACTTACGAAACAAAGTGAACGAAAAGCATATTATATCTTTGTCATTATCTCACCATACACGAGTTTATTTCTGATCCATTTTGCTACTAACCCATAATACCAGATGCTATATGCGCCACTTATGCTTTTCTATATAATCTGTAAGACATTGTGCACTTCCAGTGCAATATCCAATGTCAACCATATGTTGAATAAGGCACAAGAAGTTGGAAAAATTTCGGGTTTCTCGGTGAAGAACGAGGGAACCAAAGATAACCATCTCCAATTTGTCGATGATACCATTATTTTTCTTGATGCAAAGCGTGAACAAGTAGATTATCTTCGGTATTTACTTCTATGTTTTGAGTTAACATCGGGCTTAAAAATCAACTTTGCTAAAAGTTGTTTATTTGGGGTATCTCTCGTTGAAGACATTAAAGAATTCTCTAACATGTTGGGGTGTAAAAGATCAAATTTTCCAAGTATTTATCCCGGCCTTCCTTTGGGTGATAAAGTTAGTGGCACACAAAAGTAGGAGAAGATTTTTGAATCATGTTCTTGAGACTTTCCTCTTGGAACGGGAGAACGCTATCAAGAGGAGGAAAGTTGACTCTAATCAAAAATGTTTTGGCCAGTTTTCCCATTTATTATTTATCCATCTTTCTTGCGCCATGCTCATTACAAATAAGCTTGATAAGATAGTAAGAAATTGTCAGTGGGATGATGATTCTAACACGAGAAGAGTTCATAATGTCGGGAGATCTATAATCATAAAATCTAGAGAAGGTGGTGGTCTTTGAATTCAGAAATATAAATACAAGAACTCGGCGCTTATCAAAAAGTGGTGGTGGAGATTTGGAACGAAAAAGAATGCTTTTTGGAGAAAGATAATTGTGGAAACATTTGGAGAATCATCCACCAGTTGGGAAACTCTTCAACCAAAAGGGCCAAAGGGATGTAGTTTGTGGCATAATATTTATAAGGAGCTCGAGGATTTTAACAAGCATGTAAAATTTAAGATCGGTGCGGGAAATGAAATTTGATTTTGGGAAGATTTTTCAATTGGAGATGCCATCTTATGCAATAATTTTCCATTGGCATTTGAAGCTTCAAGAACAAAAGGGAAGGTGGTGGCTAGTTTATATGAGATTTCGAGTAACGGCATCAAGTGGAAATTCATGTCTCGAAGAAGATATTCTCAAGACATAATGAGTTAGATTGCTTCCATAAACTCATTACTAGAAGTGGTGAATATTCAAGAAGGGTCGTAGACTCTAGATTGATGCCTATACGGTTAAGTGTGGGTTTGATTCTCTTTGTTACCAAGGCAATAGTAACTTCCCAAATGAGATTATTTGGAGTCAAACATTATCCATACAAAGTAAACTTTTTTCTATGGCTTTTGTACCTTGAAAGGTTGATGACGACGGACAAGCTTTTTAGAAAGGGTATGGATGTGGATAGGGTGTGCCGCTTTTGTGAAGAAGAAGATGAACCAAGTGCCCATTTATTCTATGATTGTTGGTGAACAAAAATAATTTGGGATTATTTTGCCGAAGGATACAACTTCAATTGGAATTACGATATTGATATTTCCACAACTATAAAAGCTTGGAGTTATGATTGGGGTGATGAAAAACTTGATCGTATATGGAACAACTTACCGGTTGCAATATGGTGGTGCATTTGGAAAGAAATTCGAAAGATTAAGATTCAAGCCTATTTTTGGGCTGAGGCAAATGCTAGAATGTTGGGTTTGACGGTGTTTAGTGTTTATTCGTTTTTTCCTAATCTCGCTTGGCTTTTTCTTCTCTGTTCTTTTCTTTGGGTGATCGATTCCAAACTCGATCTCCTTTTTTGTGCCGGTTGTATTTATTAGGTTGAGGTACTCCTTAAGTACCTTTTTTTCAATGAATCCTTTTGCCCGATCAAAAAAAAATGTCAACCACCATTTTGTGGTTAAATAATAGGGTTATTTGGTGTTTGATACTTACATTTTGACCAACTTTAGTGTTTGGTCTAACTTTTGTCCAACTTAGGGGTTGGTACTTGTAAATGACGTTGACTTTGGTTGACTCTGTTAAGTCTAATTTTAATTAATTTTTTATTTAATTTTTCATGCATTTACTATTTTACCCTTCACTTGTTAATTAATACTAAAAAAAACTTTGAAATCCATTTTACACTTTTATGAAGCTTTTGCTCGAACACTTACGGTGCAGTTTCTGTTTGACGTTGATTACAACCATACAGCCATCGAATCTGTAGACTCTAGCATTTCGATGCTCGAAACAAGACTAAATACAATATTCCATTACAACATACTTATTTAATTCTTATAAGTATCAATATTAATTTTAGATAAACTCGTTGCTAACAGCAATATTCTATCCATTGGAAAACAATCAACACCCTAATCGGAAAACACACACAGTAGGTACCGGAGAATAGTTACCATTGCATACAATTATTTCATCCTTTAAAAATAATCGTTTATACACCTTGAAGTCCCGATGTTGCTGATTTATAAAGGAAGAATTTCATCTAACTGGCCCAAAGAAAGAATGCTGCAGTCATGAACATTTCCATTAACATCAAGACTCCATTTATCTCTCCTTTAGTCTTCTAATATTCTTCTTCCACTGGCTGTAATCCCGCCCAACTCCAAATCCTATTTCTTCTACATTGAAACCCATTTCCATTGGTAAATGTGACATACAGACCGGTGATGTAGAAGAGACTCCTTTTAAGACTTTCTTCAAATAGCTATAGGGCATGAATTGGTGATACAATTGTTATTCTTCTAACCCTTGTTTCATTTTATTCCCTGCAGGAATTCAAGCTTCAAAAACTACCCAACGCTCCTAATCATTCATAAAAATAAATAGCAGCAATATCTTCAACACTCCATACTAACCACCGGTCATCCATTAACTCAAACGGAGACAAAACTATTTCCAAACTATATAGCAACTGAATCATAACAAACCCAACCTATATAAACCTTCAATATTCTTCCCAATCCTCTAACAATTAGAACCCGAGTCCAACCTTCACCCTCTTTCAGTCCTCACCAAAAATGTGATTTCACGAGAATAGATCCATGTTCTTCACTATTTTCACGATTAAATTAATCAAAATTTGAAAAAAAAATATAGAACAGCTGGTTTTCTAGAAGTATTATAATTCTACTCCGTTGAATCAGAAACATGAAGTGGAGTCGGAAGAAGAAGAGAAGAAAGTTAAGTTTAGGATTAATGGATGTTTAATCTCTTTCGGAGGCGATTTTGCTCTAGCAGCTGCTAGAGCCCTTGGATGGGTGAATCTAAGGGTAGTGGTGGTTTATGATGGAAATTTCATTTTTGCCCTTAGAGTAAAAACTCGAACCACCACCGTTACACGTTGGTCACCGTTGGATTCTTTTTTTCATCTCTTTCCTTAGCCTATGTATATAAATGAGCAAACTTTTTTTCATCTCTTTCCTTAGCGCCGTATGTATATAAATGATTGCATCAAAGCTGTTAGATTCTGGACCCACTTCAGGGTTATATTTGTCAATTCAGTATAATTTATACCTCAAAATTTATTAAAGTTTAGTCAAAACGGTCAAACACGGTCAACGTCATTTCTAGGTACCAACCCCTAAGTTGGACAAAAGTTAGACCAAACACTAAGTTTGGACAAAATGTAAGTAGTAAACACCAATTAACCCTAAATAATATCTGAACAAAAAGCTTATTCGAACTAAAACCATTTTGCTCGACCCCAGGATTTACATTGTACTGGTGTGGGAACAGAACAAAATTCTTGATCCAAAAGCTTCACTGACATGCAAGACAATAAACAATTCCCATACACCAATTTTGGCGAATTTTTTTTATGGATCACGGTATTAGAATGACAGGCTCACAGGCTCGTGGGTAGTAAAAATAGTTGACACCACATACGCCGAATAAATGTCAGGTTTCCACAGTTAAGACCAAACCAGCGAAATGATGGATTTCTGTTAGACCACAAAAGGCGCTGTTCATGGAGCCGAAAGATGAAAAGATGAAAAGATGAAAGAAAGTTCATAAACAAATGAAAATGAAGGTTTAATGTCTCTACTTTTTAAGTAAGCAAGAAACTTAAAAGAACACCAGAAATAATCTGTAAACAGATAAACTAAAATTTGAAGTTTTGGTAAACGTTGGCAACGGTGGTCCTGGAAAAATTGAGCACCTGCAGACAAATATGATTTTGGCACTTGAAATACAAAATAACCCTGAACATTAACAAGCATATGAACAAAGCTTTGCTCTTACCCAGCTATACTGTTCCGGTCACTATACCGCGTGAATTCACTGCAAGCCACAGTTAATTTTTTTGACCCAACCCTTAAGGAACAAAACTTTCAGCATTTAGCTTTCCTAATGGCAAAAGAGTTTGGAAGAATCACCCATAGAAAACAGATCGCTTAAATGGTAAAGTCTCGTTTTTTCCACTATCCTACGAAGGTTAAGGTGAAAACAATTCTAGAGTTAAAGTAAAAGCAACCTGGAAATGTTTAGATATCGTTTCATACAAAAGTGGAATTTCTAATGAAGCTGGAGACTAGTAGAAACGTATAAAAAAGACCAAATACGCAACATTCTTAACTTTCCAGTTACACTATTGGTACATACGTCAGGCTGCTTCCTTTAATAGTATGAATTCTATGAATATAATGTGCAACCGGTGGGATATCCAAATAAGGAGTCCTGCCACTGGAGTAAAAAATTAGTGAGCAAATTAGATAAACATGAAAACTGTCGTGAAAAATAATGTTTTAAGAAAATATATATTACGAGTGTTTGCAAATTTCTTTGAGCGTCAAAAATCAAAACATGATTAAAAAGAAGAGAATACTAAGTCGGTTTAGAATCAATAAATAAGCATCATATTAGGGAAAAAGGGGTAATCTGTCTTATCAATGGCGCTCTGTCATACCATTATTTCACCAAACTGTGGTGCACTTAAACTGATATTAGGAGTCCACTTATGGTAAGAAGTGACATCTGGACTCATCAATGGTGGTTGAGAGTTCTGGAAGATTCTTTTAGGAAAGAAGGGGGATCCTGACTCATCAATGGTGCTTTGTCATCCTCATTATTTCCCCAAACTTTGGAGACTCAATGTACTTGAAACTGAACTCAAGGGCTAATCTGTATGTATGGTATAGATATAAGTTCATATTCATAGTGTGCAGATTATACTTACTGGAAAAATTCTTAGTTCATGCATCTGCTTAATGAAAAAAGAGGGCAAGGCAAGACAAAGAAGAAAATAAGCAGAAGAGGCTGATTGTTGGCGTTGTTAGTCTCTAAGCTTCTGAAAGGATTATTCATGTACTAGAAAATTGCGGGTGTTTATTACTCTAGCATCACAACCAACAGACACACGCAAAAGGAAGAAATGTAAACAAAACCCAGAAAGTGTTGCATTAAGAAAAAGGTATATCTATTCGTCTGTAGATGAAAAACCTAAACTCATATTTTTTTATATCCATATTATCAGTACTCTTAAATCATTTGAAGTTTCTAAAGTTGTCTGAACATCGAGTTATAACAGTTTATTGCAGCTTTGATAGTGCATTAAAGAATCTGATAATGATGGAATTTGAGCTACCATTTATTACACACAAAAAACAGAAAATCTTAGTTAACCCGGTGACTACAATAACATCTTAAGATACAAAGCCGACAATTGAACGGTTAATATAATGAAGCACTTTTATTTATTCGTACCTGAAACAATGATTGATACCCCAGGTAACGTTTGTAATCAGAGTTTCAGCCAAAAGACGTCCTTATATGACAACTGATTATAACAGAAGCCAGAAAGTCCAAGCAATACGCTGCAAAGAAAATAAGGAGTCTTTACCTGATCCAAAGGCTCTGTATTGAGCTCCAGTGTTCAACCAAGAGGTGCAATTATGAGCTTTAACGGCCAAGATATGTCAAGTGTAGGTTTATCAAATTCGACTACATTTCGCCCAGTTTACATTAATAAAGCAACTAGAGAAGTTCTATGTTGGCATGCACAAAAGGGTCGGGATCGCATTAATAAAGAATAAGGACAAAATCTACTTTGATGACTCAGGTGTTTCACAGTTGTATTTCATACTTTCAAGTACATGCTTTTAAATCTGTTGGAAGCTCACCTCATTGATTGCCAATTATCCTTGCTATTTCAGCAAGGGCAAGCATAGTGTCTCTTCGACTGTCGGCACTAAGTTGATGGAGAGGATATTAGACTTGATTACACATGTAATCAAGTGTATCAGGAACTGTCTGTTGCAACCCATACTTTTGAGGCATGAAAATTCTGTCAAGCAAGCAACCATTTAATACTGATAGAAAAAAAGCAAAACCTTCCCAGAATGGCTAGTGGGATTAAGACACTTAAGAAAACGAATTAGCTCTTTACTCTCTACTGTGTCACAAGTACCAAACCAGTAAGCAAAAAGTAGAGGAAGCAAAAAGTAGAGGTAGAGGAATAATGTCAAGTTATTCATGAAGGGATTTCCCAAATCTATTGGCAAGTCTACCTGGAAAACCATGAACTCCAAGAAGGGGAAAAAAGAAAAAGCTGAGAAAACCATCTACAAAATGTGTCCCTCGACGTGCACTTAACAAATTCATCAATCTTGCCACAGTAAAACAAATTCTTATAGTATAATGAAACAGCCATCTCGATTAAATAAATTAGAATTCAATAAATAAATTAGAATTCAAGTATGTTTGTGCTATAAATAAAGACTTCAACTGGACCAAACAACACATATCACAAACACTTCCACGGCTAAATCAAAGTAACCAACCCACTCCACAATACTTCTGGTGCATGTACAACTCATGGTCTTTAAGTAAGCATTGATGCACGATGAACTAAATATAACACGGGGGATCAAGCAATATTGATAGTCCGAAATTGTAACTCGGCACTTGTAAGTGCAGGTTAGGTAGAGATCTACAATCATTAAGATTAAGGCCAACCAACAGTATTTTGAAAACAAATAAATTACTTTCTTTTGGAATCAAATACTTACCCTGGACCAGCTTACAAATCTCGCCTTAAACAAAGAAGCCACCTACGTGGGGTAAAGAAATGAACTTAAATTACTTGCCAATCAGTAAAGAGTGACCAGACCATATACTTAACCAATCATCGAAAGAGAAACAAGAAATGAATTCTCATGAAACAAGACACTATAAAATCATAGGTACACCGTCAGCACGACATTTAATCAACCGTACAAGTTCATAACAAACCAGTAAACAGTAAACTTAGCAACACAACGATGTTCAAAACTTAGAAATTTTTTAAGTAAAACCTCTCCCGTTTATACAGTAATCATCTCGTATGTTAGATAGTATGAACCGTTTACCGTAACAATAACTATCTCTATGTTTATGGATAGTATGAATTGTCCAACAACAACTATCCCTGTACGATAATACGTTAACTCTTGTTAGGCTTTAGCTTCTCTTGCCTGCATGTCATGTCACAAGGCATTAACATATCCGAAATAATCTAATTACTAACGAAATTCACATGAACGTACAACCAGATAAGTAGCACATATCATACAAATACACTTGCAAACCAACTTTAAATACTTTACCATATCATGCAAGCAAGTGAATGGAAACCATGTGCATAGTAAACTTATCATTTGTGCAATCCCCTGGACAAACAGATACACATAAAAATAAAGGGCTTATCTAAATCAACTCAATATACGGCCATAAGCCATAAAAGGAGACAATACAAATAGTTAACTCACACAATTCAGTAAACCTACCCTTACAAGCACAGATTTATGTCATCTACTAATTCTGTCAAACTCCCAATGTATACTGATCGGACATTTATAACTATAACAAAGATCTCGCGCAAAATTTTGAAAGAAATGCAATGGTTAGATATCCATATGCTCAAAACGGACAGAAATTCCTACAGGTGCAACTACGGAACATCTGCTTCTTGGGGTACTTACCATGATCTTTGAAATTTTAACAGCTGAATCATAACCAAAATGGGTTTATTGTATCCAAAAATCAGGAAAATATGCGTAGTCTAAGTGCCTCATTTAAACATCAAGAACTCTACCATGTTGTATAAATTTTGTGCAAAAGTTTCTCTGTACCATAGAAGTTTATGCAACTTCCCGATGTCCGAACATCTTGTGAAAATTTAGCCGAGTATTCCTGACATATCTATGAATAACATATCCAAAAATTCACTGAGTTCTAACTGTTAAATTTCAATTTACAGTTCCAACAGTACATATGTATGTTTATGTTTTGCATTTCAGAAAACAGATTCGCAAGTGAAAAGTTTCCAAGTACTTCTAATATACCATTATCCAACATGCCCAAACAATGTTTGCACATCATCCGCAAGCATGACACCAAGCAAACTAGCCGTATCCAATTCCATATACAGTTACCAACCACCAAGTCTCTCATGAGATCTGTAGGTAAGGATAACTTCCACTTCAACGAAAATGGCTGTTAACACCTTATACTTACTAATATACCTTATGAAACATCCAACAACTAGTTTTTCATATATTTTGGTCTGGGCAATAACACAAACAGTTTCTATGCCTATATATAGAATCTTCAATTTGTACTCAATATAACCAGTAAAACCAAATCCAAAACAAACCCATTACTTGAGGTAAAGAGTATAACATCAATACATGAGGAGTTCAGAATTTTGCAATTGTATCACAAAACAACTGGGCAAACACAAGGTACCAGGGTACCAGATTACCGATTGGTTAAAAAACAGAAATCGAACCAAGTAGAATGAATAGCCACATAATAAATAGCCTTTCGAATACAGCTACTAATCAAAATAAGAGTACCTGAACTACCCAATAGAGTCGGTCCTCTTCATATAATCTCCTGCCTGACATACCTTCATATTATGTCCAGTCTCACTCGACCCATCTTCATCGGTGGTGGCATACCTTCACGACTAGATGCTTCGCCGGAAGCATATCGCAAACTCATACAATTGTCACATCTCTCGCCTAGCGCACCGCGCACAATAACTCCATATCCTCCGTAGAGTTTTTTCTTATTGAAGTAGGCATGCACACGAATCCAAGTCAGGTTAGAAATTATGCAAATCCAAAATTGTTAAGGGTACACGACCTTTGGTTTTTATTTTATTTTGTGTAATTTTTAACATTGAGCTTGATTTCTAATCTCAATGGGTTCAATTTTTTTTTATTATTATTTATAAGAAAAGTTGAAGTAGGCGTCTAGAAAGATTGCATATCCGCAGAAACATCCATGGTGATCGCTGTGCTTCCTCTAGCAACAGGATCATCACTCAAAATATAAGTCAGGTGATTACAATAATTCATATCCTCAGGAGAGTGAGGAATTTTTAAAGCATGCATGAAAGTAACTAGAGTATGTCCTCTCCAAGAAGAGTCAGAGAAATTGGCAGATTGTCTTGCAAGTCTTGTTAAGTTGATTGCAGGAAAGTTTTGTTGGGTAGTTACTGTAGATAGTTTTCCTAGAACAAAAAGAGTTGAACGATTACTGTTGCGGCTGCCTTGTTGTTGAGTATTTTCGCCTTGAAACCTTTGTTGAACTTCCTCCTGGTATAAAGCCTCGATGGTCTGGAGAGTGTCATTAGACTCAGCAGCAAAAGAGAGGATGGCATGCTGCATCGTTTTTCCCCAAGTCAGTGCTAGTTGAGCTCCTCTGCTTGACCTATCTGCTCTGTTGAGTCCAGTTGTAAAGTCCTTGATGTTTCTTGTTCCCAGACACCTACCTGAGTAAGACATAGCAATAAAAGAGAAGTTAGTATACAATTGAGTCTCACTAGTAGCCTGGTATCGATCAGCTAGATCAATGCGCATGCTAATAGTGATTCCAAACTTATCAGAGGAGTGTCTTGGTTGACTATAGTTTCCTTGCGTATTGTTGGTAATGATGGTTCAATAATATAGATTGTTTATGATATGTCCCGGTTTATGATGGATTCTAGAGTGATTGCAAAGGTGCTGAGTAATATCCTGGGCAGTGACAGCAGCTGTTGGAGTGATCTTTCTGAAAACCCAATCACATCTTGCTTTCCATATGAACCAGCATATTGTAGCATAAGTTTCATTCCATCTAGCATTAGAGTTGTCTGTTGAGAACCAGAGATTTAGCCAGTCATGAAAAGAAGTGAAGTTGGTGAATAGGTTATGAGAATCGCCAAAAAGTTTTCTACATACTTTAGCAGCAACAGGGCAGGATACAAGCACATGGGTTAGATCTTCCACTACATTCTTGCAATAAGAGCATAAAGGATCAATGTAGCTCAGGATGCTGGCAGTCTTGGAATTAGTTGGCAAGATGCCATGCGCACATTTCCAGATGAAAATATGTATAGCCGGGTTAGTGTCAAGACCCCAAATTTTATTCCAGGGGACACTCTGAGTATCCATGGCATATTTCTCTTAAATCTTCTTGTCATAAAGAGATTTGACAGAGAATTTACAGTTGGGGGTGAGAGGCCAGTTGATTTCATCCTGCTCAGATTGATGGTGAGGGGTTATAAGGATAAGAGTTTGGATGTCAGGTGAGAACCATTGATTTATGGTGTTGATGTCCCATTCCCCAGAGGTATTGAAGAGTTGGTTAACAGTTATGAGGTTGTCTGGGAGTAGGGATGGTTTTATTAGTCTTTGAGAGTGATTATAAACCCATCTGTCCTCCCAAATGTGGATTTTAGCTCCATTGCCCACCTTCCATATATAGTGTTGCTGAATTAACTCTATTCCTTCCAGAATTCCTTTCCAGATCCAGGAATCCGTGATCTTTGGTTTGGTGTCTAATCTTATGACTTCAGTATTGGGGTAATGAGAAGCCTTCATGGTGCAGCTCCATAAAGAGTCTGGTTCAGAGATAAGTCTCCAAGCAATCTTTGTGATCATAGCTGAGTTGAAAATTTCCATATTTTTGAACCCCAATCCTCCTGGCTCTTTGGGTTTGTTAACATCATCCCAGGCAAAGTAGTAAACTCCTTTGGATTTGTCTTGTTCCTTATTCCAGAAAAAATCTCTTTGGATAGCATTGATCTCATTGCAAGTAGATTTAGGTATTTTGAAGCAATTCATCTGATAGATGCTGGAGGAGGAGGTCACTGATTGGATCATGGTCATCTTCCCAGAAGTAGAGAGGTTGGTTTTCTAGCCAGCAAATCTGAATTTAATTTTATCCACACATGGATTGAAAGCTTGTATCTTGCTCCTGGTAGTGAAAAGAGGAGATCCCAAATACTTGTCAGCAGTATTAATCCATTGAACCTGCATTGTACTGCTTATGGTGTCAGCAATAACAGGTGCAGTGTTCTTACTGAAGAAGATTCCAGATTTAGAGAAATTTATGATCTGCCCTGAGGATTGTCCAAATTCCTTAAAAACTTGTATTAGATTGCTGCATTCCTGAAGGTTAGCATTGCAGAATATCATGCAGTCATTAGCAAAAAGGAGATGATTAATAGCTGGAGCATCCTTGCAGATTTTGACACCATGTATTAGATGTTGGTTCTCGGCATGTGTCAGATATCTGGATAGGGCTTCCATACAGAAAAGAAACAGATATGGAGATAAGGGATCTCCTTGTCTTAAGCCTCTAGTGGGTTTAAAGAAGTTTCCTGGAGAGCCATTAACAAGGACATCCATGCTAGTGGTGGAGATACACTGATGAATGAGGTTTCACCAGTGAGAACTAAAACCCATTTGAGACATCACTTTAAGGAGGAAATCCCAGTTTACTTTGTCAAAAGCTTTTGCCATATCAATTTTTATCCCCATTAGACCCTTCTTTCCTTTTTTCCCTCTTCTGGTATTCATGTGGTGAATGATTTCATGATCTATAGCAATGTTATCAGAAATTTGCCTTCCATGAATGAAGGCAGACTGAAATGGGGATATTATTTTGGGTAAGAGAGGTTTTAATCTATGGGATATGAGTTTTGAAATGATTTTGTATGTTGTGTTGCATAGAGATATAGGTCTAAACTGAGCTGGTGTAGAAGGTTTGTCAGTTTTGGAAATGAGGGATATGAAAGTTGAGTTCATTTCTTTGAGAATATGACTAGATGTGAAGAAATTCTGAACCATGTGTATGATGTCCTCACCCACAATGTCCCAGTTGGCTTGAAAAAAGTTGTGTGTGTGGGGGGGGGGGGGGAACCATTAGGATCTGGGGCTTTATCTCCAGCCATGCTGAAGACAATGTTTTTAATTTCCATGGGTTCAAGGGTTCTAGTAAGCATTTTGTTTTCCTGGGCAGTAATAGTAGTGGGTATGAGCTGGAGAATGAATGGGTTTAGAGTAATGGGTTCAGAAGTGTCCATACTGGAGAAGTGGTTGGTGAAAGTGTTGGTGATCTCAGTACTGTCTTGAATCCAAGTGCCATCAGCCCTATGCAAAGAGTCGATCTTGTTCCTTTTGTATCTTTTCTTAGCAATGATGTGAAAGTAGCTGGTATTCCTATCTCCCGGTTTTATTTGTTGATCTCTACTCTTAGTATTCCAAAAAGCTTCTTGAACATGCTGCCAGTGTTCCACTTGCAGTCTTTCCTCCTTAAGATCTGCACCCCTAGTATGCTTAAACTGATTTTTAGTTGTCCAGTCCAGGTGTTGTATGCTTGCTTCAAGATTTGTCTTGATATTTCCATATACCTCTTTGTTCAATTTCTTTAGCCTGATCTTAATTTCCCTTAGCTTCCTAGCTATTTTTATATCCATAGAACCTTTATGAATTATTTTCCAGCAGTCAGCTATGATGTTCTTGCAGTACTCATGATTTAGCCAAGGGCCAAATAATATGAAGGGGATTTGGCCCTGCTTCCAATTGGGATTGGTATTTAGAATGATTGGGTTATGATAAGAACCAATGGCAGTGAGGTTGGAGATGGTAGTGTTGGGTTGGTTGTCTAGCCAAGTTTCATTAGCTAGGCATCTATCCAATCTTTGTTCAGTGAGCTGAAGGCCTGTTCTTCTATTTGTCCATGTGAAGGGACATTCAATGTAGCTCAGATCAGATAAGTTAGCATCTTCAATCTTGCCTAAAAAAGTGTCTGCTTCATCTTGATTTATCGGTTGGTGACTGAATTTCACATGCTCGTGAAGGACAAAATTGTAATCTCCCATGATCATCCAAGGTAGAGTGTTAGTATCACAGGTTTTTTCAATTTATCATTAGTAGTGAATGGGCTACCATAGTAGCCAGTAAACAGCCAGGGTTCTCCCAAAGTGGGTTTAATAGTGGCATTAATATGATGGTCTGAGAAATCTTCAATGGTGACATCTAAACTTGTTTTCCAGGCAAGGACAAGGCCTCCAACAGTTTTGGCTTTGCCTTTTGGTTCAACGAACCAAAAATTTGTGACTCCTATTTTTCCTAGGATTCTTAGATTGTTGTTTAGTTTCATAAAGGAATAAGATTTTAGGGTTGTGCCTATTCATCATATTATCTAGATATTTAATAGTGCCAGGTTGTCCTAGTCCTTGACAATTCCATGCTATGATTGAATAGAACTTCCAAAAGTATGAAATAGTAGGGTATGAGAAGATTAGTATTATGTACCCTAAATTTAGGTATCTTTTACTAGGATTATGGGTCTCATTTATCCAGGAGTCAATTCTGAAGACGAAGGCAATATGGAGGATAAATAAAGCTTGAGGTTTGATAAGTATTACCTTATTGGTGTGAGAGTTGTTGACTCCCTCCAGATTGCTAGTGTTGTTGTTAGACAGTTTTTCCTCCTCCAGCGGTTGTTGTAGTTTGTTGCTCCTTTTGGTTGATTGATAACCATCCTATTGCATATCAAGGCTGTCAGTCTAGTTGGATAAATTAGATATTTTCCTCTTGGGTTCGACCAATTGAGGGTGAAGATTGCCATCAACCGCTTTCATTCAGCACATTTCTTCTTTTTTCCCATAGGAGCTTTTTGTGAATGTTATGATCTTCCATCACCTGTCTTTGGATATTAGCTAGAGTAGGCAATTGCTGTGTCGCTTGTTGATGCTGGTAAATGATATCGGTTCTTGGGAATATTGTTGTGGGGTCTAAAGTTTCCTATAATCATGGAGAGGTGATTTCAGCAATGAATTATTTTCGAGCATCAATTTTGATATTGTTTTTTTCTTCTTCCTTTGGTAATCTTTGTTCCTGTGACTCTCCAACAGTTTCTTATGTTTCTTTTGATAGGCCATGACTTCAGGGTTAGTAGTAGGGATGGTTCCTAAGATAGGCTTATCAAGCCCTGCCTGAAAAATCAAGTGATGGGATGATCCATCCAGCTCTTCACAGTGGTTTCGAATGAGAGACTCTTGTTGAGCTTTCCTCATTTGGAATGCAAATTCTTCCGCACCATCCTTGTCAGTGTATTGACGAGTGATGGGAGGATGTTTGAGGCTGACAGGTGGGGTGGTGGATTTGTTGGAAGAGGAGGTGATGGTGGGAGTTGAAGGATAGTGATGTTTGGTGTTAGAAGGGTATTGGTTAACTTGCTTTTCCTTAAACCTTTCTCTTTCCTCAATGCATAATGGTCATGGGTGATCTAAAATTCTGCAAACTTTACAGAAGACTATACCATTCAGGGAATAAGCTAGTTCAAGCCAGTGAGAGGTGGTTTCATCTTCATAAGCATCAATGCCGTATTTGAGAACTTTGGTAACATCAAAGATAATCTGGACTTCAAGGTTCTTCTCATCCGCATCCCTTCCATAAGCTTTCTTAGATCCTTGGTATATTCCGGCTGGTTTAATTAGATTGCTAATGTCTGGAACGATGTGAGTTGGGATACGTTTGACCAGAGCCCAGATACAGACTTTGTAGAAGTTTTATTCATCAATGAATTCTGGTCTTGAAAATGGGACTTCAGTTAGCACAATTAGCTTGCCAAAGATTCCTCTTGTACCCCCTTTCCTGAAAATCTTGCAGTCTTCAATACTGGTTAGCCTGATTTGGTAATAGTTTCTTCTTTTCTTCCATAGAGAAATTTCTGCGTTTCTTTGCAACTCCCAGTTGTTGTTGATGAATCTTGAAATTTCTCTAGTTTCATAAGAGATTTTGCTGCAGAACCTCCAAACATAAACCCATTTCCATTCAATCTTCTTTTTTTGTAGAATATTCTCCTTGTTTACAAAAACTTTTGGAAATAGGTCCTCTGGCATGCTTAAAGAAGAGTTCATTTGTTGAACAAGGTTTGCCATATTTTAAGAATCTTTAGTTCCTGAAGAAGAGGCCATGAAGGTGAATATGGTGTTTTGAGTTCGATGGTTTTTTTTGGATATGACTAATAAGAGATGTGATATTAGCTCTAGAGAGAGTTTGAGAGTTGTTCAGTTCATTTTCCAGTTGAATTTTGAATTGAGTATTGGCAGTTAGCAGGCAGTATAATTTGTAATTTTGTTGAAGCTGATAACTATGATGAGGGAGGGGGTCAGCGCTGTCAGAGCTATCAGATGGATACCAAGCATAATGCCATGTGATGTAGCTGAGTAATTGGCACTTACAAACGAGGTTGATGTTGCTTTGTACTACTAGTAGTCTGGAGGGGCTACACCTGCAAAAGGAGAGAACACCAAAACCACGTCCAAGATACCAACAGTATATGTAATGAAAGGTGGGATAGTGCGCTAGTATATGAAAGTGACCGTTATGCATTGAAAGATTTAAAAACAAAGTATTCCAAATTTTTTGTTTTGTGGGTTGTAGATTAAGGTTGTTGATGAGGTGGGTGTGATATGAGATGCTTATCTTAAGGCAGGTCAACCTTAGTTTGATATTGAAATGTTTAATGATGGGGTTGTATTGCAAGAGTTTTGGAAACTTGTGTTGTAGTATGAAAGTGACAGAGCCTATAATGTGTATGCAGTGTATGTGAAGGACGATATCGAACTTGTGCCATGAGCTTATACGTACCTTGTCCGTAAGCTCACCGTTAGACGGTGTTGTGCCTGTGGTCCCGTTTTGGTTGCGTTGGTGGTGCCAGCTGGAGCTTTTGATAATCGAGAAAGTCTCATCCTTGAGAGAGTTTGGATTGAGCAGGAGCGGGTTGGTTACTGGATTCGAATACGGGTTGTGGGTAACCCATAGTAGAGAACCAAATCCCAACTTTCTTCCAAGTGGTTGTTGTCGCCCTTGTATGGCCAGACGTTTGGGCTTGCTTTCCATAGGCCTTTGCATGAGTTGCATAGGCTTGAGATTCATCGGGATTTCGATTATCAAATCTCTATGATTAAAGATAGATGGATAGGATGCGACAACTGTTGGCCTTCTTATTGAAAGAGTTTTAAGGGAGTTAAACTTTTCAGTTTTCCCGTTCTGTATTTCTGTTACTTCCTTCTTCCCATTCGGTGAATCCCATTCTTTGTTCCAAAACCTTCCACTATGTCTAATCAAGATCAGAAGTATATGGAGTATTTGAATCAAGTTGATCGACCAACCATATCTACCAATCAGAGTTCCAGAGACGAACCATGCAGCAAGAGGGTTAAGGTTTCTATGCATGGGAAGCAGGTATACATTTCTAGTTTTGTTGTGGTAATTTTTTGGTTGTGGGTGTTGATGATTGAGATTATGATTATGATTAGAATTGGGTATCTTAGAAGAGACAATTTTGTACTTGATTTGGATTGTTTCAATTTCTGGATTTAGCAGGTGATAGAAATAGATAGTGGTGATGAGGCAATGCCTGGTTTGGGTGGTATGATAAAAGGTGATAAGCAGGGAGAGCCGGCAGTGCATGGTCTCTCCACAACCAGAGTGTTTGATTCTTCGATGCCTCAACTCCAAGCTGCAAGAGAAGGGTGGGTGGTGTATGCCGTTCATCCTGACAAGGGTCAATTTATCATCAATGAGGGTGTTGTGCTTATGGGAGATGAGCAGGTTGTGGGTGGAGTAGAAATACAAGGATTCTATTCTGCGCCTGTTCCTGTTGCTGCCAAAAGCCGAATTCGATAGAATGCCCGACGAAGCAATCCCGAAGATTTGGTAGTCTTGCTTAATTGCTTCATGTTGGCTCCAGAGATGCAGCAGTTGGCCGAAGCTGCATATGATCTTGCTGTATTTGGCCCTGGTGAGATGACTGCTTCTAGGAGGTATAGAGTTAAGATTCAGGGGTGGTTTAGATGTGATTTAAGAATGATTCCGAGGTTCATGATTACTCATTCGACTGCTCGTTGAAGGTTGTTTTTGAGATTCATGACTACTCATTCGATTACTCGTAGAATTTAAAGATTCCTGACTACTCGTTCGACTAGTAATTCCACTGATTGATTGGTATGATTCATGCCAATAAATTGAGAGAATTGTGTATTTCCTGAGATTTATGTGATTTGGGTGTTGTAAGAGCTTCAAGTCTAGTGATTGTCAACCGTTGGGTTAGGTTGCAGTTCTTGTTGCTGTGGTTGCGAGCAAGACAATTGCATTGACATGGTGAGTATTGTGGTTTGAGATTCATCAGAGATCTATTTCAACCATCCGGCCACTTTCAGGCAGAAAAAATGACCGTTGGGGGAAGGAGACAGGGGAAAAGCGGGATAAAAGAGCCGTTGAAGGAGCAAATCAGGCAGGGAGAAGAGAGGAGAGAGCTCATTTTTGTTTCAACTTTCAAAAAATCTCAATGGGTTCAGTTAAATCCGAAAAAAAGTCATGGATTCCTGTGCAAATACAAAATACCATAAACCTCTTACGAAAAAAACATTAAAAGTAGGAAATCTACATCCAAAAAAAATTACAAAAAAAATAATAAAAAAACAACATACTTCCTCCTCCTCTGGAGGCTCAAGTTTCTGACCAGGCGAACCAAAAGCTTTCTTCATGTTTCAAATGGTAGTTTCTTATCGTGTTTATAATCAATTTCGTTTTCCTTCGAGAAGAGTTTCTTCTCAACATCCCGCTTTTTCACAAAGGTTTGTGGGTAGTTAAAATAGCGGGACTACTACAAGTCTGCAAGAGTAGTCCCGTATTTCTATCTACCCATAAACCTTTGTTGGGTGGTTGAGAAAAAACCCGTTCATGAGGAAGACAAAATCTCCTAGGCAGACAATTATAAAACTTGTACCCTTAGTAACATGAAAAAAGACTTTTGCTTTGCCCGGTCAGAATATAAGACTCCAGAGAAAATACGTGGTTTTTTGATTTTTTTGTGAAATTTTCTGTAATAAGATTTCTTTGAACTTAAATTTATAATTCTACTCCCTCCGTTCCATTATTAAGTGACCTAGTTTAAGTTTGCACAATTTTTAAGGCAAGCAAGGAAAAAAATATTTTTAAGCATTTTTTATAATTATACCCCCTATGGATAGTAATTAGTGAAATTTAGAAATGATTTATCTCTCAAACTACTCCACGGATGTTCGCAAACTTCATACCATTGAAAAACATTTTAAAACACATACGTAACGGATATAAACAAGCCTATCAAATTATGCATATTTTTTATAATTAACTAAAAGGATAATTTTAGAAATATCTCCTTATTTAGTGATATAGGTCACTTATTAGTGGGACAAAATCTAAAATAAAATAGGTCATTTAATAGGGGGACGGAGAGAGTAATACTTTTATAGTTATGAGGTTTCTGGAATTTTGTATTTTCAAAGGGATCAGTTTATGAGTTTTTAGTTTTTCTCAACAAAAAAAGACCGGAAAGTGAGGTAGCGGCTATAGATACCACCGGGACAGAACCTCTCTATTTTAAATGGCTACAGACAACATCTAGAAAACTAGCCAAAACAACAGGTTTCCTTTCATATAGACACATGATCTCAAGTACAGGGATGCTATGGCACCGGAATCTGGTTACGAACTAGGATCCACCCAGTCAAAAGGCCGGTGTCTATTTAATTATTAGGGTTTAGTGTTTTGAGAGTCACCAAAAGAAACAATAGAAAAAGAAATCAACGAGACCCAAACAGGACAACCGAATGACTCCTACGTACCCAAATGATGTAAATAATGAAAGGAATACAAAAACGAAACCGTGACATTCTAGAACTATATGCTAATACTTGGACGGTGGATAGTGATGACTTTAAGAAACACCTATATATATAACTGATGCTTAACTAAACCGAACTAAACAGGATTACAATGATATGGCACTAGCTAGCTACTACGAAACCAGTGCATGAGGGAAGCGCACAATCTAAACAGAGTCACGTTTCCAAGCCAATACTTTTCATTAATCTTTCTATGGTCAGGTGCACAATCTAAAAAAATTACATTATAAGTTAACAAAGGAGTACCTGTTTTCGTTTCCAGTATTTTGATACTAGTATAACCGTTGCCACGGTGGAAGGGCCGACCGAAAAAGAATCTGAAGATGGAGTTTAAATTTGATATTGTTGTTTGTGCTCGTTGCGTAGTTTTTTTTACAACCTTTCCAACGAGATAAAATTTGTAAAATTCTAAGGCACGGATTTTTATATATGTTATATTAAAGTTGGCTTTCCAATTATACCCCTAAAAAGTAGGATACACAAAGAGTTATAGTAATTGGACTAAAAGAGAGGGATAATCTTGTCTAGTGAAAATGTGACTTTCATTTGGAATCTGCATAGGCTTATAGAATATTCTTTCATCCAATCTTTTTATGAAATTGAACATTTACGTTACTTTTCATTTAACAAAAGACTCAACAAGGTGGGCCTAAATAAAAGTCTTTGTTTGGGATAATTTCTCCTCCCTCACGAAATCCAAGACCTCCGAGCTTATCTTCCATGCCCAATTAATCGAGATCGACAAACCAACTTACGCTCTTCCCAAATTTCACCGTGAGCAGTATCTCCCTGATTCTCTCTTAATCGTTTTTCCTCTCCGAATTAGCTAGCTATTTATAGGTCTCTCACATCAACTATAGCCATAGGGTTAAGTAATTCTGATCAGACGGCTCATATTTTGTTTCTAATGCGGAAAATATCTCATTTACTCCTAGGATTTTTGTTAATGCCGAAAGATTTGGAAACAAAGGTAATGGTGGCTAACTTAAAAAAACGTAGGGTTTTTTGAGTGAAAATTCGGCCAAGGCCTTAGTGCAACCGTAATGGGTCTAAAATAGTTTTTTGGGCCCAGATTCTTACACTTTTCCCTTAAGTGGGGGACTACTCTTAAGTTTTAGGGGTGGATATTGGAAGTAATATTTGATCACCCCTTATATTTTTTTAATACCAACTTTATCCTTGATGATAAACTTAGTTAGTCTAATGATTAAAAACTGATTAGTGATTAGTGATTTATAAGTGGGATTGTTTTGTTATAAACATTATTATTGAGAGATAAGAAGAAGAAGAAAAAGGAAATAGGAAGAAGAAGATGGGTGAACCCAAAAATCTTTTTTTGAGTTTAGTAATTATGATATGAGTGATTCATGTGATGATACCTTAGATCTTTTTCTTTAAGAGACACAACAAGAGTATGATGGTTTGGGTACTCATGGATACTTCAAATTTAGTTAATGGTGTTTGAATTGGCCAAAACATTCCTTAAAATGAACAATTTACAAATTGATTTCCGTTTGGTTAACAAAGTTCGGCTACAACATTTGAAGAACAGGTTACCGAACTCATCTGCAACTGTAGTTCGGTTAATCTTTCTAAAAACACAGGTAGCCGAACTCAGCTTTAATGGAGTTTTTTGTTTCAGAGAAAAGTTCGGTTAGGAAAAATTTTTACGACGTAACAGAATTAAAAGTTCGGCTGGGAAAAAAAATGAAAAAAGTTGCGACGTAACCAAACTCAATATATAGGTTTTCAGAGAAAAGTTCAGTTAGGAGAAAAAAATTGCGACGTAACCGAACTCAATATATAGGTTTTTCAGAGTTCGGTTAGGAGTAATAATTGCGGTGTTACCGAATTTTTTACGACGTAACCGAACTTTTTTGTGACGTAACCGAATATTTTTCTGCGACGTAACCGAACTTTTTGCGACGTAAACGATTTTTTTTGCGACGTAACCGAACTTTTTGCGACGTAAATGAACTTTTTATGATGTAACCGAACTTTTTACGACGTAACCGAAATTTTTTGCGACGAAACCGAACTTTTTGCTACATAACCGAACTTTTTGTGACGAAACCGAACTTTTTGCGACGTAACCGAACTAAAAGTTCGGTCGAGACTTTTTTTTTTGTGACGTAATCGAACTTTTCTCTGGAAAAAAAAAAACCTCCATTAAAAGTTGAGTTCGGCTAGTTCGACAAAGTTTTTCACATAATTCCTAGCCGAACTTCTCTCTGCAACTTACATTTTCAACTCATTTTAATGATTACTTCTCATTTTTGCAACCAAAAACGAATGACAAGTAATGGGTTTGTTATAATTTTGATTTTGATTTTGTTTTGTTAATGATTTAAATTAAGCTATATATAGAGGTGGTTGTGATGGTGGTTCGAGGTGGTCGGTGGTGGTGAGCGGCGGGTGTGATGGGAGAAGGTGGTTATATATATATATATAGGTGGTGGTGATGGGAGGAGGTAGTAATATATATATATATATATATACAGGTTAAGGGTAGGTTAGTCATTTCCATATTTTAGGACACCCCTTATCATTGTAGGGTGGACACTTCTATCACAAAGTAGTCCCCCACTTTTTTTGGGTAGTCCCAAAAAAAAATGATTCAAAACGAATTCAAGCTCGGGTGTCTTTCATTCCTAATGGGCTTAATAGGTTTTACTTTTGCAAGACTGATTGGTATTACTCCGTGCAATTGCAAGACATTCCAAAACAATGAATTTGATCATATGTGCAAAATTGGGGTGTCAACAACGGCATCATGCTATGAACTTCAATAAAAATTGGGACTTTTTTTAATTTGGTCATTTACATAGCCTATTTGATTGATGTGCATTTACAGTGTTTTTTATTTTGAATTTCAATGTTGAGTATCTTGATAGATGCCTGCGGACTGCGGTGAAAAAGATAACACATTTCCTGGTTTCCTTGCTAATAGATTAAACAACATACGCATATGCTAAAACTCCGCGCTCTCCATTGTTTTTTTTTATAAATATTTGCTTTCCAACGACAACTTGGTAGTTGGTTCTTTGAGAAACCTAACCTAGTTTCATTATATGTATATATCTCGCTTGGTCCATTGATTTGAAAACCTCATTTTTGCATGTTATACCATTCTTTGAGAAACCTAACCTAGTTTCATTACATGTATATCTCGCTTGGTCCATTGATTTGAAAACCTCATTTTTACATGTTATACCACACTTTAATTTTTTGGCAACTAGTAGTATTCGGTGTTTATTAGTTTTGAAAAAGTATTAGGCGGTTATACATTATGTACCTTAACATTTTTTGGCAACTAGTAGTATTTTTGCATGTTTATCAGTTGTTTCAACTAACGTTTTCAATTGATTTGACACTAGAAATATTTGATTTGCATTTTGAAGCTCTTACATGTTCAATCTAGTAACAAGTGACAAAGATTATATTTATATGGTAATTACGAAGTTCAAAAGATAAGCGGTATACTTCGTAACTTCCTTGACACTTGGTTCATAAAGGAATAATCAAGTCTCCAGTATTAGAGATACATATATACACTTCGTATGTTATGTTTTCATTGAATAGAGACTTGAAAAAAACAAGATATAAATGGAACAAGTCGAGTATGTAGTTACTAACCTAAAGTTGAAAGAAAATATCTTCGTTGTCTTCAATCCATCTTTATATCTTCGTGAGTAACTACAGAAAGTTTTAATATTTCTATCGTTCCTAGTCTAACCTAACGAAGTTGACTCTAGATCTGTTTTTAAGTGATTCGAGTTTTGGAACTAAATATGACAACCAAACTTGGCATACTAACGCTTGATGGGTTCAACCAAGCAGTGCTCTAACAAGTACAAACAAAAAGTGAGGTATGTCAACAAACTGCAACGGGAGGGATAGTCGTTTGAAAAATGTGCTTCAATTCCTCCAAACATCAAACCCTTCCAAGGTAATTAACTTCGTTTCTTCTGCTTCTCCTTAAAGTATGAATGATTCTAAGGGAAAGGATAAACCTAATAAAAATAAGGGATCTATATCTAAACGATTAGTGAAAATGGACGTCGACAAACCTGTATAAGAATCATGTGGTGAGCTAACTAATGCTCACCCTAACACAAATTAATTATGTTGGAAAATGTGTATTCTTGTCTCATGTGCCCTCAAAAGAGACAAGAATTGTGCACCTCAAGGGATTTGGGTCAAACGGTACTTATTTTGTGTCTTGAATATTATTACTTGAATTTCGATAAATGTTCATCATAAACTCTAATGTGAAATTCTTGGTAAAAATTTCATCATTATGACTAGAGAATAACAATATTTAGTGTTGAGCCTTGCTCCATTGAACCTGATCTAGTTTAATCATTTTGGTTTTTGACTTAGTTATGTGACGAAAATGTCAAAAGTTATTCTCACTGCATCTTCAAAATTCTATGACTTTAAGCTACCACATCACCTACTTGATGTGGGTATTGGAAACGTGGGGGTACAACAACCACACTCAACTATTTCGTTCGACAATTTGTATGGACTAAACTCCAATATAATTTCGAGATTAACAATTTAATGAAACTCAATCAAAGAAATATATCAAATATCTTTATCTCTTTCTCAACACAATCAATAATCAAACATACATGAGTCCGTGAACCTGATTGGTGCGAGAATAACTTGGATGGTACTAAAGACCAATATGCAAGTATCAATCAAGTTTTATCCAATAAATAAGGTCAGATTTATCAACTGTGATTGATTAACTCACAACCTATGATATTTAAATCAATTATATAAAGAAAATACAATGCGGAAAAGAAATAACATGGACACCAGAAATTTTGTTAACGAGGAAACCGAAAATGAATAAAAACCCTGGGACCTAGTCCAGACTTGAACACCACACTGTATTAAGCCTCTACAGACTCTAGCCTACTACAAGTTAACTTCGAACTTGAATGTAGTTGAGCCCTAACCAAGTATCATGCCGATTAAGGTACAGTCGCGTTCCTTATGCCTCTTGAATCTTGTAAGACCCTACGCATTTGATTCCCAAGATGACATCATTTACATCCTAGAAGTTGCTACAACCCAAAGTCGAAGACTTATAAACAAATCTGTCTCCCAGTAATAAGTCTATTCCCATTTGGTTTCTGCATTTAGATAAAGATCAAGATGAGCAGGAAACATAGCTAATAATCTGGTTTTATGTCTCTCGAAGAGCATCCTAGAATATTAGTCACCTCACAATAACCTAAATGACTAACAGAAGAAGTTATTGCGGAATCACAAGAGTATGAGACGAAGAACTGTTGTGATTACTTTTTATATCTTAGCTATCGGAGATAAATCTCGATATAATCTTAGAGAAGATTAAACTCAACACAATAGAATAGTAAGATCAGGATACGCAACTACAGAGAAAATAGATGGATCTGGCTTCACGAATCCCAAGCGAAGTCTTTAAGTCTTTAAACCTAGTAATGGTTTTCAGAAGCACTGGAAACCTAGGTTAAGAGAGAATCGAGTCTAGTTTGCAACTAGGACACACGAAAGTGTTGGGATTAGGTTTCCCAGCTTCTAGAGCTTCTCCTTATATAGTCTTTCAAATCAGGATTGCTTAATTACAATCAAAGCTAAGATAGCTTATTAACAAAGCAATCAATATTCACCGTTAGATGAAAATAACTTACTTAAGGTTCAAGCTAAGTTTGCTTAGAAAATAAGCAATCAATATCCTCTGTTAGATGGTTTAGCTTGATCTACACAAATAAAATATGTACTTATATTCAGATGTGTATGAACCGTACCTAAACGTGTATAATGAGTTGGCTCAATAATAGTTAATCGAAGTTAGCCATATGAACACTTTTAGCTTAGTTATTTTCATCTAACACTTCCAGACTCAATCTGATTATCAACCAATTATGATAGATGATCAAATTTATCTAAATGCGTTTTAATAGAGTTTTTCAGATGCTTAATATCTCATGGAAATATATGTGAAACATTTGAAACATATTCGGCTTGGTTTGTATGTGTACAAAGTATTATACAAAAACTAATTCATTAACGTAATGTCATGGTTTGAAAATCGAGTTCGTGTACCTTAAAGGCATTGAAATTCAGGGACTTCCAATTGCGAACAAAGTTCGAAAACGAACCCGAGTTCATGAGCATAGACAATTTAGTTTGCATACGTAGTATGTGAACGAGTTGTCATACTTGCCAATTTGAGAACATAACCACTGAGTTTGCGAACTACCGTTCTGGACCTTACCTAGTTTTTTCGTTCACAAACCATGGTTCCTGACCCATACAGATAAACTCGTATGCAAACAAGAGTTCCAGACCCTAACTAGTACTTCATAGTTCGCATATTGGGTACGCATACTATGTTATTTCCAGACTTTGGTAGTAGTTCTAAAACTCTCGATAATTGATTTGAAACATCCTTAGAAGACGACAATGATAATATTACATATACCACTTGCTTTAAGTAATTTTCAAACGATTATTTGATCAATATGAAACATCCCGAGTTAACATCAAGTGATTGTCTCACATAGATCATGCAATATGTACAAGGTAATTTTCACATGATCATATTGACTTAATATTTAGTTTCCAATAAATGAACTGTTCATAACCAAAGTTATAAAGTAAATGACGAAGCATTCCAAGCTTTAAAATCATATTTTGAGAATCATATTAACGAGATAAACTTGACTCGAAATTTTAATGTGTATAACATAAATTATATATAGATATACAACTTACTCTCATTAGTAGATAGAATTGAATAGGCTTCTGAGTGATAGATAAGTTTTAGTCTCCATATACCTTTTGTCGTCGAAGTTCCTCCAAAGTCTTCAATAGATTTTTTTCTTCAAATGATGAACGTCGTGAAGTCTAATACTCAATTATACACTTCGGTCCTAATCCGAGACATGGCTATAAGTAGACTAAAAATCAAGATATAGTTTTAATCAAGTAAACTTGACTAACAAGCTTGAGATTGCAACGCTTGCGAGTTCGACCGAGCAATGATTTAACATGTATCAATTAATCTTATACTCTCAATTAGATTTCTCCCTGCCTACCAGACTCTTAAACAAGAGACAAGATCATGATCCTGAGAACTTCTACTTGACAAGCTAAGATTCTACGTATGCTCTTAGATAATTCTAACCATACAAATTGATATTGTAAAAAGACAAGCATGATTTTTCAAAGATTTCTTATTCTTGAGACTCATTACACTCCTCTCATACTATTTTTAAAGTAGTAGAATATTATAAAGACTTGTCCCATGTACAAACCGTAGGGTAAAATTGTTGTTTCACCTCTCTAGTTTGATTATCTGGTTTGTGAACAGAATCTTTATTCTAGTGATTCTGGAAACTCACGGTTTGATAATTTCTTTTCAAATCTCTCTCTAGTTTTGGATTCCTTCCAAAATCCAAACTGTTATTGAAGTGCTATATATTTGTGTTTTAGCATAATTCTCATACTCAAAAGAATTATGAAGCCTTTAAGAAAGATCTCATATAGTGAGACCTATATTCCGATGGTTGTTGATGATATTACAACTAAGGAAGTATAGAAATCCTATCATAAGGAAAAATATTCACTCTTTACGAGGAATAGGAAGAACATGAAGAAACCAAGAGCTAATTGCTCAAATCAACAAAGGTTTGCAAATATTCTTGAAGAACTTTAGAAAACCAAGATGGAAGTGCAGGAACTCAAGGACATTCTGTAGAAATTTATCGAGATTCAAGAAGCACTTGTCAAACACAACCAAATAGGTTTGAAGGAGTTAATACCCTCATTCATAAACATTATATTCCATTGCCAGTCACTGGCAATGAATTCAGGAATGATGATGAATTCTTCAAGGGTATTTTTACTAGTTAACGCCTTGTAGAAATTTTATTATTATCGTTTAATGAGGAACACTAGATTTTGGAGTAGTTCTTATATGTTACATTAGCTATTCCAAATATTATCATCTTGTATGTTTAAAGTTTATTTAATTAAATTTTATTTTGAAGATGACTTGCAATACCTAATCTTTATGGATTATATATGTGTATTGCCTATTTTGTGAAATTTGTTCTTTTCTATCATATTCTGGTGATTAGAAAAAGATATCTCATATGTTCTCATAGGTTAAGCTCTTAGCTCTTGATAAAAGAGGAGTAAACTATTGATCTCTCAACGATTGCACTTTGTGAATATACTGCTACATGATTCCGTAAGTTGTTCTCTAGGAATCTGTTTTCTTCCCTGGTTGCATAATCATCAGGGAATAAGTGGAAAATTTAATCTCTATGTGCGTACATTCTTGATAAGTGCATAATTCATATGATTTTAGTGTCCATTCCATACTTGCTTAAGCTATTATTCTTGCATATTTTCGTATTATTACTCTTGTTTTATCTTGTTTGCCTCTAATAGGTGAATCATCCAAAAATGAGCTACAAAGTTATGAAAAGAGCTAGGAACAGAAGTATTCCAAGTATCCAAGTGCCCAAGTCCAAGAGAAGTGGAAGAAAAGCGACGAAAAGGAGCAAAACGCTCAAAATCAATAGAAGGGCCAAAGACCGATCTTAACTCATTCAAATTAAGGATTTATCATCACCATCTTTAAGATTATTTAAATATAAAAAGAATGCAAAAAAGAATGAGGTCATTCCGAGTTCGGATGAAGAAGTTGTGGCCAAAACAGTTTCTATTGAAAACCGAAGATAGTGCAGTCCGCGAACTGGGTTTGCGGAGGGGTTTGCAGACGTATTTCCGAAAATATCTGCTGGAATTTGAAGTTTGCGAACTGGGTTCACGAACTTAGCAAATGGGAAACGTGTATAAACTCCTTGGAAGGCCTAAGGGCATGTTTGGGGTTGCTAGTTCGTGTATTCGGATCGGGTTCTTAAACCTAACTAAATACTTGGAAGCCAAGTAATGTAAACCTATAAAAAGGTATTAGGTTATGTAGAATATATATCTCTACATCTCATATAATACACTTTTGTTCTTAATTAATATTCTAGGGTTTACCCCTTTAGGGGGAAACCATGAAACGGTGTAACATGAGAGGCCAAACTTTATTGATTAGGATGAATTCTATGTTCTGGGCGTGAAGCTTAATTATTATACAAGTTTATTCCAAGTTTTTTATCATATTATCTATTGTCTTTACCATATTTGATATTTATGAGTGATTCTTAGATTGATTTGGGATGCATACTAGATTAGTCTATTAATTGTTATATTGCTAGTATTGGGTTAGGAGATAAGTAATCGTCGAATAATTCATACACAAGTAGAAATCGCGAGACCTTACAGAGGGATTCTGTGGAGTAATTGCGAGTGAAGACAACATCAGCAAGTGAACCTTGAGCTAAGAGTTTAACTACTGGGATCAACCTAATTCACAAATCCTAAAGCATTCAGTTGGATTACACCTTGAGTGAGCTACTACTTGGTGGTTCGGTTGAATAGAATCTGATATTAGAGAGCTTCCGTATCCGTGGAAAAAGGAGTTTTGGGGATAGCACTGAGCTAGCTGCTATTCTACGGTTGGTGATATATGATTCTTACGAAAGGTAAACGAGTATACTATGCAAGTCAACGTTTGGTAACGGCGAATGACTCCTAATCATCTTTTCATCTTATTGTTTATTTTTATTTTACTTTAAACCAATCCCCCTTTGCCTTTTATTTATTTTGGTGAACTAAATAACATATCAATTACACTGCTCTTTGTGGGAACGATCTCTTACTACCGCTATATTATTATTTAATTAGTGGGAAATATTTTGAATAATTTGTTGTGGTTACGTCACGCATCAAATTTTGGCGCCGTTTCCGGGGAGCGGTTGCTAATTGATTTGTTATTTGTTTAGCTTGTTTTTGTTTTAGATTTTTTTTTCTTTTGCTCTTGTGAGTCGTCATGTTTCCTTACGGACATAACATGTACGGATCACAAGACCAATCATCATATTATAGTGGTAAACAATTCGGTTTTCAATCTCAATATTATGACAGCTACCAACCATTCCATGGGTATAATCAAAACCAATCTTTTGGCTATGATCAATATCCTACGGAACCTTATGGTTATTCTCATGCATGTCAACAACCTTATGACGGGCATGTAAGTGAAAAACCACAAGGATGGGGGGACAGTTATGCTTCTAATCAAGATTATTCTAGTCCTACAGATCTAATACACCAGTTTATGGATAATATGGATCGGTAAAATCAAAAGTTGGACCAGCACATTCAAATGATGGATGAACGCGGCCAAACTATGGAAAGTTATGCTTCTAGAGATAGTTCTTCTACTCTCGAAGATCTAATGCACCAATTTATGAATAGTTTGGATCGGGAAAACCAACAGCTGGATGAACACAACAAAAAGACTGAAGATACACTTCAAGAACTTCAAGAGGTTATTAACAACCTAAGAAGAGAAATGGATCAAATGAAGAAGGAAATAACTAAGGAAGAAGTTTGGCCTCAAAGCCAAATCAATTCCGACATTCTCATGATCATTAATGGATATATGATTCATGAGTATCTTGAAGATGAGAAACCTTTAGAAAATCCTTGCAATAATGGTACAGTTATTCCAACTCCGGATCATAATAACGATCACTCGCCTATTCAAAATGAGGAGAATGAATATGAAGTAACCGTTGTTATAAATGGTGTAACGTACTCAAACAATGATTTTAGGATTTGCACCAATGAAATAGACTTTCTAGGAGATGATTCCGATTCCGATGACGAGGTTGTTGAAGAAATAGAGATTGAGAATGAAACCAAATTGGTTGAAGTTGTGGAAGACCCAATTGAGCTAGCCAAGGATTATATTGATGCTGAGATTTTGATTGAAGCAAAAACTGATGAAGAATGGCTAAATAGTTTGATAGAGGACCATGAAACAAACGAGGTAAATAATTCATTGCAATTCTTTAAGAATGATGAGGATCCTGTAATACGAGAGATTGTGGAAGGTTTGTCTAATCCTTTGCATATTTCTAAATCTTTTGATTCACATCACTTAGGATTGAGTATTTGTTCTTCTAAAATTCTTAAGGATTATTTTACTTCTAATTATCCACCACTTGATATTTTTGATTCTAGCATTGTGCAGGTTCAACAAGAGGAACCTATAGAAGCTCCCTTATTTTATGTTCTCTATCCACTTTCGAGTGTCGAAAGGATTAAGTGTGGGGGAAGCTTTCAAGCTATATCAATTTCATTATTTATATTTTATGCTAATCATTGTGTGAAGTTGTTATTAGAATTGCAGATTGTTTTCTGGATGGACTACCAGATTTTCAGATTGTTGGTGTATGGACGCTAACTAGGGGGTCAGGCTGAGGACGTTAAACCAAGCGCTTAATGGGAGGCAACCCATAGGTTTTGTATCTCTATATTTTGTATTTTATTTTCTTATATTTTCATATCATATTTGCATCCCCATGTTTAATTTCGTTGAGTCTGTAATCTATATTAGAAGAAAATTATGACGAATACCTTTTTGTCAGAAAAATTAAGACTGCGCCTAGTCCAGTACATAGACCATAACTGTCAGACCGTTTATTGAAACACTGTGAAATTTTGATGCTTTGTAGAAAACACGTATATGAACAACCTTTGTGAAATGGAGTTTTTCCAAATTCCTTACCAATTTGCACAGTTTTTGCATTTTATATTCTGTTATGTCAGAATTCAGAACTTTCGGTTTTACACATTGAGGACAATGTGAAGTTTAAGTGTGGGGGAGTATTTTGCATATAGATTTTTCAAAATTTTGCATAAAAAACCTTCAACTTGTAGAGCTTTTAGAGTCACTAGCATACTTCTAGGTATGTTTACATAGAGATTCTGACCGACATAACTGAACTTGGAAGTGTTAGAGAACTACATTGGATTTCTTACGAATTGGAGTGTTAAATAATGGATTTAATCATGACGGTGATGCAAATTAGGAGCAAGGAGAAATGCATTATTAGAGTTGCTGATCAATCATTAGTGGAGATTACCCATTTTCATATCAACCAAGGCACCAGACCAAATTTTCTTTGTAGCTGACTAAAAAGCTTTCTTTTGAGTGTGTGTCACCGTACGTTAATTCCGGGTAGAATGGTGAGCTACCCAACCTCCCACCAATAGAAGAAATATTTTTGATCTCTTGTGTGCTAATGTTGTCAATTATGAGGGTGACGTCTATAGATGAAAACCACCTTCTTGTAGTTTGATTTGCAGTTAGCACCATTCTCTCTCTCGCCAACAACAGATCCATAGAAACACCATCATCGTCAACAAGGGAGCGACATCAAAATCTACAAGGAAAGTTGAAGACGTTTGAGGTTTACAAGCAACAATTCAAGTAAGAGCAAAAATTTCATATCCAAGTAAATCAACATACAATGAGAAAAATTTTACATATATGTTGAAGACTTACACATAAGGAGCGGAATTATAAACCCAAGTTGAAGAATTATTTACAAGAGCGAAGAAAATCAAAAGATGAGAGTTATTGAAGTTTATGATACAAAGTCAATACAAGTTGTGAAGATCAAAGTGGTAAAGTACTTCTTTCATAGCCATGTTAATTTTGATTTCGTTATTATTTTTGTAGTTGCAATCTTTTTATCGAAAAAAAAAATATATACAAAATACAAAAAAAATACAAAAAAATACAAAATACAAAAAGAAAAAATAAAAAAAAAAGAGAAAATACAAAAAGTTTTGCATTAGGTTGTTATTTGTTCAATAAGGCCATGTGGAAGAAAAACCTATAAAGAAGTTTCAAGCAATAAGGAAATTGAGGAAAAGAGTTACAAATTGTCAAAGTTCTACGAAGTTCAAGATTTTATCATCAACAGTTGAAGACGAAGACCAAGAAGATGAAGAAGACGAGCCGAAGGAAGACGTTTCTATTGGATGTTATGAGAGTGGTGCTTTCATCATTGCAATCAGATGTGAAGGTGGTAAGTACTCTCATCCTCGCAATAGTGGTTGATTTCCTTTCTTAGAGATCATCAGAAAATATCATTTTTTTCCACGAATTTGTGGAGTCTCCAGAAATAATTCGGAAGGTTTTCTTCCCACCATTCAACGTGTGTAGGATTCTTTCTTTATTCCTACCTGCACACATGTGAGACCCATAAAAAAGTCTTTATATTGAGTGCAATTATCATAAAATCCTTTTAAGTGAGGCAGAAGTCGAGGCGAAATGTTTATTGATCGCTCTCAAACACTCGTTTCTCTCATTATGGTGTGGTTATTTCTCACTCAAGATTAAAGAATGAATATGTTCTTTGGTATTTCTAACTTCTTATTACTAGCATGCAGAAATTCTATGTCCTCATAGCTCTTTGGATGCTTGGGAAGCTGGAACACTTTGAAGTTGGAGTAGGTTTTGTGGGTATATCTCTCGTAAGCCCTCACGAGGCTATAACTCATCCACTAGGGACACCTAGGGGGTTTAAAGGCATGTTATTCATGCTAAGAGTAACCGTTTTCTCAACGAGATGGAGTTTTTGTATTTAGGATTATTTTTATTTTAGTTTGCTCGAGGACTAGCAAAGGCTAAGTGTGGGGGAATTTGATAAGTGCATAATTCATATGATTTTAGTGTCCATTCCATACTTGCTTAAGCTATTATTCTTGCATATTTTCGTATTATTACTCTTGTTTGCCTCTAATAGGTGAATCATCCAAAAAGGAGCTACAAAGTTCTGAAAATATCTAGGAAGAGAAGTATTCCAAGTATCCCAGTGCCCAAGTCCAAGAGAAGTGGAAGAAAAGCAACGAAAAGGAGCAAAACGCTCAAAATCAAGAGAAGGGCCAAAGACCGATCTTAACTCATTCAAATTAAGGATTTATCATCACCATCTTTAAGATCATTTAAAGATAAAAAGAATTCAAAAAATAATGAGGTCATTCCGAGTTCGGATGAAGAAGTTGTGGCCAAAACAGTTTCTATTGAAAACCGAAGATAGTGCAGTCCGCGAACTGGGTTTGCGGACGGGGTTCGCAGACGTATTTCCGAAAATATCTGCTGGAATTTGAAGTTTGCGAACTGGGTTCACGAACTTAGCAAATGGGAAACGTGTATAAACTCCTTGGAAGGCCTAAGGGCATGTTTGGGGTCGCTAGTTCGTGTATTCGGGTCGGGTTCTTAAACCTAACTAAATACTTGGAAGCCAAGTAATGTAAACCTATAAAAAGGTATTAGGTTATGTAGAATATATATCTCTACATCTCATATAATACACTTTTGTTCTTAATTAATATTCTAGGGTTTACCCCTTTAGGGGGAAACCATGAAACGGTGTAACATGAGAGGCTAAACTTTATTGATTAGGATGAATTCTATGTTCTGGGCGTGAATCTTAATTATTATACAAGTTTATTCCAAGTTTTTTTAACATATTATCGATTGTCTTTACCATATTTGATCTTTATGAGTGATTCTTAGATTGATTTGGGATGCATACTAGATTAGTCTATTAATTGTTCTATTGCTAGTATTGGGTTAGGAGATAAGTAATCGTCGAATAATTCATACACAAGTAGAAATCGCGAGACCTTACAAAGGGATTATGTGGATTAATAGCGAGTGAAGACAACATCAGCAAGTGAACCTTGAGCTAAGAGTTTAACTACTGGGATCAACCTAATTCAAAAATCCTAAAGCATTCAGTTGGATTACACCTTGAGTGAGCTACTACTTGGTGGTTCGGTTGAATAGAATCTGATATTAGAGAGCTTCCGTATCCGTGAAAAAAGGAGTTTTGGGGATAGCACTGAGCTAGCTGCTATTCTACGGTTGGTGATATATGATTCTTACGAAAGGTAAACGAGTATACTATGCAAGTCAACGTTTGGTAACGGCAAATGACTCGTAACCATCTTTTCATCTTATTGTTTATTTTTATTTTACTTTAAACCAATCCCCCTTTGTCTTTTATTTATTTTGCTAAACTAAATAACATATCAATTACACTGCTCTACGTGGGAACGATCTCTTACTACCGCTATATTATTATTTAATTAGTTGGAAATATTTTGAATAATTTGTTGTGGTTACGACACGCATCAATTCTAGGGAATTATTCTTATGTTGAGTCATATCACATTAATTTATTTCTTTGAACGTAACTGGCCTAGAGAATAGTTTTTGATGATATTTATTTTTTTCACTAAAATATTGTATCTTAGTGCCTAAAACATTAAGATCGTTACTTTTAACTTCTTTGTTCGTAACTGGCGAGAAGAGAGAAAAATATTGGGATACAAATCTACTTTGTTCGTAAATGGAGAGTAAATTTGTTAATGTCCAAGAAAATCATTTTCTTGTGATCAGAGTAAAGGTTGCTCATGTTGTTCTTCGGGAATGACATCAAATGGGAGAGAGTTCTTTTGAACTGGTGCTTAAACGTCATATCTTTGTGGGGGAAAGAGGGGTGTGGAATTTGTAGTGGTGCTTGTACCTATGTATCTCCTTGATGAAAACACCGAGTTTCTTGGTGAAATCATATAAACTAAAAGTTGGTATATGTTCTCTAGTCTTAACACTCTTTTGTTTAATTCATTATGATCCCTGTTTTTCGCCTTTGTCGATTTTGTTGACAAAAATGGGGAGAATTATTAAGTAGTATCTTACTAAAACATATGGCTTCTCGGAGCATTATGTAAGGGGAAGTGGATTATGATCTATAGATTTTACCTACTTTTCAAAAGGTGTAAGTATTGACTAAGGGGGAGAGCATATCACCGTAGTATAACTTCAAAGTTGTGGTGCAATTGAACTTTGAGGAAAGTTTATAATACCATGTTTTTTGTATATCAACCATTGAGTAGAGTGATTTCTTATTCTACTAAAGCTTTTCCAGAGTATTCCCATAAGTTTTTATCGCTACGAATCTTCAATAACAAAGGTGTTGAACAAACACATGCAAAACCATAAAAGAACTTGAAGTACGAAGACTTCAAGAGCTTGTTGAAGAGTCATGGAAATCAAGTATAGTGGATTTTGAGCCAAAATATCATTTATTTTGAATCCATTTAACTCATGTTAACTCCACTATTTTCTAATTTCATATCTCTGACATCCAACAGTTGTGAAACTGCACGTTCAATTTTGATCCAGTAGTTGCACGATCAATTATTTTTCCTAAGATGAAAAATGGAGCAAATGTAACCCTTTTATTAATCAGGGGATAAACAATATGCATAAGGGTATAGACATCTTTTGCATAACCCACGGGTGGATCATTAGCCTAATTTTTCCCTGGACATATCTATCCACATTAAATCTACCTAGACGCAGATCAGACACCCACCAGCCAGAACACGGGTTGGATGAGGTGATGTAGAGGATTGACGATTGAGTGAGTTTTTGCTTAGGTAGTACTCGATTAATGGGGGTAGTGGGAAAATCAATCTCCATGCTTAAGGCGTATTCCTATGCATATGGCAGATAAAGTGGTTTGCCACTTTTGCACTGACTATGGGTATGGAAAAGTGGCATACATAAGTGGCTAACTGGTAAATATACAACTTAGGCATACGAGGTAGAAAGTCTACCGAGCAATAGAGACTCCACCGTTCTATGGTCTTTATACCGCTCGATGGTTATTAGAGCACTATCGATAGTATTTATATAGCTCGTTGCTATAATCATCGCTCAGTTGTTTATTATCCAACAATTAGGAATCCCCCCCCTATAAATACTCAACTTTAAATTCGTTTCAACTCACACCTGAATTTCTAGGTCTCTATAAAATTTCTCAAACTCACATCTTTCGTACTTTTCATAGCTCTTCTAATTTTCCAGGAAAAAAAAATCTTATAATTTTCATAATATGAACATGGTTGAGTTCATAAAAAACCAACATGCTGAAGAAAATCAAATAGTTATTAATGTGCAAAATCAAATAAGAAGACGAGGTCCAAAATTTACTATTGCAGAAGATGAATGCATTTTTAGAAATTATGTTTCGTTTACTAAACGTCCTATCATTGGTGGTGCACCCCAAACCTTGCCATTTTGGGAAAATATATTTCTGAAATGTCAAGAAGAAACAATGAACCTTAACATGCGCACGCGTTCAGTAATCGCTTTAATGTAATCAATAATGAAATTATTTTGTATGTTGCTTTAGTAATGCAAGCGGGTAAAAACATGATGAGTGATGAAACCATGATAAACCTTGAACAGAGAAGTTGGGCGGAGTGGCGTCACATCAATAGAAAAGATTTCCAATATGAAAGTTGTTTTATATCTAAGAGTGTTGCCCAAATAAATTTCTTAATCGTTAACTTAAACCTAAATGTAAGGAGCGTGACTAAGTGCACCCCATCCTAACCCGGGGTGCAAATTCCACCCCTTATAATTGGTTGTGACATTAACTCTAGTTAGTACAGTTTTTGAATTTAATGAATATGAATTTTTCATCTGGAATTCTTCTCTCTACATGTTCGGTTTCTTCTCTGCGTTTCTTCCTCCTCCTTCATTTTCCCATTTCTGTTTCTCCTCTCCCCCTATCTTAGTCGACTCTCTTCTCAACAGATTCAATTAAGTTTTTTTTTTTTTTTTTTTTGGATATTACTTAACCTAGATTGTTATGAATATTTAAGAAAAATAAAATCCGAACCTATCAAATCTAATCATCTTTGTACCTATTAGTGAAGTACTTTCTGTTAGGGATTATAGATAGGAAAAGGTGACTGTTATGATTCATGAAGATTAATATCAAAAGAAATCACTTAAGCAAACTATGATTAAATTTTTTAATAGGGGATATTGATGTTCACAACAATTTAGGGTTGAATATCTTAATAGAAACTAATAGTAAGCACATGCGATGCATGTCGGCAACATTACTTTTTATTTTTCCTTTTATTTTTCAATTTGGTTTATTATTAGGTGAAAATGAAAAAATATGAAAATATCACCTTTAATGAAACGGAGGTAATCTTTCGTATCCGAAACTAAAATCTATAAGTAATTTTATAGTATATCAAGTGATGTATTTGAGCATCATATATGCAACATGTAAGAAGTACATAGGCTCTATCAATTTACCTTTAAATTATAGTTTTTTTTTTGAGAACTACAAATATATTAAAAAGTAAAGAATTTGATATAGTTGTTTATACTCGTTGTGTAGGTGATTTAAAGAGCTTTCCAAATGTATAAAATTCACAAAAATCCGACGTACCATTTGGAAGATATGAAGTTTTAAAATATTTATCTACATTTTTTATATAAATGAAAATTCTGTAAATAAACGATTTCACATATTATTATTTCTCAGTCCCTATTTTGTTAGGCATTTCGGTCCATATTGAGATTTATTGACCAAATGCTCCATATTCCGTTAAACATTTTGGTCTCTATTCCGTTTGGTGAACCAAATTCCGTTAGGTGAACCAAAAATGGGTAAGAATTTTTTATTTAGCTTTCTTGCATTAAAGAGGGGGGAGATTAAGCTATTTTAGTGGTGTAGCTAATTCCGTCACCTGGTTAAAGGAGATGGACCGGGTATGTGTGTATGAGAAAATTCAAAAACAGAATTAAGACTTTCATGCTAACTGTATATGTAATTTGTAGGTGTTTTTTTTTGTTTGTTTGTTTGATCAGAAACTTTTCAAGTCAGATGTGGACTGATAATGTTTTTGGGGTTATATAAATCTAATTAATCTTGTTCCTCCTCCATCAAACAAATGTCTCATTCAACCTAATTTATTTCAAGAAGATCAAAAAAATCGTTCATGATCTGATATAACTATGTATAACTAGCATGTAACCCGTGCTACGCACCGGGTGTGATGTGAACTGGCGTCCATTTGGTGAGGCGGGGCTTCGCCCCGCACCCTTCCTTAAAGGAGTCCAATAAACAACTGCAGTGTAATTATTTTTCATTTTGTAAATTAACAACGGGAACCATTTAAAGTTTTGGAGATTAAGAAATCTTATTAAAATTTTGAAAAATTATATCATCCTTTTAAATCAGTCAATAGCTCATTACATTGTGAACATCAGTACTATTGATAGTTATATGAAAAATCACATTCTCTATATAGTTGTATTAATATCTGAAATTAAAGACACCGAATAACATACTATATTAATATTAAATAGATAGCCAACTCTAAATAGTGCAACACATGTGAAGTGCTTCCCGTCGAAGTGGTATAATCAAGGAAATGCACTGATATATCTTTCATCCGAATCATATACTTGCGTTAAGAATCAAGCGAACAACTCAAAACTGTATTTCTAGGCTCCAACATCTCGTAGTTAAAAGAAAAATCACACTCACTATAGGTATCAATATCTGATATTAGAGACACTAAAAAAACATGATATCAATATAAAATAGATTGACAACTCTAAATAATAGTGCAAAGCATATGAAGTGCTTTTAGTCAAAGAAGATGTAACCAAGGAATGCACTAATATATCTTTCTTCATAATTCATATATTTGCATCAAGAATCAAACGGCCAACTCAATTACTATTTTAGGCTCCAACTCTCCGTAATTAAATGAAAAATTACACTCGTTATATAGTTGTATCGATTGTTATATTAGATACACTAAGTAAATAGTATATCAACATAAAATAGATTGACCAACTCTAAATAGTGCAAAGCATATGAAGTGCTTCCCATCGAAGAAGATGTAATCAGAAATCATATACTTGCGTTAAGAATCAAGCAGCAACTCAACTCGATTTGGTTAATTGAAAATCACAGTCACTGTATAGTTATAACAATACCTGATATTAGAGACAATAAAATAATGATATTAATATAAAATTGATTGCCAACTCTAAGAAGTGCAAATCATATGGAGTGCTTCCCGTCGAAGAAAGATATATCAGTGCTCCAATTTCTTGTAGTTAAATAAAAAATCACACCTACGATATAGTAGATTCAATGTATGATATTAGAGACACTAAAAAGAAACATGATATTAATATAATATAAATTTCCAACTTTAAATAGTGCAAAGCATATGAAGTATTTCCCTTTAAATAAAATGTAATCAAGGAATTGCATTGATGTATCTTTATTCGGAAATCATATACTTACATTAGGAATCAAGCAGCCAACTCAACTGCTCGTTAAAAAATCACGCTAGTTATATAGTTGTACCTAGTTATATTGGAAATACTAAAAAGACACATGATATCAATGTACAATAGATTGCAAACTATAAATAGTGCAATGCATATGAATTGCTCCCCGTTGAAGAAGTCGTAATCAATAAAATGCACTGATATATATTTCTTTGGAAATCATATACTTACGTTCAGAATTATTCGGGAAGTCGTAATGAAGGAAATGCACAGATATATCTTTCATCAGAAATCATATACGTGCATTTTGAATCATATATGCAATTTTTTTCTTTAACGAAACTGTTTTTTATTCCTGTATTTTCTCTTGAAATTTTTATTGTGAGAGAGAGACAGCAGGGACCTACTTTTTAACGCTTGGCATTGGGCATCCACGTAAAATTGTTGTTTCTTGGAATTGAATTTTTCAAAACAAACCAAAAGAGGATAATCAGAGTACTGCCCTAAATATTGCAGGGGGGGGGATATCATCAGCAATTTTGTCAAGTATTGACTCTTATTGATAGGGCACTAAGCCACGTAGTCTAAATTGCTGATTTGGAAATTAATTAAAGATATAATATTAATTTTTTTGCAAAAATTCAAACATGGATCGAGATTAATTAGTTAATCAGTTATTTTACGTACCAACATTAATCAGTTATCTTACGGGAAAAAATAGATTGGGAAAATGATGACGAAGTATTTATCTCTTGATTACTTTTGTAAGTTAAGTATAGTTAAGTATTCTTGATTTCTTGTAGCCCGTGCTATTGCAGTTGAGAAGGTCACATAGTTAAACTCGGGTGACAACCAAAGAATTTTCTAAATGATTCTAGTTGTATTCGATTAGTTTATTAGTTCATCGTAGAGCTAGAGAAATACATTTTGACTGTGCAATATTCCTACAAAAACTAAAATGGAACACTGAAGCAGTACCCGAAATCAAAGTTCTAAAAAATTTACTTGAAACATAAACATTACTAGACCAAAATATGTCCAAATTAAAAATTTATGCTAGTGATTAACAAAACCTAAATTCAATGGCTGTGAAGGTTATCTCAGAAAACAAAACTTGATAATATTGCGGATAAATTTAACAAAGTCCTTGTTTTCTTCTGTCTTCCTAAAAATCCCGGCTCACTATGCCCATGGTGCCCTTTGAATGTATGAGGTGCTAAAGAACTGGCAAAGATAATAGTGAAAAAAAACATCTAAAAGATAAAGTAATAATTAATAAAGTTAAGCACCACCTTAATACCGGAAAAAAAAAACCTTCAAGCAACTTCCCCCTCACCTTCTCAATTCATCAAATGGTACTGCACTACTGATGGATCTCCATGGCATAAGGTGGATAAAGCCTACGTAGCAGTCCTCAACATAGATTTTTCGAGTTCGTATTAAACTGAGGTAGCAGTGGCACCAGTGTATCTTGAGAAAGAATATAATCAGCGGCGATGTTACCCATCAATTGACATACTATTTCCCAAAACTCGTGGAGCAAAAATACTAATACAAATAAATATCACCAGCGATGTCAATGAATGCTAATACAAACACCCATGCTTTGAATTCGCGATGTAATCTTTTTTTAGGTAGCACTATAAATAAAATCAAAAAAACTCTGAATCAAATCTCACAAGTCGAAATAATAAAATAAAAGAAAAGGGAAACACAAAAACAAACCTAGATGATTAGGAGCAGAAGTGTCTTAAGTTGTCTCATTACTAACCGAATTTTCTCCATCTCATTTTTGTTCAAGAAAGCTTCAACTCCTCTATATTTCCATTGATTTCCATTTTTATTCAATTGCCGAGAAATGATAAACAGTTTCACCTGTCTGCAAGATGCAAGAAACAGATAAATAGTTTTGAACCAGTAAAAAGAATAAAAAAATGCATATAAATAGAGTTCTCGAGGAAACAAAAGAAAAGCAAAAAATAAACCTATTTCTTTTTTCTTTTTCTTTTTCCGAACGTCTTGGTCCTTGGGTTGATTTTCGCATAAGATTAGAATATCATAGTTTTATCCCAAAAATTAGTTGTTTTTTTCCCTATATTATTAATTACCCTGATATATATGCCAATGATTTTAAAAATAAAATATATTTTAGAATATCCGTATATTAATTTCGAAAATTTAACTGAACATTTTAATCAATTTTTAAGATAACATTAACACTAATTTAAATATTTTTCTATCCTCCGAAATTAATATCTATATGGATTTTTTACCGCAAATAAACCGTCTAATATTATTTTACCTGAATTATTTGAAAACTTTAGGATTACCAAATGTTTTAAGACCTCTAAGATGATATAATGAATTTAAGTATGTGTGGCATAGAGTTTTTGTGATGAATTTAATTTCCGTGGCTTAGATATATAGGTTTGTTTTTATGTTTCTCATCACAGATATCTAATGAATACCCCAGAAATATGCAAGTAACTATATGCTTTTCAAACATACAACTCCAAGCAAAAGAAAAAGGAAGTAAAATATTCAAAAAAATTGATTCTAACCTTCCGATTGAGTTACCCGCATTTTGCAACTTCTTCAGCAGAATTTCCATTGACAATTCATGGATCTGTAAATCAACAACTTCGTGAGCATATTCTTAAACATGTATGGTAAATATCTCTACCTTCCCAACATTTAGCCATTATAGTAAAATCTGGTCAAATCCAGTAAAATCAAGAGTAGTAGCAATGTGCACAATACCCAAATTTTAGCCAATAACATTTCTTAGTTTCACTGTAATTTTGGGATAACTGAAGTTAATGTTGCATATGGCATGGATGGAAGGGGGTATTTGGAGGAAAATCGGGAAAAATAACTAAACATAACATCATATGAAAGAGATAAAGAAAACCCAGACTCATAATTCATTTTTCTTATTGTTTCTTTACCTATCACACATACGAAAAACAAAAAAAAAAAGCAAAGAAAATTAGAGATAAATTCATAATTTTTAGTTTCTGCTCCTGTTTACAAATACATAAAGAAACTACTAAAGCAATAAATTGGTAAAACCTTAATCAATACAAATTTTAAAATATTCATATGAAAGAGAGTAACTAAACAAATCAAAACTCAATTCACAACCGTTCCGGATATCCCGATTGTTCTGCACGCATCACGTACTTTTATAGTTAAAAGGAAAGTTCACATGATGTTGTTTCTTCAAAGAGAAAGAAATGCATCAGAACGTACTTTCTTAGTTAAAAGGAAAGTTCACATGATGTTGTTTCTGCAAAGAGAAAGAGAATCTTCAGAAAGGTGAATAAGAAAACTAATGTAAACATTAAAAAAAAAACTACAAAACAAAACCCTAGCCGAAGAATGCAACCTGCAGAGAAAAATTATTTTGTTGGAATGTTTTATATAAAGAGTGGCCAAACCCACAAATCTCACAAAAAGAAATTGATTTGGAAATATCAAGTACAAACATAGTTGTTATACATAGAGATTTTTTTTTAGATACTCAAAAATATAAATATTAATTCCGGATTTTAATTAATATAGTAGTTTTTAGATTATTTTTTTTTACTCTACAAAGAATCCAAAAAATACAAATCTGATTTTAATATAGTATTTTTTTTTCCATCATAAATATCCGAAAGTAATATAGTATTTTTTTTCCTCATAAATACTCGAAATTGATATAGTAATTCTTAGATTTTTTTTTACCAAAAAATATAAATCTGATTACAATTTTTTTAGATTTTTATCATAATTATCCGAAACTAACATAGTTTTTTTTTTTTTTGATTTTTATCATAACTTCTCAAAATTAATATAGTATTTTTCAGATTTTTCACCTCACAAAATATAAATCTGATATTTTTACCCATAAATATGTTTGGATTTTGATCATAAATATCTGAAATTAATACATTATTAATTTTTGGAATTTTATCAAAATACTCGAAATTAATATAGTAATTTTTAGATTTTTCACTCGATCCAAAAATTATAAATATGATTTGTTACCTCATAAACATGTTTATCCGATTTTTTGGATTTTTTTAATAAAATATCCGAAATTAATATAGTATTTTTTTATTTTCTGAATTTTTATCATAAATACTCGAATTAATATAGTAACTTATTGAGAAAAATTCGACGGTCATGATTTTTAAAAAATCATGTAAAATCGGTGTAATTATATGTAATAATTTTTGGTTATCCAATCAAAGATCTTGGTCATCTAGTGGTTAGACATAACAATAATGATAGCCATCCATCGGGTGTGTATCGACCACCTACCCAATGTGCACCACACGTTGCTCCATCAACGCACCATATTTCTAGATTTTATCAGACACTCTAAACATAAATATTAATTTAACTTTACCATATTAACCATTGCATTTGTTTATATTAGTAAATTAACTGTATTAATGGAACCCGTAAGATTGTGTTCAGGTAAATAATTATATATTTTTTCAGATACTCTAAACATAAATATTAATTTAAAATATCAACTAATATAGTAATTTTTAGATGTTGTTAGTAATTTATTTTAGATGTTTATCATTAATATTAAAAATTAATATAGTCATTTGTAAATATTTTTCCTTATAAAAGATTCAATAAATACAAATCTTATTATTTTATTCCATAAATATGCTGAATTAATTTTTTTTTATTTTAATCATAAATTCCAAAATTAATATAGTAGTTTTCTTTACCATTTCCAGAAAAAATTTCCATATAAAAGATTCTACGAATTTAAAACTTATTATTTTATTCCATAAATACGTTGAGTTGATTTTTTTATTTTAGTCATAAATGTACGAAATTAATATAGTATTTTTTTATTATTTTATGGATTTTTTATAATAACTACATGAAATTATAAAATATTAATATAGTAATCTTCTCATTTCTATATATTTTTTTCTTCTTTTTCCTTACAAAAGATTTTAAAAATAAAAATCTCATTAATTTAGAAGAATTAATTGGGGGATATGGGAATTAATTGGGGGATATAGCTACGGGACAAAATAGGTGTCCCAATAGCAATTATGGGTGACCCCCTATGTAATTTTTTTTTAATTCCTAATCTAGCCCCCACTAATTAGGATTAGTGATTAAGTATAATTAGTAAAATGTTAAGTATTTGGGGGATAAATTAGTGTGTATTTTTATTTGTGTTTGGGTGAGAGTAGAAGGAGGGAAAAAAAATATTTGAGAGGAATTTCTTTTTTTGAAAATGGGAAGATGATAGTGATGAGAGAATTACTGATAATAAGAGGTTGAAAAATTGATTTTTTTTCTTTGAATCCACCATTGTTGCAGCTGAAAAAGCTTGGTGCCGGCATGGTATTCAACCAAAAACTCATGCCGGCAATTGTTGGAAATGTTCATAAATTGTTTGCCACTATCCGGGGGGTTCGGGGGCGTAGCTCTCTCGTTACGATTTTTTTCCTGGTTTTGATCTTAGAATGTTGATTTTTTTCTCTGGTTTTGAACAGTACAGCATGGTAATAGTTTTTTCGAGTGTGCCGGTACCTGTTCAGGCATAGTATTTTTCTTAAATACCTATGTCGGAACAGAATGAAAAGTATCCATAATGTTGATTTTTTTTTTCACTTGACTACCGGCATTGATAGGAAATTATCGGGCATGCCGGTACTGTGTTCCGGCATATGGTCTTCATCAATTCCGGCATGGTATTCATCACTTCCATTTTGAATTTTCCTGGCTTTAAAAAGCTTGGTGCCGGCATGGTCAGTTTATATGAAGACCATGCCGGTATTGTTTTTCTGCATAGGAAATAAATATGAAAACTATGCTTGAAAAAAATACGGCATGGTCTTCATATCAACCGACCATGCTTGATACCAAGCTTTTTAAAGCCAGGAAAAATTCAAAATGGAAGTGACGAAGACCATGCGAAATTGATAAAGACCATATCTTAGGAACACCTGACGGGATGGTCTTCATCAATTCCGGCATGGTCATCATCACTTTCAGCATGATCTTCATCACTTCCGAATAAAAAAAAAATTTCGTTTCCAAAGTGAGGTGAAGAGAATTTGGGTTTCAAAACACTACCCCTAAATAAGATTAATAAGAAGTGGAGATGGAAATGAGGGATATGATTTAGATTTTTGATTTTAAGTTTTTAATTTTTATTTTGAGGGAAGAAGTGGAGATGGAAATGGGGGATATGATTTTGTTTTTTGATTTTAAGTTTTTTTTTGATTTTGAGGGAAGGGTATTTTAGTATATTCATAACCAAAAGTCACCCCTTAGCACACACCATGGGTTGGGGGAAGTAATTCATATCCCCCAATTAATTCTTCTTAATTTATCCATAAATACGTTGAGTTGATTTTATTTTATTCATAAATGTAAGTATTGATATAATATTTTTTTATTTTCTGGATTTTCTATAATAAATACATGAGATTGTAAAAGATTCAAAAAATATAAATTATATTATTTTATTCCATAAATATGTTGAATTGATTTTTTTTATTTTAATCATAAATGTCCGAAATTAATATATCAATTTTTCTAAATAATGAGGGTCGTCCGTCGCGTGTGTCCCAACAATCCACCCAATCTACACCGCATATTGTCAGATCAACGCACCATATCTAACGAAATTTCATCCGACGAATACGAATGGTTTCTTAATTAGCCAATGAGAGCGTGAGGTTACGCTCACCAACCAATAGGAGAGAGGGTAAGCTCCACTAGTGCTACTTTTATTCTGGAGTGAGGGATGGTATTGAGTTTTTAGGTTGTTGATAATGGCTAAAACGGAAAGAAGAAAAAATGGAAAGAAAAATATAAATATAAATCTTGTTTCTACGATTTCCAACATAATATTCCTTTATATAATATATTGAGAAAATAGTAAAAACTAAGCAATCATGGTGTTTGAGGGTGAAAAAAGTTTAATTTCGTGTGTTGTGGGGGAGAAACGAGTCTAAACGCTAAACAATGTACTGCAAGGGAGTACTTTAGATTCGAGAGATCAATCTGTACAAATCCAGCCTAAACCAAGAAATGGTCGTTCCAGACTTGCTTCAGTCACAAAGTGAAGGAGAAGGGTTGGTTTTGGGAAGGGAAGCGAAGAGAGTGTTGAGACCAAAATAGTTGATTCTGGAAGAGTAGTTGTTTGACTTGTATCAGAAAGTGAAAGCTAACAGATGGGAAAGTTAACAAGTGATTTCTGAGTGTTGTATGCTCCTGACCAAAAACTTATTTTTCGGTGGAAATAGGTAAGACCTATTTATACAAGTCCAAGTGAAACGTACTCTGGTCTCGTAAGAAATAGAAACGGATGAGTAAATGGGAGGAGGTGGTAACCGGTAACGCCTGGAATTGATGTTCCATAATGAAGGAAAGCGTTTAGCCATTACTCCATGTATTTACTAACCGCCTTATTCTTATGACACTTTCATGTAACGGGCATAGTGTACGCCGCACGCTGTAAACCGCCAAACCAATACCCTTTATGAGCATCCCCAGTTTGTGACATGTGTTAGATGTCTCGAGTGTTTTCATGGGAAAATGTGTAGCATGGTGTTACATGTGGCATGGTGGCATGCCAGTGTCCATGGTAGAGTTAGTATGGCTTTTCCATTGAATAGGCGCGACCAAAATTAGGGTTTGGGTGCAAACAGTGACGTTTTGGCTTTGGTCTGCAAGTTAGGTGGAGAACTTGAACGGTCGAGATCTACATCTCAGAGGGAAGGATAGACGTTGATTATTGCAAACCGTCATTTTAGCAGCCAGCGTTGAGCATGGCTTTTCCATAGAGTAGGCGCTGCCAAAATTAGGGTTTAGATGAAAAACGCGATATTTTGGCTTTGGGCCTCAAGTTTCCATGCGTTAGGTGGTGAACTTGGATGGTTGAGATCTGCATCTCAAAGAAGAGGGTAGCCGTTTATTAGTGCAACCCTCCGTTTTAGCAGCCAGCGTTGAGCATTGCTTTTCCATAGAGTAGGCGCGTCCAAAATTGGGGTTTAGGTGCAAACTGTGATGTTTTGGCTTTGGGCCGCAAGTTTCCATGCGTTAGGTGGCAAACTTGGATGGTCGAGATCTGCATCTCAAAGAGAAGGGTAGCCGTTGATTATTTCAACCCTTCGTTTGGTAGCTAGCGGCATGAAAGTATGGCCGGCAAGTTAGTATTTTGGTGTAGTTAGGCGCGACCAAAAGCTAGGGTCTTGGTGTAGTTTGGGCGCTACCACAATTAAGGCTTGACATTGGGACACAAGTTGCCACGTGTTAGCTAGTGACCTTGGACGGTTAAGATCTGCACTTTAGATGGAAGGGTGGTCGTTGATCGTTGCAACCCTTCGTTTTGGCATCCAGTGACGTGAAGGAAAGGCTGGCATGGTATAGTTTAGGCATGGAAAAAATTAGGATTTTAGTACAAACCGTGATGTTTGGCCTTGGGCCGGAAGTTGTCATGCGTTAGGTGGCAAACTTGAACGGTTGAGATATGCATCTCAGATGGAAGGGCAGCCGTTGATTATTGCAACCCTTCGTTTGGTAGCCAACAATATGAAAGCATGGCCGGCATGGATTTACGTGGTTAGGCATGTCTAAGCTAGGGTTGGCGTTGGGACAAAGGTGGCCATGCGTTAGCTGGTGACCTTGGAGGGCTAAGATCTACATCTTAAACGGAAGGGTGGCCGTTGATCGTTGCAACCCTTCGTTTGGTAGCCAGCGGCATGAAAGCATGGCCGACATGGCTTTAACGTGGAGTGGAGCCACTGACAGTGTGCGTCTTGGAAGGGAAGCGCTTGCGGCTTTGTCTAAATTAGGGTTTGGTATGTTGAAACCCTAATTAGCGCCTTTTACTAGAATCGATGTAAAATTCTCATACAGACTCGGATTTTGATGGTCCGCACCTCCATTCTATACGGAAAATAATTTCCTATCTCCCAATGAGGGAATATTTAGGTTTTGAACTCGTTCGGGAGGTGAAAATAGCCCGAAAGTAAAACTCAGGAAGAATTCAAGAGGAATGTTGGCAGCCAGCGGCATGGTGGCATGGCCGGCATGGCTTTGGCGTGGCCAAATTAGGGTTTGGTACAAACCGTGTAGTTTTGGCATTGAGCCAGAAGTTTCCACGCGTTTGGTGGATAACTTGTACGTCTGAGATCTGCATCTCATGGGGAAGGGTAGCCGTCGATTATCGCAACCCTTCGTTTGGCAGCCAGCGGTATGGTGGCATGGTTGGCATGCTCGTGCATGTTTTAGGCGCGAAGACGTGGATGGCATGGTTTTCCATTGGCACGGTGGTGCAGCTGGCATGGTCGGCATGCCTTGGCGCGGAGACGTGGCTGGCATGGTTTTCCATTGGCACGGTGGCGCGATTGTCATGTTCAGCATGCCTTGGCGCGGAGACGTGGCTGGCATGGTTTGCCATTGGTACGGTGGCGCGGCTGGATCATTGGACATTCCTTGGCGCGGAGACGTGGCTGGAACGGTTTTCCATTGGCACGGTGGTGTGGCTGGAACGGTTGGCATGCCTTGGCACGGAGACGTGGCTGTCATGGTTTGTCATTGGCACGGTGCTACGGCTGGCATGGTTGGCATGCCTTGGCGTGGATGGCAAGACATGCCATTGGCACATGTGGTGTGGGAATTAGGGTTTGGCCTATCGAAACCCTAATTAGTATTAAAAAAAAAGGTACCTTGGTAATTTTCTCACAGACATATTAAAGGGTTCAATAAATGCGCTTAATGGAGACATTATTACTCAAGTTCTGTAACGTCACTGTCTGACTAGGGTTTTACGATTTTAACCCTAAGCTAAAAACCACCATCAACACATAGTTAATCACACACCCAATTATAAGGGGAGGAATGTGCACCCCGGGTTAAGAGGGGTGCATATAGTCGCACTCAAATGAAAGTGTTAATATTTTTCTTAATTTATTAATTAAAATGTAAATGTAAATGTAAATCTAATTAAAATGTAAGTATGAATTAAGAATATAAGTAAGTTGAATTTTCAACAATAATTCTTGAATTCATTTACCAAGCTTAATTTTTAAAAGTACAAATGAAATTTTCATATTCATTAACAAGTGCAGTTGTTTGATATAAACTCCGTCATTAATAGTGATTTTACAAGCCATAAAACTAGAAAATAATATTTAAAATAGAAACTTTAATTATAAAAATCTTGATCAATCTTCTTCATTTTACATAACTTCCAATCAATACGTTTGTGAACAAAGTTTTTGTTTTGTTTTTGTGACTACTACTATTCGTTGCCTTCTAATTTGCTTTGCTTTGATTTTTCTTGCTCTTCTTTGTCTTTTTTTAGTTGCAGGTTTGAGTTGGTTTTTTTTTTTTCCGTTGAAAGCAAGGTTTTAGTTGGTTAATCCAAAACTTGAAAACTTCTTTGCTTTTTGCCCATTTCTTTACAACGATCACATATCTTCTTAACAACAGCTTCAAGCACTACTCCACAAAAATCAAACTGATCGTTGTTTGAGAAAATTTTAGAGATTGAGAAATAGAAAAAGTTTTGAGTAAATTTTTTGATATAAGTTTTTAATTTGAAAGTTACCTATTCATAGGCGACGTAGAACTAGTCGTTGGCGCTATACTTTCCATCAAGCGATACTAATTTTATATCCACCGGTAAAGTTTCCATCACTGGCGTTTTAGATGATATCACTCGAAAATAACTTCATCCCTCTACTTTTTCCTCATAATACTGCGTCTTATTTATCATGCCACGTGTATGGCAAATGAGTTCTTTTTACCTGCATAGGAGACTAGGAGTAAGCCTAAAAGGTGTATGAGACCATGTTCGATCTCAGCTTTGTGTAAGGGTGTCAATGGATGTCCGAAAACTTCCGTATGCGTTCGAATTCGCATTCAAAATATCAAATATTATTCAAAAATAGTTTTCGGATTCAGATATCCGGATATTTTTATCCGAAAATGTAACTAATCGGATACGAATTCGGATATGGAAGTATTCACATCCGAAATATCCGTATCCGAAATTTATGTATGAATATATATATTTTTTAAACATATGAAAGTGTAGATCGTATTTATTTTTTTATTTTCCTTTATATTTTGATATTTTGTTAAATTTATTAAAAAACATAAATAATTCTTTTAATTCTAATTAATTTTTATCATGTAAACATTAATCTTGTGCAAAAATAAAAATATTTTTTTCTTATGATTTTGGATCGGATAATTATCCGATATCTGGATAGAAACTCGGATACGAATTCGAAGTGAAAATTACTATATCCGTTTAAATTTCGAATCAAATTCGATAGTATATGATATCTTCGGATTCTGATGCGGATGGTGTCCCGTTCACATTTGTATGCATACGTTTACACCCTTAGCTTTGCGTGGTGCATAGAAGCCAAAATCATATAGCTAGTTTCGAGATAGATAGGAGTCGAAGCCATTATCTTTGGCATATTTTCTTCTATTTTTCTTTGCAGTGGTTAAACATGATTAGCAAATGACATGTAGCACGAGGGGAAAGACAAGATTGACTTGGGCAGCTGTCTTTAGTCATTGGACTATGAGCACGTGACAAGTAGGTCCCTTTCCTCTATCTCTCGAATGTCTGTCTCGGTCCCTTGGATACGATGATCTGATCGGTAATAGAATCCTCAGCCCCACACGCTTGCATTGCAGGTCTTCGACATAATGTCATTTCAGATGGATGGTAATGAAGATTCAGAGACCCCCATGGGCATGGTTAGTTCTTAAAAGATTTTCTGATGAAATATCTGCCAAATCTCAAAGATTCATAACTTTTTTGAATTATTGTTATGGGGTGGTGTTGCCAATAAATTTGGCAGGTAAGGTAGGGATAGAAATTTTCCATGGTAATTTTTCTTACATTCTCAAGTCAGTTTATCGGTCAGCTAATGACATTCGAGACGCCGTTACCTGTTAATAAGATTGACAAATGTTTTGTGAAGAACCATTGTTCTTTTTTTCCCATGGAAGATTTGATTATTCTTTTTATTTTAAGCTAAGTCGGAACAGTTGAATTTGCATATATTTTCCAAAGAACCCTTGTTATTGGGCTGAGAAATAAAATAGTTTGGGGCGAACATGATTCTAATATCTAATTGAAACCTATTTTGCTCGGCTAAATTAGGACCTATGTTACTTAATTAGGGCCTACACTACACGACAAAAAAAGGTCACTAAAATGTAAAAAGAGTAACTCCTTATCCAATTATTTTAAAAAATGTTTAATTTACCCTTTATTAAGAACTATTAATTGGGGGATATGGATTTTAATTGGGGGATATGAATTACTTCCCCCAACCATTTGTGGCTGATAAGGGGTGTCTTTTGGGTGCGAAATTACTAGAATATCCCTTCATTAATTAAAAAACATTATGAAATTACTGTAATGCCCTTTCCCTAAAACAATAAAATCTAAATACCAAATTCATATATCCCCCAATTCAATTTGTACCGGCATAGGGTTAGGTTTAGAAAAAAATTTTTCTTCATCGTCTTCCTCATCGTTCATTCTTCATCGACGATTAATCGTTGAATCAAAAATTTCTTCGTTGACTAACCTACCATAACCATGCCTCCACGAAAGAAATCAAAAGCAAAACGGAACACTAAATCGATTGCTCAACAAACACATGAGCAACGAATCGAGAACATTGCTCAAGAACTAGAAGAGGAAGAAGCATCCAACTCGGATGATCAACCAATCATGGCTTCTCTGAGAAGGTAAGTGTTTTTTAGCTCATTTATGATTGTTTTAATCGATTTTTAGCCATGGGTTTAGGTTAGAATCGCCAAAATTGGTGAAACGTGGAGTTGCGAGAGAAAACCGGCATTCAATCTTAGTTTGAACACCATGCGGTTTAACTTCCTGAACTGAAATATCAATACCGGCATACGATAGTAGTTGAACACCAAACCGGCTTGAGTTCTGAAAATTAGATTTTAGGACCGGCATTCGAATTGGGTTGAAGGCTATTAGGTAGTCAACTAAAAACACACGGGAATTTTTTTTTTTTTTTTTTTACCGCATTATATCTAGGTTTCGTCATTGCGGTTTTGAAATACCGGCATCGAGGTAGTTCAATTCGTGTATGCTTAGGTTTGACACTTGAAACATTCGATAAGAAAAACTCAAAAACCGGCATGCTCGATATTTGAACATATATCTTAGGTACATGTTACAAGCATTAGTTGTTTTAAGAATTTCAATGCTTGGTTTACAAACTGTGATGACTTTTCTTATGTTTGTTTCGTTTGTTTATGTTATAGGTCAAAAGCCAAAGTATCGAGGAAAAATAAAGGTCCTATTCTCACTAAAAAAAGGAGAAAGGACGGTCTTGATACTCCCCGGGGGATAGATGCGGGTCGCAAGAAGCGTTTGGGGTTTCAAACAAGAGGGTTAGATTGGGAGAGTGGTGGTGAACGTAATGCACTTAGAATCCGTGAAGGTACATTTGTGAACGATGAGAATGATGAAGGGGACAGTGAGGATAAAGATGATGAGGTTCCCCCAAGTCAATTAGCAATCCAAACCGAAGTTGGTGAGACTAGTCAACAACCAACACAAGGCAAGGGCAAGGGCAAACACAAAGTTAAAGGTTGTCACCTTCCTCACATTGATGACATGATACCCGACCGCGATGATGGTAAAATTTGGGGTCAAGCTCCGGAACCGAAAGTACTCTTTGGATACAAGAACTCTTGGGCTCGTACAATCTTTCAAACTTATGTAAGTATTTTTTATTTTGTGCATGTGCATTGTTTTATTTTTTACATTATCTCTTAATCGTATTATGTCTTATTTGTAGGATCATACTAAGGTTGTGCGTGTTTGCAGAAACCAAGCCGCGGTGAGTGGAAATTGTCGTTGGAACATGAAGATGTCCAAACATTAGTAAGGAACTCGGGTTTGTATTCTTTGGTTGAAAATTACTTGAATCCGAGATATTGTCACCGTCAATTGCTTTGTCGAAAGGTATCATGGTGAAACCGATACAATGCACTTCCGTTCGGGAGATGACCTTGATTCTGAAGATGCTTATGCCATTCTAGGCTTGAATGTTATCGGAAAATCAATTTCGAAGGAGTTGAGTCTCGGGACCTAGATTGGCTGAAGTTGCACGATTTGACTGAAAAGTTGTTTGGTTGGGACTTCAAAACTTCTTCGGATAGCTTTTATGTAGCATCGAACGGAAGTAAGACGAAGACATTCAAGGCGACGATGCTTAAGAAGATGTTTGAAAATACAAAGGCTAGAAGCTTGGAGGCTGGATGGGACCACTGCAGATTCGCTATCTGCCGCTTGCGTACATTATACCTCTTGGGCACTAGGGCATTCCACGACGATGTGGCAACCGGTTAAGTGCAAACTTTCTCCAGTACCTTGACCCGTTGGAAGGTGTGTGTGGCTATTCTTGGGGCACCGCGGTCATGGCACATTTGATGGCGGAGATGAGAAGGGCTTCATTGGCTAAAACAAACCAATTTGTCGGGAATTTCACTATACTCCAGGTACAATTTTTTTTTTAATCTATGTTCACATGTATTTATTTAACTTTTGTTCACATGTATATTGTTCACATTGGATTAGGTGTGGTGTTATGAACACTTCCCAACCTTGTTCAAGGACTGCCCATTCTTGAAGATCAAAGACCTTCCCGACCCGATATCCCTAGAGCTCGAGGTTCGAGTTTCACGATAATCCGAAGCCCGGTAACAAAGGTCGAGTCATCGATATGAGATTGGCTCTGGATGCTATGAGGAAGGAAGACGTTGTGTTCGACACTTATAAGGAGATTAGAGGATACCGTCAAATCCCAAGAGATGTTGCATTGTACCATGGGCCTTTGTACCACCCAAGAGGATACATCATGGCCGACCCATGCCGTGTGATGCGCCAACATGGATTTAAACAATTATCCCGTTTTTGGTCGACCTCGATGATAATTATCTTCTTTACTTTTCTTGGTGCAATTCAACTCCCAACAAGTTGCATGTAGTGTATGATCCGAACCGGAACCAACACATTGGAGGGAAAGAGACCCACGTCGTTTGGTAGATATTAGTAAGTGGGAGCTTGCGGAAAATGGTTATGAAGTTGATGACAGCTATATAAGGGATTACCTGGAATGGTCACATCCTTATGTCGTGCGCCCTCCCTCCGTGGAAGCTCCACACCAAGAAAACCCTCTTGTTGAAATTCCTCCACCTCCACCACCTACGATGGCCCAACTTCTCAAGACTCTCGGAATGGTGGTAAGTTTTCTTAATTGGTTATAGTTATTAAATGTAAACATAATCATATATTAATATATATCCTGATTATGTATTTGATGTATTAAACTAGCGACGTCGACTTGGCAAGGTTACGAAGATGTTAGGTTGCAAGCATAAGGATGGAGTTGTGCTATCTCTTCAAGAAATCAAGGAACTCGAGGAAAAGCTTCATAGAATTGAAGAAACCGACCCTCTTGTCAAAGCTATGTATGGGGAAACAAGGAAGGCGCCAACCCAAAAGAAACAAAAGACTAATTAGTGATGGTTAACTCTTTAGTTTTATGGTTACGTCAAAAACAATTTCAAACTTGTTTTGGTTTGTCTTTTGTGGGTTAACTCTTTATTTACTTTGGTTTATGTTGAACATGATTAGAGTTTTGGTTTGAAAGTTAAAATGTTCCGGCATAGGACAGCTCATTGTTTGAAATACCATTACACATACCGGCATTTCTGAATTCATCAGGTTTCACAAACCGGCATAGTAAAATTCAAAATCAGACATGTCCGGCATTGTTGTGTTTGCTAAGGTCTATGCCGGTATTCAAAATCTCCAAAAACTATTAAATAAGTGACAGAAAACCGGCATATGAATATTCATTTTAAGAATGCCGGTATTAAAAACTCTTTAATTATCTCCTAATGGAATCATTCCCAAAACCGGCATTGAATTTATTAAACATTGTATGCTTAGTATAGTAGTTATATTTGGTTCCTCAACTTTGAATAGAATTTCCTCAAAACCGGCATCATCGTTGTATTACGTTGAGTGCTTGGGAACATATCTTAGCGTAGTTTTACTTCATCCATTGTCTGCCGGTTTCGGGCATTGAATAACTAACGGCTAGTTTTTAAACCATACTCTAGAAAACATTAGTTCCGGCGTGGGATCGAGTTTCTTATTGTGCCGTTACTAAAGTGGAAAAGAGCCGTTATGACTAAATCTATTTAAAGGAATGGATACACCCATTGCACTTGATACCTCACAGATATATCTCCAATGGATTATTACTCACCTTTGCCAAGTTCATCAATTCCCTCGAAAAAGAAAAACGTTTGAGGAGCATATTGTCCACTCAGACGAAATTCAATCATCAACCACGACCAACTCCATTGCCACAATACTAGAAAAACTAAGAAGGAAGGAAGAAACCACCAACTCAATTGTCGCAATGGAGGAAGAGATAAGTAAAAGGAAGAGAGAAGAAAAAGAGAAGGCAAAATATTGAACGTTATCGTCAAAAAATAGATAACATCGGAGCGGAAGCTACGGGAGAGGTTAAACATCAAAAAGAAGCTAAGATAGAAGCGAGATGTTGAGGAGGAAACAGAATGGATTAGGAATTACTACTTAGTATTGGATTTGGCGGAGGATGAACGCCCGTCGAAGTGTTTTGGGGCCTTGTAATGAATGGTTCTTACAAGCATTACACGGTTAACGGTAAGAAAAAAACTGAATACGCTGATCAAATAGTACGCATTCGAACAACTGCAGTCATCAAATCATGTCTCAAATACAACGAATTCCTATCAAGATACGGTGGTGATAGGTATAAAGCTCAGGATGCATATACGAAGTGGAGACAAGAGCCTTTTAGGCATTTCGAAGCTGCTTTGCTTGTTCAATCTAATTCCAATAAATTATTTTAAATTGTATTACTATTGATATCTTTAATTCTATGTGTAACGTTATTCCCTTAAATGATGTTAGTTGGAAAATGCTTGAGATCTTATGTTTGTGGTTAATGATGTTTATTTCGTGAAATTTCGTTCAAATACCAGCAACAGCTATGAGTTAAAAAAATAAGAAGTTATGAAATCTTAAAACCGGCATCATGTATATGTTTACGAAAGATGTCGGTTTACCACACTAAGAAGTTAAAAAAATAATGAACTTGTAATGCCGGCATCACCGGTATGTAATTGTCAATGCCGGTATTAAGCGTTTAAAATTTCATTCAACTTGGTTGACGGTTAGAATTTCATTCAACTTTTTTACGGTTACAATTTCATTCAATTTGTTTGACGGTTTCCAAATATGACGGTTTCCAAATATTTAATGAGTCATTGGAAGGTTACAAAATCGTGGGTTTCTTTAATGACGGTTTCAAACTTCCAAAGCTATATAAGTGACGGTTTTGGAAAGAAAACTATTCGTTCTATTCAATCTTTCCCTATTTTTTTCATCTATTATACCAAAACAATGGTTAAATCAAATCTCGTGATAACCCCAATGCGAAATACTGTTGATGCGCAACAAACTCATGAAGAGTCTCCTGGTGAGGCGGAAGTAACAAATTTGATTCGGTAAGTCATGTATAACACAAAGTCTCCCGTTGAATTGAAGTAGTTTTAGGGTTTATCCAATAATATACAACACAAAGTGAAACTTGATAGGAGTTCATGATGGATTAAAATATCTTTTTAGGGTTTTGAAATTGCATTCTAGTCAATTGAGTTCAATTTGAAAAACAAAAAAAAATGTTAAGTTTTGGGTAAAAAATTACAGAAAACCGGCATTCCAAAAATTACTGCTTTGGTATCTGCGTAATTGTTCCGGCGTTCACGGTATGGTAACATACAATGCGGTTTTTTTCCCTAAATTTTTTAAATTCCTGGATACAATTCAACAAAAACCGGCATCTTAGTATTATTTGATATAATGCTTAGGAATTAAACCGGCATAGAATAGTATTAAGCGTGAATGCCGGTTTTGTGTGTGTGTTCATTTTGTATGCCGGCATGCACTATATAAATCCGTTTAACGTGTTGGAACATAGGTCTCACGCACCAAAAAAGGACAAAGGAAAAGGAATAGCGGCTACTACAGGTGTCTCAACTCACACTGATGATGATGATGATGAGAATCAAACTCCACAAGAACCGGAACAACCAGCTGGCTCATCTTCACAAGCAGGTGGCTTAGGACAAACTAATGATGAAAAGGCACCCCACCTCACTTCCACGATCGTTAGACTTAATTCCTCACAGAAATGATGGAAAATATTGGGGTCAACCTATAAACCCGCAACTTTTATTTTCGTATAAAGACTCTTGGGCTCGATGGATCTATCAAACTTATGTAAGACGTTTGTATCTTGTTATTCTATTATTTACACGTGATCAATTTAATAAAGTTCGTGATGATTTTATAGGACCACGGAAAGCCTGGCGTGTTAGCCGCCATCAACAATCGGATGTCTGGCTTTTGGAGGATGAGTGTTCGGATGTTCAAGATATAGTCAAAGCATCTGGGTTGTATCCTGAGATAGAAAATTATGTGGCCACTGATACCGTCACGACAAACTGCTTTTTGGAGAGGTTTTATGGTGAAACTGACACCATGCATTTTCATTTTGGCGAGATGACCATTATCCCTGAAGATGTCCAAAGGATAATAGGACTAGAGGTTCTTGGGAAACCGGTTAAGGTAGAAGACAAGTCGAAGGACCTAGGGTGGGAAAAGATCTATGAGCTAACTAAAAAGTTGTTTGGATGGAACAAGGAAACCACGATGGAAAATTTGTACAAGAAACAAACTTCTCAGACAAAGACTATAACATTCTTCCAACTCACTCAATTGTTTGGGAATACAAAGAACAAGGAATTGACTCCCGCACAAGCTCAACAAACTGCATGACATATATGTTGTTCATTTTGGGAACCGCTATATTCCACGACTCTAATGGTAACAGGTTCATTTGAACAACCTACGGTTTTGGATCCGTTGGAAGACGTTCATAAGTATTCATGGGGCACCGCTTTCTTGGCACATTTTTTGGCGAAATGCGTCGAGCTTCTAAGGCGAAAGGCCGTCAATTTAATGGGAATTTCATTGTGATTCGGGTATGGTGAATTACTTATTTTTTTATTGTTATCATTACATTTGTTAGTTTCCAAATATTAATTATCTTATACATTTTATGGGCACAGGTGTGGGCTTACGAACACTTAGAGATTTGTTCATTGGGTATAGAGGATTGAAAATTTGGCATGACTATGAACCGAATATGGCTCTAGCTCGAAATACTTCTTCGGCAATACCCCTACTCCTAACAAGAAACGATTTTTACAAATGAGAGAAGCTTTGGACTCGTTTTTACTGTGGAAGATGTTGTGTTTGACCCTTATAGGAATGTCGAGAGGAGTTCACCTTATGAGACATGATAATGTTTCATTTTACAACGGACCGTTATTTCATCCAAAAGGATATGTTATGCATAACCCTCTCCGCGTGATGCGCCAACTCGGTTACAAGCGAGAAAGATCTCACAGATACATCATATCATAAATATTCTCATGACTTTACTAAATGCCAATCATATGAGAGCCATACTCTGGTATGCTACGACCCAGAACCAATTCTTGCACATTGGATCGAAAGGGAAGAAGAAGAACTTGTGCTGGATAGGGATGATTGGGAATTGGCTGAGAACGGTGTTGATAGTGAACCCACATTCCTAAGCGGGCATCTACGGTACTCACATCCTTATGTTATACGCCGGGGATACGGTGGCGGTCCCGCCACCACCACCACGTCCATCCACAACTCCAGATACTGTACCCGCACTTATACATTTTCGTTACATTGTTGGTGCGTTCATTACTATTCTCTTAATCTAAATCTATCAAATTATAAAACTGTACATACTAAATACATTTTGAAAAATATCCATTAACGGCGTCGTGATTGGAAACTTGTCAAGGTTCTTTAAGAAGAAGACCAAGAAAGGAGAGTTGCTGACCCAAAAAGAAATGGAGAACGTCGTCCAAAAGTTAGACCAAATAGAAGATATTGAGGCAAAAGACTTGTGGGGCGAAAAGAAAAAGAGGGTATACAAGAGGCCAAGAACCGAGTGATCGTGTGGCCTTGATAATCTTGTTGTTGTTTATGTTTGTTTGTGTGGATTGGTAATCTGTGAACATCTTTGCTTCATTTGTTTTCGGTTTGGAACATCATAACTTTACATTTGGTTTGTCTAAACTTTGCTTATGTCATTTTATGGGATTAGATCTTTGCTTATGTTATTTTATGTGTCTTGCAATATCCAATTTCTAAGTTTATTTTTTAAAACCGGCATAGTATTTATCCTGTGAACCATGCCGGTTTTCTTTTTAGTTCCATATTGAAAAAATAGAGTTCCGGCATAGTAGAATTATCTTGTGTACTATGCCGGTACTCTAAAATTCCTATGTGAATAAACTTTCTATGTGTTCTACCGGTGGTGTTATGCATTTTTTTCCAATGACGGCACAAAAAAAAAAGTGAACTTATGGTGTTATTTCGGCACAAAAGAGAACATATATTGAAACGCAGAAGTACAAGTACTGGCATAGTAAAGTTTGAATCAAATCACATTGGCACATATGGTTTAATGATTACAATTCAAACTTCCAAAACAACAAAAAGGGGGCGTATAAGTAAACCACATATATCCAAATTACTCATCATCACTTCCACACGTATGAAGTTGCAAGTCATCCTCTTCAAGAGGTTTCTATGATAATGCCAAAGCATCCCATAATTGGTGATTCTCCTCATTCAATGCCATCCATCCCTTCCATATATTTGGATCAAGTTCCTTGTTTTTAACCATCCCACAAACAGGTGGCAATGGACAATTGTCCTTGAGTTTTAGAATAACGAAATGATTTCCGTTCACGTACGCCAAAACAACTCTTCTCATCTTAAGGGATCCATCGCATTTTTGCCATTTTGGTGTAAATGTGGAGACTATGGTGGGGAAAAAATAATGAACAACATAATTAAATGTATCCGCTACTAGATGCCCACAAAGCGGCATACTCATCCAATATTGAGAAGGAAGAAATGTCATTTCCTGCTCGGGTCCTAACACTTGAGCACACATATCATCAAACACCTCATCGTGACCAAGCAATTGCTCATAAAAGCTCCTCTTCTTCACAAGTTGATCGGCCATTCTCATTCTAGCATAGCGGCATGGTGTCATTCCTTTACTAACAACCGTCTCGAAGATTCCTAATTGTTCGGTCACGGCATGATATCCACAATTTCCATCTCCATCGACATCATCCGTGTACGCAATAAACTCGCGAATAACCTCAGGAAGTTGGCCTATGTAAGACTCTATCTTCGTATGATAACTTCTAATGGTCCTACTAGTTATGGGATCCTTATACATCTTCATATTACCATCTTTTAGCTTAATTATATCCAAACCATCATCTTCAATCCCTACACTCCAAATGTCTATGGTATTAGACGGGAGAATATTCTTCCTTGGCCTTCCTCTACCCCTTTTCCTTTGAACCTCGGCTACATCGACTATTGGTGTAGGTTCGGATTGCTCAAAGACATGCCCTTGGTTGCTTAATGTTGGTACCTTCGGCGGCCTTCCCCTCTTCCTTTGAACCTCGGACACATCGACTATTAGTGTAGGTTCGGAATGTTGACCTTGTTGTCCTTCGTAGCTTAATGTTGGTACCTTCGGCGGCCTTCCCCTCTTCCTTTGAACCTCGGATACATCGACTATTGGTGTAGGTTCGGAATGTTGACCTTGTTGTCCTTCGTAGCTTAATGTTGGTACCTTCGGCGGCCTTCCCCTCTTCCTTTGAACCTCGGATACATCGACTATTGGTGTAGGTTCGGAATGTTGACCTTGTTGTCCTTCGTAGCTTAATGTTGGTACCTTCGGCGGCCTTCCCCTCTTCCTTTGAACCTCGGATACATCGACTATTAGTGTAGGTTCGGAATGTTGACCTTGTTGTCCTTCGTAGCTTAATGTTGGAACCTTCGGCGGCCTTCCCCTCTTCCTTTGAACCTCGGATACATCGACTATTGGTGTAGGTTCGGAATGTTGACCTTGTTGTCCTTCGTAGCTTAATGTGGGAACCTTCGGCGGCCTTCCCCTCTTCCTTTGAACCTCGGATACATCGACTATTGGTGTAGCCTCGGAACTCGTCGATTGATTGTTGTTGACTTGATATCGGTTCCTTCCTCGGCCTATCCCTTTTATTTGGACCGGGAGTTTCCGAATCTTGCTTCTGAAATCTCACTTGCACATAGATCTCGTTTTTTGTTGCCGCGAGTTCCTCTTCACGGCGAGTCATTTCTTTGAATTCTTTTCTTTGTTTTTCCTTGGAATTTTAGTTTGTGGTCTACCCGGCGGATCTCCCTTTGTTGGCTCTTCACTCTGTGCTATCCATGGCCGTGTAATTAGTCTTAGTTGACTCAACAATACTTGTCGGGTAGCCGAGTTGCCACGTGAGTAAGCTCCAAAAAATTCTTGGGCCTCCTTTGTATCCCATGGTGATTGTCCGGGAACTTTGGTAGGGGGAAGGTCGAAAGATAATTGCTTCCAAAAAGGATCAATAACACCAATAGGTATCACTTATTCATACTTCACAAGCATATGTCGACACGGAAGCCCCAAAGAAGACATGTCGGGACAAATACACACATCACCCGGTTTTCCATAATTTTTTTCATATTGCATTTGTCTCATCATATGTTTTATTGCCCACCGAGAGACGTTAAACTCTATTCCTTGGAGCAACTTAGTATGTTTAAGAAATGGAGTCATCCTATCCATGGAGATTTTCTCAAAACCCTTCTTGATCCTATCAATATCGGCCTTAAAGTTTTGTTCCATTGCCTCGGCGACCGTAACCACGTTTCCCAGGCCGGACTGGATGAGATCTTTAAATCTCCCATGTGAGGACTCTGCTATACTAGTTGCTTCATTCCCGTAATGTCTATAACGATTTGTCCACGCACGCACAAATTTTTCCTTGAACTTATCCAACAATTTATCCCGACAATATGAAACGGCACTTGGATACACTTCGTTATAGATGGCAATAAACATTTTCAATCTCTTTTCATACATGTCCTCGGTAAGAGACCAATAAACTTTCTCCCAATCCTTTAGAAATTCCAACCACCTTTTATGGTTTTCATCGTGTTCTTTGTCGACTCGCTCTTTAATCTTTCCTCTTTCATTTTCTTCTTCTTCGGGTGATAGTTTCTCATTACGAACATCTTCATCAAGTTGACCAACCATTCTTTTTTAATATCAGCCTTAGAGGTTCAAACAAAGCATGACAATGTTTTTTCACATTTTCACCTATATGAAATGTACATAGGAAATTTTGTGCATCCGGAAATACGTCGGATATGGCATTCATTAGTGCGTCAAATTGATCGGTTATGATGACCTTCGGACCACGATTTTCCGGGAACAATAATTTCAATTGTCGCAATGCCCAATGATAATTGTAATCCCTCTCGTTTTCCATTAAACACCAAGCCAATGTGAATGTTACCTTGTCCGATGTCTGCCCCACGATGTTGAACAACGGCATGTTGTATTTGTTTGTCTTGTACGTGCAGTCCATCATAAGAACATCACAACACGTATGAGCCAATTGTGAAAGCAAAGGATGCGAAATGAATATTTGAAGCGGCTTTTCGTCCGTACCTCTTTTAATGATACGCGTGTAGTTGTGATCCCAAACTATCTTCTCAAATTCTTGCATAACATTCCTCCCTTCCCATTCCAACCTTTTAATAGTTGCTTGTGCGCTATAAATTGTACTTAGTGAAGAAACGTTCATCTTATCCTTTGCCTTGAAGGTTCGGAGAATCACTCTTGGTTTGATACATGCTTTTGTCATCATCTTGACATCCTCGAATTGATCAGGTTTTAGCTTCGCAACTAGGGAGTGACCTTCAAAATCTTTCGGATCGGGGTGGTTGTGACGGCCAAACCACACCTTACATTCCCATTCTTTTTCTTCTTTACTTTCTCCTCTTAGATAGAATACAAGCTTAAAGGGGCACTCATCCTTTCTCGTAACTTTTTTGTATACCCTCTTAGTCTTCTTTTCATATACATAACCCTTTCTCTTATGGCTATTCTCCTTGTATTTTCCGCTTCTCTCACAAACCATCTCAAAACGAACATCTGAATGTTGACTATTCCTCACTAAGACACACATGTTCTTAAAAGCCGTCTCTTTTGCCCAAGCAATTACTTCCTTTTCATCTTTTATTCCCTACATAATAATGAGAGATTACAAGCAAATCCCAACATTAAATTGTAAAAACTAGGTGGAAGACTTGTTTGGTAACATACCCGAGGTATTTTATAGTGTTAACGTATCCGATGGAGCGGTTTGGAGTTTGGTTGATCGTTGTACAAATTATCTAAATGAAAATAAAATTGGATTAGTTAAAACCGGCAGTGTCGATAAGTAAATTAAAGTGCCGGTTTTCAAAAACGGCATACAAGGTAATTGTCATTCTATGCCAGTATTAAAACCGGCATTTTTACAAATTCGGTTACTATCTTAGGGATATCGTGCCGGCATACATAGATCAAAAAAAGGAATGCCGGTTTTTAAGTTCAAAATATAATTTGTTTCTGTATGTTTTTCCTATTAAACCGGCACCATCGACATGCAAGGATCTATGCCGGCATCACAAACCGGCATGGTGTGTCATGTACGGTCAATGCCGGTTTGAGTATTCCATACAATATTCGGTGGTTGGTAAAAAGTAAAAATTCAAACCGGCATACAATCTTGGTTTGAATGGTACGCCGGTATGTTCTTGAACTTGGGGATATTTTAAACCGGCATTCAAATTTGTATGAATACAATGCCGGTTATAGAGGTTCCGGCATGGTATTCATATAACGCGCATGCCGGTTTTCTGCTTTTTCGGACAGAAATGGCGGTTTCGAAAAAAAAAAAACAAATTTTCGACCTCTTTGAAGCATTACATGTGTGTTGGGGATGCTTGTATGTTGAACATGTTTACTTTCTTGAGTTGGTTCTTCACATAACTCCTCATGGTCACGAAAATCGTGATCCAAGGGTGTTGGTTCATCATATAACTCCAATTGGGAGGTGTTATCATTAACTGAAGATTGAAGATATGATTGTTGTTGTAGTTGAGCCAAGGATTCAAGCGGTTTTAAAGTCTCTCTTCAAATTCATCTTCCATTTTCAAAAAAAAAAAAATTCTACTCTAAATTTTTTCCTCTCCTTCTACCCACAAAAAATTCAAATAAACTCAAAAACACTAAATATATCCCCCAAATCATTAAGATTTTACTAATCTTAATTAGTAACTAATCCTAATTAGGGAGGGTTATATTAGGAAATAATAAATTAATTACATAAGGGGTAACCCAGCTAGGATATTCGGATCCCTATTTTGTCCTCTAGTGATATCCCCCAATTAAAATCCATATCCCCCAATTAATTGTTCCTTATTAATTAGTGTTAATCGAGTGATTAATTGATGTTTAATCAAATTAAACTAGAAATTAACTAATCTTGATTCTTCATCAAAAAGTGATTTTTTTTCCTGAAAAAACTTCCCAAAATCAGTGGATGTTCTTGCTCACATAAACCGATTGTAAGAATCGGTTTATAATACTTAAAACATAGATTGATTGTAAAATTCAAGAGTTTTTCTGTGATTTTTTTTCGCCAGAATCGGGTTATGTTAATACCCACATAAACCGATTGTAAATTTGGCCATTTCTTCGACTGTTTTGCTGATAACTTTTTCGTTCGAAGTCGGAATGACCTCTTTTCTTTGTGTTCAACTCGTATTTTCGTGCTCTATAACATACATATAAAAAAATTTAGGGTTTGTGCAAAAATTCAAACATGGCTAATGAATCGGTTGATATGTGCATTGGCATAAACCGATTGTGGTTGATGTTCATCACATCAATCCAGAATCGGTTTATGTATGTGTATAATAAAAACCTATTCTGGTGAACATCAACAACAATCAGTTTTTTCTGAATGTGCACATAAACTGATTCTGGTTTGGTTTTTGAAAAATTTGATGAGAAATTTCAGAGATTCATAGTTAAATCATTTATGAATCCCTCTTATAGGTTTGTCTTGAAAGGATTTAATTTAATACACTTGGTTGTTTGAAACCGAAATATTGTCCGAAAACCAAAATGGTTATTTGGATTGTTGTTTTTGATTAAGTTTTAATTTTTGATTATAATGAAAATTGAAAAAAAAAAGATTTTGATTATAGATTGTTAGTAGAAATGATTAAGGTTTTGATGAAGGATAAGGCTTGGGATTAAATTTGATAGTGAGGGTAGATTGGTATTTTCATCACTTGAATTATTATTTTTGTCCTGTAGTGAGGCCCAAATTAATTGGGATAGACCCCAATTTAGCCAGGCTGTTTTGAGGCATATTGAATTTTTTTGAGACATACTAAATAGTGCCAAAATAGGGTCACTAAATAAAAAACATAATCACCCCTTATCCACCCTTTTTAATAATGGCATAACTACCCTTACATAATTAGTGTTAATGATTAAGACTAGATTTGATTAATTAGGAATTTTAAGGATTGATTAAAAATTAAATTATTAGTGGTAAATTAGTAGAGAAAACAAATTTATGAGAGTTGGGATTTTTGAGAGGAAGAAAAAGAAGAAGAAGTGAAAAAAAATTGGGTTTTGAGATTTTAGTGATTAGAAGTGACCAAAATGTGTGATTCAAATCAGAGGTATGCTTCTATACGAGGTTTAATATCCTTTTTATATGTTGAATCTATCAAAAAATTGAATTTTTAAAACCCAGATGAACGGTTCGGATGATAACTTGTCAGCCGAACTTCACTCTGTAACTGACGAATTTTAGGTTCGGCTGATTCGAACACAATCTAGCAAAGTCGCATCAGCCGAACACATTGTTTCTTTAAACCATGCACTAGGTTCGGCTCAAAATTGATATTCCAAGATCAGCCGAACTGATCTTCTGAAAATTTAAAACGAAGAAGAAGGCTAGGTTCGGCTGATTCGAACAAAATCTAGCAAAGTCGCATTAGCCGAACATAGTGTTTCTCTAAATCATATACTAGGTTCGGCTCAAAATTGATATTCCAAGATCAGCCGAACTGATCTTCTGAAAACCCTAATTCCATCTTTGAATTCATATTCTATCGATCAAACAAAATAAAATCAATCAAAAACAAGATGGGTTTGTTACAAATACATTCTAAAATACATCTGAGAGCAATTGAGATTTGGATTTCGCACTCCAACATCGCTCACTTCGATTCGTGTTTCCTTTGCTTGATTAATTGCTTGATTGAATTGGAGTCCAAGATGTTTAAGTTTAAAGGTTATTTTGATTTTTGATTTTAGGTTTTTGAGGATAAGGGCACTCTAATTTAAATTGTTTAAGAATATATAGGTAATTGCACTACCTTTAGACTCCCCTTATAAACCCACCCTAGATGGGATAATGAATGGGTATGCCTCAAAAAAATTCAGTATGCCTCAAAACAGGTTTTATCTAATTCTAATATCTAATAAGTGATAGGGGACCTAATCCGTGTAAAAGTTGAAAGAAGCCTCTAATTAACTGGACTTATTATTTATCCTTCCCATAACTAACGTCATTTAGTTAAAATAAGAAAACTAAAAACCAAAATCAAACTCATCAATTTCTTCTCTTCTCCTCATTTTTTTTCTTCCATGTTCTCCTCATTTTATTTCATATTCTTATTATCTACCTCGTTTGATGATGATTCATCGTCGATTTTCGAAAAATTTATTGTCGATTAAATTCTTTAAAAGACAACAAGAAAAAACCAAGAGGACACACTAATGAACCAACATCGAATTCACCATCACCCTTTTCAAATGAAGATGAACCTGAAAATCCACAATTAGTGAACGAAGGTGTTGAAGCAGGCGCTATTACTGCTGATATGACTGATATAAGGTACGAATTGAAAAACCCAATCTTTAATATTATCTATAAATTAGTTTTGCAATATAAAATTTACCAATTGCCTAAAATCTATTGGGTGACCTATAATTGCCAAAGGGGTCTAGATATTGTTGTGGGCCAGAGCCATCTACACATGCTAATTATTCTTGCGGATATAAACTAGCTAACAAGAAACACTTGATCTCTCGGATTGCTCCATGAACCTCACTACGACCTAGAATAAGAAGAATAGAAAGAGAACCACACAGCTGCATAGTCATTAACAAAAACGACAAGAAGTAAAGTATTGGATTTAACGTGGTTCAACAATATACACAATGTCTATATATTGTCTACATCCACAAAACGGCTACGACATCTTTATTATTATAGAATTACACATATGATTGAATAAATCAATCCATCCACTCACCACGACATGACCGAGCACAAGAAATCTCACAAATGAGTTATAAATCTAAAGTACTATCTTCACCCATACGAGATAATGTTTCCCACATTATCTTCCACAACGTACGAGATGATCTTCTCTGCACACCATGACATAATTATCGTGGACGCCTTCTGCTCAACACATATAACTTACCCCAGCACATATCCATTGAGAATTACATTGAGGATTCCATGACTAAGTAATAGCCTAAACCTCTATATATAAGAGTCACAAACTTGGTTCCCAAGTATTAGCCTCCTTGGATTAGAAAACCATCCCAACTAGGAAACCATGATCAATTTAGGTAAACCATTTATTATGGTAATTGACCTAAACTAGAAAACCCGATATTTTCCTACACTTCTCCATCTCAGATCATGCATTCATGCATGAGACTATCAACTTGTTATCCTTCCATCTTCTAAAAATCAATTGCACAATCGCTAATTGGCTACATATCCTCAATAAGAATCAATCTGAAATGTCATTCACCCTAATTGTTCCATAGAACTCCACCAGAAGAGAGAAAGCCAAACTTGAACGTCAATGATTCAAGACTTAACAATCCAACCAATTAGCGATTGTATGAATCTCCACCACGGCGAAAAATTCATGACCATTGAACCAACCATCATCATCCGATCACATGATTGCATACCAACTTAACCATACACGATCATTGTCCATATGCTATGATCGTACTTATTTACAGTCATTATGCGCACTTGATCCGTTGCTTCCCATTCAAGCTTGCTTCATATAAGCCTAGCTCCATCTCGACATGTCTTGCTCCACCTAAGTTGAAAAGGCGAGGGTACCCAAATATACCTCAAGCTAAAACTTTTCCACCTATAAGTCCTTTCTCCGAAAGTGATTGTCTATGGACTTAGTCGATACAATACAACTAATCGGTTCACACTTAGTGTGATCGTCTATGGATACGAGATCGAGGCAATACAACAACGAAGTATGTTTACTTGATAAGAGGTTCGGACTTAACCAAACACAATAGGATTGGTATCAAGCAAATAGGAATTAATGTTTGTGTAATTTACTTTAAATTATAATAAGAACAATTATAATTGCGGAAAATAAAAGTAAATGACACAACAAGATTTTGTTAACGAGGGAACCGTAAATGCAGAAAAACCACGGGACCTTGTCCAGAATTGAATACTCTCAGGATTAAGCCGCTATACAAAATAAACCAACTTCGTATAGTTGAGACCAAGCAACTAAACCTATAGTCCACCTAGTTCTGTCTGTATTCCCACGCTGCCCGACCTGTAATAAGTCACGTACTTGGAATAATTCTTTTGGTTCGTATTCTAAACAGTAAAGGGACAAAAAATCTGTTTGGAGGTCCTTAGATCTATCTTATTCTCAAATACCAAAGGTAATTGTTAAGATTTTACAATCAATACTTTTAATCATAAAGAATTATAGTGATGTCGATCTACACAACTAATCAATCCAATCTACCACAAGGATAAACCGATTATAGTTGGATCCTCTTTTCCCGAAACAAGTATTGTGCACACCAAAGATTATAAACCCAAGTCAGAAATCTTTAATATCTTCTTTGTCTTCAAATCTTCTTAAATCTTCAATAAATGCCTGCACACAACTACTTGAATCTCTTGTGATCAATTACGCACAAAACAGAGTCTATTAATAATGGATTATTATAAGATCATATTTAGCACTAACAATAGTCTAAAGATATATCCCAGTCGAAACTTCGATCTAATTTGAGTGAATCTTATATCGGAAGAGAAGATTCTCAAGCATAAACAAACTATGTGCAATCAAAGTTCAACCACCATTGGTCAATCAAATCAATCGAAAACACAAGATAAACCCCAATCTTGTAGGAAATTTAATTACGAAACCGACTGTAGCGCCCCCTAAGCTAGCAGCAGACTATTCCAATAAATTAACTAAATGAAGAGGCACTAAAATCTAAAACATGCACTTAAGCATTCAATTAAGAAATGTGTTACCGAACTTAAGCCAAAGCTAACCCCTCTCAGAAATATTTATACAAGATCTTCTCTCAAATGATACATATATAATAGTCAATTGGTTTTTAAATAAAATATACAACATAATAAATATAACAGAAGTTAATCAACTAGCGAAGTCAACCCGTGAAGCTTTCGCTGCGCAACCCTGATCTGTCACAGAAACTGAAGTGGGAATAATTAATATTTAACTTCTAAGTAATCATAAGCAAGAATTGGAAAATAGTACATGTTTTTCCGAAACATTAAACAGTGACTAAGTCACTGAAATAATCATACATGTATATGGAACAAACTCCTTCGTCAAACAATGTACTAATATGGTTGTAAATTCCTAATCGGCAATTCACACCTATTTATCTATGGATACCACCAAGACTATGGTGACCAACTCTAAACAATAAAAGCTGAATTAAAGTAGGCATAAATGTGAAGGAGCGTATCCTATATACCACAAGTGGAAATTCTCATTTCCCATAACAATTAATATTGACAACACATTACAAGTCCTTTCCAATTCATGGAAAGATTCACAGAATTAACAGAATAATCGTAATGCAATTTAAACAAAGCATGGAATCCACAACTAGACAATGCATGAGTTTGTAAAGCATAAACTTTTATAAAAACAATAATAATGATTACAAAACTGTCAAATGCAATCCCACACCTTTTTTTACGACAGGCCACGCCTACCTCGAGATCCACGATCCACTGGTTCATCCTTTGAATCGATCGTTGTTAATAGATTAACTGTTATTCACACAAGCACTCTAAGAATTTAACCAAAATGGTTCACACAAGAATCATACAATTGTATCTAATGGTTCTAAGCCCATTAACTAAGTCTTATGAATATTTACAACTTTGTAGAAGAAACCAAAGTCTAATTCCATCCACAAGAGGTCCAAAGAGTCTAATTAAGAAAACTTCCCTAAGCCCTAGTCTACCAAAGTCGACTAACGGTCACTAACGGTCAAAGTGACGGTCAAGGGTCAACTAATAGTCAACATCCAAGGCCAGGTCCATGGTCAATGGTCAAAGGAACCAACTCGGTCAAGGTCCACTGAGTCAAACCGATTCAACTCAGGCTAACAAGGTTAACTCGACTCAGTAAGATATCCGAGTTAGGGACAAGCTAGGTCAGTCAGATATGTCTGACTGGGATGACTAAGAGGCATACACTCTATTTCATCCTTACTTTAATTCTAACAGACTAAACATATACATCAAATCATTCATTTAAAAGTAACTTCAAATTTAATTTACAAACATAAACTCTACCAACCTAATTCCAGGCTTTACCCAAAGTTCAATTCCATCACTCTTCAACAACATCACAAGTAATACACTCAACAACACACAACACCACCTTCATCTACAACTCATTCATATTATTCCTCTTATAGTTTACTAAACTCACTGGTTGAACAGACTCAACCGCACTTCCACACAATTTGACTTAATCCCAATTACTTCAACCACCAATAACCCATACACCATTATCACCTGCAGTCTTCAGTTCAACTCATCTATAACTCATCCATAACCAAATCTCAGTTCCCCACCAATTTAACCCAACAACAACAACGGTATAAATTAACTTCATCTCATGAACTTCAATTATATCTCAATACAACATTACCATTCAACAAGGCATACCACCAGCCTCCATCATCTACATCTGTAATGTAATTCTTACTCCCTGTAATTTAACACAACTCCAAACTATTATATCAACCACAGTAATTCCTAAACAACCACAACCCTATCTTATCCACTCAACAACATCCATCTTCATTATTCCATCTGCAATCCATTTTCCCACCGAAACAGTTATAACATCTATGACTGCAGATCATTATCAACATTCAAGTCTCTACATAACACTTATAACTTTAGAATTCATAGGTACATCACTGTATCACCCACCAAAACATACACACACAGTGTCCATAGCCTTACCACTGAATTGCTCATATCAATTCCAGCTACAACAATACAACACCAACACCAACAATTGCAACTCCAGCTAGCTCTTCTCCAGTGAGCACTAACACTAATAGTTCCATTTATAAAGCCATGTTCCTCATAAACACCACCACATGCAATAGTTCAGTTGAGACCATACTCCAATTCAGAATTAAGATAACAGCTACAGAACCACCACTAACATTACAGCCTTCTAATCAATATCAGTGGCAACTTACTTTAACTGCCACCAACAACACATCACCATTCTCATTCAAACTACATCTTCTTTACAACTACACATCCCCATTCTAACCATTCACCCAAACCATAACCACTCTAAAAGAGCTTCAATCCACACAAACTTCAATTCAGAAACATAAAACAATTACAGAACCATCACCATTACACATATCCTCCCCCGTAACATCAACATCATCACAACTAAACTCATTAAGAAAACAAACTAAACATACACAACAGACTCATCCAATGAATTTCAATCTCAAACTCAAATACACACAACTTAAGAACAATTGAATTCTAGAATCTTAAATTCAACTTACCATTTCCTCCCGAGTCTTGAATCAACACCCAAAATAGCTTCAACACCTTCTTACTGACATAATCGAACCCTAGCCTTCACCAGCAACACTAATTCTCAACCAAAACCTAATTCGATTCCCAAACCTTCATTAAACAGAACCAAACCCTTATCTTCAAATTCGAGTTATTCTTCAACATCATATTCTAATTCAAGTTAAACCCACTTCAAATCAATCATTTATATCCTCAATTTCATCATCTGTGACTTTTCATACCAAACCCTAATTCTCAAATTACTTTTCTTCTTTAATTTAGATCAAACCCATCTCTGATTAATCCTTTAAACCTTCAATTTCAACATCTACTTCTTCTTCTGAACTTCTTACGAAGCCCTAGTTCATTGTTTACTCAAATCCTCAATCATCTTATCAATTGCTTCCTTAAACAACTTCGATCTAACAAACCCATCCACTGATTCCATCTAACTCTTCTTAATTCTTACCCAAATCAAGTTCCAAATTAAAATACATAAATCCTAACTCAATCCCCTATTATTCCCAGAACTACTTGATCTCATCAATTCATCAACACCCCTCTTTACCTCACCTATTAACATCTTAATTCACTTCTCGATTTCATGCCAAACCCTAACTCTGATTTTATCAGATTAATCCTAAAACCATAAAATCTCTAACTAAAAATCCCCCGATTTATTATTTCAATTTCCTAATTGTTCTCCTCCTAATTCAGAGCAGGAACATCACCTTCAACATCTGCATACCCACACCACTTGTTTCTCTCAAACCAAATCCCAAACTCATCTCTCAATCGTCGGCAGAAGAAGAACGAAGAAGAAGAGAAAAAGAAAGAAACGAGAAAGAGAAAGAGAAAGAAGAATAAAGAATAAAGAATAAATAAGAAGAAAGGAGGTTATCCTCTCGGTTGGGTAGATAAGGTCGACATAAAATTCTAAAGGCACCCGTACAATGTTAAGGGCAGCCAAGCGGTTTAAGATCAAAACTGGTGATATCTTCTTCGTCTGATATCCGAATGGGACGTTCGAGTAGTCCATCTCGTATAACTTTTCGAGATCTATCGGGTGGTACTAATTTCATACCTAAAATGTTGTTAGATTAGTTTTTAACGAATAAAAACAAAATAACTAATTGAGTCATTATCGGCTTAATGTGTTTCTTGACTAGTCTAATAGCGTTGACAAGCTTGAGGGTCCTTACACCGACGCAAAAATAATGTGGTCATTTCGATTTCGGACAAAGAAGTTATAAGCAAAACAGTTTTACACTCCTTCGTATTGCACCTCTCACTAGTATCGGTACCCATGGGTTGCACCTCTCACTAGGATCGGTACCCATGTGTTGCACCTCTCACTAGGATCACAATACTAAAATGTTTTTGACATAACTTTTGAATACGGCGTCCGAATTTAGTGATTTTTTGGCTCTTTTTAACAGTAAAAACAAGAGCTACACATATATGATCAGTAGATATCAACATAATAAAGTTCAAATTACCGTTCTATCAAAAGTTCAAATATAGATAGAGAGGGTATGAGAATAGAAGACAAGAAATCTCCCTAAAGATGTTAATTAGTCATATAATAACTGAGAGATCATGTGCTCAGTTTTACGTGCTTCCTCACCCTTCATAAGATTGAGCACAAAGGTGAGCATGCACATTCCAACACAACTAGGTTGTGTTGAGTTGATCTTTATCTTGTTCATCACGAGTGACCAAGACCGAATCATCATTCTTGACCTCTTGCTTGGTTTTTTTTCTCTTGTTCCATCTCTTGTTTTTTTCTTTGACTTGTGATGAAGAGTGACATTATCACAACCTTTACTAGTACAAGAGATTTCAGACATGATGTCTTTCTTTAGTCTTTCAAGAAAACTCTTGTAATTATTGTCACTAACAATTAACAGCTGAAATTCATTATTGTGACTAACTTTTGGTCCCTTCTTGGCTATGGAGGACTTAGGGACCCATTTAGGGTTGGGTTTAGCAAGAGAATCTTTCTCCTTCATACCATTAGGATGATTATCCTTTTGAATATTTTTTGAAACACCCTTTCTCCAATTTGGAACATCAAATCTTGTTTTTGCATTTAAAAAGTCATATCTCTTTCATAATTGGGTCTTTTATGAAATGACCTTGTCGAGTGATATGCAAAATTTGAACTATCATTATAATAATTCTTTTGCCTAAACTTAGGAAAATACCGATTTGATTTCTTATGAGGATAAAACTTATTCAATTCTTTTGATACAATAGAAAGTGCATCTTGCATCTTACGAACTTTGCATCCCCATTGCAAGTATCCTTTATTACCACAATAATAACAATGCTTAGTATAAATATACAAAGTATGAGTTTTAGTGTTACCTTTTTGTGGAACCTATTGCATTGGAGATCGATGAGTTTTCTTCTTCTTCTTATCCTTGTTCAACGTTGTTGCTTTCTTGACATTAACATAAGTGCTCTGTTTGATTGATGCTGGTTGAATAGAATTCTTTGGCTTGAATGGATTTACTTCTTTACAAGAAATAGTATCACTTTTGACATCAGTGGAAGCCTCTAGTTGATAAGAATTTGTAGCTTTAACAAATTTTACCTCTTTGCTAATATTTGAAGCAGCTATTCCCTTATAGCCCAATCCTCGTATATCACGATGATTTTTACTTGCTTTTGACATTGAGGTTATATTGTTTGAGCTATGCATGCGCTTTTTTAAGTACAAATATTCTTCTTTTAGCATCTTGATTTTATCAAGAGCACTTGCCATGTCAGCCTCAAGGCGTTTTTCGCGTGAGACATATTCCCCTTCCTTCTCTTCAAAACTTTTTTGTTGAGAGTTAATCCTTGCATCATATTCAGCAAGTTTTTCTTCAAGACCCTGTATTTTTTGAGAAGTATCTTCCCTAAACTTCTTGTGATTTGATACATCCTTTCACATTCAATATTAATTGTTTAATATCATCCCGATTTTTCTCAATTACCTTTTTGTAAATAAGCAATTGCTTACAAACAGATTCTGAGGGTGGTTCAATAACCTCTTGCGATATGTTAACTGAGTCTTTCTTTAATTTTCTCTCTCGCTTAACTCTACTTTGACCCATGTCTTATAGGTTGGATCGCACCAAACACAGATTGTTAGATATTATCGTGTTTACCTGCTCTGATACCAATTGAAAAAGCGAGGGTACCCAAATATACCTCAAGATAAAACTTTTCCACCTATAAGTCCTTTCTACAAAAGTGATTGTCTATGGACTTCGTCGAGATAATACAACTAATCGGTTCACACTTTGTGTGATCGTCTATGGATACAAGATCGAGACAATACAACAACGAAGTATGTTTACTTGATAAGAGGTTCGGAATTAACCAAACACAATAGGATTGCTATCAAGTAAATATGAATTAACTTTTGTGTAATTTACTTTAAATTATAATAAGAACAATTATAATTGCGGAAAATAAAAGTAAATGACACAACAAGATTTTGTTAACGAGGAAACCGCAAATGCATAAAACCTCCGGGACTTTTTCCAGAATTGAATACTCTATTAAGCCTCTATACAAAATAAACCAACTTCGTATAGTTGAGACCAAGCAACTAAACCTATAGTTCATCTAGTTCTGTCTGTATTCCTACGCCTCCGACCTGTAATAAGTCACGTACTTGGAACAATTCCTTTGATTCGTATTCCAAATAGTAAAGGAACAACAGATCTATTTGGTATCAACTCTCTTCAACCAAGTGAGATGAGTTAGGCAAAGGCTCTTCTGTTTATCTTAATAAACTCCTTCGTCAGGTCCTTAGATCTATATTATTCTCAACTACCAAAGGTAATTGTTAATATTTTGCAATTTATATTTTTAATCACAAAGAATTATATTGATGCCGATCTACACAACTAACCAATCCAATCTGCCACAAGGATAAACCGATTATAGTTGGATCCTATTTTACCGAAACAAGTATTGTGCACACCAAAGATTATAAACCCAAGTCAGAAATATTGAATATCTTCTTTATCTTCAAAACTTCTTAAATTTTCAATAAACGCCTGCAAACAATTACTTGAACCTCTTGTGATCAATCATGCACAGAACAGAGTCTGTTAACAATGGATTATCTTTAACACAAATAACAATCTAAAGATCCATGTTGAAACTTTGATCTGGTTTGAGTGAATCTTATATCGGAAGAGAAGATTCTCCAGCATAAACAAACTAGGTGCAATCAAAGTTCAACCACCATTAGTCAATCAAATCAATCGAAAACACAAGATAAACCGCAATTATCTATTTTCCCAACAATGGTATACAACTTCTCAATCCCAAAGAAGACTTTAAAATGAGCGGCCGTAAGAGATTTCACGTAATTAGGTTACTCTCCTATCCGAATAGGCGGCTTCACTAGTAACAACACAACCGAGGAAGTTTGTTGTCATGAAGGATTAGTTTGCCCGAAATGCAAACTTCAAGTATTTATAGACAAGGAAGTTTGGACACGAAGGAATTTCCAAAACCGAAAATATACTCAAGATATGCAATATAATTCCAAATTCGGTTTCCATAATTCCTGGAAATGCTCTGTCCAAAATATTGACCGAAAATCTCCTTGTAAAATCTCTAACTAGTAAATGCACAGTACTAATTGATATTTTCCATATATAAAATTAAAAAACTTAAATAAAAGATTTTTAACTTATTTAATTTAGATCCTGGGATTTTCTTCATTTAGCTATTAAGAAATAACTTTGAACAATAAAATATAAGCATTAATGTACATATTCAAAGTGTGTCGGCATCCTTACTTTGTAAGTCCTCTTTCATACTTACAACCTTGAGGCCGATTTTCCACACTTCCAAACAAGTTTAGAATTGGTCCATCTGACTTTCAAGAACTATGTGATTGATCAAGAACACTCAATCACAAATCATGGGTTTAAGGTTCTACCAAAACAAGTTTCGGTTCTACCTCCATGTGAGTATTGTGCACAGTCACACTATCTTTCCAAAATTCAATTGACTAGTTATAAGGATCGGTTCCCCTTTCTTCTATAAACCTTGCTGCACCTCATACAAGGATCTATTTCCCTTTGTGATGTGTTGTACCTCTTACTAGGATCAGTTCCCCTTTACCCAGAGTTGGTCATACACACTCACAAACTCGATCATACCATCAGGTGATTACTTAAGATCGGTTTCACTAATAAAAGTCATACCAATACATAAGTCAGGCCTTTGTGAATAGTTTTACCATGAACACAAACAAGTCATGAGAGGTTACACTAATTAATCACACATATTGGTTGTTCAAAAGATATGCAATGAATAACAATACCAATAACGCCTGGTGATTTTCTTTTCGATTCACAAAACAAGTTCATGAACTTACTTCCTTAAAACACATGTAAAACATTGTTTCCTAGGATGAAATCCTCACCTCATACCCATACATAATCACAATAGCATTCAAACGATTATGTCGATGTCTTATCTACAAAGTTTAATGGTTAAGTAATAAACCTCGTATTGTATTCCTTAATACTATGTCTATCTAGAGTGTTCATGCTTCGCAGTTTTGTTTTCAATATGAACGACTTGAAATATACGTTAGGGAATGAAATAGTTCAAGTCAAATATCACTAACCTCAATTGGAAGGATGATGTTGTCATTTTAGCTTCTCACTTCTTTACTTCTTCAAGTCTTCACAATACTTGTAATGTCTCATATCCTAATACTTTCAAGCTAACCTATATGAAGTGGACTCTAGTTCATAATCAAGCGACTCTTAAAATGAGTTTTGATTCACTAAAATATGACAACCAAACTTGACATACCAACGCTTGGTGGGTTCAACCAAGCTATGCTCTAACATTAGTTAAAGTTCCGCTCCACTTAAGATACTAACTCCAATTTACGCACTGTATCCTATGAGGGATGACATCCATAACAATTCGATCAACAAACGAAACTGCCGCAGTTGCCACCATGCGTCCACCTAAGCGCTACCTCAACATAGTCTCCATCTTCGTCTTTAAACTCCAAACAAGTCAATTGCTTATTTAAAAAATTGATCACACATTTGCTCTTTTCCATGAGCATGTCCTCCAAAGTAAGTTAACGAGATTCTTCGTGTTAGTTTAAAATAAACCAACCTTTATGTTAGCTTTAAAGAATTAACCTTCATGTATGTACCAATGCATATTGAGCATGACTCTAACTGCACACCAAATACAACCAATCCACGTGCCAATCTCGATCTCATCTTTATGGATATTAGTTTCGAGCATATATCTGATTGGATCATGATTCTACGACCATATTTCCCCAATTGAGTTTTACTCATCCATAAAAGCTCATCATACCTTGACCTATCACATACATACAAACAACAAGTGTCCAGTAGCACATAAACTTCAACAGCTGACACACCAATCTTCTTCACTACTTTAGCGACCTTAACGGGCTTTGAAAAAATTTAATCTAGTCTTTTACCAATTTCTTAAGCAAACATGTAGTTTTGACTTCATGACAGTCAAACCAAAACATATCGGACTTGGATAGAACTGTGACCGTCGTCGAAGAATTTATTGTTACAGTCGTAACAATGCATAATATCACACATCATGTCTTGTAAATATCCCTTAAACAATCTTGGTCCAAACGTACACTAACGTTGCAAAATCTGATAATCTGGCATCCACACACAAAGACCCAATCACACCAGCCATAATATGAAAACTTTGGCAAATACATCAAGATCCAAGCAATTCAAAATGCTGATATGTTTATCTTCTTATGCTATGCCGAGAAAATAACTTGACGTGAACTATATTATTGCTGAACAAATTGCTCAAAACATATCTTTACCTTCATCTCTACAGGCTCAGTCACTATTAAAATCAATTTTAATAACTGTAGCAGATGAGCAAACCCCCAAATATTTTCATTGCTCTAATGTAGCTTCAACCAAGAGAAAGTTTCACAGTGATAATTAGGAAATCGAATAGCCAATGGATAATAAATGTTGGCGAAAAAACATGCCGAAATCGCATACCTATCAAATTCATGCATCATGTTTTCTTCTAGTAGTGTGCATTATCTTTCGCAGCCACACCATCATACATATTGTAGTAATGTATCTTTATTCTTTAAACTTTTGAAGTGTCCAAGAGATACCTTTTTAATTCCTCACAATGAGTCTTTATTAAAGTAGGAATGCATTGGCAACACAAATAGACAATTTATTTCCCTAAACGGTCTTATACTTCAACCAGCTCCGATGACTTCAAATGGTATACAACCAAACAACTCTTCGACTGAATGTTATCGATAAGAATCAAAGATAACAAACTATCAAGTTTCTATATTGGAAACAATACAAGAGAAACTCCAAAATATTTTTCTCCAATGACACAATGCCATACTCAATACAGTCAAACAAACCCTACAATATGTGTCAACAAACTTCTTCTTATGTAATAATAAGAAATCATAGCTCCACCACAAATAATATCACGTGTCATCGATCCAACGATCACTGTCTTGCAACTATTTGTAGTCACACGTTTCAAATACTAAGACTGGAACAAATCTAACCATGGCCAGCGGTCAACACTTCCAAAATGAAACTGACATTTCCACAAATCCTTATTGTAACAAAAAAACTAAGGCAAAACGAGTATGAATCCATCTTCACATTCTTCAAATTCAGGTTAAACAAAAAAACAACAACATGATCCAACTGATGACAAATGATTGCTAAATTATTATTTTCCTTAGTATGGAACAATAATGAGATTTTGACATGATAAAATTTTCATTTTTACTTCCAATAATATACGAACCAAAATTTATGTCCATACTACGATATTTTTTCCTTACCGTGTCTTTCCTAGCAAATATCAATTAATTGGAAAAATATATGCAGGTCTTTCAAACAATTGATAAGAATATGGTACAAAGTATAGAGAGTAAATAAACTTACTTAAATCCATGCATATGGTTTACGCTCCAATAAGTATCAATGTAAAATCTCCAATGCAAAGCACCATACATTTTGACCATATTGAATGCAGATCACCTGCAGTGGTAATTCTAAACTGTTTACCCTGCTGTAGATGATATTTTATTTAGGTAAGAAGAGAGAGTGTGTTTGTGAATCGGTCAAAACCGGCGATTAATTCGGTGATAAACTTGATCATAAATTTCTCGATCTTCTTCGAAATCAACAAATTCTTTCATCAATTCAGGTGGTTTTTTAGATTAAATTCAATGATTGGTGTTGAACATAATGATATTCTAGCACTAAAATAATAAATCGATGGCTGAAACTCATGAAAATCGATCAAAACTGAAGAATCTATTTCTGGATCTAAATCAAAAAGTTATGAAGCAAATTTTAGTATTCCCTCTTGTGGTAATTCTTATCATCCTGAAGCTGCAAATCATGGAGATGAACCATCTTCATTTATTCCTAATGATGATATATATAAAATCTTAGACGAATGGAAGTTTATCTTGATCGGTAGATTGGATTTTAAAAGATTGAAGTTTGAGGTTGTGGTTTCATCCTTGAGAAGACAATGGTGTACGAAAGGTAAAGTCCAACTTATTCCCGTAGGCAATGGTTTTTTCATAATAGAATTGGATAATGAAGAAGATAAAAAACTAATATGGGATGGTGATTGGGTAGTTGAATCTCAAAATTTGAAACTAAGACTGTGGGAACCTAATCTATGTCCAGTAACTCGGAAAACCTCTACTGCTTATGTTTGGGGTTCAATTTTATGGTTTGAGTATTGAATATTGGAAGGAGAAAATTCTTTTGCATATTGGAAAATATTTAGGAAGACTAATTAAAGTTGATGAAACTACTCTTAAAAAATAAGAAGGGTATTATGCAAGTGTGTTGTAGAAATGGATTTAGCAAGAACTATTCCAAGCAAAATTTGGGTTGAATCTAAGTATGGTAAGTTTGAGCAAGATATTAATATTCCAATTCTACCAAAGTTTTGTTATCACTATAATATTGTTGGGCATCTAGTTACAGAATGTAGAAACAAAAGAAGAGAGACTGAACAACAGATATAAACTCCAGTAATCATCAAGGAAACAAGAAAAATTTGGAGAAGGGTAACTTCAAAAGGTAAACAAGACCATACTTCTGGGTTTGAATTTTTTTTTAATACAGAGGATAAGGAGATTGGGTTGGATATTGATTGTGAAGAACAAAATACTTCAGTATAATAGATTTTAGAATCCCCAGAAATGATTATCCAAAATTCAGGTAAATTTCAAGTTTTACAAGATATGAATGAAGAATCTATTAACTCACATGTGGAATTCCCCGCATTGTGAGTGGAAAAGATTTTGCAGATAGTTGCTTGTTATCATTCTATTAATTCAAATAGTACTATCATCCCACTATTGGAAAAACAAGTTATTCTTGATGATATTCCAAAAATTAAGCAGAATGCTACAAAGAATATGAGTATAATCACAACGAGAAATCAAGAAGCAAATTGAGTGACTAATGGAAGTAAAGATGGGAATCTGAGAAGGGATTCTTCTTCTCAATGAAAGTAATCTTCTGGAATGTCGGAGGCTTGAGAAGAGTAAAGCCAAAGACAAACTTAGAAGTTTAGTACATTCTTTTAGTCCTACTTAGTGATTTTGACTGAACCAAAAGTTAAGTATTCTACAGATTTTTTTAAAAAACTGAAACTCTCAGGTATGCATTTTGAAACAATTCATAATTCCAGTGATTCAAGAAAAAGTAATATATGGTTGTTATGGAGTTCTTCTATAAATAAGCCGACAATTATTTTTATAACTGAGCAATAAATAACAGTGGAGGTAGGTGAAACTCTAATTACAAGGGTACATGCTGCTTGCTTAAAAGTCAATAGAAGAGAATTATGGGAAGATTTGGTTGAGATAAGTACATTGAATAAACCATGGTTAGTAATAGGAGATTTTAATACTGTTTTGAGAGAGAAGGAAAAAATTGGTTAGTTAAGACCCTTGAGGATATCAATGTTGGAATTTAATGATTGTCTTCATAGCAGTGGGTTGATTCAAGCTCCCAAAACAGGATTGGATTTTTCTTGGTGTAACAACAGGGTGGGTTAAAAAATAATTGTGTATAACCTGGATAGAGAAGTGTTTAATGAAAAATGGTTGGAAAAGTATCCATGTTGGAATTGTAGAGTGGGAGTAAGAGGCACTTCTGATCATAGTACTTTATATAGAGTTAATGATGATATTCCTAAACCAACTAATACTCCATTTAGAGAACTAAAAGTTTGGATGAGTCACCCTGTTTTTTTTTTTTTTTTTGAAAATTATAAAAGACTTTTGGGATAAAGAAGTGGAAAGTAATCCTATTTTCGTATTCATGAATAAAATGAAAAGGTTCAAAAAGGATATAAAAGAATGTAATTGGTCAGTTTTTTGAGATGTGAATAGAAAATCGAAAGTAGCAGAAGAGGAAGTGAGGGGAACATCTTTAGCTTCTGATCAGAATCCATAAGATAATGTTTTGTTGAATAAGCTTGTTACTACAAGAGGATAACTTGAAGTACTTACTCAACAACAGAGAGAGATCATTCAATAAAAATCAACAATTATGTGGCTAACAGAAGGTGCTCCAAATTTAAAATTCTTTCATGTTAATCTTAAACTTAGACAGTCTCAGAATATGATTGTTGAGCTTGAAAATTCAGAGGGAGCAATTATTACATATCAAAAAGAAATATCAGAACTACTAGTTTCACATTTTGAATAGAAATTCAAATATCAGGAGGTGAATATAGCGGAGGGTATACTAGGAAATATTCCAAAAGTTATGAATGATGAAGCCTACTTATTGATGTTATTCCTTCTAATGAAGAAATAAAGAATACAATATTTGATCCAAATCCCAAAAGTGCTCCTGAACCAGATGGATTTGTAGGATGGTTTTATAGGTTATCTTGGGAGATACTTGGAGACGAACTGACAAATTCTATTCAATATTGTTGGAAAAGAGGTTTTATACCTTCAGGTTTAAATGCAAACTTCCTAAAGTGAAAAATGCAAGAAAGGAAAAACAATTCAGACCAATTGGTCTAATGAATTTTAGATTTAAAGTCTTCACAAAAATTTGGGCAACAAGATTGGGGAGAGTTATAAACAAAATTGTATCACCTCAGCAAGGAGCATTCATAAAGGGGAGAACTTTTCAATAACAAATAACTTTACCTTATGAAATGATCAATAAAATTGTTGTTCAAAGAAGGGGGGAATTTGGGTTTGAAGCTAGAAATAACTCAGGCATATTCTCTCAGTTGGAATTTTATGTTTCAAGTTTTGAGTACATTTGGATTCTCAGATAACAGAATTCATTGGTTGGAAACTCTTTTGAGCTAGAATCTCAGTTTTAGTAAATGGAGGTCCCGAGGGCTATTTTCAAGTTGGGAGAGGATTAAGATATGGAGACCTTATTTACCCTCTTTTATTTGTTATAGCGGAAGATGTACTTAGTATAAATATCACTAAAATGATTCAATGTATGAGTTTAAAATCAATGATCAACAGAGGGGGCATCCAACCTTCTCATGTATTCTTTGCAGATGATATTTTTCTCATCTGTAATGCTGAAAAAAGAAATGTAAGAAGACTAATGGCTACTCTAAAGGATTATCAAGATGCTTCTGGTCAAGTAGTGAGTTTAAAGAAGAGAAAGTGCTTCATTGATGGTACAAGTGAAAAAAGAATAGTACCAATTGCTGAAGAATGTAAAATTCCTTTATCATATTTCCCAAACAAGTACTTGGGTGTGATGTTGGTGAAAAAGTGGGGGTATAAAAACCACACCCAATAATTCGTTCAACAATCTGTAAGGACTAACTCCAATATTATTCTGAGAGCACCAGCTTATAAAGCGAGCTCAACCAAGAAATATATCAAAAAGTTATATCTTTTTTCTCAAATCAATCATCAAATCAAACAGATATAAATATATGAGCCTGATTGATGTGAGAAATACTTGGACGGTACCAAAGACCAATGCCCAAGTATCAATCAATTTATATCCAAAAAATAAGGTCGGATTTACCAATTGATTGAACTACGCACAACCTGTGATATTTCAATTATATAAACAAATATAATGAGAAAAACAAATAACACAGACACCAAATTTTTTGTTAACGAGGAAACCGCAAATGCAGCAAAATCACGGGACCTAGTCCAGATTTGAACACCACAATGTATTAAGCTACTACATGCACTAGCATACTACAAGTTAACTTCGGACTGGAATGTAGTTGAGCCCTAACCAAGTCTCACACCGATTAAGATACAATCACATTCCTTACGCCTCTAGAACCATGTCGGATTATGTGTAATTGATTCCCTTAGATGATCTCACCCACAATTAATACTTGCTACAACCCAAAGTCGAAGACTTATAAACAAATCTATCTCCCACAAAAAAGTCAATTATGATAGATAAATCTGTCTGCCACAGAAATACCTATGAAGTTTTTGTTCTGTCTTTTGATAAATCAAGGTGAAAAAGAATCAATTAATAATCCGGTCTTATACTCCCGAAATGAAGCCTAGAAATATCAATCACCTCACAATAACTTAATTATATGGTAGTAGAAGAAGTTATTGTGGAATCACAAAGAATGAGACGAAGAGCTTTGTGATTACTTTTCATTTATTTATTGGAGATAAATCTCGAGCAAATCTTAGAGAAGATAATACTCAATACGATAGAACAAGTAATATAATAATATGCAACTACAGAGAAAATAGTTGGATCTGGCTTCGCGAATCCCAGATAAAGTCTTCAAGTCGTTAACATATAATGGTTTTGGAAATATATATGAACAAATTGAATCAAAATCGGATTAGAAATAATTGTGTTTCACATAGAGTTGTTCAATTGTTCACTATCTCATAGAAATATATATGAACAAATTGAATCAAAATCAGATTGATTCGTAATCGTACAAAGTACTTATATAAGAATCAATTCATGAACATTAAGCCACAGTTTGCAAAGATTGCATTCCTTAATTCATAAATGTATTTTTTCATGAGTATGAAAAACATACTTAACCAATTTTAGAACTTTGACCACTAAGTTTGCAAACAGGTATGCAAACTATAGTTTCCGGACTTTGGTCTTGCCGACCATTTGCAAACGGGTATGCAAACAAGCATCCCTAACCTAGCTCAGATAGAACCGTTTGCATACTGGTATGCAAACAAGGTTCCCGGACTTTAACAGTTAAAACCATTCGCATACTAGGTATGAAAACTATGTTGTACCCAGACAAAGGTTTTTGTTCTAAACTCCCATTTCAATCATTGAAACATCCTTAAAATACGAAAATAGCTATCTCACACAAACTATTAGCTCATAAGTAATTTTCAAGTGATCAAATGATCAATACGAAACTTTCCAAGTCAACATCAAATGATTGTCTCACACAAATCATGTAAGATGTTTCAAGGAAATTTCCGCATGATCATCTTTTGACTTAATATTTAGTTTCCAACAAATAAATTATTTCCAACTAAACTTGTCAAGAATAATGATGAACGCAACTACAGAAAAAAGCTTTCAACTTGTATTTCGAGAAATAGATAAGCGAGATAACCTCGGCTCGAAATATCAAATGTGTATGATATAAAAGTCTATATACTTATACGACTTAGTCTCATTAGGAGATAAAATAGAATAAACTTCTGAGTAATAGATAAGTTATAGTCTCCTCATACGTTTCGTTGATGAAGTTCTTTCAAGCTCTCTTCAGTAGATCTTCGTCTTCAATCGATGCACGCATGATGTATAAATCTCAACTACACATTATATCCTAATACGAGACATATCTATAAGTAGACTGGAAATCAAGACTAATAGTCTTGATCAACTAAACTTGACAAACAAGCTTGGGATATCAACGCTTACGAGTTCGACCGAGCAATGCTCTAACAGTTGGTACCAGGATGCATAAAATCTTACCATATTTGTAGCTTTGTTGAAATGATGCAGGAAAGACTAGCAGGTTGGAAAGGTAAATTACTATTTTTTTCAAGAGATGCTAATTCTGGTAAAATTTGTATTATACAGTTTACCAGTTTACAACATGTCAGTTTATAAATGACCAAAGAGAGTTTTAAAAGAATGTGAAAGAATAATAAGGAACTTTTTATGGTCTGGTGACCCCTCAAATAAGAAGATGATAAATTTGAAATGGAATAAAACTTGTGCACCAATAGTGGAAGGTGGACTTGGATTGAGAAGATTAGAAGTTATTAATAAAGCCTTGTTGATGAAGATGTTTTGGAGAATGCAAAGTGGCTCAGATGAATGGGCCAATATTTTTCAAGCGAAATTTCAAAATAAAAAAGGAGAAGAGATAACATATTATAAGAAATCAACTATATGGCTTGAAATAAAATGGGTAACTTAGAAAATGTTAGAAAATACAAGATGACTTGTGGGTAATAGAATGATATTTATGTGTGGAATGACAGATGGATCCTTGACATATCACTTCAAGAACAACTCCCTGATAATCCTTACATTATGTAGTTTCCTGAAATAAAAGTATCAAATCTTATTTTGGATGGAGAATGGGTCATACCAAGTGAAATGCTGGAGATGATATGGCTCAATGATTTACCTGTTTTAACTGGAGGAAGTGATAGAAGAATATGGACAGTTATTATCACAGGAGAATTTTCAGTCTCATATGCAGTGGAGTGAATCAAAGAAAAATTTCCCTCCTTGCAATGGACTAAAAGGAATAAATTTGTGCATCTTAGTATCTCTAGTAATGTATGAAGGCTAGTTAGAAATGTATGTGCTACTGATGACAATATGAAGAAGAGAAACATTAATATAGTCTCCAGATGCTTTTTCTGCAAAAAGGAGGAAGAAACTAAAGATCATCTACTTTGGTACTGTGAATTTAGTGAGATAACATGGAAGTAGCTTGGTGGGGTTCTTAATTTCATTAAACCCAGATTTTTTTGAAGAAATGATACACTTAGCAAAAAATAGAAGTCATGCAGTCAAAGAAATATGGAAAATTGCTTCATTTACAACAATGAAAGAAATTTGTTTTATGCGGAATTTATGTGTCTTTGAAAATGGAAACTTTAATTTAGAAGTCATTAAGAAGAAATTCCTTCACTTTACAGCTGAAAGTGAGGTGAGAATGAAAGCACCTATGTGGAATGCTCCATATGATTTATAGATATTGAAAACTTTACGGCTTAAAAGTAGAAAGGTGAAGAATGTGAGGATAAAAGAAATATTCTTTCAGTTACCAGAACATAGACAATTTTTATTGTTTTGTGATGGTGCTTCTAAAGGAAATCTTGGAGTATCAGGATATGGTTTCATTGACAGAAAGAGTATTGGAGAATATGTAATTGTTGTGTCAGGTTGGGTGTCTCTACAAATTACTATGCAGAAATCTTTGCAATTTTGAATGCTGGGGAGTGGGCAGTAAGTCATGGATTACATCATCTCTATTTTATAACAAATTCCAATTCAGTCATCAACGCATTAAAAACTAAGAAGATTCCTTGGTTTGCAATCACAAGATGGAGCAGAATCTGTGCGAATATAATTTCTTGGGAATTCATTCATAGTTACAGATTTAACTTCTCGGCTAACAAGTTAGCAAAGAAAGGAGCAATCCTTTCTAGAGGAGAAGAAATAATTTTTGATACCATCCCAGATTTTTTGAGTTGACTGGAAAATCCAGATCAATTTTATTCCCGTTTTTGTTAGATAATGGCTAATTATTTTTCTTCTGTTTGTTCTTTTCGAACTATTCTGGATATTTTGTATCTCCTTTGGCTATTAATAAAATATTATTGTTTAGTAAAAAAAAAAGAAAAAAAAAAGAATGTAGACCACCTCATATAATCTCATTCCTTAAGAAATACGCTTTACTGTGCTTTGTTCCAAAAACTAATGAAATCCAATCCTCCACATACTTGATAACATCAAATTCCGCATCTTCGGAAGCTGGAAAATCAAATCCTAACATATTTGATGAAACCAAATCCTTTGTCTTTAAAATTTTATATAACCAGAAAACCTAAAATTTCTCTTTTCAAATCTTCTATCCAACCTAGGGATTTGATACCAATTGTTGGGGTTCAGGGCCATCGACACATGCTAATTAATCTTGCGAAAATAAACTAGCTAACAAGAAACACTTGATCTCTCAGATTGCTCCATGAACCTCACTACGATTTAGGATAAGAAGAAAAAGAAGAGAACCATAAAAATGCAAGCCACAAACAAAAACACCAAGTAGTGAAGTACTGGATTTAACGTGGTTTAACAATATACACAATGTATGTATATTGTCTACATCCACAAACCAAGATGACATCTTTATTCATTATAGTTACATCACCTGAGAATCACACATATGATTGACTATATCAATCCACCGACTCACCATAACGTGATCGAGCATAAAAACTCTCACAAAAGACATATAAATCCAAAGTACCGTCTTCACCCATACAAGATAATATTTACCACATTATCTTTCACTACGAGATGATCTTCTCTGCACACCCTGACATAAATTATCGTGGACGCCTTCTGCCCTACACCAATAACTTACTCCAGTACTATGAAGATGATCTTCTCCATAGACAAGATGTCTTACCAACATCTCCATATGAATACTCAATAATGACATATCTTCCAACATCGATAAGCATTCTATAAACATCATAATGTACTCCTTCCAACATTAATGGTCTCTCACATACCACCTCAATAGGTGGGATGAATCTCTCAAATATCAATTGGATTCCATGACTAAACTAATAGCCTAGACCTCCTTACATAGCCTCCTTGGATTAGGAAAATGTCCCAACTAAGAAATCATGATCAATTTAGGTAAACCATCTTAATTATTAATTATTATGGTGATGGACCTATTAGGAAACCGGACATTTCCGTACAAATATGATTACTTACAAATTTTGGGATACAAAATTTACCCACTCCTAAAAATTATTAAGTGACCTATAAGGGGCTAAAATTTATCCTTGGTTGTTGGCTGTTAAAATCCATAAAAAAAATGGTCATGTGGTTAATTTTTCCGACAAAAAATAGATGTAAACATAAATATATAGTTACAAGAACAATCTCTTACTCCCCAGTTTTTTTTTTTTAATAGGCCAGTTTTGTTTTTAGAGAAAATTAAGGAAACTAAGAGCACTAATCATTAAAAGTGGTCTTTATGACACTTGTCAATAAAAAAAGTGAAGTGAAATGGTCCCCATGACACTTGTCAGCAAAAGAAGTAAAGTGAAATGGTCCACATGACACTTGTCATCAAAAGAAGTTAAGAAAAAAGTGGTCCCAGAAAATTAAAGTAACATTTGACTTTCCCAATTAGGAAACCAGCCTATTTTTTTGAAACATTTATTTATAGAAACAAGCCTATTAAAAAGCCTGGCGAGATTGGGGTATACCCAGATTAATTGGGGTATACCCAATAAGACAAAATAGGGTTATTTTGAAGTAAAATAAGCCATCCCTTAGTAATATATTTTTCTTAATGGCAAATATACCCTTGCTTAATTAACACTAAAAAAATTTGATTAGCTTAATTAATTGAGTTTAGATTGATTAATTGAGTGGATTAAAACTTATGATATGAAATTTTGTTTTTGATTGAACTTATTTGAGAAGATTTTTGATGAAAAAAAAATTGTTTTGAGAAAATCTTTTGCAACGGAAATGAAAGCACACAACCCAAACACTTCCAAAAAGGGGATTGCAAAGCTGTTGTATGAAATCATACTCAAAATTAGATCAAAAATCAACACTTTCATTTCTGAAAGTATAAAAAGTCGGCAAGGTCGACGGATGAAGACCTTGCCGGCCAAAGTTTGGCCGGCATGATCTTCATTCGTCGACCTTGCTGACTTTATTTTTTTGACACACATGAGACGACATAAAAAAATTTATTAGCCGGCAAGGTCTTCAAAAAATACCATGCCGGCTGTTAAAAATGTCCCGCCGGATGTTCAAAAAAATGAATCCGCCGGCAAGGTTTTAAAAAAATACCCCGCCGGCGGAGTATTAGCCAGCAAGGTTTAAAAAAAATACCCTGCCGGCGGTGTGTTGGCCGGCATGGTCTTCATAAAATACCCTGCCGGCGGTTTAAAAATTTACAGTCGTCATGACTATTATGAAAAGTCGGGAAGATATGCATGTTCCTACCTTGCCGGCTGTATTGGCCGGTAAGGTCTTCAAAAAATACCCTGCCGGCGGTTGAAATTTTTTTACAGTGGCCATGGATGTTATGAAAAGTCGGCAAGATATGCATGTTACGACCTTGCCGACCAAAAACACAGAAATCACAATTTTCGATTTCTAACCTAATATAACAGTCAAATCACACAACACAATGATGGGTTTGAGTTTAAACATCATTTATAGTCTTCTTTTCGTCCGTAGAATCGACATTTTTTTTGGAAAATCAATGTTGAAATTTTTCGTTTGATAGAAGAAGATGAAGGGGAAGAGTAGAGAAATTAGAAAAGAGAGATTAGGAAAGATTAAAAGTTTTTAAGTTTTTAATTTTAGGGTTTAATTTTAAGTTAATTAGTTCAAGGGTATCGAAGTAAAATCATCCTATTTTGTCTTATTGGGTATACCCCAATTAATCTGGGTATACCCCAATCTCACCAGGTTAAAAATGAACGGAGGGAGTATTATTTAAATGTGGGAATTAAGTGTTTGACCCTCCCCTCACTCTCTCTTACTCAAATGGCCTTTGGCTTAAAATTCAATTATTAAAAAATTAACCCATTTTATTGAAATGACCCTAAAAAAAAAGGGGGTCATTTGGATAAAGATGTTTGATGATATTATCAAATGATAAACTATATCCTTTAAGGATATAATCATCATGCCAACTTAAACATAACATGTCTCACGAATCATACGTAAGAATTCGACAAATTTTATATATTTGGAAAGCTTTTTGAAAGATCTACACAACGAGCGTAAATACAACTATCAAATTTTCATTTCATATAATTTTTTTTATTCTTTAAGTAACTTTTTAAATTTTCTTCATATTTTATAGTGTGCAGACAATGTGCACACTGATTTTATGTGCAGAAAGTATGCACACTGATTTTTGTAAATAATTTGTAAAATTTTCTTCATATTTTATAGTGTGCAGACAATATGCACATTGATTTTATGTGCAGAAAATATGCACACTGATTTTTGTAAATAATTTTTTAATTTTTTTTCTTCATATTTTTTAGTGTGCAGACAATATGCACACTGATTTTATGTGCATACAATATGCACACCGGTTATAATATTCCAGGACCACTAGAATAATCTGCAAATTTTATTAAATAACCCTGGGGCCAAAAGAGCAAGACCCATAATTTTCAGGGTCATAAGAATAAATTTCTCTATTTAAATTCGGCCAAAGAAATATCAGTTTATCGGGAAGGTACCAAATTTTACATGAATTTCCAATTTATCTTATACTATGAATTTTGCTATCCTTTTATGGGGTGCTGCCGTGGAATTAAAACATTTCCGAAACTAACTTCATGAGGCCTCTTCCTACGCACATGCCAAAAAAATGGTGTTTGGCATGCCACCTGGCATGCCAAACCATTTGTGCCACTATGGGGAAACCGCAGAGCGATCGAATCCCTAGCGAGCGATATTGTCAATATCGCCGGAGATATTATTAATATCGCCAGCGATAAACACTTTATCGTTGTCGAAATTGTTAATAACGCTCGCTAGAAAGAATATCGTTGGCGGTACAATGGTTATCGCCAAGTAGTTATTCTGCCAACGGCTAGTTCCCCATGGTTCCTATATATACGCAATTTTTTTATTAGCAAAAAACTCACACCTGCTTCATTCTCAATTTTAAGCTTCATTTACAATGTCGAGATCCAATGAAGAAAGAGATATTATGAATAGGTTCAGGTTACAGCAAGAAACTTATCTTATGAGGTTGCAAGAAATTAACGAAGAGGAATCTGAAGATGATAAACTAATCGAAATTTTGATGCTTGTACACACGGGTCAAATACCAAGAGTTCCAGAGCCCAAAGAAGTATTATCAAGAAGATATACGTATCGAGGGAGGGAATTTTACCATCAGAAGCTCATGCAAGATTATTTTCTTCCCAATTGTGTGTACTCTGATCAAAATTTTCAAGGTCGATTCCGCATGCCTCTTCATCCGGTTAAAAAGATTATTGAAGAGCTTTGTCGAGTGGAACCTCAATTCAATTATAAGTTTGATGCATTGAATATTAGAGGTCATAGTCCTGAACAAAAAGTTACTTCGGCTTTAAGGATTCTAGGTTATGGCACTCCAGTGGATGCGAATGATGAGTACCTTCGTATGGGTAAAACAACTTCTTACACTTACCTTTCGTTGTTCTGTGAAGTAATTATTAATCATTTTGGTCCTGAATATTTACGCAAACCAACCGACGAAGATGTTAGACAAATATTAAGGGAGAATGAGGAAAGGGGATTCCCAGGAATGCTAGGTAGTCTCGATTGTATACATTGGGTATGGCATGGAAGCCCTGTTTATTGGGATGGTCAATATAAAGGTCATTATCCAAAACCAACAGTTATCCTTGAAGCTGCTGCTTCTTATGATTGTTGGATATGGCACGCTTTTTTTGGTCTTCCGGGTTCACAAAATGATATTAATATTTTGCACAAGTCGCCTCTGTTTTAAGATTTGAAGTATGGAATTTCTTCTTCTGTCCGTTTCATGATCAACGGACATCAGTACACTCATGTCTATTATCTTGCGGATGGTATCTGCCCAAAATGGTCCACATTGGTTCAATGCTACCGCCAGCCTCCTGCTGGTGCATTAGGCCTTTCATACCGATATTTTAACGATGCCCAAATGGCACCGAGGAAGGATGTGGAACGCGCTTTTGGAATTTTGAAGAGGAATTTCGATATCATTTGTGGCCCATATCGTGGGTTGAGTCCTCGTGAAATGCATAAGACTATGCTCACTTGCATAATTCTTCATAACATGGTAATTCAGGAAACCCGGCGTGATTCAGATTGGATTAACTATGATGATGAAGATTTGAGGCCGGAGATTCGACTTGAAAGAGGCCTCCCTGCAAGGAATTATGGTCAAATGACTAACTACATTCAGAACCGTAATTTGTATGACCAGTTAAGAGAAGATCTGAGATTGAATCTTTGGGCAGAGCATGGAAGATGATTTAATGTATTTTTCTTCAGTTTAAGTAATGGCTATTATTTTTAATGTTTTAGCTTAAGATGATTTTATGTATTTTTCAACATTTCATTTCAAAGTCATGATAAACTTCAACATTTCATTTCCAATTAATATTAAAACTTAAACTAAAAGATTAAAACTTAAACTGCTACTATCAAATTCGATTATAAACTTAAACTATAAACTTAAACTAAAATATTAAAACTTAAACTTAAAATGCATAAACAAACATTAATCTATCAGAATTATTTCATCAAACTCATCATCAGTTCCATCCTCATCATCTTCATTAGTAAATCCAGCTTGCTTTTCAACCTGTGCTTGAATCCTGTCAAATTCGATTTGCCACAAATCTTTTTGTTGGTCGTTCATAATTGAGGTGTTAGCTTGAAGAATGTTATGCTTGTCATAGTCAAACTGGAATTTTTCTTGAGAAAGACGACTTTTCTTACTCTCCAGGTTTTGAATTTTCCTTTCAATAGATCTTTCCTTCGCGACGGTCTTTTGATGTTCCATAAACTCCACCATGTTAAACCCTCTGGAACTCCCTCCTTCTAGAGCTAATTTTCTATCCAGTTTTGCCTGATTCCTCCCTGGAAGTTTTCCCTTATTATTACCATCAACATAATTATTGAAAACTACGTTTGAATTTGAGCTTGTAGGGGTATCTGGTGAAGAATTTGATGGACCTTGTGAAAATGGTGAAGAATTTGGTGTTGAGGGAGAAGAATTATATGGTGACTGTTCAGGTACTATTTGATTGTTTGCTAATTGATCGGGATTATATTTGGTCAAACCCTTCAAAATATGATAACAACTTTCGAAATTAAACTGTTTACCATGTTTTCGTTGCCAATCTGTACGAACCTCTCTTTCAAAATCAACATCAGTCTGACCACTATCCTTTCCTTTTCTCTTGGCTTGCATTATCAATGCAACATAAGCGGCTACTTCCCGGTTGATTACAATGAAGTGTTATGCCAATCCTTTTGCATCACGATTATTGATGTTCATGGTTTGTTCCTCATATTTTTGAAATATATTATCCCACATGGTGTTACCATGTTGTTGTGCACCTCCGATACAATCTTGGGTAAAAAAAAACATAATTACGACAAATACATTCATCTTCTATCATGCTGTATTTTGCACCACAGACTCGGTTCTTCTTACCTTTGCCTTAAGTTGGTGCTTGTGAATCCATTTTACAAGAAAATATAATTGTAGAAGAGCTATGATAGTTTTAGATTTGAAAAGGATTGAGAAATTAAGAAATTCTAGAGAGATTTAGAATTTCTGGTGTGAGTTGAAATGAGAAATCACGTATTTATAGAGTGGGGAAATTGCAGCCATTAGATGAAGATCTGCAGAGCGATTATCATAACAGCGAGCGATAGCTTGACCGTCGCTGGCGACAGGAAGACCATCGAGCGACAAAGACTCTATCGCTCGATGGAAACTTTGTCGTGTATGCCAATATGCCAGAAATAACATATTGGCATATGAGTTTGGCAGTTTGGCAACCCATAATGAGTGCATATATGCCAAATACATGAGTTTGGTATATGCATAGGAAGAGGCCTGAACAAGACTACTTCGGAAAACTACTTCTTGAACCAGACTCAGACCGCTGCATTAAGAGGCAGTTTTGAACAAGGTACTTGGTGTGAATTTTGACAAGATCATTAAAATGGGATATGGGCAGCGACCCTACTAAATATGAATTGGTGCTATCCCTTCACAGCTAATCACACAACCAAAAAGGAGAAAGGATATGACTTGCACGGAGAGTGAGAGGCATATATATGTAGTCAAGTGGTATGGTACGCATTAACTCCGAAACTGACTAGTTATCTTCCATATCTATGTAGGACATACCCTTTAGTTACATGTCATTTTTCATTTTTTTTCCTACTTTCTTTCTCTTCTATCCATCTTATCAAATGGTTAAGATTCTTTTACATAATGGCCTTGGCATCTTTGACCAAATCAAAGAAAATATCTAGCCATTACAGATTCTTATAAAACAAATCTTATTGGCTGTAATCTGTTCCCTAACTGACTCAATAAGAGCAGTTTGAACTTTGAACAATGAAATGTAACCAAAATGGGGTAAATGGTGGCCACAACATTCCAACTTCGGGGCCTCTAGACTGTATAAGGCCATAATAACAAACAGTAAATAAATATTGAAATATCACGAGCCAAGGTTTTGTCCAAGCACTGAATGATTATGATGATAAGATTGTGGAGGTTCATGTGTATGTGTGTGTTTCCCATTAATAAGAACTAGACAGATATGTAAGAAATATGTTCATGGCAATATGAAATCCGATCGCCAACATGCACTTACTTCATTATTTTTGGACAGAATGAACTTCAGTGTAATATATATTCCATTCTTAGGAGACATGGTACGGACAAACTCTGTTTACACTGGCAAGAAAGAAGTGGATAACCTGAGCATGATATATCTATGTATTGTGAGAATATCCATCTCACTCTGTAAAAAGGACACTCCTTTACTTCAATAATAATACTCCGGTTAACGTTCACGAAGACGACCATGTCCATCATGTTATTCTGAGGATGAAATGTTTGATCTCATGTTGGTCTGTGGTCTAGTAAATGCATGTCTGTGGGCTAGTTAATTAGACCTAATTCGGTAGCCTAGTTAGCAATTTGTGATAGGGAAACGTTAGGAACGGAATACGTATGAGTATTATACAGATTCATAAAATTCAAATTCGATTAAAAATGTAGGAAATACCATTAGGTCCTAGGAATAATATATTAGAGAAAGTCTAGTCCATTTGACCCAGTCAAATATCTGTTTGGTCCTATTTGATAATATAAATTATCATTTGGTCCTAGGATAATGTAAATGTCATCTTATAGTGACAGAAATACCCTTATATTATTGTTTGGTCCTAGAAAATAATGATTTGGTCCTAAGGTGATGTCACAGTTCTTTTATTTTTCTCTCTCTTAATAAAAATAAATTAAACTTAAAACTTAAATATCTTTTGAACCATATGTCTAAAAATGATAAATTTTATATATTCGGAAAGCCCTCGACGATAGCTTTCCAACGAGTACCATTGTCGCTATGTTTCGGAGCTTTTAATGTTTGCCTTATTTTTTAGCTATAAAATGAACTATTATACGAGTTCATTCTACAAAATGAACTACTTTGACGAACTATTATACAAGTTCATTCTACAAAATCAACTACTTTAATGAACTATCATGCTAGTTAGTTCATTCCAAAAAGTGAACTCTTTGGATTAAATAACATACGAGTTCATTCTACAAAATGAACTATCATACGACTTCATTCTACAAAATGAAGTGGTATAATGAACTATTATTACGAGTTCATTCTACAATATGAACACCTATCACGGGTTCACTCTACAATATGAACACCTATCACGGGTTCACTCTACAATATGAACTACCGTTTACGAGTTCATTTTATAAAATGAACTACCATAATGAACAACTATTACGAGTTCATTCTACAATATGAACTACCATTTTTAATTACTATTACAAGTTCATTTTACAATATGAACAACTATTATAAGTTTATTCGAAATTATGAATATCTATCACGAGTTCATTCTTCAATATGAACTATAATAATGAACTACCATTGCGACTTCATTCTTCAAATTGAACAATTACTATGAGTTTATTCTACAAAATAAATTGGTAGTGTCAGGGACGGAGCTGTCAAGAGACAAATGGGGGCCTTAGACCCCACTACTTTCTGATATTTAGTTAGAGAAGCTTAGGTAATTTAGTAATTTTTGGTAGTTGTGGGGGCAAAGGTATATGGAAATGTTAATTTTTTCGGTCAAAGTATAATTTTTTTTTGCCTTTGTTAAAGAGATATCTCTCATTAGTCATCAGACCCACCCTCACAAGTTCACAGTTCACTTTCGGTTTCAAAAAAAAAAAAAAAAGTTCACAGTTCACTCGATCTCGACCAAATTAGAGACTGGGAACCAAGATGAAGGAGAAGAATGGATTGAAAAATACCAAGGTATATCTAACTATTAAAGTTCAATTAATGGTTTTTGGTCCTTAATCTTTGGTTTTCAATGAAACTAATTCTCATATTTTACTTTTTTTTTATATGATTTGATTAGGTAAACTTCAAATTAGGTTTCTTTCAAATTGGGTATTTTTAAAAGGGATAATTAGTGTTTAGTACTCAGATTTTGGCCAACACTAGGCTTTGGTCTAACATTTGTCCAACGTTAGGGCTTGGTACCTGGACCAGACGTTGACTCGAGTTGACTAGTTAAATATTGATTTCCGTTTAGTGATTATTAAAAAAACTAATAACTAAACGCCGTTAATGGTTCTATTTAAATCGTGAGTTACTTAAAACTCACATGCCTGATATTTGTAAACTATTAATTCAGTCGATGAACCCTAATTCGTGTTCTTCCCCAATTTGAAGAACCCAAATTGGATTAAAAATTAGGCAAATCCAGATCAAATGATAACTTCTGAGTTGCGAAATGGTGCCATATAATACAATCTTTGAACAGTTAAATATGAAAACCAAGATGCAATCAAAAACCCATCTGTTACAAGAAGTAATCAAAACCCCACTTTATGAACTCAAATCAAATACAAAAATCTGATGATAGTGCCTACAATTGTGGGAAATTTCCGGTGTTGTTAAAGGAGGAGATTACTGGATTTGATTTAGCAGTGAGAAGAGAATAGAGCCATGGCTGCTGTGATGCAGAAGAATACCGAGATTTACAGGGAAGAAATGGCGGTTTGTTGGTTATTATTCTTGAGAAAGGTGGTACAGACACCTAGCTGTGGGATGTTTTCAATTCGATATCTACATGAATCTGAGAAGAAATTTGGGGATTTAAAAATCGAGAGTTTGACGAGGTTTTGAAATTGAAATTGAAGTCGAATTGAATTTAGGGTTTCCGAAATTTAAGTTATGGTTCATGATGGAATTGAAGAAGAGTTAATGGGGTTTTCTGGTGTTGCTAGGATCGATTGTACAATTGATTTTGGGTTTGTGTGTGTGTGGATTCTAAGAAGAAGAAGGAGATGCAGATGGGGTTTCATGTTCGTGTGAATTGTGAAAGATGAATAAATGAAACATGTAGTGAAATCTTAGACGCAAATCTCTGAAGTATGTGGCGATCTAATGTGGTCCGTCCACGTTTTGATCCGTTGAGGACACGGTTAGGCATTGTTACAAAAGGAAAAAATATTTTTGTAAATACCTATTAATTAACTGAAATTTTAGACACGTCATGACTTAACATGGTTGACTCAGGTCAACATCTGGTCCAGGTACCAAGCCCTAACGTTGGACAAATGTTAGACCAAAGCCTAGTGTTGGCCAAAATCTAAGTACTAAACACCAATTATCCCTTTTTAAAATTGGTTTAAAAATTAAAACAATTTTAGAGAATTATACTTAGAGATTCGAGAATACCCATACATCCATCTTGAAATCAGATCTTCAAGTGGTTAGGAAATTCAAGTTTGAGTTTTTTTAATTGGGTATTTTTGCAAAAAAATCATTTGTAGATTTTGGGGTTTTTAATTTATCTGGCTTGTGTGTTCTTGAATTTTCTATTGGGAATGATTTTTAATTTGTTGGCTTACAGGAATTTAGATTCATGGATTATAATCAAATATGTTTTGAATTTTAGATTTCAAATTCCATTTAACATTTTTATCAATGGTTTCCTTGTAGTTGAAATCTCATAGTATGGAGAAATACTTCAAAAAGAAGGACAAATTTGCTGATGCATCATCAAATTCACCACCTTCAAAACGACATTGTACTAGAGATGGGAATGCATCATCTTCTCAACCTACACAAACAAATGCTTCCGTATCAGAAGAAAGTGATATAAGTGTTCAAGTTCCGCAATCAGACCCTTCCAAGTCCAGTGGGAGTAGTTCAACTCTTTTGAGTGAGGTTGAGTTGGCAAATCTTATTTCTGACCCGGGATTGCGGAAACAAATCATAGAGTATCACCCAAATGTCAGAAATCAAGTTCGAAGGGCATATCTTCAGAGGGGACCTTGTCAGCCTAGGAATCATTCATACCCTTACAATCTTAAAGGTAGAAGGTTCAATCCTTCTTGGTTTAAGGATCATGAATATTGGTTGGAATACAGCGTATCAAAAGATAAACTATATTGTTTGTGTTGTTACTTATTTAAAACCAGTGGTGCTACTAACTTTGTTGATGAAGGATTTTGTACTTGGAAAAAGAAAAATAGACTGCAGGTTCATGTAGGAGATAACAGTAAGAGTGCTCACAAAACGGCTCGGAAATATTGCGAATACCTGTTAGATGAAAGAGTACATATTGACACATCACTTGAAAAGCAAACAGATGAAACCAGAAGGAAATACAGAATTCGATTGAAGGCTTCAATCCAAGTTGTCCGGATACTTCTAAGTCTGGGACTTGCATTTCGTGGGAATGTCGAAGACGAAGATTCTATTAATAGAGGTAATTTTCTCGAACTTTTAGCATGGCTTGGCGACAATAATTTAGAAGAGTTGAAACCTTATATTATGGAAAATGCACCGAAACATCTGAAGTTGACCTCTCCGGAAATTCAAAAAGATATTGCAAGTGCTTTTTCATTTGAAATAATTTCTGCAATTATTCGAGATATAGGGGATTCATTCTTTTCAATTCTTGTTGATGAATCTAAAGATATTTCAAATAAGGAGCAAATGGCTATTGTGTTACGATATGTGAAAGAAGGACGTGTTATTGAGCGTTTTGTTGGGATTGAACATGTAGCTAGTACAACTGCCCGCTCGCTCAAAAAGACAATAGATAATTTCTTCTCAAGGCATAATTTAAGTTATTCCATGTTGCGGGGACAAGGTTATGATGGGGCTAATAACATGAAAGGTGAGTATAATGGCCTTAAGAAACTTCTTTTGAAAGAAAATGATTGTGCATATTTCATACATTGTTTTGCACATCAATTACAATTAGTTGTTGTAAATGTGGCAAAAATTCATCCGGATATCAAGGATTTGTTTTCTTTAGTTACTTGTGTGACCAATATTGTTGGAGGATCACCTAAGCGTCTCGAAATACTTCGAGAAATTAGAGGGGCATAATTATATGAAGCCCTATGCAATGATGAACTTGAAACTGGACAAGGGTTAAATCAAGAATCTAACCTCAAACGTGCTGCGGATACACGATGGGGTTCGCACCATAATACCTTGATTAGTTTGATCAATTTGTTTTCTTCTGTAAGGGGGTACTGAAGGCAGTTTCAAATGATAAAACTTATGACAAGAGATTTGAAGCCAAAGGTCTTTTATCCCATATGAAGTTATATAGTTTTGCTTTTTGTCTTCATTTGATGAAAAATATCATGGGAATTACAAGTGCTTTGTCGGAAGCTTTACAAAGAAAAGATCAAGATATTGTGAATGCTATGAAACTAGTTCAAATTTGAAAGGCTCAACTGCAAGAGATGAGGGATAATGGTTGGAATGATTTGCTTCTTCAAGTATCTTCCTTTTGTTCTCAACATAAAATTAAGGTTGATTGTATGGATAATTCTGGTTCATCTCAAGTAAGACCGAAGCGCAAACCCCAGGAGAACAATAACGAGCATAAATATCGTGTTGAAATATTTTATAAGGTCATAGATTTGCAACTACGCGAACTGAATAATCGTTTTACTGAATCAACTACAAAGTTTCTTCTTTGTGTGGCTTGCTTGTGTTCAAGTGATTCTTTTTCAGCTTATGACAAGAACAAGTTGATGCGCCTTGCAGAATTTTATCCAAGGGATTTTTCTAAAACTGACCTCATGTTACTTGATCATGAACTTGAAACTTACATTTTTGATATGAAAACAAGTGATGGTTTTTCAAGGTTGAAGGGAATTACTGAACTTGCCCAAAAGATGATCGAAACAAATAAAAACATAGTTTATCCGCGGGTTTACTTATTGTTGACATTGGCGTTGATTTTACCGGTTGCTACTTCCTCTATTGAAAGACTCTTTTCTGCTATGAAGATATTGAAGACTCGGTTGCGTAATAAAATGGGTGATGAGTGGTTGAACGACTGCTTACTTGCGTATGTTGAAAAGATAATTATGGATAGCATTGTCGATGACATTATAATGAAGCGTTTTCAAATCATGAAGCCACGTAAGGGACGGTTGTAGAATGATACATGTTTGCAGTTGATATAGTTACATATGTATACCGTCTTTCACATGAATCAACTGTAATATCCTCTTTTTGTTAATATATATCTATATAAGGCTTTTTTGGAAATGGGTTAAAATGTTGGTAATTGTCAGATCTTATGTATAATTCATATTTTTCTATATCATTCATGCTACGGTGGTCGCGAAGGCTTCGTCAAGTTCAGCAAAAACGGTAAGATTTTTATATCTTTGTTTATTGGTAAGATTGAAATATTCACTGGATTGCAATAATGTGTCAATGTATTGGTATATAAATCGAACTTTACTCTAACCTATTTTTTGTTCACAGGAGGTGACAAGAGGCTGGATTTCAAGACACTCCAGGTGCTGACACTAATTTGGAGTAGTTTTTGTATCAACAGGTAAATACTCTAAACGATTTACGTATGGTTAAAAAAAAAAATTTTGGTGAACGTTAAGAATTTTGATTTCGACCCCAGGACTGAAAAGTCATGGCTCCGTCCCTGGGTAGTGTATACGAGTTCATTCTACGAAATGAACTGCTAGAACTAGAATGAACTACCATGTTACAAAATAGTATTCATTCTCGGAATGAACTACTATTATACCGAAAAAAATTAAAAGCTCTGAAACATAGCGACAATGGTACTCGTTGGAAAGCTATCGTCGAGGGCTTTCCGAATATATAAAATTTATTAATTTTTGACATATATTTTGAGAGATATTTAATTTTTAAACTTTTAAATATTAAGGTTAGAAGGAGAGAGAAATTAGTAGAGAAAATAAACAAGAGAGAAAAACATTCACGTGAGAGGAAAAAATATGAGAGAGAAAGGGTACTTTAGATATTTTAATAATTATGGACCAAACAGTAAAGGCGTTTGACTAAAGGACTAAACAGACATGGACCCAACTTAAAAAGGACCAAATGATATTTTTCCCATTAAAAATTTGGTCAACGGTTCGTGATTCGGCACTAACACGAAACGACAAATATACGTGTATAATTTGATTTAGAGATATGAATTCGGCATTCAAAGTTCGATATATATTAACCTGTTAAAAAGTCATTTTTAACATAATATTTCCTTAAATACTATAATTTAATAATTGATATGAAATGTACATATGATATGTGCATTACAATCCGCAAATAACATGTATGTTGGTGGTAGAGGTGTAAACTGGGCTGTGCCAGCACGAGCACAGCCCAGCCCAACACGCTAAAATTTGAGCACAACCCAGCCCAGTACGTGACTTAGCCCAGCATGACACAACACGTTAGTTAAATGAGACGTGCTGGGTTTGACTAATTGGCACAGTAGCCCAGCACAACACGCGACATGGATTAGCATGTGGCACGGCACATCACAGCACGTTAAGAAAGCACGTCATAGCATGCACAAGTACACCATATAACAAGGCATAATACATCACATTTTGTGTATATTTCACAAAAGAGTCACTATTCTTGCTAGTTTTTGACATTTTATGCTGGCTTATTTTTATAAAACACATATAATACATAAATATTTAGAAAATATATTTCAATATCGTTGTTATAATGTCGTTACCTATATTTGACTAGAACATTAATTTACATGACAATGATCCAATTTTATATTTAATGAGCTATTTCTTTTTATTAAATAAACTTGTTGATTTTACTTGAAAAAAATTCAAATGATATATTGTCTATTTAGATTCTCGTAATTATGTCCGACTTAATGTATATCATTAAGTGATTTCAAATTGTTTATAACACGTGTGCCAGCACGGCACAACACGGCACAACACGTTTATTTGTGTGCTGTGCCCGTGGGCTGTGTTGTGCCTAGCTTTTGACTAGTAAAGCACAGCACGGCACATCACATTTAAATCGTTGGCACAGCACGGCACATGGCACACGACTTCGTGTGCCGGGCCGGCACGTTTTACACCTCTAGTTGGTGGTATTGGATTTAGATTGGTGTGTGTAAAATTTTTTAAGCTCAAAATATAATAAAAGAATGATAATTTAGTGATGATGTGGCAAAATATTATACAAACCGTACGATTCGGTAATTCATTAATACGGATATTCGCGAATCTAAGTCGAGATTCCAGTTATATGGCCGATATGCACGGATTCAATCGATACGGATGAATTCACAAATTATACGAGTTCCGTATAATTCGCCAACTTACTGACTAGGTTCGGTGGTATCACCACCTTTTTTTCCCGATAACCCATCATTAATCCTGTTACTCATAAATATATCAATAAGATATTGTCTATAAAAAAGTCCACTATATTGTTTTCCTTTTCGATGAAACTCCGGTAGTAGAATATACTATTAGAAGGCCAAAATTTAATTATTTCGAACAAAGTAAGAAAATCTAACTGGTCATGGTAACTGGTTACAATATTTTAGAAACAAAATCACAAATACTCGCAGTACGAAACCCATGTTTGAGGCATTGATGCATTTTTTTAAAATACGAGAAGTACTCTTCTTTCAAGAAGATCCATGAGGTTAGGTTTTTGATGGGATGAAATCCTAAAAATTAATCAGAAGTCAAATAAATTACAACGTAGTTTTTGCAATGCATTGAGTAATTCACATGCATGGCCTAGGAAAACAGGTTCCTATGCTGTACACACTTGCGTCAAGATATTTTCATTTAATACTAATTCTCAAGTAGGAACATCAATGGGAAGACAGACATTAAACACTCAAAGATCGGACTCTCGTTTTCGCTTCAACCATCTTATTTTACCACCGCTGAATCACAGATATCCCTTCTGGCTTCTGCAATTGGTCGATGATTTTCTATTCTCTAAACGGAAAAAAAAAACAAAAAACAAAAAAACAAAAAAATATATTTATTGTAATATAAATATCATTAGGCTGGAATTATCGATGAGTCTCGATCCATCTGCGGATATCGAGTCTCGTACGTGGTTTAGACCATGAGCATCCCATGCCATGCAAATACTATCAGAAAAATCTCCCAGCCCACAACAATACAATTAAGATGCCATTTTCACAAGCGTTGTATGCGTAAAGTCAAGCATCTGACATCTTCTTAATCCGAATGATTTCTTGATTTACGATATACAAATTACTCTTACGTTAATGTCTATTGTCTTGCCAAAACTTTTATCCATTTTAATGCTAATTTTCAAGACAAGTCATGGCTATTAATCAATAAAAAATGGTCAATTATTTAAACTCAATCATCTTTCTTCTCAGCATCTCATCTTCAGCTTATATATACTTGTAATACTCCCTCCGTTTCTTTTTAATATGCCAGTTTCTTTTTTTTGAGAAAATTAAGGAAATTAAGAGAACTAATTATTGAAAGTGGTCATTTAGATACTTGTCAATATAAGAAGTGAAGTGAAATGGTCCCCATGACACTTGTCAGCCAAAGAAATAAGTGAAATGGTCCACATAACACTTGTCATCAAAAGAAGTTAAAAGAAAAGTGGTCCCAGAAAATTAAAGTAACATTTGACTTTCCTAATTAGGAAACTGGCCTATTTTTTTGAAACATTTATTTATAGAAACTGGCCTATTAAAAAGTAACGGAGGGAGTAAATATTTATCTCGCTTAACCATAATTATGAAAATAATCCATTTTGTAAATGAGGGAGGTTCCCCATCACACCCGTTCTCACACATATGGGAGAAAATGCTATTTGACCCGTCGAATGACAGCTGAATAACAGCTGATTTAAACGTGGCAGACGATGTGGAGGAAAGATGAGATTTTTCTTTTATCCACCTCATCAATAATCGACGCCAGTTTTAATTCATCCTTTTCTCTTTTTACTTTGAATTTACTTAGGAATTATACCATTATCGTATCATAACCAAGATACCATCATGATTATTACCTAGCATCAACGAAAATCCTTGATCTTAATTTTTTTTACCGATAACTTATGCATCTCCATCAACGAAAATCCTTGATAATACTGCATCTACTACTTTCCATGTTTTTTCAAATCAATAAAAATCTAACAATCATCAACAATTAAATTAGGTTTTTTTTTTTTTTACTGTACCTGGAAGGGTGAATGGTTTGTGATGAAATAATTATTTGATTGATTTAAAGTATGAGAAGATAGTTCAACAAGATTTTTTTTTTTTTTTTTTTTTGATCTCTCTTAACAAGATCCTTTTAATCATTGGAAAAAGATGCAGAATCCTGAAAAATGTATGAAACTTCTGTGCTTCTTGTTCATTCTAAAATCTGAGTTCATAATTAGAATCGAAATCAGGTAAACAAATATAAATAGCTTAGTGATCTGAAAAATAGTTAGCCAATTCAATGGAAGACTAAAAGTAAATTTCATTAAAAGAGTTCTCGAGAATTACTCTTTCCTTATTTTCTATTCTATGACGTGGTTAAGAGGAGTAATCACCTCTTTCAGCCACATCAATAAACACGTCATATCCGCTGGTATTCAACGGTTACACTGCTGTTCACCTAGCACGATTGCACATATGGGAACTAATTATTTTTTTTTATAAATCAAACGGTAGCGTATTTGAAATTAATACTTTAGGTATATGTTCGTCATAAATATTTTTACGTATCCACAAAAAACCAGCACATTACAAAATATATAACTACATCATCTACTAATTGGAATATTAACCGTTAAAAATTAACGAATTTTTAACCGATCAAATCAAGATTACTAGATGCCTAGATGGTCAGGTTTGGTATTTCCGTTTTTATGGGTATATAATCATTGTAAGACGAGCATATCCCTAAAATGTTAGCTTTAAATATGCTACCGTTTAAGTTTTTTCAAAAAAAATGCGCTTGAAAATATGAAAACTAAGGGAACTAATTTCGTACCATTTTCCACCATAGGTAATGGAACTAATTTATACACTTTTTTATTGAAAGTGTGTTGGGCACATATTTACATTTTTTTTTCATTTTTTAACTCTAATCGATAAAGTTTGGTTTCTTGTTAAAAAAAATAAAAGAAAGGAACATTTTTATTAATAAAAATTCAAGGTTATAATGGGTTTAATATTGAAAATTAGAGATTATAAAAAACATGAAAATGCCATACAAGTACACCACTAAGAAATCCGATAAAAAAAATAGAAGGATTAACGGAACATGAGAATACAAGCATGAATACGTACCGACCAAATCGTTATTTCTCGCAATTAAATTCCAACTATTTTGTTTGTTTTTCTTTTTCATAAAGAAATGTTCCTATAATTGGAGTAATTTTTTCAAATCTCCCAAAGCTTTAGGTGAAGATTCCATTGTTAGAAATAATAATGATGATTTCGATGTAGATTTTATCGCCGTATAAATCAAAGATGAAGATATCATTGAAGATTCCATCGCCGAAGGAAAAATTAATGAAGATTCCGTCGTTGGAAAGCATCTCAAGTGATCTTAAATCACATAATACCCAAAAAAATAATTAAAGCCGAGATAAACCTCTCTAATAAAGAAGATAAAACCACCATAAGGGTGTACAAAACATACCTAACGGTAAGATAAAAAAATAACTAAACCTAACTAGTTAAAAACAAGAAAAGGAAAAGAAAATCCCACTCAGATTCGGCCAAAGAAGACCAGATCTGAGTATGAAATTTTGTCGGCGTGAAGATTTTTTTTTTTTCTATTAAAAACAAGCGACAGGGGAGAGAGAGTGTTGGTTTTTCTTATAAGTATAGTCTCTGGATGTAACACCCACACTTTTTCGCATGTCGCGTGCTCAAAGATGCGGCATTGGCTTGAGATGAAGTTTCATCACAAGTTCACATTATGTGCTAAGAGGAACACTGGCATAGGGCTAATAACGCACCACCATGGTGCATTTCGTAGGCCTAGAGCGAATATCGCATCACTATGATGTGCATTTCGTAGGCTATATTGGCTAAGGTTCATCATGGTGCATCACGCCAGTTAGGTGGTTGTCCTAGAACAAAGTAGCACTACTATGGCTCATTAAGCAAGTTACATTAACAAAGGGAAAATATCTCACAACAATGGTGTATCATGCCAGAGCAGGCTGGACAAGCAATGTATCACCATCATGGGGAAACATTAAAGTTGTTATGTGGGCTAGAGAAAGAAATACAACCATCATGGCGTTTTATTCTGAGATACATATCAACAACCATGAATAGTAAATCAAGCACGTCAAAAGGATCCCAACTTTATTTGTAGAAATATTAATAAAATATATACAGGGAGGGGCAGTTAGTTGAAAGTGCATATAGCACATATGTGCCTAAAGATTCATACCTCAACTTATATGGTGGTGAAACGTCATTTTAGCTTGTGGCTTGGTCAAGAGTGCTTTATTATGCTTGGGAATCAAAGACGTGGCGTTTCAAACAAATATTGTTCCACCATGGTGCAACACGAAGGAAAGCCCAATGATGCCCATTCTTGCGTATCATTTGTAAAGGACCCCTTGACCTATACCGACTAGGAAATTATTACTTGGATTTTTCCCTGCAATTCAAGTTGGCTCTTTTTGCTTGTTCTAACGAGGATGAGCTATAGTCTCTGCTTGTTCCCTTCTCCGTAGAGTACGTAGGTAGTCGCAATGAGTTACAAGATGGTTCATCACTTTGTCGCTCATATCATCATATTGCGAGATGATTGCGACATTATAGCAACTCATATCATATGACTCGGCAAGGTGATGCAAAAGATGATGGTTGTCATACTTGATGAGGAAATTCATAGTCCATTCCTTGGATGTTCATACTTCACATGAAGTATTAGACGAATGCATGCACCAATGGAACATTGGGCATGGTTAGGAAAGTAGGTTTATATTGGTATGCAAGTTAGGGGATCTTGTATATGCCATTGGCATCACAAGAATGTCGCAAGGCTAGTGGAACATAAGCCTGGCTAATGCACCCTTGACACAAGTAAGATCAGTGTATATTTTCATCAATACCTAATCTAAATACGAAAGCATAAAATAGGCTTGGAATGACCTATTCACAAGTTCAAGATATGTCTTATGCCTGGACAAGACTCGGAAGCCACTGATGGATGCAAGAATGCACCAACATTAGCTTTTATGGCTTCATACCCTTCTGTTGATGGTGGTTTTTAGCCTAGGGTTAAAATCGTATAACCCTAAACCCTAGTATACAGTGACGTCACAACATTTAAGTAATAAGCATTTACTAGGCGCATTTATTGAAACCTTTAATGTGTCTGTAAATAGTTACCGGGGTATGTTTTTCAATCAGGGTTACGACAGGCCAAACCCTAATTCCCACCTATGTGCCGATGGTAAACCATGCCAGCCACACTAACCGCGCCAAAGCATGCCAACCATACTAGCCGCACCTCTGTTGCAATGGCAAACCATGCCAGCCATACTAACCGTGCCAAAGCATGCCAACCATGCTAACCGTACATAGCCAAAGCTAGCCACGCCATGCGCCCATGGAAAACCCTTGGCCCCATATGCCAAGACAAAACCATACCTATCCAAAGCTAGCCACGCCATGCGCCCATGGAAAACCTTTGGCCCCACATGCCAAGCCAAAACCGTACCCAGCCAAAGCTAGCCACGCCATGCGCCCAAGGCAAACCCTTGGCCCCACATGCCAAGCCAAACCACGGCAAGGCATACCATGCCAACCAAACTGTGCCAAGGCATGCCATGCTAGTGTTTCCGTGCCACCATGCTGGCTTTCCCTACATGGATACCCAAAACGAAGGCGTGCGACAATCAACGGTCCCCCCTTCAATCTGGTAGGCTTACAAAGATACCTACAACTATGTATACTCCAAGTGCACAGTGTCGACAAGAAACACATGGCAAGCACAGGTCGAACCATAGAGACTTGGAGAGTATAGAAGTTGTTTCAAAATCCTTACTAAAACTGATTCAGAGATTGACCAAAAGGGTTTTGATTTTGTCGATACGACGAGAGATTGGCAGAGTCTTAAACAGAAAGTAATTAAAAGTAACAGATGCAATTGATACAAGATGTAAATACTGAAAGTATGAATACTAGGGCATTCAAATCCACCACTAACCTAAGATATGCATTCAACTTGTGATATTATTCTTGTCCTTACAATAGATTCAAGTCTACCATGTGTCTAAGGTGTTTCTCCAATGGATAATTTAATCACAACTAAAGTATTTCTCCAAAGCATTAATTGTCTAATTAAGCACAACTAATCTAAGGATCAATATTTGGTTAAGCATGAGTTGCAGCATAATCAACATAGAGATATTCTAACTACAATGGATACATGGCATATATTGTGAGAGCAAGATGTTGACAAACTTGGATTAAATTATATCTTTAAACAATTCTAAACTTTCAAGAACAACATACAAGATATGAATAACATATCAGTAGATTAGGGCTTCATCTAAACCCTAGTAAATAAAACTAGAACATGAAGAACATTATGAACACAACTAAAATTAAGAAACTATTATGAACAAGCTAGTCTTGGATAACTCTTCAACACAACAACACCTTCTATTTATACACAACCTTCCTTGGATTCGAAAATGAGAGAGATACACCAATTCAAAACTTCAATCTTCTCCTTAATTGATGCTTGCTTTTTCTTTTTATTTTAATTAGAATATAATTCTAATTTTCCTTAATTGATTGAGTGATTAAAGGGGAGGTGGCTCTTTTGGGGACAAGGAAAACGGATTTGTTGGGTCTTTTGTGCGATTTGGGAGGATAAGATAGGCTGCTAGGGTGTGATACGGGAGCAGAGAGAGTTGATGCATTGATTGGAGATGCCGTTGGATGCACGTTGGTTATATCAAATCCGATGGCTCAAGATGGAGAGGGCTTGGGTCTTGAACCATGGGTAGTTTAAACCCATGTATTTTTAAACAGGTTGCCACTAATGCGCAAGCGGGTTGCAACTCTTTCAAAGACGCTAGCCTCCAACTTTCTGTTCTTTTGGCTTCTCAATTCATCCAAGCTTTATTTACTACCTAAAAAAAACACAAAATTAATTAGTACAAATATTTATTCTTGAAAACAGTAAATATACAGAATTTGGGATAAAATATGAAAATAAAGCGCGAAAGATGAGTTAAGTGCCAATAAAAAGGTGTATGAATATGCAATATTTGGCACTCATCACAATCCTAGGAGAAAATCCTAGCCATCCAAGGTTACCAGACGACACATGGTAACCTTTGGCCCGAAACCCTAGTTTGGCCACGCCAAGGCATGCCATGCCATGCCTACCGAGCCGCGCTACCATGTTGGCCTTCCCTACACGTCTACCAAAATGAAGGCGTGCAACAATTAACGGTTTCCCTTCAATCCTAGGATCAAATCCCAGCCATCAAAGGTTACCAGACAACGCATGGTAACCTCTGGCCCGAAAACCTAAGTTTGGCCACGCAAAACCATGCCATGCCAACCTAGCCGCACCACCATGCTGGCCTTCCCTATGCGACCACCAATGAACGAAAGCGTGCGACGATCAACGGCTACCTTTCCTCTTAAGATGTAAGATCTCGACCGTCGAAGGTCACCAAGCTACCAAGTCTCCTAAGCTCGACTTGCCATGAAACAACGACATGCCACATGTTTTCCACAAAAACATTCGAGACATCAAACACATATCACAAACTGGGGGATCCTCTTTGGGTATTGGTTTGGCGGTTTACAGCGTGCGGCGTACACTACGCCCGTCATAAGGGTGAGGCGGTTAGTAAATATAGGGAGTTAATGGTGAAACGCTCGATATCAATTCCATGCGTTAACGGATTTATGGAACATCAATTCCATACGTTAACGGTTTTATGGGACATCAATTCCATGAATACGGTTATCACCTCCTCCCATTTACTTACCCATTTATCCATCCCTTAATGAGACCAGAGTACGTTTCACTTCAACTTGTATAAATAGGTCTTACCTATTTCCACAGAACAACAAGTTCATTCGGGAATATACAACACTCAGAAAATACTTACTTGCTAGCTTACCTTGTTAGCCTTCCCACTTTTCTGATACAAGTCGTAGTAACACAACTACTCTTCCAGAATCAACTATTTTGGTCTCATCACCTTCCTTGCTTCCCTCCCCAAAACCAACCCATTCTCCTCCGCTTTGTGACTGAAGCAAGTCTGGAACGACCATTTCTTGGTTTAGTCCGGACTTGTACAGATAGATCTCTCGAATCTAAAGTACTCCCTTGCAGTACATTGTTTAGGGTTTCAATTGTTTCTCACCTTCACACCCGAAAGTATCGAAATTAGCAGAAACCATTTTTACCTACAAACAATTGGCGACCACATTGGGAGATTGATCTATCGGTTACAATATCAGATTCCAATTCCTGATTCCATCTTTCAAACGCCGATACCAACATGGTAGAACTCATATCCGGATCAGCTGCTGAGAATACCAGCACATAACACATCCCCGGTGTTAACGTCACTTCCAACAACGTCGTTATGTCACCTACTGACCACAGTAACACCGTAAGCACTCCTTCAAGTGTAACACCATCAATCACTAGGGCTAGAGATGTCGCCGCCTCTAATGTCTCTGCACAACCTACTAATCACGACAGTACCGAAAACACCCCTTCGGGCGTTACGCCACCAGTCACCAGAGTCAGAGCCGCCGCTACCGCTCCTAATTCTTCGTCAAGCATGACACCTCCAACCACCACTAAGACTCCAACTGCCCCACCGACGGGACGAGAAATCGGAGGAACCAGAGGAAGCCGACCCTATGTCACCATCGCTGATTAGATGGAACGACAGGAAGTTCTCGCTAGAGCCCAGACAGATATGGTTTCGACACAAAAAGAAGTGCTTGTCTTTCTCAAGGCCCTGATGGAGCGGCTACCACGTGATTCATGCCTTCCAGAGCCGTTTAAAAATGCCTCCAACACCCCTGACGCTATCACCTCGGCAGAACACGCCTCAGCGGACAAGGAGGTTCGTGCAAGAATCCCATTGGAAAGAAATCAGTTGTCCAACTTCGTCACACGAGAAGATCTGGAGCATCTTCTCCGCAACCGGGTCAAGAGTGATGAAATGGACATGCATCAGCATCAACCCCCTTACTCATCCGAAATACAAGAATCCCTCTTCCAAGAGTATACTCCTTCCTCAATTCACCCTGTACGATGACACCGGAAATGCACATGAGCTTGTCTCCTGCTTCTTGGAATCCCTAGGCGAACATGAATACAATCACTTTCTTCGTTTGAGGGAGTTCTCGAAATATCTTACCGGAAGGGCGTATACATGTGTTGATGGTGGTTTTTAGACAAATGGTAAAATTGTAAAACCCCGAATAACCTAATGTCACCGGTGACACATCTGTTAGAACATTTAATGCATGTAGTCAGTAATTGATGGGGGGTATTATTTTTTTCTAATTAGGGTTACAACGAGCAAAACCCTAATTCCCCTCCGTGCCAATGGCAAGTCATGTCAGCCACACCTAGCCCGAGCTAGTTGCGCCATGCCAAACACGCTCTGCCTTGGCCCTAGCTATGATAGTCACACCAACCGCGCCAAAGCATGCCAACCATGCTAGCTGCACCTCTGTGCCAATGGAAAATCATGCCATCCACACCAACCGTGCCAAAGCATGCCAACCATGCTAGTCGCACCTTTGTGCCAATGGAAAATCATGCCAGCCACACCAAACGCGCCGAAGCATGCCAACCATGTTAGCCGCACCTTTGTGCCAATGGCAAATCATTTCAGCCACACCAAACGCGTTGAATCATGCCAACCATTCTAGTCGAACCCCTGTGCCAATGGAAAATCATGCCATCCATACCTAGCCCAAGCTAGCCACGCCATGCCAAACGCACTCTTCCTTGGCACTAGCTATGCTAGTCACACCAACCGCGCCAAAGCATGCCAACCATGCTAGCCGCACCTTTGTGCCAATGGAAAATCAGGCCAGCCACACCAAACGCGCCAAAGCATGCCAACCATGCTAGCCGCACCTTTGTGCCAATGGAAAATCATGCCAGCCACACCAAACGCTCCAAAGTATGCCAACCATGCTAGCTGCACCTTTTTGCCAATGGAAAATCATGCCAGCTACACCAAACGCGCTGAAGCACGCCAACCATGCTAGCCGCACCTCTGTGCCAATGGAAAATCATGCAATCCACACCTAGGACAAGCTAGCCGCGCCATGCCAAACCCACTTTTCCTTGGCCCTAGATATGCTAGTCACACCACACCAAGCCACACACCCTTACCTTGTCCCTACCCGCGCCATACCAAACCCACTTTGCCTTGGCCCTAGCTATGCTAGTCACACCACGCCAACCCAAACACCCTTACCTTGGCCCTATCTGTGCCATGCCAAAAGCGCCCTCTTCCCAGCTTGCCAAACCGTGCAACCAAGGGACCAAGCCTCCACGTGCCATTGGCACATGCCAACATGCTCGCTGGTAGCCTAGCTTGAAAAACGTGCAACCCGGGACAAATTGGCCACGCATGCCATTGGCACATGCCAACATACTCGTTGGCAGCCTAGCTTGCAAACCGTGCAACCTAGGCCAAATGGGACATACATAACATTGACACATGCCAACATGCTCGCTGGTAGCCTAGCTTGCAAGCCGTGCAACCTGGGTCAACTTGGCCGTGCGTGCCATTGGCACATGCCAAATCCGCCCGCTGGTAGCCTAGGATTACAAACCGTGCAACCTAGGTCAACTTGGCCGTGCGTGCCATTGGCACATGCCAAATTTGCTCGCTGGTAGCCTAGGCTTGCAAACCGTGCAACCTATGTCAACTTGGCCGTGTGTGCCTTTGGCACATGCCAAATCCGCTCGCTGGTAGCCTAGCTTGCAAACCGTGCAACCTAGGTCAACTTAGCCGTGCGTGCCATTGGCACATGCCAAATCCGCTCGCTGGTAGCCTAGGCTTGCAAACCGTGCAACCTAGGTCAACTTAGCCGTGCATTCCATTGGCACATGCCAGCATGCTCGCTGGTAGATTAGGATTACAAACCGTACAACCTTTAACCATGGCATTCTGCACATGCCACACGTGCCACCTGCATCCTGGCATTGCCACTTGCACTCAAGGTACAACCTGCAACCAAGGCATTGTGCACATGCCACACACGCCACTTGCAGCCTGGCACTGCCACTTGCACTCAAGGTGCAACCCGCAACAAAGGCATTCCGCACATGCTACACGTGCCACTTGTAGCCTGGCATTGCCACTTGCACTCAAAGTGAAACCAACACTCGAGACATCAACAGAAACTGGGGGATGCTTTCCAGGGTCTTGGTTTGGCGGTCACAACATGCAGCGTACACTACGCTCACATTAAGAAAGCGTGAATAGGAATAAAGCGGTTAAATAAATGATGTAATAATGGTGAAAACGTTTTCACCCATAAACACCATGCGGTTACCACCTCCTCCCATTATTTCACCCTTTACTCTCTTCCTTCATGAGGCTAGGGTACGTTTCAATCTCGACTTGTATAAATAAGTCTTACCTATTTCTACTAGACAACAAGTCTCGGTCAGGAGAAAAACACAACACTCTCAGAAAAGGAAACTTTGCAAGCTCTCCAAAATCTTTCATATCTTGCAAGCTTCTGAAGCTTTCACTTTATGATACAAGTCGAGACACTACTCTTCCGGAATTATTCTGGTCTCAACACCTTTCTTCGCTTCCCTCCCCAAATCAACCCTTCTCCTCCACTTTGTGACCGAAGCAAGTCTGGAACGACCATTTCTTGGTTTAGGTCGGACTTGTACAGATTGATCTCTCGAATCTAGAAAGTGCTCACGTGCAACACATTTGTTTAGGGTTTAAACCAGTTTCTCACTCACCTAACGAATTTACCAAAATCGGCAGAAATGATTTTTACCCATAAATAATTGGCGACCACAGCGAAAGGATTGATCTATCGGCTACAATGTCAGTTTTAGACTTTCGATCTCGTTCTTCGACCCAGATGTCAAGATGGTAGGGGAAGGCGACTCAATCCGACTCAACTACCAGATAACCCGGTTACCAGTCGTAAAGACTACACGAGAAAACTGGGGACTCGCTGAAGATGCTACCAGCGATTGGGGACTTGCTGGCGTTGCTACCAGCAAAGCCGCCTTTTTACATGGAAAGGGGCGTGTTCGCAGCAAAAAAAAAAAAACCTATGAAGTGAGTAAGTTTAGACTGGGCAAGATATATGATCTGTTTTTGGGATTTTAATAAAACCGTCATACTATTGCGTCTTATGCCGATTGCTAGCACACACTTTCATAAAAGCAATATTCCTTTCAAAAAACATAATCAGAGTTATATTATCAAAACCATTCATCCCAGAAATAATCTAATATCCTCAAAAAGCTACCAGCTGTCTATCAAAATCGGTCGAACTTTGAACCAGACATCTTGTATATTTTTCAAAAAAAAAAAGGAGAACCTAAATGAAAGTTTAATAGAGAAACATTCAAGGAAAATCATCCAACAGAGGTCTGCTCTTCTTGGAGAAAGTCAACTTTGCATCTTCAAGAGCCGCTCTCTTCATAGTCAACATCTTGGAAAGCTTTTCAAATTCTACAACCTGTCGTGCAATCTCCTCTGCGGAAAGGCTTTCGACTGCTGCATCTTTCAACTTCTGGATCTCAGCAAGGCCTTCGACAAACCACGAAGAGTTGAATTCCATTTCTACACACACGTCGCGATGGTGCTCCCAGTCGGAAATGACGTCTTCAGAAATGGTGTGGCCAGTCACCTCACGCATGTGATCGATGGAAGATAAAGCCTCTTCCACACGCTTAACCAGAGAAAATTGACTAGTGATCTTCTTGGTTGTGGCCATATGTCCATAATTCTCCCAGATTCTGGTATACAATGCCTCATACTTAGCCAGCACGCTGAAACCGCCAACCAGCACATGACCTTGGTAAGGAACCAAGTACGAGGGATCGAAAATGGCACCTGCAACTGGACCCGCGACTTGCAAAGGGTCTTTTTCCATGTCTACGGCAGCAACCATCAGGGAATCATCCACCGTTTGAACCACATCTGTGCCCAGCGATTGGCCAACTTCCATCTCCAAGTCACCGACAGCGGTCGTTGTCACTAAAGGCAAGTTTACGTGTGGCTCCGCTCCAGAATCATCTTCCGAACCGAATTCCTCCTGCAAACTTGAGTTAGATATTTTTCAAAAAGCGGAGGAAGAAAGAAAAATAAGCGTGAAACTCACCGAACCACTTCCCGAAAAAGAACCAGTGCTGCTGTCAGAAGAATCACTCTCACTTGTCGAACTTTCTTATTTCTATGGCTCTTCACCGTTATGAGAAGGCTCAGTGCTGCAGGAATTCTTCTAAGGAATTGTCGTCTCCTGGCAACGTGCAAGAGAAGCGAAAGCATTAATACTACCGAAGCCCTGGTAGAAACAAGATACATGTTTTCAGCAGAAATTCACATGTTTTGAGACAAACCAACAAGGAGGCGACACATACCTGGTTATTGGAAGAATTGAAAGACACGAGAGCTGCAGGAGGATCTTTTGAAACCGTCTGGAACCCACCAACACGATTATTTGTTCTCTGTTCCTTTACCTTGGGACTTTCCTAGTTGCCAGGCAACTTTCGCTTGAGATCTCTCAACATTGGATACCTCTTCAAAACTTCTGGGGAAGGTTTACAACCAACATTCTCCACCACGTTATTCATAAAATCGTGAATCGCAAGACGCTCACGGAAGAACTCATTATAACCAAAAGTCGTCAAAGTTACTCTTTCCGTTTGAAAGAAGGGAAGGCGGATACCCAGCCCAAGGGCACTGGAATTGAGGGCGGCATGTAATGAATCCTTAGGAACCACCAGCTAGTAAGCAAGAGGCACCCCTTGGTCGAAACCCATGTGACAAGCAGCACGGTCAATATTGTAAGCAACTATTTGGAAAGACCCCATAAAGAAATACGGAATATAACCGGGCATGCAGCTTTGAATAAACAATTTTTCACCAACACTCAAGCTGCCTTCAGAAGACAAAGTCATGTTTGGAGAAGAAGCAAAGGTGTCAATTTGAGTCACAGACCTATGGACTAGATACCATGGGAGAAAACTGATTTCATGCCACTTATCGAGAAGACTAACCAATCTTATACCAACTCTTAGACGCAAGTTCACCCATCGAAGAATTCGGGAGCCGCCCCAACTCGTGGGAATCGAAGGCAATGGTTTCGGAGAATACTTCTCGAACTGCTCCCATAACCAGGCTTGCAGAAAAGCAACGTGCACATATGAATCCACTTTCATGAAACCATTCAAAACTCGCATGTTCACAACTAGGTGATCCAGATGCACATACAGGGAACCAAGGAATAGCTTGCCAATGGGAAGAACCTCACCTTTTTCCAACTTCACAGCAATCACTAGCAACTCTGGTCTTATTTCCTTCTTGCCAGAACCGTCATCAAAAACGTCTCTAGACAACCAGAGAGCCAAAAAATGCTGCAACGTGAAGATCACTGCTTTTTTGTTTAGGTTCTAGATCGTCCGGAAACCATTGAGATGTCCACCAGCTGTAAAAGCACCTTTCTTCCTCTTTCCGGACAAAATCCTTCGACTTCGCAGTGGAGTCTTTTTGGGCGAAATCTCTCAACTTAGCGGCAAGGTCATCCCGCATCTTGTCCTCATCTTTAGACAATTGGATGTTAAGATTCCCGATTACCGGATGATTCAGCAAGAGAGCCACACTCTCCAAGGAGAAAGTTATTTCACCCCATCTACATATGATCGTATGAGTGTCCGAACACCATCTAGATATGAAAGCAACCAAGCTCGGGATATCCTTCATAATATGGAGACTTACTGAAGCTCTGACAACATCAATAATATGCGCTCGAGTCAAGTTGGTATTTATGTGCTCCTTACTCACCATGAACTCAACCCATATATCAAAACAACGCAATGGGATTTGATACATCTTGAAATCAATGTTGGAAGAAGAATATACCCCTTTACGAAGACAAAACCGTATGGTGTTCTCTGGGCGAACCGAACGTGTCTTCTTTTCATCTTCACCACCGGTTAACAAAATTGGCATGAAATCTGAATGATTCTTCCGAGAAGGGGCTAAGGGTTTGGCAAAGAATTCATCATCCGTGTTTGGTTTGGAATTATCAACATCCTTCGATGAAGCGAAACTTTGTTCAGGTAACATCTTGTCGGATTTCTTCATAACAATTTGGTAACAAGATATCTGCACAAAATAAAACGGAGAAAGAAGAAATTATCTCGCTGACACATAACCGCACCCAACAAAAGGAAAGCCTGGAAAACAAAAACAAAAAAATCTCCACGGGTTCAAAACGGCACGCGCGGTATTTTCTTCAGGTCCGAAATTCATATATGCAATATTTCCTATGGGTTCGAAATCATATGAAGCACATATACAATATTCTTCTTCGGGATTCATATATAGTATTCTTCTTCAGGTTCAAAATTATATACGCGGTATTTTCTACGGGCTCGAATGCGTCTATAGTATCCTTCTTCGGGTTCAAAAATATATACGCATCATTTTTCTACGGTTTCAAATCATATATGCAGTTTTTCCTTGGGTGCATATATACAATATTTTCTACAAGAAGCACGCCAAAAAATCATATGCGAAATATCATTGCAAGGATTATAAAATAAAAACGCCTACTGTTAGTGTTTACACCTACATAAAAATGGAAACAAGAGAAGTATTGGAAGACATACCTGGAAACCAGTTTTTCTTTGTGACTCTGCCACTAGCAGGAAAGGATGAAAGAACAAAGTGAAAGATGAGAGAAATGGATTTTATATATGGGAGTGAATATTCCGAAATAGGGAAGGATTTCCTTTTACCAAAAATCGTGCGTATAAGTAATGGACCCACAAGGGCGCCCAACTTCCCAATGTCGCCCAAGTTGCACCGGTCCCACCAGTTGCGCCAACTCCCCAGTACTGCCCAAGCCACACCGGTCCCACCAATTGCGCTAACTTCCCAATGAACGCCCAAGTCGCGCCAGTTGGCACGCTCAGCTTCCCCGCCTTGCGCCGGTTCCACCAGCTAGCACGCTCAGTTTCCCAACTCGCGTCAACTTCTCAATACCGCCCAACTTCCTGTATCTGAATGATGCTGACTTCCCAATTGTTCCAGCCTCCTGATTTTTGCAAAACTGCCAGAGACAAGGATTCCAAATCCTATCTATAAAAAAAAAAAAAAAAAGGTCAGACAAGCCTCCTCAATTCTCTTTACGATTCACTAGTTTGTCACCATCTTATGCTTACCTCACAACAAAGCTCCTGTTCCGAGCTAAGCAGGGGACTTAATGTTGATGGTGGTTTTTAGACAAAGGGTAAAATTGTAAAACCCTAAATAACCTAATGTCACCGGTGACACATTTATTAGAACATTTAATGCATGTAGTCAGTAATTAATGGGGGGTATTTTTTTTTCAAATTATGGTTACAACGAGCAAAACCCTAATTCCCTACCGTGCCAATGGAAAGTCATTCCAGCCACACCTAGCCCGAGCTAGCTTCGCCATGCCAAACGCGTTTTTCATTGGCCCTAGCTATGCTAGTCACACCAACCGCGCCAAAGCATGCCAACCATGCTAGCCGCACCTCTGTGCCAATGACAAATCATGCCAGCCACACCAACCGCGCCAAAGCATGCCAACCATGCTAGTCGCACCTTTGTGCCAATGGAAAATCATGCCATCCACACCAAACGCGCCGAAGCATGCCAACCATGCTAGCCGCACCTTTGTGCCAATGTCAAATCATGCCAGCAACACCAAACACACCGAAGCATGCCAACCATTCTAGCCGCACCCCTGTGTCAATGGAAAATCATGCCATCCACACCTAGCCCAAGCTAGACACGCCATGACAAGCGCACTCTGCCTTGGACCTAGCTATGCTAGTCACACCAACATCTCCAAAGCATGCCAACCATGCTAGCCGCACCTTTGTGCCAATGGAAAATCATGCCAGCCACACCAAACGCGCCAAAGAATGCCAACCATGCTAGACGCACCTTTGTGCCAATGGAAAATCATGTCAGCCACACCAAACGTGCCAAAGCATGCCAACCATGCTAGTCGCACCTTTGTGCTAATGGAAAATCCTTCCATCCACACCAAACGCGCTGAAGCATGCCAACCAGGACAAATTAGCCATGCTTGCCATTGGAACATGCCAACATGATCGCTGGCAGACTAGCTTGCGAATCGTGCAACCTAGGCCAAATTGGCCACGCATGCCATTGGCACATGCCAACATGCTAGCTGGTAGCCTAGCTTGCAAGCCATGCAACTTGGGTTAACTTGGCCGTGTGTGCTATTGGCACATGCCAAATCCGATCGCTGGTAGCCTAGGCTTGCAAACCGTGCAACCTAGGTCAACTTGGCGGTGCGTACCATTGGCACATGCCAAATCCGCTCGCTGGTAGCCTAGGCTTACAAACCATGCAACCTAGGTCAACTTGGCCGTGCGTGCCATTGGCATATGCCAAATCCGCTCGCTGGTATCCTAGCTTGCAAACCGTGCAACCTATGTCAACTTGGCCGTGTGTGCCATTGGCACATGCCAAATCCGCTCGCTGGTAGCCTAGGCTTGCAAACCGTGCAACCTAGGTCAACTTGGTCGTGCGCGCTATTGGCACATGCCAAATCCGCTCGCTAATAGCCTAGGCTTGCAAACCGTGCAACCTAGGTCAACTTGGTCGTGCGTACCATTGGCACATGCCAGCATGCTCGCTGGTAGCCTAGGCTTACAAACCGTACAACCTGCAACTAAGGCATTCCGCACATGCCACACGCGCCACCTGCAGCCTGGCATTTCCACTTGCACTCAAGGTGCAACCTGCAACCAAGGCATTCCGCACATGCCACCCGCGCCACTTGCATCCTGGCACTGCCACTCGCACTCAAGGTGCAACCTGCAACAAAGGCATTCCACACATGCCACACGCGCCACGTGTATCCTGGCATTTCCACTTGCACTCAAAGTGCAACCAACACTCGAGACATCAACACAAACTGGGGGATGCCTTCCAGGGTCTTGGTTTGGCGGTCTCAGCATGCAACATACACTATGCTCACATTAAGAAAGCGTGAATAGGAATAAAGCGGTCAAATAAATGAGGAAATAATGGTGAAAACGTTCTCACCCATAAACACCATGCGGTTACCACCTCCTCCCATTATTTCACCCTTTACTCTCTTCCTTCATGAGGCCGGGGTACGTTTCAATCTCGACTTGTATAAATAGGTCTTACCTATTTCCACCAGACAACAAGTCTCAGTCAGGAGAAAAACACAACACTCTCAGAAAAGGAAACTTTGCAATCTCTCCAAAAGCTTTCAATGTACTGCAAGGGAGTACTTTAGATTCGAGAGATCAATCTGTACAAGTCCGGCCTAAACCAAGAAATGGTCGTTCAGGACTTGCTTCGGTCACAAAGTGGAGGATAATGGGTTGGTTTTGGGAAGGGAAGCAAGGAAAGTGATGAGACCAGAATAGTTGATTCTGGAAGAGTAGTTGTGTTACGACTTGTATCAGAAAGTGGGAAGATAACAGATGGGAAATCTAGCAAATGTTTTCTGAGTGTTGTATTCTCCTGACCAAACTTGTTGTTCGATGGAAATAGGTAAGACCTATTTATACAATTCGAAGTGAAACGCACTCTGGTCTCATTAAGGAATGGAAAAATGGGTGAGTAAATGGGAGTAGGTGGTAATGATAACGCATGGAATTGATGTTCCATAAAACCGTTAAGGGATGGAATTGATGTTCCATAAAAAGAACGTTTCACCATTAACTCCATCTATTTACTAACCACCTCATCCTTATGACGGGCGTAGTGTACGCCGCACGTTGTAAACCGCCAAACTAATAAACAAAAAGTATCCCCATGCTTGTGATATGTGTTGATGTCTCGAATGTTTTTGTGGAAAACATGTAGCATATTGTTGTTTCCTGGCAATTCGTGCTTGGGAGACTTGCTAGCTTGGTGACCTCCGACGGTCAAGATTTTTCATCTTAAGACGAGAGGTATCTGTTGATCATTGTACGCTTTCGTTTTGGTGGCCGTATAGGGAAGGCCATCATGTGGCGCGGCAAGGTTGGGATGGCATGCCTTGGCGCGGTTTGTCATGGCCAAACTAGGGTTTTGGGTCAAAGGTTACCATGTGTTGTTTGTCGCATGCCTTCTTTTTGGTATCCGCGTAGGGAAGGCCATCATGATGGCGTGGCTAGGTGTGTTTGGCATGGTGGGTCCAAGGGCTTAGCATGCCGTTGGAACATGGTGCGGCTAGCATGGCTAGGTCCAAGGCAATGTGCGATTTCGCTTGGCATGGTGGGGCCAAGGGTTTGGCATGCCGTTGGCACATGGTACTCTAGCATGGCTAGGGCCAAAGCAAGGTGCGGTTTGGCTTGGTGGGGCCAAGGGTTTGGCATGCCGTTGGCACATGGTGCGGCTAGCATGGCTAGGGCCAAGGCAAGGTGTGGTTTGGATTTACATGGTGGGGCCAAGGATTTGACATGCCGTTGGCACATGGTTCGGCTAGCATGGCTAGGGCCAAGGCAAGGTATTATTTGTCTTGGCATGGTGGCGCCAAGGGTTTGGCATGCCGTTGGCACATGGTGCGGCTAGCATGGCTAGGGCCAAGGCAACTTGCGGTTTGTCTTGGCATGGTGGGGCCAAGGGTTTAGCGTGACCAAGCTAGGACCGTGACCAAGCTAGGGTTTTGGGGTTAAAGGTTACCATACGTTGTCTGGTAACCTTGGGCGGCAAAGATTTGCGTCTTAGATGGAAAGATGGTCGTAGATTGTTGCAGGCCTTTGTTTTGGCAACCAGCGTTGTGCTTGGCGTGTTGGAACGGCAAGCATGGTTGGCATGTCTTAATGAGAAGATGTGGCTGGCATGGTTTGTCATTGGCACAATGGTGCGGCCAGCATTGTTAGCATGCCTTGGCGCGATAAGTATGGCTGGCATGGTTTTCCATTGGCACAGGTGTGCGGCTAACATGGTTGGCATGCCTTGGCGCGGTGGGTGTGGTTGGCATGGTTTTCCATTGGCACAGGGGTGCGGCTAGCATGGTTGGCATTCCTTGGCGTGGCGGGTGTGGCTGGCATGGTTTTCCATTGGCACAGGGGTGCGACTAGCATGGTTGGCATGCCTTAGAGCGGTGGGTGTGGCTGGCATGGTTTTCCATTGGCACATGTGGCGTAGGAATTAGGGTTTTGGCCTATCGAAACCCTAATTAGTAATTAAAAAAGGCACCCTGGTAATTTTCTCGTAGACATATTAAAGGGTACAATAAATGCATTCATTGGAGTTATTATTACTCGAACCCTAAGACGTCACTGTCTTGCCTAAAAACCACCATCAACAACCGGCATGGTCTTTATCACTTCCAGCATGGTTTTCATCACTTCCTAATGTTCAAAAAAAAACATTTTCAAAGTGAGGAGCCGGCAGAGAAGGTGGAAAGAATTTGAAAGGGAGTGGGGAAAATTTAGAATTTGAAAGGGAGTGGGGAATATTTAGGTTTCAAAGCCCTAACCCTAAAAGAGATTAATAAGAAGTAAAGATGGAAATGGGGGATATGATTTTGTTTTTTGTTTTTATTTTCAGAGAAGGGTATTTTAGTATTTTTGCCCCTCAAAAACACCCCTTAGCTGACACTATTGGTTGAGGGAAGTAATTTGTATCGGCAATTAGTTCAAGTATCCCCAACCGCGTGTTCAATTTAAAGTTAAAATTGGTATGTTTAAATATAATAATAACTTGTTATTTTATAGGTAAATTAATACTTCGTTAAATAGTTAGAATTTAGAAGTCCCAAAACTATTAATTTATTGAAGTTTTAATATAGGTTATATCAATGTGTTGAATGGGGATCAAAATAAATATTTGGGATTGTATGGTGTCACTAAAGGAGATAATGGCGTAATATACAATGGAAAAATCCGGGCATGTAATCTATATAATCCAAGTCAATAAAAAAACTTGTTCCCTAATATATGGACGCATTTGGATCGATAACTGAAGTTGTTTCTCCTTACAGTTAGGCATAACAGACTCAAATCATAGATAAAATAGAAGAATAAAAACACTTCTTCCTTTTTTTATGTCGGAGAAAAAATTTGATCGAAATTCCCATAATTGGTCTTGAATTCGATAAGTATTGATAGATTTATGTAAAGGACAGAGTTAGATTGAACTATTTTCAACCATTTGTTTTCTTATAGTAAGGGAGAATACTATATTTGAAAAAGTGGGGGTCTAACAAACACACCCAATATTTCGCTTAGCAATCTGTATGGACAAACTCCAATATACTTTCAAGAGAATCAACCAGACAGTCAGACTCAATCTCAAGAAAAGTATATCCAAGAGTTGTATCTCTGTTTCACAATGTAATCAACAAATCAAACAGATAGAAATCTGTGAGCCTGATTATTTTGTGAAACAACTTGAATGGTACCAAAGACCAAAGTTCAAGTGTCAATCAATATAATCAACAACCAAAGGTTGGATTCTCTAATTGATTGAAATACGGACAACCTGTTATATTTCTATTATATAATAAAATATAATACGGAAAAGAAATAACACAGACACCAGAATTTTTGTTAACGAGGAAACCGAAAATGCAGAAAAACCCGGGGACATAGTCCATATTTGAACACCACACTGTATTAAGCCGATACTACTACCAAGATAACTTCGGTCCAGAATGTAGTTGAACCCTAATCAATCTCACATTGATCAAGGTACAGTTGTGTTCCTTATGCCTCTTGAACCACGTCGGATTCTTCGCCCTTGATTCCTTAGCTGATCTCACCCACAACTAAGAGTTGCTACGACCCAAAGTCGAAGACTTGATAAACAAATCTGTCTCACACATAAAATTCTATTGTATAGATAAATATGTCTCCCACAGATATACCTATGAGTTTTGTTCCGTCTTTTGATAAATCAAGGTGAACAGTAGCCAATTGATAAACCGGACTTATATTACCGAAGAACATCCTAGTTTTATCAATCACCTCATCGATTAACGAAACAAGATATTTTAGAATCACAGACGATGAGACGAAGATGTTTGTGACTATTTTACAATCTTTCCTATTGGAGAATAAATCTCGAGCAAATCTTAAAGAAGATAGTACTCAATCATGATAGAAAACAATAAGATCAGAAAACGCAACTACAGAGAAATAGTTGGATCTGGCTTCACAATCCCAATGAAGTCTTTAAGTCGTTAACCTACATGGTTTCATGAAAAACCTAAGGTTAAAGGAGAATCGACTCTAGTCGTAACTAGTATCACACAGGAGGTGTGGGGATTAGGTTTCCCAGTTGCTAGAGTTCTCCTTTATATAGTCTTCAAATCAGGGTTTGCAATCAATGTTACCTTGGTAACAAAGCATTCAATATTCACCATTAGATGAAAACCTAATTAGATTCAAGCTAATATCTTTCAACCGTTAGATCGAACTTAGCTTGTTATACAAAATGTACCGTCATCATCATTTAGATAAAGATAACCGTACCTAAACGTGTACACTTAGTTGATTCAACAATAGTTAACCAATGGTTATCCATATGAGCACTTTCATATCAACCTTATTCATCTTTACCATAACTAGTTCAAACGACTCAAATGAAACTAGTTAGAGAGTTGTTCAATTGTTTATATTCTCATAGAAGTATACAAGACACAACTGAAACAAAATCAATTTTGATTCACTCGAATCATTTCATGAACATTATAGCCCCGGTTTGCAAAAAAAATGCATTCCTTATTATATAAATGTATTAGTTCATGAACAAACCGATTTTAGAACATAACCTACTTAAGTATGCAAACAGGTACGCATACCTAAGTAGCCGGACTGAGATTGGTTATGCCAGTATGCGTACGGGTACACAAACCATTTTACACTTCCAAACTCCAGCAGAAATTCACCGAACTTGAACTTCCTCCAGTATGCGTACGGTTACGCATACTTAGTTCCCTTACTTCCAAAAACCAACCAGTACGCGTACGGGTATGCATACCATGGTTCCCGGTTTCGGACTTTACACAAATGTGAATACACAGTATGTTTATATCCAATCATGGTTACATGTTTTAAACCCTCATTTGAATCATTGAAACATTCTTGGAAGATGACAATAGCTGTCTCACACAAACTATTAGCTTCAAAGCAATTTTCAAGTGATCGAATGATCAATACGAAATATTCCAAGTCTACATCAAATGACTGTATCACACAAATCACGTAAGATGCTACAAGGCGATTTTCAGATGATCATCTTTTGACTTTCCTCAAGAATAAAAGATGAGCTTGGTTAAAGCGAAAGCTTACCAACACATATTTCGAGAAATAGATAAGCGAGATAAACTCGACAAGAAATACCAAATATGTATAATTGAAGTCTATATAGAAATACGACTTTTGGTCTCAAATATGAGATAGAGTAAATAGACTTTTGAGTGATAGATGAGTTCAAGTCTCCATATACCTTTTGTTGATAAAGTTCCACAAGTTCCCTTGAGTAGTTCTTCGTCTTCATTCGATGAACGCCGTGAAGTCTAAAACCCAACTACACTTACTATCCTAATCCGAGATTTAGCTATAAGTAGACTAGAAATCAAGACTTATAGTTTTGGCAACTAAACTTAGCGAGTTCGACCGAGCAGTGCTCCAACAATCTCCACCCTTGTTAAATTTTAGTGACAAAACTATCAACACATATGGATTACATAATAAATAAACTTTGTAGCTTCTCATCCAAATGCTTGATCTCCTTGGTTCTTCAAAATTACTCAAAATCTTCATCACTTCCAAGTACTCCAATGATTCTAAATGTGTTCAACTCAACATCATCGTTGTTGAAGATCCGTAGCTATACCAATGAGAAAACAGTTTCTCTCAATCATTATTACACAGTGTCATAGTATTATTACACAACATCAAAGTTCAATTGTATCCCAACTTTCACAACAATACTATGGTGATATGTATCACTCCTCCTTAGTCAATACTTCATCTCACATGAAAGCCACTCCCCCTTACATAATGATCTGTAAACCATATGTATTTTTAGTATGAACTACACATTAATTCTCCCCTTTTTGTTAATATAAATTGGAAATAGTACGAAAACTAGTGGGATCCTAATGAAATTTCCATAGAGATACTTCATGACCAAAAGAGAACCACATATCAACTTTGTCTAGATGCAATCATATAGCCGAAACTAAATGCATTCATCAAGGAGTTTATAAAGATACAAATCCCCATAATATTCCACAGTCGCACTCCCAAAAAAAATATGGCAATTAAGCACAAGTTCAAAAAGGAACTCTCCCTCATAAAATGCCATTCCCGAAAGAACAACAAGAGTGGCCTTACTTTCACAAAACAATGAAGGATTTCTTTGGAAATTGAAAAATCATAAGAAATATGAATTTGTATCCAAAATACTCAATTAAATTAAGCACAAGAGAACCCATGATTAATTTATTCGGAAATGCTCACATAAGAGAACTTACGAAGACGCACAGTATATACACAAGGATGTGGATCAGGGAAGACCAATACTGCCGAATAGCCAAAGACTTGTTCTATTTTTCATCAATATTTGCATAGAGACATATAATTGACTTAATCTTTGTAAACAAAAGTTCATCCTATCTTCCACCAATATTTGCATAATGACACAATAGTCTTAACTTTTGTTTGTCAAAAGTTCATTCAATGTTTTATCAATATTTGCATAATGACATATGAAAGACTTAACTTTTGACCATGTATGGGACAATCATAGTTCGCGGACGCAAACACACATATCCCATAACAAGTTGCAATATATGAAACCATAAAGATTAATATTGCACAATCATCTTCCAAATAAACTTTAGAATTTAAATAAATAAATCTAAAAACATTGCAAGATGAGAAATCGTTGAAAATAGCTATGTGTACTCACAATAAGGGTTATTCCAAACCCTAGTTATCCTTTTTAAAACACAATAATAAATTATTATAAGTAGTTTTCCTAGACGGTAAGAAATCGACAAGCTAAGAAACAAAGAAAGACTCATAAACCGTCAAAAAGAACATGAACTGAAATCAATTAGCTTTTACAGAATCCTCACGAGCCTTGAGACCTTTGAGCTTGTGATTTACATCATCCATTGCTTCTTCAGAGAAGATATCCTCATTGAGAGGCTCTTTAACATGTGTTTTCATGAGAACGAGGTCAGAATTAACCTTTTTCAACTCAGTTCTTAACACATCAAGCTCTTCATAGTATCAACGAGTTGCAGTTTTTCTTCCTCAAAGTATTTAAGAAAATCATGAACCACTTCATCATAAACCCTATCCTCATTCTCAACATCCTGATATGTATAGGCATAGTAACATGAGGCAAGAGGATTATCATCTTTTACTAGGGTTCTTTTCTTCCTCCCTTTGGACTCAAAAGAAATTCCATTATCAAGAATGCCTCTTGCAAAATTACCAGTGTGAGAAGGTGAAGCATTCTTGACAAAACACAAAATAACCTAGAGTATGTGTACGTGACTCAATAGGTCTGGAATTTAAATGATTTCTTAGGTACAATAATTTTTAGGGTTTCTAAAGACGGTTCGTAACAAGAAAACACGGGTACCCGCACGAACACAATCCGAACCAAAAACAAAACCAAAACGGACCGTCCTTTTAAGACTCAACAGAATAATTTTGCTACGTGATTTTTTTTTCTTTCACAAATTTTTGGATCTATAAATTTTTCATCTCCATAGAGAAACAATTTAGAGCACAAGAGTATCAGGCAACTTAGTTGCAACGAAAGATTCTTCAAAATTAAAACAAAAAGAAAAAAAACGAAGAACTTCTTGAGACACCAACAATACTTAGGCAGCGCTGTCTAGAGACAATAGTTTAGCTATGGACGATAAAAAGATAACTTGACTAATTAGAAAGCAAATTCCAATAAGTACACCTGACAATATCTCACTCAACCAAGATTTTTTTTTTTTTTTGAGTGAGAATTCAACCTTTTGATTTAATTAGCACAAGTATGAATGCTAAATGAACAGTGTTCATGGTTGAGTCTCTTTTTCCTTCCAATTCTAGGAAAGAATCCTTTTTGATGTGAAAAATTATCATAAAACTTGTTGTCATCAAAATATGAGACATAGTTCGAATTCTTACCAAAATAAGTTTGTATGGAGGATTTTTACAACCTGTTGATAAGATCCTTATATCCTTCAATTATAAAATTTAGGTTGTCCTTCATATATTCACTGTTGCTTCCCTATACAACAACCTTTTTCACATTTCGAACATTATTTTTCATATTAGGTTGAGGGGAACCTTTCTGAAATCTCCTTGACCCAATTGAATTGAAGTTACAATTTGGCTGAACATTCGATGAGCAAGTAGAGCTGACTTTCCTGGGAGAATTTACAGGGTGAGTACTAAAACCAAAAGATTTAGACATCCGAATGTCAGTTACACCTTTGAGAATTAAAACCAAGGTGTGTTGAAGTTGAACAAGAGTATTGTTATTCAACCTAGACTTGCTTTTCCATTCAACATGTCCTTTTGAATCACAAAAGAGATACACTTTCTGATCACATGAGTGATTAGTGTGAACAGACTTAACACCATTGTTAGGAGATTCCCTCATTCCATGTGATGTGGAAACTCCTCGATTAGAGGAAGATACAAGCACATCTTTTCCAATAGGAAGGGATTTTGCTTTTGGGACTGAAATTTTTCCAGTAGAATCAGAAGCACTTTGTATAGTGGACACTTTAGAACATCCTTGAATAAAGAGTTTACACAAAAGACGTTCAATTTCCAAGGCATCCTCTTTAAGCTTCTCCTCAAGTAAGGTTCTTAAAGAACAGACTGAGGTGAAATCCTCTTGAAGACCCTTTAGTTGCGAGTCACGATCATTTACTATACCAAAAAGATCACTGACTTTGTGTTTCAATCGATTGATTCTATCAGCCTAGAATCTAATAAAGTTTAGAATAATTTTACTCTCTTTGGCGGCTTCCTTTTCTTCAACATAGTTAGACTCGTTAGAAAGGTAATCAGGTTAATACTTGTCAGTGCAATTCTATTTTGTGGGAACACTAGGTTCATCAATATTTGAGATTAATAAATCTTTCTCTTTAATAGATTTCATGGAAACATAACTTTTATTTCTGATGATGCGTTTTTCTGAGATAGCACTACTGTCTATAGAGTCATATCGCTACAAACACAGACTTATGAGGGCTTAAACATGTTTGCCTGCTCTGATACCAATTGAAAATGCAGGGGTCTAACAAACATACCCAATATTTCACTTAGAAATCTTTATGGACAAACTCCAATATACTTTCGAGAGAAACAACTAGACAGTCAGACTCAACCTCAAGAAAAGTGTATCCAAGAGTTGTATCTCTGTTTCACAATGTAATCAGCAAATCAAACAGATAAAAATTCGTGAGCCTGTTTATTATGTGAAACAACTTGAATGGTACCAAAGACCAATGTTCAAGTGTCAATCAATATAATTAACAACCAAAGGTTGGATTCTCTAATTGATTGAACTACGCACAACCTATGATATTTCTATTATATAACAAAATATAATGCGAACAATAAATAACACAGACACCAGAAATTTTGTTAACGAGGAAACGGTAAGTATAGAAAAACCCCGGGATCTAGTCCATATTTGAACACCATACTATATTAAGCCGCTATAGACACTAGCCTACTACCAAGCTAACTTCAGACTGGAATGTAGTTGAAACCTAATCAATCTCACACTGATCAATGTACAGTTGCGTTCCTTACGCCTCTTGAACCACGCCAAATTCTGCGCACTTGATTCCCTTAGCTGATCTCACCCACAACTAAGAGTTGCTACGACCCAAAGTCGAAGACTTGATAAAAAAATATGTCTCACATAGAAAAGTCTATATTACATAGATAAATCTGTCTCCCACAGATATACCTATGAGTATTGTTCCGTCTTTTGATAAATCAAGGTGAACATGAACCAATTGATAAACCGGACTTATATTCCCCGAAGAACAGCCTAGTATTATCAATCACCTCACAATAATCTTAATCGATTAACAAAACAAGATATTTTGGAATCACAAACGATGAGACGAAGATGTTTGTGACTACTTTTGAATCTTTCCTATCAGAGAATAAATGTCAAGAAAATATTAAAGAAGATAATACTCAATCACGATAGAAAACAGCAAGATCAGAACATGAAACTACAAAGAAATAGTTGGGTCTGGCTTCACAATCCCAATGAATTCTTTAAGTAGTTAACCTACAGGGTTTCGTGAAAAACCTAAGGTTAAAGGAGAATCGACTCTAGTCGCAACTAGTATCACACAAGAGGTGTGGGGATTAGGTTTCCCAATTGCTAGAGTTCTCCTTTATATAGTTTTAAAATTAGGGTTTGCAATCAATGTTACCTTGGTAACAAAGCATTCAATATTCACTGTTAGATGAAAACCTGATTAGATTCAAGCTAATATGTTTCAACCGTTAGATCGAAATTAGCTTTTTATACACAAATGAAATGTACCATCATCATCATTTAGATAAATGTAACCATACCTAAATGTGTACACTTAGTTGGTTCAACAATAGTTAACCAATGGATGGCCATATGAGCACTTTCATATCAACCTTGTTCCTCTTTATCATAACTAGTTCAAATGACTCAAATGAAACTAGTTAGAGAGTTGTTCAATTGTTTATATTATCATAGAAGTATATAAGACACAATTGAAGAAAAATTTATTTTTATCTACTCGAATCATTTCATGAACATGATAGCCACGGTTTGCAAAAGATTGCATTTCTTATTATATAAATGTATTAGTTTATGAACAAACCGATTTAGAACATAACCTACTTATGTATGCAAATAGATACGCATACCTAACTAGCCGGACTGAGTTTGGTTATGCCAGTACTATTACAGGTACGCATACATAGTTCCCGGTCTTCCAACAACCAACCAGTATGCGTACGGGTACGCATACCATGATTCCCGATTTTGAACTTTACCTAAATGTGAATACACACTATGTTTATATCCAATCATGGTTACATGTTCTAAACTCTCATTTCAATCATTGAAACATTTTTGGAAGACGACAATAGCTGTCTCACACAAAATATAAGCTTTATATCCAATCATGGTTACATGTTCTAAACCCTTATTTCAATCATTGAAACATTCTTGGAAGACGACAATAGCTGTCTCACACAAACTGTTAGATTCAAAGCAATTTTTAAGTCATCGAATGATCAATACGAAATATTCCGAGTCTACATCAAATGAATATCTCACACAAATCATATAAGATGTTACAAGGCGATTTTCACATGATCATCTTTTAACATTCGTCAAGAATAAAAGATGAATTTGGTTAAAGCGAAAGCTTAGAGCATTTCCTATGGGAATGAACAATTTTTTTAGTTTGTTCAGCCATGTGGATGAACAAACTCGTTTCTCCACTATGGTAAAACAAGACAAAATGAACAGATTTGGTTTTCTAGGGCCCCACTAGTATTTCTTTTTAATATAAAATGTTTTGTAGGATAAAGATGAAAAATAAAAATAAAATATTTAGGTGAGATAAAATAGGATGAAGTGAGATAAAATAAGATTAAAAATTAGTAAAATAATCAGGAAAGTTGTGGGCGTCAATGAGAAAGTCGCGGGCGTCACTGATAAAATCGAGGGCGTCAATGGCATGGACGCGCATTGGAAGCACCAACGCCGGCGTTTTTGGAAAAAACGCATGTCCTAATCATTGACGCGCGCTGGTTGTTCCATCTCGATGTTCAAACCATCAGATTTGTTCATTTGAACATCCATTTTTCATGTTTATTCATTCCATAGTGGGATCAAAATGAACAAACTCCAAGTTTGTTCATTCCATAGGAAATGCTCTTACCAACACATATTTCGAGAAATAGATAAGCGAGATAAAATCGGCTCGAAATACCAAATGTGTATAATTGAAGTCTATATAGCAATACGACTTTTTGTCTCAAATAGAAGATAGAGTAGATAGACTTTTGAGTGATACATGAGTTCAAGTCTCCATATACCTTTTGTTGATGAAGTTCTACAAGTTCCATTGTGTAGTTCTTCATCTTCATTTGATGAATGTTGTGATGTCTAAAGCTCAACTACACTTACTATCCTATTCCGAGACTTAGCTATTAGTAGACTAGAAATCAAGACTTATAGTTTTGGAAACTAAACTTGACAAACAAGCTTGAGATAGCAACGCTTGCGAGTTCGACTAAGCAGTGCTCTAACAATATTTTCTACACTTTAATTAATAATTCATGTTAAAAATTTAAATTGTAATTTGATGCATGAGTGAAGATTTATTGAGGAAATTGGGTCTCCAAAAACCCTGTATTTTTGCAAATTGACCCCGTTTTCTGCAAAAATCAAGAACTTTTCATCAACGTTAGTCATTAATATAGAAATCGACCACTCGCCGGTACTAGCTAACCAATTTTTATTTTTAAATACCTTTTGAACTTTCTTGACTCAGTTTTAATTCCCATGAAAATATGGTCTAAGTGATCAATCCATAAATTTCTCAGTGGGAAAATGCATGTTAATTTGCTTTTCCAAGTATGCTTTGCAAGCATGATACTGAAAAAGTAGTTTCCATATGTAGCTCATTATCATTCCATGTAGTTAGCTTACTTTCCTTGTCATTCCAAATTCACAGATCGGTGAATGCCTACATTGAGTATCTTGATAGGAAGTATGAGCATCCGGTGAATATATTATAACTCCCTCATCAAGTACGACAATAGTCATCTTGTTTCACATTGTCGAGCCATATGATATAAAATGTGTAATCACATCCCAATTAGATGATATGAGCGACAAGTTGCCGGACCAAAAATGCAATACGCTATGGATGCGCACATACCCAATCCGTATCATGAAGGATTAAGTATATATTGTAATTTATCATCTTCGGGACTAGCAACTAAAACCACTCGTATTATAAAGCCGAAGGCCAAGTAAATCCTAATTCATATTGTCTATAAGGTCTTTCGCAAGATATACTCAGTTTAACAACTTAAGAACAATGATGCCTACACATCATGAAGATCTCTCAAGTAAGTAACACGACATAGTGATATTTTCGCATCATATTTACCGGCTAAACTTTATAACTCAATGATATATCTCTGGTTAGTGCACCTCTAACCAAAAGCCTTTCCTTGTATATGTTTTGTTGACAGTTTCACAAACAAAAATTGCGGAGTGAACGTTACATACCGAGTTCACCTACTTCCGAGACAACGAATTACAAGAAGATGCATTATATTGATACATTTTCAGTTTTCAGCCTGCTCTACTTGCAAAATACACCATACGATGCATCTCGGTTCTTGGCCATCGCCTCACTTGCACGACCATAATGATGCCATTTCAGTTTTGGGCCAAAAAATCTGCACGCTCAATATACGCTTAAGATGAAAGCTTCGCGTGCAATGACACATTCTAAAGTTGCGTTATTCAAAAAATAGGGGTTTATGCTACTATTAGCAAAATCCAAATTAAAAATATAATAGTATCCGTAAAAGGGTAAAACTTAAAAAACATTACTTGTAAAAAACACGAGGAAAATTGATTTGAGGAGAAGATTGCTACTATTTTTGACAAACTAGATAAACCATATCATCGTACATGTTACTTTTTCTCTCTTTCTTTTCTCAAAAACCGGGGGAAAAAACTCATCAACTTCTTCTTCTTCCTTTGCTCGGATCTAGTCCTTTAGGGGCTAGATCAGAGCAAAGATTTATTGTTTTAAGTGATATTAGATATTGTTGATTTTTATCTAGGAGTTATTTTCAGTAATTTTTTCGCTATTAGAGCGACTTTTACCTTTGCTATTTGGACGATTTTATCTACACTTTTATAGTGTTTCTTTCTAACGATTTGATCGTGCGTGGTTTTCTTGATAAAAGTACATCGGCGATTCAGCACGGGGCAAGATCAAATTTATCTTCATCACAAAAATCGATCTAGGTTTTTGGGTTAGTCGCTGCACATGATTTTTTTTTTTGGGAAAATCACTTCTTTGTCATAGGAGCATCTCTTTTCCAAGAAGAAATTTTATCAAAATGGTCGAATTATGATTTCGAGTACCATTTCTTTTCAAATCTCAAAGTACAAGATTTGGGTGTTGTCATGGTAGATCGCTCTTTCTCTTCGCGATTTATTTACGTTTTGTATCTTTCTTTGTATTTGTTTCATGTTATGATGTACTTGTATCACTTTAAAACTTAGAAGGAATAGTCCCACATTGCTTAGACCCTTAGCTTAGATCCTGCATATAGTTGTATGAGCCACTCCACTCATTGCTAATTGGTTTTGAGTTGGAAGCCCATACACTTATTTGACAAAAACCACCATGAACGTTTCTTTGGAATGAATTACTTATAGTTTGATGATCAAAAAAATATAATATACATATATCATATAAATTTGTTTCTAGAGAACCCTGAAACTTCAAAAATAAATACAATCTCAGAAAGTTTCTTTGGAATGAATTACTTGTAGTTTGATGATCAAATATATATACATATATGATCATATAAATTTGTTTTCTAGAGAAAACCCTCAAACTTCAAAAATAAATACAATCTCAGCTGAACAACCATATCATAAGTACAGTCTAATTATAAGTGACCACCATGTGATTAATTGTTAAGATAACATAGCTAGTGCCTAGTGAAGTGGAATGTAACGAACAAGATAAAGGAAAATGGACATATGGATTAAGTTGAAATGGACAAGCAATAGGTTCAACAAATTTCTTTTGACATCTCTTTTGTATTTCAAATTCTAATTTAGTAAAGCAAAAGATAGTCGAACAACACAAATAAATATATCAACATTTAACAATTTTGTATGATGATCTAAGTTTGCTCATGGATATTATCTAAGTGAATTGACGCCACTTGCCAAGTTCCTACGCTGGCCAAGTTTCCCAATAGAAAAGACGGAAAATGATTCATATGACCATAGGCCATATATACATGGGAGCAATGGACTTGTAAAATATAGGTCCGGGTGAAAAAGACATGGAAAATTTTAGCCTTAAATACCATTTGTTTTAATTTTTTTTTTTTATCCTTTTCTCTCTCTATAATTAAAATTAATCACGAGAAATGTCTTAACTTCCCAAATACAAGTCCGATTTTAATGAAATTTATATTTTTGAAAAGGGCTAGAAAATCTCTACAAAACAAGATCCATTATTGATCTAAAATTCGAAAAAAAAAATATTTTTTTAACGCACACCGAGTATAGATTATGCACCCAGATACAACTTGACCAAAATTTATTTCCTATAAAAATATGCATTATGCACCCAGGTGCAACTTGGCCAAAATTTCTTCTCGAAAAAAAAACTTGTACAAAATTTATTTTCTATAGAAATATACATTATGCACCTAGGTTGCCAAAATTTATTTCCTGTAAGAATGTGCATTATGCACCCATGTGCACCTGGCCAAAACCTATTTTTTATAACAATATGCATTATGCACCCAGGTGCAATCTAGCCAAAATTTATTTCATATAAAAATGTGCATTATGAACCCAGGTGCAACCTGGCAAAAAAAAAATCCTATAAAAAAAATAAAAAAATAAACATTATACACTCGGGTGCAACATGGTCAAAACATATTTCTCATCAACATACACATTATGCATTCGGGTGCATCTTATGTATTTCGCGATGAATCCAAATTTATCACCTACGATATTTTGTATGCAATCATAATGACTAATTCATGAACACAGCTCCTTACCTGACTAATTCTATAATTAAAAAAAATACTAATGGGATCATGATACAAGTTGCGTCTATTAGTTGATAATTATGGCTCAAAGGACAAGCTAAGTTGTACCTAACATCCAACACTCCTGTAATCAACAAATATACATGCATTAAAGAAGAATATGCATTTGATTTGTGACGGACAAGAGGCGGCTTTAGATCTTCATAGTATAGCTAGATCATTGTCTGCTAGAAAATTCCTCCACTACTTCTCTCTCACTCAGGATTGCGGGGCCAAAAAATCAAAAGAAAACAAATCAAGTAATAGTGATAATACGGTAAGTGAATAAAGTAGCAGAAAAGTTGTTTCTGAAACCGACTCATTTTATAGGTTCTTAACAGATTAAAATCGGGTTTTCTTTCTATTGCTTCAATCAATCAAAACTCAAAGCAATTAACAAACCCAAACCCAATTTAATTTTTTTAACTCACAGAATTTTGGGTATTAAATATCATCGTTGCTTCAATCAGCTTTCCATGATTTTCCTTGGTTTGAATCTTGAATTGGAGACATACCCAAGTTTCATAAAACTTCCCTTAATCTTTACCAACAATCACCGTACATCAGATCTACTCCTTGTAATCCCAGCTTCTTCACACCTAAATCACCAGTTCGTTGTAAAACTCATCTAAAAACCCCCAATTTTTATCTTGCATTGCTATAACTTCAAATTGAATGTGAACCCCTCTTTTTTACATCCATGAATCAGTAACAACAACTATGGAAGTAACATCATTCTCCCATCTTCAGAGATATCGAACAGCAAATCAGTTTCAATTTAGGGATTTGGAAGCTCAATAAGGCTATAGTTTGTTGGAAAAAAAATTACTCGAAAAACGCGGGTGTCAAGAAAACCGTGTACAATGGAGATGAATGACAGTGGTTGTAAAAACTTTCAAGGCTCACTAAACCAATGCTATTTAAGTGATTTCTTTTACAAATATTTCTACCCTCCCAACTATGGAAACATAAGAAAATTGGATTCAAGGTTTGCAACCCAATCAAGAACACATGTAAATAAGTTTCGATGATACTTTGTAAGAAAGAAAAACAAGATTTTTTTTGATGATTTCTCCTACTTATAGGAGTTTTGCATCTTCATGTCTTTTCACCAACAGGTTTCTCTTCACAAAGAGATGCGTCTCTTCATCAACAGCCACTGTCTGTTGAATTTAGAATTTTCTGGAAACGTTTTCCAACTGTCCAAACAATTGCATAAAGGTTGAATTTTCTGGAAACGTCTCTTCATCAACAGGTCGACCACAGCCTGGGGGGCTACGCCCCCCAGGACCCCCCTTCGTAGCGCGGTTGAAAATATTCCAACATAGTTATCCTGATGGCGGTGGTGCAAGTCGTGATGGTAGCTATGTCGGTGAAGGTGGAGGTGTTGACAATGGAAGTCTTTTTGCAACTGAGATTTCATTTTGAGTTTAAGAATAAGAATCAAAAAGGAAGAGATGAGGAGGGACATATATGTAACTTGGGATCAAATGTTATTAGCTTTTCTGGGCAGGATGACCTTCAGGGATATTAAAACCATGAAATATGGAATCTTGGTTATTTGAGCGACAGCCATATTTTACATGTCTTTTACGCCCAAGAATTCAAATCCAAGGGCTAATATACCAAAAAACTGATAGAAAAGACCGCCCGGATACATAAGCCATTAACTTGTCGCGGTAAAAGCAATATTTATATAGGCGTGGGGGGTTAAAACGGTGCAAACAGCTCAAGAAGGTAATTGGATTCGTCATGCATGATGATGATCTTTACTCCTGAATAGCCCAAGTGTTTCCAATCTCATGATTGAAATTGGGATCAAATTTTACTGGAAGAAAAAGAAAATGTTATCTAACAAAACCCAAGAAAGATAACGTATTAATTTATGAATCGTTGCTTGAGAACCGGTGAAAATTACCAACATCAGCTTTTGTCGGTGTGAATTTGCGGGAAATGGAAAAGAGTGAAAGATGAGAGTGGATGCGCAAACGGTGGCGGAGCCTCCTCCGTTGGTTGTTCTGAAACAAATGAAAGAGATATTGGCGGCCGCGCTGACTCTTTCACCTCGTTGCTCGCTTATCTGTTGATTCACACTTCTAATTTAATTCCCAAATAAACTCATTATTCAAGCTCCCCAAATTTTATACGAGAATGACAGTAATTCAAGTATGAGGTTGATCTTGTATTTGATTGTTTCTCCAAATTCTGCCCGAATGTTCGATCTTGTACCGTAATCCAACCTTTAGTTTCAAATCAATGACATTTAAGTTTTATGGAAAAATTTGGCAAAAATCCTATAGACAATACGGTGAACAAAATCGTGCGAATTTGCTTTTGCTCACCGTATTGTCTATAGGATTTTTGCCAAATTTTTCCATAAAACTTAAATGTCATTGATTTGAAACTAATAGCGCATTGGGATACGAATTTGCTTCTGATTTCTGCTTCTCCAGAAGTAGAAGTCAGAAGCAGAAGCCAAATTATTTTGTTTCACAAAAAACTGATTTTTCTGTTTCTAGAAGTCGTTCCGAAAAATTATTGTCAAACTGACTATTGACTTCCAGAAGTCGAAAAGCAACTCTTGAGTGTGCATCAAAACGCGTTATGAGTGATGTGTGCTTCTTTTAAAATTCTAAGTTCCTACAATCAGATGGTGCAGCACCACTGTCGGCCGCTTTGAAAATTAATTGTTGAAAGCTTACGGGTGAAATTAAGAACGGCAATAAGGAATGGTATCTCAAATTATACTCATTTTTGGGTCGATATATAGGATTCCATAAGAAGAATGTCTCATCACAAATATTAACTTCAAATTCATTGTTGTTTTAGTTCTATGTGACACAAATATTAACTTCATATTCGTGGTTGTTTTAGTTCTATGTAAAAGTCGATGCTGACTTCGTTGGATTGCATGTAAATAAAATTGTGCAACGAATTCTACCTCATTTTGAATAAAAAACGCATTAGAAATAATGGGGCTATTGCCTTTTGTCTTTGCCCTTTTTCTGTTAGGAACAAAAGCAGGAGATTCTTTTGTATTATTTTCAACGTGCTGCGATATATTTTTCCTTCTTTTACCATAGAAAGTCTCATTCATGGTTGAAGCAGGTATGTATAAAAGCTCAGTGAACTGATCTACAGACGAAGAATAGTCCCTTGGCATTCTTCAAAGGCCATTATCAACCTTATTTTTTGTGTGGTGCCTTAATGCATAACTGTTCTTCTTGTTATGATTGTGGTGCTAACTGGCTATATGATGCATTAAGGTCCACACATGTCTCATAACCAATTCATCATGCTGATGTTATAATTAAGTAGGCTAAAGAAGGCCTGTTTTCTGTTTTAATCCGCCTGCAGAACTAAGTTAGCTAAGGATCTTTCTTTTACTTTGAATTGTAAACACCATTTTTATCCAAAAAAAAAAAAAAAAAAAAAGAAAGAAAAAAGAAGAAAAAAAATGTCACCATTGAATAACACATGGTGATGTTTGCATATCTATGTCCTCTTTTCATCTCCCCTCTCTCTCTCCTCTTTTTATCTTCACCTTCGGGGTGATTCTTGTCTTCACCTTAATGGTGATTCTCTTTTATTTTAATGGTTACTTGATTTTGATTATATGTTTGTTCAAGTACATCGCCGGATCCAGATTACTCTCTATTATGCGGTCAATAAATTTGCAGATTACTCCTATACCATTGGAGCATTACTTCATCAGGAAGACGATTTATCAAATGGTTCATGAAAATTATGAAGACCATCTTCTCTCTGATTCAATCGGTTCTTACATTCTTGTATTAGGTCAGTATTTGGAATTCCTTCTCTTTTCCTTGTCGGAATTTTCAATCATGTACCGTTACAAGCTTGTTATTTCTTTTTTCTTTTTCAATTTGATGTATTTGATATCTATGTAATCTTGTTTTCCATTAATGAAAATTGAATTACCAAAAAAAAAAAAAAAAAAAAAGCATATATATGTCCTCGGAAGCTTTTGAGAACATAATAAGATAGCGCAGTACGGTTCGTCTTTAGCCCGTACACAATAATTTAACAAGTTGGCATGGCACAATCACCATCTCCCTGGACCACGTACATAAATTGTAATAATAGATGAAATACTCTCGCACAATTATCTCAGTTAACTTAAGCCTACCGATCTTCTATCTGTTCAATCCAACTACAATTTTCTTGATTACTAACCCACTTCTTCAAATTTTGATTGACTGATCTTTGACCGCGTTTAGATACCAGGAGCAGGAGCAGAAGCAGAATAATCTTATTTCATAAGAAATTAACGTTTTGAATCTCCATGTCCATTTATCATCCGATGAGCTATAAGCGTTTGCCATATTTTCGTTTCTAAATTTGAATGCGCGATTGGGGGTATCAAAACTAATTGGGGGATATAAATTACTTTCCCCAACCAATAATATCTGCTAAGGGGTGTTTTTGGGGGCAAAAATACAAAAATACTCTTTCCTCAAAATAAAAATAAAAAAACTTAATCTTTCCCTCATATCCCCCGTTCCTGTCTTCACCTCTTATTAATCTCTTTTAGGATCAGGGCTTTGAAACCTAAATATTCCCCACTCCCTTTCAAATTCTCTTCTCCTTCTATGTCGGCTCCTCACTTTGAAATCGATTTTCTTTTAACATTCGGAAGTGATGAAGACCATGGCGGTATGCCGGAAGTGATGAAGACCATGTCGGAAGTGATGAAGACATGCCGGTAGTGATGAAAACCATGCTGGTAGTGATGAAGACCATGTCGGAAATAATTTTTTTTACATCGTCGGAAGTGATGAAGACCATGCCGGAAAATGGTACCGGCATGCTTGGAAACTAACATTCAATGTTGTAACTAAATGCCGGCATGCTCGACAGAAATCTATCAATGCCGGTAGTCAAGTGAATTTTTTTTTTATTTTCTGAATACTTTACATCATGTGCTGGCAAAGAAATTTAAGCAACATACTATGCCGTTAGCAGCCGGCATGCTCGAGAATTAACTAACTGTGCCGACAGTGGACTGATTAAAACCAGAAAAAATTCAAAACGGAATAGGTTTTGAATTTCAAAACCAGGAAAATTTTCAACGAGACGATGTCTCGCACTCTGCTAGGGGCACTGCCGGACCCCCTTGATAGCGGTAGGTAAAAAACAACTTTTGTACCGGCATAGTTTTTTGGTTGAATACTATGGTGGCTTGAGTTTCAAAATAGGGGATAAGCTCGGTGCTGACATGGACGTGGTATGAATACCATGCCGGTATGGCTGCTTCCGGCATTGTTTTCATACCACGTCCATGCCGGCACCGAGCTTTTCCAGCTGCAAAAATGGTGGATGCAAACAAAAAAAATATCAAATTTTCAACCTCTTAGCATCAATTCTCTCTTCACAATCATCCTCCATTTTCACCAAAAAAAAGTTCCTTCTCAATGCTTTTCCCCTCCTTCTAATCTCACCTCACTCACTCAAATACAAATAAAACTACACACTAATCATTTAACAAATATTTAAGATTTTTACTAATTATAATTAACCACTAAACCTGATTAGTGAGGGGTAAATTAGGAATTATATAAAATATTTAGATAAGAGGTGACCTGATTTTATATCCGGATTCAGTTTTTGACTTTTCCTCTATTCCCAATTAATTTTGATATCCCCAATTATGCGTTCTTTCTCGAGCTTTTCCAGTACTGTATATTTCAACTTCTTAAGAAAACGACATGTACTATATTATCTTATACCAAAGATGATTTTTATTGCTTCTTCTTCTACTACTTTTTGGGTGTTTCTCAATTGATTGCGCACTAGAAAACAAGGAGCAAACAATCCATGCACTGTGCACGGGATTTCCGCTCAAAGCACTTCCACAAAACTTAAGTGGGGCCAAGAGGATTATTCATTGGGCGCTGCTAATATAAACACTCTCATCTCATTAATCAAAGTAAAGGAAAGACGAAAAGAATTTGGCAATATTTTTTGAAAAACAGTTGGATTTTTTTTTCTTTCTTCTGGTCTAATTTATTCATATGGGTCATAGACAAGGTTCCACACATGAGCTTGATTGATCATTTCTTTTGGTAGACCAGAGTCTTCAAATGTTTCGTGATAAAATAAGTTCCTTTAATTTCACAATTCATGTTTAGTTTTTGTTTAATTCATTCTTTTTGTGCACTTTAATGATGTTTAAATCAAATTCTATTGTGATTTTTCTTATAGCAACATCTGCAAAGTTCTTTTTGATACTTCAAAACCGTTGCAAATAGAAAGAAGAGTTAGTAAAAAAATTCGCCATGGCGTCCAGGGTCCCCATAGGCTATAAGGTCCCATATTTCTCATGGCATTAGATTCCAAAGTAAGCGTCAAAAATGATACTTATTGAAGATAACCAAATGCTTCCTAATTTTTATATATTAGCCGCACGCGTCGTGGGTGGGGGGACTCCTCCGGTTATCTACCGTGGCATTCTGAGTTCTCCCAAGTCTCAAACATGTAATCAAGGTAATGCAACAGAGTAGAAGTGTTTGTATGGACAAATATGGTGCCAGAATTTAATCCGAGTGCGTCCCAGTAACTTATTGAACCCTCCTTGGTTATGCGCTAACTTGAATAGCTAGGAATATATTAGTCCTATGAGTTGGGACTTCGGAATAGAAAAATCTAGGCACTTCTCTTTGCCCAACTTAGTAAATGATCCTCTTAAGGAAATATTGGGAGCTAAAGCATTTTGATTAGCCGTCTAAATGGAACTACGGCAGTTGCATCGTACTGCCAGGAATAAAACTGGTGTGTGCTTGCTTGGGGTTGTGTGAAGTGTGATTCTTAAAGAAAAAAAAGGCAGAAAGAGATAGATCACGGATGGTGGGTAGGGGCCATGTGTAGAGAGAAGAAGGAACATATTCCGAACTTATTACCCAGCACGGCACTTAGAACAGGGGAAATGCGGGGGTGGTGGTGATAGTGCTGGTGGTGGTGGAGTGAGATAGGCATAGGCCTAGGGATAGTCAAGTTAATCCCCATTCCACAAAAACTTCAAATCATTACTTGTCCCACAAATCAAAATTTAAGTTGTTCACTTAGAAAAAGTCAATTTTCATATGATGGCTTAACTCAAAGACAAATGCTAAATTCCACATGACTCCGCGGGATGGTTTCCCGTAAAAGAGGCTTCTATGCTGTTGGATGATCAAATTAACGGTTAGATTCAAGGCTGTTAGATATGGGTTTTACCAAAAACTAACGGTAAAGAAGCTGTTGTTGTGAGAATTCATCCCGCAAAGTATTGTGGTCACTGCTCCAACTCAAATACCCATGCCCCATGCACAAATGAGAGCCTATTTGAGTGTTAGATTAACAAACTTTTATAATGTTGTTTGTTTAAAGAGTGAGTTAGCAAAAAGTGAAAAATTCTCTTGAAAAACTCATTAAACAATATCTAAAAATGGTGAAGAAAAAGGATCCATGAGATTAAGTAGAGGTGTAAACGTCTTGGGCCAAGACTGCACTTATTACACGAAGTCGCGTGCTTCACGTGTCATGTGCCGTCTTTGTCTTTGTGCCAACGATTTAAACGTGTTGTGCCGTAGTCTTTGTGCTTTACTAGTCAAAATCTAGGCACATCACATGCCACGGGCACATCACACGAATAAACGTCGCTTGTCGTGTCTTTGTGCTAGCACACGTGCTATAAACAATTTGATATCACTTAATGTATACATTAAGTCGGACATTATCACAAGAATTTAATTAGACAACATACCATTTGATATTATTTCAAGTAAAACTAACAAGTTTATTCAATAAAAATAAATAGTCCATCAAATATAAAATTGGATTATCGTCATGTAAATTAATGTTCTAGTTAAATATAGATGACGATATTATAACAACGATATTGAAATATATTTTCCAAATATTAAAATATTATATGTGTTGTTATAAATAAGTCAGTATAAAATGTTAAAAACTAGCTAGAATAGTGACTCTTTTGTGAAATATACAAAAAATGTGATGTATTATGCCTTGTTATATGGTGTACTTATACATATTATGACGTGCTTTCTTAACGTCTTTGTCTTTGGTTGTGCCACGTGCTTATCCGTGCAAGCGTCTTTGTCTTTGTCTCATCGCGGTGCCAATTATTCAAACCCAAAGACGTCCCATTTAACTAATGTGATATCTCGCCGTCTTGAGCTAAGTCACGTCTTTGGGCTGGGCTCAAATTTTAGCATCTTTGTCTTTGATGTGCTTCTCGTCTTGCACACCCACTTTACACCTCTAAGATTAGGTGCGTTTTCCGGGTTGGTCGAGGGGAAGTGGGGAAATGAGGGAGAGACGAACCCCGCACCGAGCCGACATATCCCGTTGCACAGGGAGATTATGTGGTTGATGTTTAGTTTTGTATTGGGTGATTAAGCTGGTTTTCTTCTTTAACGAGGTTAGAGAAATTTAGAAATACATAAAGATAAGTTGGGACTTTCTTTTCGAGATAGAAAGAGTAGAAAAAGGACTATAACTAGAAGAAGTAGGAGTTCACTTCCATCCTTTTCAGCCCCCTAGCTACTGCTCCACTTTCATATTCACTTTCATACATCCATTAACCTCTTGATCTCTCCCTTTCCGCCAATAAAGATATGTACTAACTTGATCAAAGATAAGAAATGTGATTACTCATTGGTAACTCGAATTTATGTACGCACTTCAAGTGCTTACATTTCCGAGTTAAGGGTTCTCATTATTGCACGAAATTTTGCCTAACATGTGTACTATATTATACAATGTTAGAGCGGTTCCTATGGCAATGGCCAAACTCAAACATTTGTTGAGCCACGTGGATGGCCAAACTGGGTTTTCCACTATAGTAAAGCGTAGAGCGTTGAACCAACAGGCGCACGATTGAAAGACATACTCGGGCGTTGATATCCTGACGCGGGCGCTGGCATACCCGACGCGGGCGTTAGACACCAAGTCTCTCACGGTCGATCCTCTAACGCCTATATTTCCAACGGTCGAATTTCAACACTATAAATTCGTTTTATTGATTTCATTTTCAGTCACACCACTTCCATTTCATTCTTTTAAAACTCTTCTAAATCAAAAATTTATAATACAATATGAACATAACGAGAAGAGCGATGAATAGTATAAAGAAGAAAAGAGATTGAAAAAATGAATCGGCACCGTTGCCTAACACAGGTGTAGATTTTTCTCAAAATCGAGAAGAAGAATTTGCTAACAAAAAAATAGTTGCTGCCATCATTAGTCCCAGGTCATGTGTCGGGGAATCATGACACATATGAGGATTATTATGTCACGAGAGGTGGATTTTCAGAATTAAATGTTGTCTATGTTGGTCTACCGGCTGCAGTCCGACAAAGGGTTGATAGATATCCTTGCTTGCGCTTTATAGAATAAATCCTAGAGAACATAACAAAAAAAATCGAAAACATTGGCAGAAAGGCGGTGGATGACGATGCACACATTCTATTTTATGGATTTTGAAATTGGTAAGTTTTTTTAACTTAAATTAACTTAAATTTTTTAAATAATCAAAAGAATTAATCATAGTTGATATTATACTTGTAATAGGAATTACTCCCCTTGATTTGTATTTCATTGTTGAGATTCCAAGTGGAATGGGAGACCCGCCACCATTCAACCAAGACGAATGGATGTCAAATAGTAAATGGGAGACACTTTGTCCCTCGTTTGTGGAATTAGATATGCGTCGAGATTATAAAGAATTACATCAAGTCTCTAAGTCCAATCCATTCGAGAAAGATGGAGGATCTGTTAGATTAGATGTGCGGCCTTGAAGATTTTCCTAGCCAAACCCAGAAACCCAGAACATGTAGATGACTATCATGAACTCGAAAGGATGTTTATCTTATGGGTACTGGGTCAGGCATTCTTTTCAAACTCAACTTCTGTTACTCATATTGGTTGGATTGAAGCGTTAGAAGATCTCGACAAAGCACCATATTATGACTGGGGATTTGCAATTTTAGCAGAATTTTACCGTGCGTTGGATAAAGCATCCATGGGAGAACCAAACTTCACTGGTTTCTGGAGCATCATAGAGGTAAATATCAAAATTATTATTACTAAATTTAAATAATTTTTAAGAACAAACGTAGATTATTTAGTCAAAATACTAAAATTATGGAGTAATTTGCAGTATTGGTGGTATACCTACTTCGGTGTTGGTAAACCAATCCTCAAAGACTATACAATTAGATTTCCAATGTTGGATATGTATATGAAGAACAACTTAGAGAAGAAGACTGGCAGCGACGTCTTTGGTTCCAGTTTTGTTCAAATATTACATCAGATGACTCGGAGCCACAACAACGTAGTTGTTCACCCTTACATTGATTTACCTCAGTATAACGATGATGTTGGAGTAAGTATTCTTGATTATTCTATGCGTAGAGTTTTTTTTACAGTCCGAAATCACAAAGAAGGGTTTGGTATATGGGAGAAAGAGTGCAGTACCAAATACAAAGTATATTTTCAATTGCAATTATCCCGCTACAACAGATGCAAACCTATGCATCAGATTTTTATCAGCTGAGAATAACCGGTTGGGAGAGGTATGAACTAAATACAAGGTTGAATATTACTGAAACGCCTATGTCAACTGGTACCAGTCAATTACGAAGCATGTGATTGGGACACAGAACATGCATGTCTATGGGGTTGATTTCTCAGGGTTATAAAACATGTCCCATAATTCAAATATTGTTCCTAGCCAACCACCTCCAGAAGAGCCAAGCTTTATGACTTATCCCAGGACGGGTGCAATTTCTTCATCATCCTCGTCAAATATGCCTGAAATTCGTTGGGAGATGCAAAGTATCACTTCACAAGGTGCGCCAACCACGATCCCCATTGTTTTCCAAGGTATGGACCGTGATTATCCTTACTACAATGTCACTGCCAGTGAGGAAGAGTTGCGGATTCGACACAACGATTTACATTGGCGGACTCGACAAGTAGAGGCGATACACTTGGAACAACTACGAAAATTGTAGACAAACATAATGTTTGGATTGACTCCAACTGCAAATGATGATGGGCGGCAGTCACATTCTTCCAGTTCCACCAGGAGAAATAGATCATTGCACGAAAGTGAAGAAACTGATAGATCATGGCAAGAAAGTGAAGAAACAATATGCGAGAAACATAGCATAATACTACTTCACCACAAATTGTGCCTGTATCTCAACCTCGGGCATATCGGCTTGAACCTAGGCGCATTTCATCATCATCCTCACCCTACAACAACCCAAATGTGCCCTACAACACAAATGAATGCTACACACCAACACCACCATAACAAAAAACCTCTTATATGCTTAGAGGACCGATTACACAGAGTGCTCTCCAATCGCTTAATTTTGTTTAGCCAGGTCAATCGCCTAATTTTGTTCAGCTAGGTCTATCAGGTCTATTCCCAGGTCTATCAATATTTGGAAATTTATAAACTATGTTGGCTTTGGCTGATTTTCCAGGTATATCCCCAGGACTTTCTGAATTATTGGCTCCAGAAAATAACAATGAGGGAGCTAGAGATAAGCGATGTTAAAGAGATTAATGTAATTTTTAATTCTGCAACATTTGTAGATTTAGTTTTAAAAGTAAGCATTTTACATTGGCTTCACTGAATTACGACGGACTACATTACATTAGATTCACTAATGAGAAGAAGTACTAGGTGGAACAACAACTACAAAGAAGGGGTTGAAACTGTTCAACCCCTTAAGGATTTTAAAACAAATTTTTGAAGAAAAAAAAGCCACACTTTTCCATCTTCGCCATTCAGCCAAAGATCTTGTTACCATCTCAGCATCAGTTTCACCTCTCAGTCGATATCAATTTACTTAAATAGTTAAAGCTACAAACTCACTTACTTCTTTCTTAATTGTACCAAAACGATGTTCTATGTCGCATATAGAACGACGACTCGGATTACGAGTGTCACGGAAGAACCCACCGTAAATAACCGTCCAGAAATTCACCCATGGATAGTTTTCCAAAGCAAGCTGAGTAGATAAAAAAAACATAGTTTTTGCAAATAGATTCATCTTCTTCTTTAGCATACGGAACTCATCGAACTAACCGGGGGTCGAGATATGTTCAATCAAGAATTGAGAGTGAAGATAAGGATGTGTAGAATGTGAGAATTTAGAGTTGAATGTGTGAATTTAGAATGTGTGTATTTATAGAATTCAAAAAATATAGCCGTTGGATCACAAGTATTTGCAGCCATTCAGATTGAGCCGTTGGCGCCATTGTGACAGACGCTGACGCTTTTAACTCTGACGCGGGCGCATTAAATGAAAACGCGTGTTGGACGCACAAACGCTGGCGTTTTTCCTTCAGACGCCAGCGTTTGTAGCAATGTCGCCCGTCTTTACCACAGACGTGCGCTGGATGTTCCGACTCAATGTTCAAAGAAAAAGATTTGTTGATTTGAACATCCATTTTTCATGTTTGTCCATTCCATAGTGGAAGAAAAATGAACAAACTCCAGGTTTGTTCATTCCATAAGAACTGCTCTTAGGGACACCTATATTTTTTTAACCAAGCTTACAAAAACTTAAGGACATCTAAAAAAAAATATTTTTAATTTTTGAGGAGAAAAAGGTATATATTAAAAAGAAAATATGTACAAGATATCTTCAAAGGAGTAAAAAGACACCTTATCCAGGCCAAAAACAAAAGAAATCCTATCTGGACTTTATTATCTCTTCCAATTCAAATAAGATTTGTTTCATAGAGTAACCTCTAAAAAATTCCAAATATGAACTCCACAAGTATATATCCAGCTTAATAGCACACTCAAGATCTTCTTTAGATTTAGGCCTCCGTCCGTGTACTCTTCGGTTTCTTTCAAGCCACAACTCCTAGCAGATTGCAAAAGGTATTAGGTGCCACACGAGTTTCATGAGATTAAGTGCGTTTTTCGGGTTAGTCGAGGGGAAGTGGGGAAATGAGGGAAGGACGAACCCCGCACCGATCGGACATATCCCGTTGCACAGGGAGATTATGGGGTTGATGTTTAATTTTGTATTGGGTGATTAAGCTGGTTTTCTCTTTAACGAGGTTAGAGAAATCAGAAGATAAAATGGGTCATTTACCAAAATATTTTTAAAACATGGTTCTAATAGATGGGTAAAAATTAGTATGGGTGAAAATGACACACAAAAAATAGCAAGAATGAAAGTGGATTCATCCTGGCTTAAACTTAAAAAATAGCGAGGATGAAAATGGATGCATACTGATGTAAATTAAAATAAGAAAAAGTATTTGAAAATAGGTAGGATAAAACTGTTTACATCCTGGCTATTTTTATATTCTCATACATTTAAACATCATTAAATTTTACATATCTTTTTTATCTAGAAATTGTCGTTATTGAGTTAATTGACCAATTTTGTGAAATCATAAATACATGAAGATAAGTTAGGACTTTCTTTTCGAGATGGAAAGAGTAGAAAAAGGACTGAAACTAGAAGATCCTTTTCAGCCCCCTGGCTACTGCTCCACTTTCATATTCACTTTCATGTATCCATTAACCTCTTGATCTCTCCTTTTCCGCCAATAAAGATATGTTAACTTGATCAAAGATAAGAAATGTGATTACCCCATTGGTAACTCGAAGTTGTTTACGCACTTCAAGTGCATTTTTATTCTTACATTTCATTATTGCACGAAATTTTGCCTAACATGTGTACTCTATTATACAATGTTAGGGACACCTATATATTTTTTAAAAAAATTCTATTCGGACAGCGTGTTTGGACAATGTAAAAACCATATACTCACGATTTTTGTTATAGGGAAAGCCAAAATAATTAAGGGGAAAGCTGACTTTTAGTCAAGCAGAGTTGAAATGGAGTCAACAAGGGTGGAAATACAAAAATACTTGAAAATCATCCGTATCCACCGATTGCACCTATCTTCCGTTCCACCACAAGGTTGACATTCAATCATCAAAATAGCACAAAGATGATCATCAAATAATTAACGATCGAATACAAAACCATTAATTGAACCTTATAATTATCTACTACTATTATGAGCAAATATGAATGATCCAATTGGCTATGTTCAAACATGATTGGGACGACCTAGGATGATCAAGTTTGCTATGTTTGATATTCTTTTCCTCTTGATTATATAGTAAGATTCTAATAAGTTATTTGTTGTAAGTAATTAGTGAAGATTTTCCAGAAACATATATTTTGTTTAACTTTAATCGATCAATCTTTAATCTAGTTAGTGATAACGATTGTCGCAATAAGAATACACAAATTTTGACGTGATTTTTCTTTTTTATTAAAAAAGATAACAACTATGTATTGATCAGTATGGTGTAGAGCTTAGAATGTGTTTCCCAGTGGTTTAAAATGTAACTTCATAGCCTACTAATCAATTCCAAGAACAACAAAAACAGTACTGACGAACTCTCGGTATTCTTCTAAGTGTTGGTGGCTCTCTGGTATATATCTATTGGGTGGAATGAGCTTACACCATCCTGATTAAACCCTTTGCCACCAAATCCTTGATTTCCATATGAGCTAGGGATCCATTAATCCCGAGTCTGTCAGACAAGACTGAATCGGAGTAATAAACTTAAAACCATGTTGTTCACCTTCTCGTTTATCTTTCCATTGCTCCATTTGTAGGAGCAAAATATACAAAGAACACGTGTCCAAAGATTATAGAAGAGGCATCGTTGGTTAGATACAACATGGTATAGGAAATAGTTCCACTTTTCTAGACCTTATCCTAACTAGTCATCCCTAAGGGCATTATTGTAACTTGATATACATCCCTACCCTTTATAAGGGAAAGTGAGATATGTTTGTAGGGATGGCTTCTTCCTCCTCCAACAGCCGAGAGCTCTTGAACTTGTAACACCTCCATTAATGGTGCTTAATGTAACACACCGATCATAGTGAAACCCCGTGGATGTAGGCTTCATTAATGGCCGAACCACGTAAAAACCCTTATGTTCATGTTTACTTTGATGCACTTCATCTCTTCTTTGTTGAGTAGATCTTCATCTTGAGTGTTGGATTCAAAGTGGGTGTGGTTGTAGAATTTCTACATCTACATTCTGGCGCCGACTAAGGGGACCGAGAGTCTTCTGTAGCTTTTGTTTTGGAGGTAGTTCCAGTGAAGTTTGTACCGATCTACTGACTACTGAGTGTTGAAGTGTGAAGGGTAAATGTGGAACTCGGACTAGAGAAAGCTATTTTCATACAGCAAACGGCAAAAAACATCAGTGAGGGTGAACCAGAGATACATACAAAGAGAACTTCGACAAATTTGGAAACAGAGATACTTCGACGAAGAACAAATCTGAAACAGGACGAATCTTCTTCTCATTTATCTCTTATTTTGTTTGTTAACGCTTCGATCTGAAAATTTTGAATACAAATTTCTCAAAAGATGTTTATGAAAAACCAGGGTTTGTTCTTGAGCAAAAATCGATTTTTCTTTCAAAAGCTTTACTCGGTTTCTATTTCGATGGGAGATTGCTATCAGCAGATCATGTTTTGTAAACCCATTTAAGCTATTTTGAAAACGTTGAGTGACGAAATCCTTAGCTGATTTAGGGATTTATCTGTTTGTTTCGCCTGGGGCTTTTTCTATCTTGAATGATATGATTACTCTTCTTGACTATTCACTCGATTGATTTTCTGTTGCAGCGATGATTCGAATGGCGTATGTTAACGCAGCTGATTTCCGCAGCAATCATCTCTAATCTTCACCGTCGGGAGTTACTGGAAGACGAAATTCATGAAAACGTCACCAATTTAATCGGGCCTCATCAACTGAATTTCGAAGTAGGTTCGTCGCGGGATAAACTACCACAATTGAACGAAGCTTTTCCTAGCTTGCTCGGATCATCGTCATCTCGTCAACTTCCACCTCAGGGCAATTGAATATTGTGAACCGCAATCAGTGTCGGTTTGGCTGCTCAAATTCAGGGCATCATCGAATTTTGTCCTTCCAAGTGATTGAAAACCATTGAATTCATCATCAAGTTAGTCGGGTCTCAGCACTCGGCTTCGGAAGAGATCATCATCGGGACTAAATGTTACAGTTCAATCAAACTTTGGTTGTTCTAACCATGTCAATTTATAACATAAGACTCGGGTCTGGCCTTCTATGGTTTCATCGGCGGCAACTCAGCCTCGTGTAATCCCACATCGGGTCAAATCAGTTAACTGACTCAGATCAAAATCATCTCTTGCCAAGTCAAATCGGGACAGGTACTGGGCGACAGATCGGAGCTAGATACATCGGCCTATTCCATTCATATGCAAAGCTTATCTCGGGTCAGTTCATATCGGGACAGGTGAACCATGTCGGATGGGGCAATCACGTCAGATCATCTCGGACTCAGCAACTCTAGAAGATTACAATACTCACATCGGGCACTCTGCTCGGGAGAGTCGAGTCGGATCGTTCCGGAAGAGCACATCTCCATCGGGTCATTTATCTATAACAGTGCATAAATCCAATCCCGAGTATCAATTGTGAAGTAAAAGGACGAGCTTTAAGTGAAGACGCAGACTCCAAAGGGGTGGGAACTCTGCTCATGGAGACGAAACAATCCTCTCTAACCAAATTTGGAGCGTGTCTTGCAGCTGATATATACTCTCAACTGTCAGCAGTGAAAGGAAAAGGCTGAAGAGAGGGATGTCAACCTCACATAAGCCTATTCGATCTCACCGTCTCTAACCAGCGCCAGACCAGACAAGACAACTCAACTCCGACGATATATCAGGGGAACTTTCCAAGAACCATGCACCTGGAAGGGAACAGCTACGCAACAGGGGATGTCAACCTCATGGATACGACAATAACATTATGGCAGGGGAGATTCGGCGATACTTGGAGCGACGTGTGACTGAGATATCCCACTAGTACGTAACACTAAACAGACGAGGGGCAAACGCTGCTCCGAGGATTATCACTTGAGCCACAATGTCACACCAACTACGATTAATTTCAAAAGAAGCAACTTGGACATACCCTCGATAGGTGGACGGTGAATCACCTCGGGCAACAACAATATGGAGTCGATTACATCACAGCAACAACCGACTGCAACTTCGGGAAATATAATGAGTATGGCAACCAAGCGGGGCTGAAATTGAACATCTACGGAACATAGTGTACTGAGTGAAACGTACAAACGGTAAGGCGACGATACAACGGTACGGCGATGATACAACGGTAGGGCGACAATACAATGGTAATGTGATGATGCAACGGTAACGCGACGATACAACGGTAGGGCGACGATACAACGGTAAGGCGACGATACAACGGTACGGCGACAATACAACGGTACGGCGACGATGCAACGGTAACGCGACGATGCAACGGTAGGGAGACGATACAACGATAGGGCGACGATACAACGGTAGGGCGACGATGCAACGGTAATGCGACGATCCAACGGTAACGCGACGATACAACGGTAGGGCGACGATACAACGGTAAGGCGACTATACAACGGTACGACGACGATGCAACGGTAACGCGACGATGCAACGGTAGGGAGACGACACAATGGTAGGGCGACGACTCAACGGTAACGCGACGATACAACGGTAACGCGACGATATAACGGTAGGGCGACGACACAACGGTACGGCGACGATGCAACGGTAACGCGACGATGCAACGGTAACGCGACGATATAACGGTAGGGCGACGATACAATGGTACGGCGAAGGTACAACGGTACGGCGACGGTACAACGGTAATGCGACGATGCAACGGTAGGGCGACGACACAACGGTAGGGCGACGACACAACGGTAGGGAGACAACACAACGGTAGGGCGATGATACAACGGTAATGCGACGATACAACGGTAATGCGACGATACAACAATAAGGCGACGATATAACAATAAGGCGATGATATAGCGATGATACAACGGTAAGGCGACGATATAACCCGGGGGACGCCTTGGGTTATTAATGCGACTAATGGTCATTCGTACTCGGGGCAAAGCCAGTGTGGAAGTGCCGAGGTGACTTACACTTGAATGGGCATTCGTACTCGGGGCAACGCCAGTGTGGAAGTGCCGAGGTGCCTTACAGTCGCCTGGCTATTCGAATTCGTGGCAGTGTGCAAGTGCCGAGGTAGCCTAAGGGTTCTGGTGGTTGGAAACCAGTTCCAAAGGTTGTTTAGACGCGAGGTCTACTCAGCTAGGTGGCCTACTTACATCTGAAAGGTCACCACCATCGCAAGTGGGCGTGTCCACTTGCCCGAGATTGGTTGGTCGATAACCGCTCGGGAATATCGGGCCAAGAATTAGGAATGACCAAGTACCCTACCACTAGATCAAAATGACGGTGATGAGATACCTCAATCGGGACATGGCATTGGGGCCCGATGACCCTCCCTGTTGAGTGTGTTCGACAGATATGTAATATTATCTAATGCCTACTTTGAAATGATTAATATTGTTATAGAAAAACGTGTACGTTAATACTATGAACGGTCATGCATAACTGTGGCGGTGGATTTCACTTGTCAAGGGCGGGTGGTACTTGAATGGTTCATTCGGAAGCAACACCGATGTGGTCACCCACAGGGGCACGAGATGTATGTCGGTGTCTGGGGAAACACAATGGCGACGATGGACATATCGGGCTATCATATCGAACGACAGACATATCGGACGTATGAAACTTGAGTAGCGTGCACACACCGAAGTTCGCAAGTCATCAAATAACAGAGGCTGCGGGTACACACAACAGATGCAAGAGGGGTAACACAAACTGAGCTGAATATCGCATGGAGGCTACATACAGGGGCACGAAAGCTAGGAAGAATAACTGTCTTGATTGAGAATTGTCAACAGAAAAAGCTACGGTTCGAGATCACAAACCAAATAAATGGGGAAACGACATCACGGAGCCTCCCAAGGCTATGAGTCAAACAAAGAGTGGCAGCAACGAACCGTACCGTATCGACATCACTGGAAGCAAACAAGGTCATGGGCAAATATACAATCCAGTGATAAGGTCGGAAAAGGAACATATGGACTTCATCGTCAGCAGCAAAACAATCTAAGTATTTCGTGTGCAGATCCGGACGCGTAGGGGCACAATCGTTGTTTCAAGACTCCGCAAATGAATAGGGGCAAGTACGCGTACTAGGAAGGTGAAGGTGGTATTCCTTTGCGCAGTCCCTTCAACAACAATTGGAAAGTCGCAACACTACAAGAAAAGTGTTTTGGAGGAGCGATGCGAGAAATCCTTCATTCAGTTAAAGAAAATCGAGGACACCAAGATCGTCAGCTGGTTCACAAAACGGCTAAGTATCATCTATCTCGAAAAACTGTCTATTATGTGCATTTCAGCGGTTATTTATTAGCATAATCACGATGACTAAGGCGAGCTCGGATATTCGGAAACTCGACATACCATGTAGTTAACTTGAGTATCTTTTATAGGTGTCTTCTCACTGTGGATGAAAATTGATTTGTTAATTTATACCCTGAGCATGCTTAGTGAACAACATTGCAAGAAATGCTACATTTAGAAGACCCTCTACTTATCCTTAAGGTTAAATGTAAACCTCCATGGGCATAACTTAAACTCCACATAAAACAGTAGAAACCAACAGGTTCCCACCTAGGCACTAGAACTACATCTCTTTTCAAAACTCGTTAGACATTGAGTACGCCCTCCTGATTTGCCTTTGAGAAAGCATGCTAAATTACTCGGATAACACTTGCGCTTATGCGAATAACCCAGAACGATTTTTACACCCTTGTATCGCCCTCATTTAATCTCTGAAATGTTTACGCTTGCCAGAAATGACAGAACTATAAATCTGAATCTTAAATAGTGGTGGGATAGTGCAGTTAACACTCCTCTTCATGAGCGACAGGTACTCGTATTCGTCTAAAGAGCTTCAACTTCGAGTTATCAAGAGCTGATACCAACTGAACCAGGAAAAGCTTGAGCATTGACTACCGAGGCGTGATCATGACAACTCCGAACATGATGAGTGCACGATCAGATTGTCAAGGGTTTAGTCAGTTCAGGAATGCTTCATACACTTCAGAAAATATCAATGAACTGTCGACCTTGTATAATTTTTATCCGACGGTGTAGCGTAAGTCGTCGGAAAGGTCATAATTAAATCTCGAGAAAGTGGAGTTGGTACAAGTTCAAATTAATTCTAGGGGTTACTTGTCGTACTTTCTAAGCATCACGTGCATAAGATCAATGATTTGGAGCATGTAGAACAAAGGACAAACCAACTTAAATGCATAGGTCGAGTACAGAAAGCGACGTCGTACGGAGTGATAGTGATGGGGAAGTGAGTACAGCCACAGATTCAGCATAAGACCAAAATAGGGTAGATAAACGGAACCCACCTGATAACCAAAGTTGACTCTGCATAGTGACAGTAGTCGTAGAGTCGAACGTTTCGCTTTTTTTGTCTGTGCATTTTGTTAGAAAAATCAGGTCGAAGTAAGGGGTTCTTTTTCGTATTTGCTGACGTAGGGACGGGCGATACTCGGCTTATCACGCGACGTAACTAATGGCTAGCACTTCAGGGATGATAAGGATGTTGAGGAATTGCACGGTCACTAGCAGCAGCATGCAGGCAGGGATAACGGGGCCGAGGAAAGGGAACAGTCGACAATCACCGCCCGAGGAATCTCATGCAGCTGCGCGAGGGATGCCTGTTGTAGACGAGGAAGTAGATTTGGGGCGGGATGATAACACCTTACCTCTGCACCAGATTATACTAACTCAGAGAAGAGTCGATCAAGTCGATGGACTCACAGCTTCAGACACCGATGACGATGAGGAAGCACTTGCAGCGCGAGCTCAGAGGCAATCGACGAGGCGACAAATTGAACACCAGGAAGCTTTGGGAAGGGAACAAGAGCGTCTTAGGAAGATTCAGTTGGGGAGAGCAATAGCAAGTGACATCGGCCCGACAACCGTTCAAGCTGTCAATCATATAACCAATCCAATACCGCCCCCCACCACCCACATCAGCACCATTACAACCTCGGCCACACCAACCCAATGGACATTCCAGTCATGAGAGTACGGACCCGACGTTGTTGGCCATTTTGGAGAGTCAGAGGAGACAATAAGCGGCACTGAGGGAACTCTAGCAGCGGAATTTAGCCTTGGAGTATGAGAACTACCAACTGAGGAACCAACGGACCAGATCAAGAGGGTCGTCAAGCCGAGGAACATCGGGTTATCGTGGCCGATCCGATCACTTTCCACCCATGATGGGGCAGAGTAACATTAATCAGCCCAATCAGTCAGGTCAGCCACCATTACCTCCGGTTCCCCCAACTCAGAGATATGGACCACCCGAGGACTCGTCCACCGATGAAGAAAGGCGAGGAAGGGACGGACGACAAGATCAGACAACTAAAGCCAAGCTTAAGGAGTTGGAAGCAAAAATCAAGGAAATTTCGGGCGGAAGCGAAGAGGATAAGCTGGCCGAGATTATGAGAGAAGCCGAGAAAACGCCTTTCTCTCAAGAATTGGAACAAATTTCGTTCCCACCTAAGTGTACTTTACCTTCATTCCCCTCTAGATTTGATGGAACTGGCGATGCGACCGAACACCTTAAGATGTATACCATGTCACTGATCCAATGGAGAAGTAACCCGGTAGTTATGTGTAAATTTTTTCCAGCTAGTTTGGAGGGAGAGGCGCGAGATTGGTTTTATTCGCTCGCACCTGGTTCGATCAACGGGTACGATGCGCTAGTCGAGGCCTTCCTTGAGACCTATATGCATAACAGTCGACCTCGGCCAAGAATGAACAAGCTGTTTACCCTCGCCCGAAGATTCAAAGAGCCATTGAGAACCTTGACCGACAGATGGAGGAAAATGTGTACTGAAATTGGGAAGGTACCGGTGGACCAAGCCATCTTTTGGTTTGAAAACGCGTTGGGGAGATCGGACCCCATTTGGATTTCTATGTTTTCTGAAAAACCTAAAACCTTAAAGGATATGAGAAGAATGCAAGAACACTACATCGCCTTGGAAGAAATTCAGGCCGAATCAAGAGATAGAGGGGTACAAGAAGCCAGATCTTGAAGTCGGATCTTGAAACTAAAACGGTCACGGACGACCATATCAAAGCGATCGAAAAAAGATCGGACCCTCCCGAGGAACAGTGAGAAGAGGGAATGGATGGCCAAAGGGAAGAATCCAAAGCAGGAAGCCCGATCGTATACCCCACTAAACTCTTCTTTGGAAGAGGTGTTCAAGGAAGTTGAGAAGAGGAGCGACATCAACTACCCAAAGATCGAGGGGGTACAGTTCCCAAGAGACCCGAGATCATCCCGAATACCGTCACTACCATCAGATAGGGGCCATTCCACCAATAACTGTCGAGAGGTGAAAGATATTGTTCAACACCTCATCCGCGATGGATATTTGAGGAAGTATGTCCGCCACCCCTTCGGCCGAAGCAACACCCGATGCGCCGATTCATCAAGTCCGCATCGATAGGGCGAACCAATTCGTAAACACCATTTCACATTCGGCTATGCAAAACTACACTCTCGGCCCAATAATCACCACTAGGATCCATAAAAGGGATCGTGACGGTAAAGAGATATTCAGCGTAGCCAAGTCTCTTCCCATGGAACCCTGGATGACGATGCCCATATCGTTCTCGGCTAAGGATGTCCCAGCAAACGGACATGCACATAGCGATCCACTGGTCATCACACTGTTGATTGAAAAGTGGGGAGTAAGAAGGATTCTTGTGGATATCGGAAGTTCAGTCGAGGTGCTGTTCTACGACACGTTTAGAAGAATGAAACTCTCAGACGATATGCTCGTCCCATCCACATACCGTATCTACGGCTTCAACGGCATAATAACCATCCCGAAGGGCGAAGTAACTTTAAGAGTTTCAGATGGTGGTGGTTACCTCGACACACTAACCACTTTCTGTGTAGTCGACGTCGCTTCACCTTATGAGGCCATTATCGGGCGCCCATGGGTTACGGGGATAAAGGGCGTAGCATCGGCCTACCATCAAAGGTTAAGGTTCCCGACTTGCAAGGGAATAGCGGAAGTTATGGGCGACTCCCAGGCGGCACGACAATGCATGAAAGTTGATATAGAAATAAATGAGCGACGGCGAGCTCGGCAAAGGCAAGAAAAGAACAAAGAAAAGGAAGTGAAGTGAAGGCAGCAAAATAATTGAAGGAGGCGATTTCTCAAGCGGTCCTGGCACACGAAACGCGAGAACAAGACCCTTTATAGCAATTAAAGGAAGCATCCCCAGTCAGGGAGACCAAATCAAACTTCTCGACAGTCGAGCCGACTAAAGAAGTAAACTTGGGAACGATAGAGGAACCTAAAGTAGTGAGGATCGGGGCATTACTATCGGACGAAGAAACCAGTAAACTCACGATGCTATTAAAAGAAAACTTGGAGGCATTCGCTTGAGAAGTGCATGATTTGGAGGGTATTGACCCAAAGGTCTGCTGTCATCACTTAAAAATTGATCCGAAGTTCAAACCGGTTAGACAAAAAATGAGGCGTATCGCGCCAGAATTGCAAGCGGCGGTCGAGGTCGAGCTGAAGAAGTTACAAGAATCCGGAATAATAAGGAAGTCCCACTACCCACAATGGATATCTAACATGGTCGTGGTACCAAAAAAGAAAGGGGGAGTCCGAATATGTATTGATTTCAGCGACTTGAACAAGGCCTTCCCGAAAGACAGCTTCCCCCTTCCCAGTATAGATCAATTAGTAGAATCAATAGTGGGATACGAGGAGATGACTTTAATGGACGGATACATGGGATACAAACAAATACCACTGGCGCCCGAGGACCAGGAACACACCTCCTTCTTCACGCCAAGAGGATTGTATTGTTACACCAAGATTACATTCGTACTTAGGAATGCTGGGGCTACGTACCATAGATTGGTAGGCGATATGTTCGAAGACAAGATTCACGATACCATAGAAGTTTACGTGGACGACATGTTAGTTAAGAGTCGGAAATCAAAAAACCACGTCCGAGACCTTCGAGAGATCTTTCAAACAATGAGGAAACACAAGATGAAGATTAATCCTGCCAAGTGTGACTTCTGGGTCACATCGTGGAAATTCTTAGGCTACATCATCACTCCCAGGGGAATAGAAGCGGATCCCAAAAAGGTACGATCCATCCTTGACATTCCATCTCCCGCGACGGTGAAAGACGTGCAGAAACTAAACGGTTGCATAGCCGCATTGGGACGATTTGTGTCACGATCATCGGACAAATGCAAGGCTTTTTACGACATCTTGAAGAAAGGAGAAAAATTCCGATGGATGGACGCAAGCAAAGAAGCTTTTCAAAGTATCAAGCTACATCTAGCTAGCCTCCCGTTCTTCAAAGGCCTGAGCCGTCAGAAATTCTCACTTTATACTTAGGCGCGACACCCTATGCCATAAGTGCGGTATTGGTTAAAACAGAGATGGGCGTGGAAAAGCCGGTATACTTCGCCAGCAAAACTTTAAGTCCGGACGAGAAGAACTACACTAGAATGGAGTAGATGGTGCTCGCGATAGCCTTTGCTGCCTCTAAACTACGAACATATTTTCAAGCTCATCGAATACGGGTGCTCACCAAATCGCCTATCGAAACGGTCTTGGATAGTGCTGGGCGATCGGGGAGAATCTCCAAGTGGGGAGCCATAATCAAACAATATGATGTGATATACGAGACAAGAACCGCGATCAAAGGACAAGTAGTGGCCGATTTCTTGGCAGACTTCCCCCTCGGTGATGAGGACGAGGTAGAAGATATACTGGGAATGACAGAAGAACAAGAGGGGCCGGCGGACCTAGTAGCCCAACACGATGGGAAGTATTTGTTGATGGGGCATCTAACAAAGACGGATTGGGTCTCGGGTTGGTGTTCACCACGCCAAAGGGGAGGAAGATTGTGCATTCGTTCAGGTTAGAATTCAAGGCAACGAACAACGTCACCGAATATGAGGCGGTGATCCATGCCTTACGGATAATTGTGGAAATGGGGTGCATGAGGTTCGACTCCATAGTGACTCTCAACTAGTGATCCGGAAAATTACGGGCCAATACGCTACACACGATCCGGTGCTGCAAAAATATTGGGAGCTCGCCCAATTTTACATCAAGCAAATCCCAGATATTAAATTCCGCCACATCTGCCGAAAGGATAACAGACACTCGGATGCTCTATCATACATCGCCTCACAGTTAGTAGACCCGAGAATTGAAGGGATACGCGTTATGAGGCTACTTAACCCGTCTATCCCTGAAACACCAGAAGCATGGATCGAGGTGGCCGTTAACACAGCCGAGAGATACAAAGAAGACGATTGGAGAAAGCCGATACATCAATACTTAGAGACGGGTGAGCTACCTAAGAGTCGGCCCGAGATGAACAAGATCAAAAGTAAATCGGGCGCCTACGAGTTAAGGGGGGATCTTATATCGGAATTCCTACCTAGGGCCACTCCTACGATGCTTAGCGAGGAAGAAGGCCATATAATCCTACATGAGCTACACTATGGGGCGGCTGGAAATCACAGCTCGGGAAGAAGCTTGTCGGCTAAGGAAAAAACAATGGGCTACTTTTGGATGTATATGAACGAGGACGCAAAGCAAATGGCAAGAGCTTGTGAAGAATGTCAGCGTTTCGGGAAGAAAATCCATGCTCCCGGCGTATCGTTAAACTCGATCATAAGTCCGTGTCCTTTTGCTAAATGGGGAGTGGACATTGTCGGGTCGTTACATGTAGGAACGGGGCAAAGGAAGTATTTGATCGTGGCTACGGATTATTTTACCAAGTGGGTCGAGGCGGCACCACTGAGGCATATTCGAGACAAAGATGTTTTTAAGTTCATTTGGGAACATATCATTTGTCGCTTCGGGGTCCCGGCTGCCATCGTCTTTGATAATGGAAAACAACTACATGGCGAGAACATTGATCTTCTATTTAACACTTACAACATCAGGAAGAGCAAAGCTACCCCGATTTACCCCTAGTGCAATGGGCAGGCCGAGATCACTAATAAGACCATCGCCGATAACATGAAGAAGAAACTGGACGGGGAATATGGCAACTGGTGCGAGGAATTATATAATGTCCTATGGGCATACAGAACCACACGGAGGGAATCTACGGGGTTCTCCCTTTTTATGCTTACCTACGGAACCGAGGCGATTCTACCAACAGAAGCAATGATACCTACCACAAGAACTGAAGCGTGGAGGCGAAACGTGTCGTCCGATCTGATCTTGGATAAACTCGAAGACTTGGAAGAAACAAGAGAAATGACGCTACAAAAAATGGAAAATTATCAAAGGAGGTTACAACGGGAGTACAACAAGCGCGTTCGACCAAGAGAGTTTAATCCCGGGCAGCAGGTATTGAAATTTCTAGCTGAATGGGAGCGCGACAAAAAAGGAGGAAAACTAGCACCAAAGTGGGGCGGGCCATATATAATCGAATATAAGGCGGGCGAGGGATCGTATTGACTACTGCGACTCGACGGAACAAGAGAGCTCAAACCATGGAACATCTGATTCCTGAAACTCTATCATCCTTGACGGGCAATGCGGGAAAAAAAACGGTAAGCAAACGTGTCTTCTATCTCTGTGAAACCGTGAGGGGTATGGGATAGGGAACAAGCGACTAATGGTCATTCGTAATCGGGGCAATGCCAGTGTGGAAGTGCCGAGGTGACTTACACTCGAATGGTCATTCTTACTCGGGGCAAAGCTAGTGTGGAAGTGCCGAGGTGACTTACACTCGAATGGGAATTCGTACTCGGGGCAATGCCACTGTGGAAGTGCCGAGGTTCCTTACAGTCGCTTGGTTATTCGAACTCGGGGCAGTGGCAGTGTTCAAGTGCCGAGGTAGCCTAAGGGTTCTGGTGGTTGGAAACCAGTTCCAAAGGTTGTTTAGACGCGAGGTCTACTCAGCTAGGTGGCCTACTTACATCTGAAAGGTCACCACCATCGCAAGTGGGCGTGTCCACTTGCCTGAGATCGGTTGATCGATAACCACTCGGGACCATCGGGCCTAGAACTAGGATGACTGATACCCTTCCACTGAATCCAAAGAGATAGTGATGAGATACCCCGATCAGGACATGGCATAGGGCCCGATGACCCTCCTTGTTGGGTGTGTTCGACAGAAATGGTTAGAGTTCTAACATATAAAAGCAACAATTGCAGGGCATAACACCAGGAACAAAAGCGAAACAAATAACGTCGTGCGTTAATCAACAAACGGTCGGGGCAACATGCGGAACAAGAAACAAATCGATCGTGTCGTGCAACAACCAACACCCAGAGGAGAAGCATACAAAATGAAAACCACATCGATCGCATGGTACATCAATCAACAATCGCCAAAATAACACAAGAAACAAAAGCTAAATCGATAACACCAAGCGTCTGATAACAAAGTACGGAAAGCATCGCGCGGACATACGAAATGAAAAGTTTAGCGGAAATGAAACAAACAACATCGGTGACGCAGCACCCCCATTAAAACGAACAAGCGAGGTAGCGGAAATTAAAAATGGGAGAAGTGTTTAGAGCGATTTACAACCCGATGGAAGGGGAAACATAGTTACGCAGCACCACAAAAAGAAAGCTTAAACCTTGGTAGGAGCCGCGCGCTTCCTTCCTCTGCGACCTCGAGCCGCTTCTTCTCCACCCAGTCCATAATGCCAGCCTGAACTTTCTGATCTAACTCCTCCGCATGGGCGACCCGTTCATCCTCGAGTTGTTGGGTAATCTGGGAAGCGTTTTCCTCAGCCTCAGCTAACTTGAAGCCCAAATTGACCTCGGCCTGTTTCAATCGGCGAACCTCTAGATCAATCTCCTGCGAACGTTTTTGCGCGGCTACAAAACCACAAATATAGGATGTTATTCATCGGATACAACTTAACATTTTTGCAAGAATAAAGCGCGATCTGGATATAAAAAATGGCCTCAACACATCGTCTAAGAGACCTGACAGGGCGGGTAACACCGACTGAAGCGACTCTACCGACTTGGATAACTCATCCTCGGTCCTGGACAACTTCATGGTTAATTTGTTATAATGTTGCTTGTTGAACTCGTTACTAGGGCAATACTTCTTATGCTCGGCCCAATCGTTCATTAACCGATTACGCGACGCTTGGAGAACCACAAGCTTGGATCTACTCCACTCTAAATCGCCCATAACTTTATCAAATTCACGCACTCGGCCCAGTAAATCGATGTTAGCTCGCTCCACCACATCCTTATCTCTCAATATTCGTCGGCGGTCCTCGTGAAGATCTCGATTCTGTAATTGAAGAGCATTTACCCTTTGCTCCAAACTCGTGGCTAAAGCAGTTTTTTCGGCAGCAAGATGCTGAGAAGATCCCAAATGAGCCCGTAAATTGTCCATCTCGGAAGGATCATAATCAAACCGGCGATGTCGTTCTAACTCGTCCTCAAGACTTGCAATCTCCTCAGTTTGACGGTTTATTTTATCGTCTTTGTTTGCCATTCGTTGACGAAGATTTTCCACAAGGTCTTTCTCAATATTCCATTTTCTCTTCAGAATCCTAAACTCCGAAGTAGCGTCTATACCTATACTAGATACCTCATCTAAGAAGAAGGATACCAGACTCAGGATACTGGAACGATAAACTCAATCAACACAAGTCAAGAAGAATCATATACCTTGAGCATCGGCAAGTTTGATCTCCAGCTCGTTCGCGCAACCCTTCTCATTCTGAAGTTGAAATTGGAGAGACTCTATCAACTGTTTATCTCGAAGGTGATTGGCGGCATCCAAGCGTACACGGTTCATGATCTAACACAAAAAAACAAGTTGCATCATAAGCGACACTAAGGACAGAAATCAGAAGTGGGGCATTACTATACAGAACCGAGTCGCTCACCACAGTGTCAAGTGTCAAGGCTATGTCGCCATAACAGGGTACATCATTCAACATTTCTTCACCAGTATACTTCCCAAAGTCGGAGGAAGTAAGCGCACCCAAGGAATTCATGATCGGGCCGGAAACAGTGAAGCAAGTCTCGGCGCTAGAAGACGATCCCTCGAAACCGGGGCACACAGGGAAGCTCTACCGGAACACTAGTAACAACCTTCTCTACGGCGGGAGTCTCCGAGGGCTCCTGCTGGTCGCCCACACCTTGTTCACCGACTTTGTCACCCAGCACAGTCTCTCCAAACAACTCATCCTCATCGGAAAGATAAATGAGGGGGCTCGTTTTCGGCGGTGGCTTAGCAATTTATTTACCTCTACAAGGATTACGCCTAAGCGGAGTAGGGTCGACATCGTCAACGTCATCATCACCGCGCCTCGGGTGTTTCTGCACAAGTGTCTCGTCAGAACATGTGAAGGCAAAAAACAGGGGCAAGTACATGTACTTATAAGGGAATCATTATGTTTGTTACCTTCCCATGGTCTTCCTCAACCCTTGTGCCAGCACCTCTTTTCCTAGACCCGATAGTTTTTGGGGAACTTACCTGAGATTTTCAAACAACAACAAATGACTAACTGACGCCCGAAGCTAACAAGATAGAAATCAAGAAAAGCGCGTACCTTATCAGCCTTGTCATCATTAACCACCCAGAAAGAATAGGGCTCGGCGGGAAAAGTAGGCGACGGGAAGTCACCATGAAGGATAGGACCTCGGACAAGAAGCGGAACTCGGGGATAAGTCGGATCATTAGAATGTCGGGCTCGCCTTTTGGAACCATGGACGATAGGATCGGCATCCAGAATCATTCTTTCGACACCCTCGGGCATAGTTTTGACCCGATGAGGACTTGAAGCAAACCCAGCAAGATCGCCCAAGGTCGAAGTACCAGCTCGATAGTTGACAAGGAAATTGGCAACGGTATACTCAGGAGCGTCCTCGGGCTTGTAGGTCGACCACTCGGCAGTAGAACCATGACCATCGCGGCGATCCCTCCACTCGTTCATAATTCGGAAAGTATTACCAGTCCATTGAGCTAAAGCACGAGAAGGCCGAATCAAGGACAAAATCTCGTAATAAAATGGGCTATCAGGGTTGTATAAGGGAAGACGAAGGCCTAGCTCCAGCTGACCCAAGGTGATGACCACACAATTAGCCGATTGCTCGTGCTTCTTCATATCGGTTTTTTTCAAACTACCGTTTCGGCCCGAGAGAAGGGTCACTTAGTAATTTTGAAGATCGTACGTCTCCTTAAACTGCTCAATGAACTCTTCATCAGAAAGATCTTTCACCCTTTTCTCGGACCTGCACGAAATAGAAGAAGAGCTATCAGCAAAAATAGATCTCATCGCGCGATCATCATACCTAGAAGGGTTCTCAAGCAAAAACAGAGAAGCAAGGGGGGGAACATCAAACTCGGATAAAACATCATCAACAGACCTCTTTTCAGCCATGGAAGGAGAAGAAGCCATTAACGAAGATAATGCAGAACTTGGTTTTCAACAAAGAAAGATGAGGCGACAGCAGCTACTGTAACGATCGATGAGGAGAAAAGGACGAAAGAAAATCAAGAAAGCTAGGGTTTTTTGATAAGCGTAAGATATGAAGAAACTTGGAAGAAAACCACAGCAGCAAAACAGAAGGGCAGAGAAGAAGAAGGAAGAAAGGAGCGGGCTATTTAAGAAGAAACTTTGTAACCGACGCTGACGGTCACCAGTCATAAAGTGGAAATTAGTGGGGCGCTGCATGGCGAGATTAGCGGCATGAGCGAAGACATGGGCGGTTAAGACGATGTTCTTCTACTCGTGCCTCCCACATGGGTGGAAAAATGGGCATAAATGTAGGTGTAAATTATCTACAGATCCAGGTGGCAACATCCTAGACCCAGTGCACCCAAATACAAAGAAACGCGAAGTATAGATCAAAGATTAAAGAGCGCGAGATTTAAGGAAGCCACGTGGATCGGGCGTAATAATGTCGGACAAGACTTGACCTAGACTTCTGATAAAGCTGACAAGATAAGGCGGGACCGGACAAACGAGGATCTACAGTCAAACAGGCAAGAAAGTGTGGAACACATCGGCTGATCATAAGGGCGACTATCGAGACATCCGACATCGCGTCAACAGAGGACCATAAGAGATTGGCTCGAACGAAATACATGCGAGGAGCCAAGATGCATCGACCGCACAAGACGACGTGAGTCGGCCCGATCACAGAACAGCTAATTAGATGTAACAAGGTCAACATTCTAACTTCGTTGTATAAACTTTCTCCTATAAATAGCGGGACTTGTATTCTAGAGAGGCAGGTTGTAATTTTTGGGAGAGAAAGGAGAGAGAAACCCGAGTTAGCATTAGAAAGAAGTGAATGATAAGTAAGTTCATCTTGTAAGGAAATCCCACTAAGAGCAACACCTTTGTAACACCGTGAAGTAATAAGATTCATCATTTCACCCCCGTGGACGTAGGTAATCATACCGAACCACGTATATCTTGTGTTCATGGTTGAGTGTTTACTTTCGTTTGAGAAGAGTCGTACATTTCTATCCTTTGGATGTAGTTTGTAGTAAAATGTATCTACATTGTGTTCATGGTTTAGTCAGTTCAGGAATGCTTCATACACTTCAGAAAAGAAACTAGCAAGCATCTCGAAGCGAGCTCCAACAATTACCAAGTGAGATAGATAGTTCGGGCAAATTTCATGATCCACAACTGTTAGCAGAGATCAGCCAGTACGATCATACAGCATGACGATAACAATCAACAACCATTGAACCAAGATTCGCCTTGTAACTTCGCATAAGAATAGGGGAAAGTATATATACTGCAGACGCAGTTTGTATTCTTCCAACTCAGTTCCTTTCAAAGAACAATGTAAATCCATGAATCCGACGACAACGTTCATCCGATGCATCACTAGGTTGAAGTTATCAACTTACCCAAACAAAGGACACACAACAGAGGCATGCACCACCATATTTGTACCAGAAAGGGAAGCCAATTAAAATCGAGGAGAGCGACTCAACACCAGAATTTCCCAACATCGGAGCGATAGTCAGCAGCACCAAGAGAGCTTATCACCAAAGTTAGACACAATCGAATAGTCTTTTCGAATAATGGATTCTCTGTATTCAGCTGTATGGAATTCAACCCGTAGAGACACTTCACACACCATCTCGAACAAGTATCAAAGTAGATGTACCGAAGAAAACTGCCACAAGGAGAGACGCAAGCTTGAACCGAACCAGACGCACACCCTAGAATTTCAAATCAACCCAAGTATCGAGAAAAACCAGAGCCGAGTAAAGAGCCGATAAGACGCGACATCAAGTGCAATTAAAGAACCAATCGAGAAGTACAACAAGATCGGGACCGAAAACAGTGAATCTCTTAGCCGTGAGGCGTACTACTCGGAAGCCCATATTCAACAACAGCCCGACAAAAAACCCAAGTCGCTACAAGTCGATAGTCCACTAACAGTCAGTTCGGATAACACATAGTATCAGTAAGTCAAAGCCTGAAGCAAAAGAAACAACAACACAGACGCAAGACCCGAAGGATTTTCTCAAGGATTTCTCTTCGATCAAACCTCGAGAAAAGGGGCATAAATGTAGGAGCAAAATATACAAAAAACACGTGTCCAAAGATTATAGAAGAGGCATCGTTGGTTAGATACAACATGGTATAGGAAATAGTTCCACTTTTCTAGACCTTATCCTAACTAGTCAGCCCTAAGGGAATTATTGTAACTTGATATACATCCCTACCCTTTATAAGGGAAAGTGAGATATGTTTGTAGGGATGGCTTCTTCCTCCTCCAACAGCCGAGAGCTCTTGAACTTGTAACACCTCCATTAATGGTGCTTAATGTAATACACCGATCATAGTGAAACCCCGTGGATGTAGGCTTCATTAATGGCTGAACCACGTAAAAACCCTTGTGTTCATGTTTACTTTGATGCACTTCATATCTTCTTTGTTGAGTAGATCTTCATCTTGAGTGTTGGATTCAAAGTGGGTGTGGTTGTAGAATTTCTACATCTACACCATTTTTATTTGTTCTGCTTGCCTCTGCCCGATTTGACTGGTTTGGAAGAAGTGTCAAAGGAACATTGGATTTTTATCATCTTATATTTACCCCCAAGTCACTCTATTTTGACCGAAGATCAGATTTCCCCGTAAACAAATTAGCTTTCCCTTTATCAATAATTAAACACAAAGGTGGACCTCCTGTTATCTTCCGTGGTGGGGCCCACATATTTGTGTCTCTGCACGATTTTCAAACGGCTGTTCATACAGAACCACTGTATTTTTTTTTAACCAAGCTTATAAAAATTAAGGGACGTCTTTTTTTTAAACCAAGCTTACAAAAACTTAGGGACATATATATGTTTTTTAACCAAGCTTACAAATACTTGATAGAACATTTATACAAATACAATTTGTCCACAATTATTAACTTCATATTCATTGTCATTTGTCATCTGAAGAAAATTTAGGTTAATTCTTGTAAGATATGTTGGATATTTTCATAAATATTTGTCGTTATCCGGGGATGGGGCCCCCTCCCGCCTGTGACCGGTTTCAAAAATTTCTATCGACACGTCTCTTCCCATTAGGTTTCTTACCAAGAGATACCATTAATGGATGCATGTTGAAATCGTTTGTTGGAGATGAAAATACATCTCTAAAATGCATGAATTCCTCTTTAAATAGCAAAGGCTTTCTCCATTTCGATCATCAAAAATCTCTTTCTCTCTAAGCATCTTCAGAATCAATTACTGTGTGTTCTTGGTTGGGTCAAGTACAACCTTTGAATCCAACAACGTTGTTAGGGTTTCATTGTATCCTGAAAGAAATATTTCGCTGCTCGATTGTACTCATCAATTATTTGGGAAAGATCGAAATAGTTGATGAAAAGAATCGCAAGGCCTTGAAGTTCCAGTAATACAACATTCTTTTTTGTTCTCTGAATTCATCCTCTGAGTACCCATTTTCCAACAAGATAGTGTCCATGTAAGATTTTTCATGGATCCTCCCTCATTATCATCTTGACAAGAATTTAGAAAGCTTATAAAAAGGGACTAAATCAAATATGAGACACTATAAAGAAAAACTCAATTGGAGGTTCATCGTACCTAATGATATAATTCTCACCCTTCATTGGCATCTACAACTCTCTAATAAAACAAACATCACATTATGAGACTTCATCCCAATCTGTTATCATGTGAAGCATTATTCTTTTTTCTGATGGAAATGCAACTTGTATTAATCAAAAATAGAGTACAAGAGATTTATGAGCTCATTTTTGTCAAAAACATTGGAAATAACATTAGATGTTAAAACTCTTTGCTAAATATGGGATGACATGTGTCGAAGATGCTTTATTCGAGCTTCTTTAGCGATGTAATCCGCTGCATAGTTATATTTCATGTTTATATACTTTACCTGAGCCTGAGCATGTGAAGCATTTGGAAAGAGAGGAATGAGAATATTATAGCTACGGGTTATGTGAAAGTTAATATAATACTTATTCACTTGGTCTTTGGTGATTAAGGAAAGCTAAATACTATTTATTCACTTGGTATTTAATTGTTAAGGATTTTGAAAACCAAGATTATCATTCGGTTATGGTTAATTGGCCTAGTCAGTTTTTTCCTTATTTATAGGTTCGTTTGATCTAGTAGCCTATTACTAGTTTTTTTCCCCTTAATATTATGCTTCTCTTGTTGAACCCACTTTTCTTTCTGATTAATAAATTTTCTTTGGTGATAAAAAAAAAACAAAGAATTTTTAGACACTAGCAAATACAACTACTTATGTGTGTGTATTCATTTTACTCGGTAAGATCTTGGGATATAATCAATTCTTGGTTGAATTACAACCTTGTAATGGCCCTCTTTAGGTGGTGTGAGTAGTAAATATTTGTTGTCATCATGGAACCATCCAAACGGTGACTTAGGCAAGTGAAAATCACAAAGGAAGTTTTCTCTCTAGAATTTCGAAAAATTATTACATTTGCCTTGAAATTCTAAGTTATCCTCTTAGATTTTTTTAAAATTGTTACTATTGGCTTAGATTGCATAATTTTTACATAAATTTTGTAATTTTCTTTGAAAATAATTTTACTAGATTAAATATCACAAGATTTTACGCTGGTATTAAAATTTTGTGTAAACAATAAAAATATCATAAATTTTAAAAAATGTAATTTTAATTTAGAATAGTTATTAATTTGTATGGTATCTTACTGGCCCTTCAAACAAAAAAAAATCGCTAATAATTTTCGGGTGAATTTTTAACTCATTTTATATATTTCTCCACCCAACATTTTTTTTTGCCTTTGTTACTGCATCCGAGGGACATAAATCGAAAAGCGCGAACAATTATCTATTAGTATGATGTCACGTATAAAATCCACGGTCTTTATATTCGTAAAGATAGGAAGAGGGGAATGAAAACATGGGGGTACCAAAATATACCACCAACTTTTTCTTAGGAAACCTGTATGGACTAAACTCGAATACAACCGAGAGTTCAACCTAATGAATCTCAATCAAGGAATTATACGATGAGCTTATATCTCTATCTCTCATAATTATAATGTTTACATAACCAAGTCCGTGACCCTAATTATGTGTGAGAGTATTTGGACGATTCCAAAGATCAATATCCAAGAACCAATCAAGTCGTATCCAACAAACAAGGATGAATGTATCTACTTTGATTGATTAACGTACAACCTGTGATATTTCAATTATAAAAATAAACAATATAATGCGGAACAATAAATAACACAGACACTAGAATTTTATTAACGAGGAAACCGCAAATGCATAAAAAAAATCCGGACATAGTCTAGATTTGAACACCAAACTGTATTATGCCGCTACAGACACTAGCCTACTGTCAGAACTTCGGACTGGAATGTAGTTGAGACCGAATTAAAAAATCATAACAATTCAGTTACAGTCGCGCTCCTTACGCCTCTTGAATCCAGCAGGACTCAGTGCAATTGATTACCTTAGCTAACGTCCTTTATAGCCTAAGAGTTGCTTTAACTCAATTGAAGACTTTAAACCAATATGCCTTCCGCAGATAAGCCTATTTGGGATTTTCGTTCTGATAAAATATCAAGGTGAGGTAGAAAATCGATTGCAATAGAAAAAGTATAGCAAACCTCAAAATCCGGTCGTACGACTCCCAAAGAGCAGCCTAGATTATTATTCACGTTACAAGTCGAAACTTGTAGAATCATAAAGTCTGAGATGGAGATATTTTGTTATTTTTATCTATCTTGTTTGAGTGAGAAACTCAACAATCAAAACTAGATCAAGATACTCTAAATATCAAGATAAAGATAGTTGGACCTGGCTTCAAGAATCCCTAAGTGAATTCTTTTTATTCGCTAAACCCTAGAATAGTTTGAAGGAGACGACTCTAGTTTAGAACTAAGACACACAAGAATAGTGTCAGGGATTCAAAAATCCCAATTGTTAGAGGTTCTCCTTTTATATGTTTTCAATATCAAGCTTGCTTTAGGTTTAAGCTAAGATAACTTTGGAACCAAGCAATCAATAATCACCGTTATGAAAAACTTGACTTGAGATTAACATAGTAGAATATGCACTATGGTTAGGATGGACCGTAACTGAATCGTGTATAATGACCTCTGTTCATGTAGGTTAGCCGAAACTATCCAATTGAATTATATACTTAACCATTTTCATATAACACTTTAAGACTTTTCATGAATCATACATATGATAAAAATATGTCTAGATAGTGTTTTTAGAGAGTTGTTCAAATGCTGATTATCTTATAAAAATAATTTTGATGCATCTGAAAATATTCGACAGGGTAAGTACGTGTATTCGACCTGTTCGTGAATGTTTATGTCATGGTACGTGTACCGGGTATGGATACCCTTAAGAAAAGAAATAAGTTCAAGAACTCACAGATCTTTTATGGTTTGCATACTGGGTATGTGTATCGACAGATCTTTTCCGGTTTGCATATCATTCTTGGTTCACGGTCACAGACCTTTTCTGGTATGGATACAGGGTATGCGTACCAAAAAGTCGTTGATGAACTATAGCTACGCCGGTACGTAAACTGGGTACATGTACTGCGGCTCCGGACTTATAACAGTTCTCCCAGTATGTGAACTGGTATGCATACTATCATGTATCCAGATTAACAGTAGTTTTATATCTCTCTAATAATCAATTCGAAACATTCCCGAATAACGTCAATGACGCATATCATTGTTCCTGGCTATTTTCAAATGATTAAATCTTGAATCATTACTTAAGTCATGAACAATAAATTGTTATTAACCGAATTCATCAAGTGTGAATAAATGTTCTTAAGTATAAGAAGTCATATTTCGAGAACAATATATAAGATAAAGTTGACTCGAAATTTCTGTTATGCATGTGTTGTCTAATTTATTCATGCGACAATGTCTCAAAAATATATACGTGAAAACTTGAGAAGTATGTGGTTTAGTCTTTACTTTACCTTTTGATGTTGTAGTTCTCCAAAGCTCCTGTTGATATTCGCCTTCAAATGGTAGAACGCAGTGATATCCGAATCTCAAGCACACATTTCTATCTTAATCTGAGACTTGACTAAATGTAGACTAGAAATCAAGATATAGTTTTGACAACTAAATTTGACAACAAGTTTGAGATAACAACAATTGTGAGTTTGACGGAGTAATGCTCTAATAGGGAATACACATGCATGATAAGATGATATAGCAGGAAGAAAAAAAAGATTGCTAAAAACTCACCTCGACTCGTACACATATACTAGCGAGAAGGTGACTATAAAGTCGCTAGACTTGGAGGTGCCATATCATGAATAGTGTAGTAATGAGCCATGAGAGTGAAGTGACACAAAGAGTTTTATTGAATATATTGAAAGAGTTCATTGTCGGAGCTATGTACTATATCTCGTCCTAGAGTTGCGGTCTATGTTCTTGGGCGGGACGAGCGAGACCGGACCAACATATTCCATGCGATGAGTTAACTAGTTTATGACTCTATGTATATTATAGATATAAATAAATAAATTTTTTTATAAGTCAATATAAATAACCAAAACTAACACTAAAAAACCAAGATTACTACAAGGGTATCAGATTACACGAGAATGTACCAAATCCATATAATGCAGAATTATCATAATCATAAGATTTACTACATTGGTACCCATGTGTAAATTAGTACCCCGTAGTAATCTTGTAAAAAACTTGATTTTTCTTACGTCTGTGTGAAACTTTGAATCATATTATGAGAGGCAAGTTCAATTTTTCGAAACATGAAACTCACTATATCGATGAGGAGTAAGAGTAGAATACTCTTCCTCTAAAAGGATAGAGACGTTCTTGTCCTGCAAGCTCCTTATCATAATACTTTAGTTCACCCCTTACTTGAGAAAACAAAGCAATTATAACTTATATCTCTTTTAAAATCATAGTAAACCAAACCATGTACATGTACAAGTTTTAATGTCGAACTGCGTAAATTGCTCTGTAATTATAAACTTTTTTTTTATGGTCGATTTTTAATTTGCTATTTCCTAATACCTTTGTATTGCTTGTTAGGTTTTATGTATTCGTCTTAGACTTTATAATCGTCTATATATAGCTTCAAGAATGAAGAAAGAAAATAATAGGCTTCTGGTACTCTGTATTACACGTGGCTCACAAATTATTTGGACCTCACTATTGTGCTTATTCAATCGAATAACATTAACGATTCTTCTCTCGTAGAAAAGAGAATGAGACCTTATGGATTAAGATTGAATTTCACTACCCCACCGTAAAAAGTGGCAGTGACCAAGTTACATAAACATTATAATAGTCTGAATTAAAAAAAAAATTAAAAGAATTCTCCTCATATGTTCTCAATTGAAAATTTATTACAAATGACATAGACATTTGCAACATACATTATATCAAGTCTGTGCGCCAGAAAAATGTCTGGAATTTTAAAATTACTAAAAGTTTGGTTTGGATATCCAAAATCAGAGCTAATAATATATCTTTTTTCCTTGACTTTTGCGTACATTCTTTTGAGCAGCTGAAGAGTTGGTTCTGAGTCGCTTTAAAAAGTAATCGTATGTCCACCCAATTCTGTTGCCCACCGGAAAGCCGCTTAACCCCCATCATTTTTAGTTCCTATCTTGTTAAGCAATTTTCATAAGTTCCTTTTTCTTTAATTATGTAACCTGCATAATATACAAGAGTTGGCCCTATTCCAGAACTTGTTATAGGATTTGACATTAACAAGACAATACTAATCCTATAACTTAGGAAGGGAATTTATTTTTGATCCTGTGGTGGTGTTATCACTCAAAGGATCATAATACATGGATTGTGTAATACTAAAGTTTGAATCGTAAACTGTGACCATATTGTTTATTAATCTTATTATCATAGTTGTCGTTTCGGTACTGTTTTGAGTTTCTTTTCTGAACATTAAGTTTCATTGTTCCTTCCATACATGCCATATTACAATGTTGCATAATTCAGCTCATCTTATCTGCATATTATCTCTATTTGTTTCCTTTTGAATTTCTTTTCTGAACATTAAGTTACATCGTGCTTTCCATACATGCCATATTACAATGCTACAGAATTCAGCATATACTATCTGCATATTATCTCTACTTGTTTTCTCAGACCAATTTGTTAGTCGTTCATGGAAATTTAAACTCCCATTAATTACACAGTATATGTTGATGTTCAAATGCTTCTAAACCTGTTTAATAATACATTGCATCAGAGAGTAAGAAAATTTCATACGTGCCTCATCAGCCTCGAAAATTTTAAAGGGAGAAGAAACTTTTTAAAAGTTGGATAAATGAAAGAAGAGAAACAGAATTAATTGGGAAATTAAATGTCATCTAGAAAAACAATTTTTGTTCACATTTTAAATTTTCAATAAAACTCGTATCAACAAAAAGGTAAAATATGTCAAGGGGGTTATATTAAGTGTGAACTAAAATGCTGGGATACTCAGTACATAATTAGCTCAACACTACAAGGATTAAAATTAAATTCACAATCATGTGGGGTTAATTAAAGTAAAATAGTGGTAGCCGTTTACAAGAGCTATAAAAAGAAGAAAGCTTTCGTTTTAATTGAATCCGGTACTCAAATTTTTTCGAAGTGATCAGAAGAACGTCGTTTTCTTTAGATCTTGATTCTTCTTCTCCTTCTTCTAAACTAATTCTTTATAAACGAATACGAATCAAGAAAACAAAAAAAATTCAAATTAACTTCAGTTCGTGTCATCGGATTGTTAATTCTTATCAGCGACCAGACCAGGCTTCGATTATTCTTCACTCTCTCTGTACCATACTGATTCATAGTCCAATAAGGTGAACAAAAGTGTACAAATTCTTGTTCTCTCTATAGAATTATCGACACTTGCATCCTCTGTTATTATCAAGTATCAACACTTGCATCTCTGAACTGCAGAAAATTCGCAGAAGTGAAGAATGATTGTGAGAATTTGAGTTAAGATTAGGGAGATTTATGAGAATGTTTTTGTTTATTATGGGAACATTGTCGTACTAGATTGCTCAATTAATTAAACTTTTCTTTTTTTGTAAACAGAGTATTTTGTTTTTTCAGTTTCAAACTATCCATATTTTGAGGTTTACTTTTCTGTATAAAAAAATGGGTTTGTTTTTGTTACCATTAGAGAATTTGGTGAAGTGTTTCCAGATCTGGGGCTGTTAATTTGTTTTCATTTTCTTTCTTTCATGGTCAGTTTCGGTTTTTCTTTTGTCTTATTTACTGTTTCTTTTCTTTCTCTGCAGCAGATCTCTTTCTACATACATATTCATGCGTTTCGGAGTTTTGAGGTGACACAATTTGAAAAGAAAAGTTCATTAAAATGACATCGAAACCGGGTGAAGAAGCGATAGTGTCAAGTTACAACGAAACTGAAGACGATGGCGGAGGAAGAAGCAGAGATCAAGGTGATAATGAAGATGAATCAATGTTTAACGTCAAGAGTTTTCTTTGGCATGGTGGTTCTGTTTATGATGCTTGGTTTAGTTGCGCTTCAAATCAAGTATGTATAAGCTAAATTCTTACCAGGAAATTTAATCAATCACATAATTTAAATTGAGTGTAATTTGATTTTTTTGTTTATTGCAGGTAGCCCAAGTGCTGTTAACACTACCATATTCGTTTTCGCAACTTGGAATGTTATCGGGGATAATCTTTCAACTTTTTTACGGTATCGTTGGTAGTTGGACAGCTTACCTTATTAGTGTTCTTTACATCGAATATCGAAGTCGAAAAGAAAAAGAGAATGTCAACTTTAAGAACCATGTTATTCAGGTAACTTAAACAAAAAATCAACAATGATGAAGATTGAATAGATTACATGTTCTTACTTATCCAGAATTTTTAATCATTTACTAATTGAGTTTTTCTGTTTGATTAATGTAAAGTGGTTTGAAGTGCTTGATGGGTTGTTAGGACCTTATTGGAAAGCAATTGGATTGGCTTTTAATTGCACCTTTCTCCTCTTTGGTACTGTCATTCAGCTTATAGCCTGTGCAAGGTAAGATTTCTTCTTCTTTTTCCCGTTTTTCCGGCGATTAATCATTTTCTGATGAAATTATTGAACTGATTTTCAATTTTTGTTTCTGATGATGACAGTAATATTTACTACATAAACGATAGACTGGACAAAAGAACATGGACATACATATTTGGAGCCTGTTGTGCGACTACTGTGTTCATACCTTCGTTTCACAATTACCGTATTTGGTCGTTTCTTGGTCTTGGTATGACCACTTATACTGCTTGGTATATGACCATTGCCGCTCTGGTTCACGGCCAGGTATGTAATTACGATCAAAGAATTAAAATCTAATATCAGGTCAATTTTAATTTGATTGGCTTAACGCAAGATTATCCCGCTGATGAAACAGGTTGAAGATGTTCAACATACCGCTCCCACAAAACTAGTGTTGTATTTCACCGGAGCCACAAATATTCTCTACACTTTCGGTGGTCATGCTGTTACTGTGTAAGTTGCAGCTTTTTATGCTGGGCGACCGATTCAACAAATCATGGATGCTATCTTTGTGTCATATTGCCCATGTCATATCATTAGAAGTACAGTTTGTGCACCCTGACTCACTGTCTGTGTGGCTGACTGTGTTATTCTTTTTACTTTTGGTAAAAAGGCTAGGAGGAATGAAAGTTAGGATTCTTCTTTAGTCCGTGTGACCAAATTATGGAACAGTCACCTAACTCAGACGATAGCTTTGAGTCAGACTGTAAATTCCTTGTGTTATAAATTCTGTATGAAAAAATTCTCTCCGTGACCAAAATTGGTGGTCCAGACTCCAAATAGTCGTCCGAAAGATTAGGCGAGAAAGTGTTTGGGCCACGAGTAGGAGCTCCGGTCTCCAGAAATTTTACCATATTCTGTATTTTCTTGAACCTTGAGTTATTAAACTGATTTTGTGGTAGTGCTTAATTTGTTTCAGTGAAATCATGCATGCAATGTGGAAGCCACAAAAATTCAAGTACATATACTTGATCGCCACATTATACGTATTCACATTAACCCTCCCCTCAGCCTCAGCAGTTTATTGGGCATTTGGCGATCAACTTCTAAACCACTCCAATGCTTTCTCTCTTCTTCCTAAGAACGCTTGGCGTGATACTGCCGTTATCTTAATGCTTATTCATCAAGTAATCATTTATTTGATCACATTATTCACCTCCCAAAGCTTTCAATTTCACTTTTTTCTAAATTTATAATTTGTTCGTCGTGCTAATTGAACTTTGTTTTTATGCAGTTCATCACATTTGGGTTCGCATGTACGCCATTGTATTTCGTGTGGGAGAAAGTTATCGGAATGCACGATACGAAGAGTATATTTTTACGGGCACTCGCTAGACTGCCTGTGGTAGTACCAATATGGTTCCTTGCAATTATTTTCCCGTTCTTCGGGCCCATTAATTCTGCTGTTGGTGCACTTCTTGTCAGCTTCACAGTCTACATTATACCGGCCCTTGCTCATATGCTCGTGTACAGAAAAGCATCTGCCCGTCAGGTATACATGATTCCTCCTCCTATCTCCCTCTTACCCGTACTGTCCTCTTAGTAATTTCCCCGGTGGCCCCTATTTTTTTTTAACTTTTCCTGCCCATGCTTCATGATAAATTTTGGAGACTGATCGACTGATCAGGGCATTTTGGTCATTTATCAAATAGTAGGACGAGTTTGCTATTTTTTGAAGAGATTTCACGGAATTACCAAATGATGATTATTGATTTAGTACGCCAAATTAATTGGTTGTACTTGGGTCTGACGATTTGATATCAAATGAATCTACACAAGATTTAGGATTTATTAGTCTGTCGTGTTGGTGGTTGGTACTACTGCTTATCAACCGGCGGAACCCACTTGGATGAAAATTAGTCTTTGGGCGAGAAATTATTTGAATTTCGTTCCACTTTTTCTCCCGTTTCCGTTCTCTTAATAAATTTTTTTTTCCGAACTTTGGAAAAGTACAAGGGTGTTTTTGTCCGTTAAAATATCTATGTACGGTCATGATCCAGTGTTTGGTAGAGCAAAGTTCCAAACATTGTTTGTATTTATTGTCTAGGTTCTTCTCTTCGGTGGGCCAATCTGAAATTAGTATAAACCAGTACCTGACAGCCATGACAACGGTGTAAAATATTTACCGGTGATTAGAAAGCGTCACCTGTAATTCCTACAATGTCAATAATACCCTTTGGGATTCCCTATAGTCGTAGTAAATTTTTAAGATTTAATTTGTTATAAGTAGGACCCAACTTTGATGGGGCACGTCCACATTAGTCGCAATTCAGCACATGAGTCCACGAGAGAGGATTAAATGTCTTGAAAATTTTGGAGGGAAATATTAAATAGTGACGGTGGGAAGTCTTTCTCAATTTTCATATCACACACAAGAACACAGTTGTATTATTAGCTGGCAAATGATCACTGACAGTTGTATTATTAGTCTTTCTCAATTTTGAACCAAGTCTGACTCAAAATGATTGATTTTGATATGTTCTTGCTTGTTGTTTTCAGAACGCTGCTGAGAAACCGCCATACTTCCTCCCGAGTTGGACCGCAATGTATGTGATCAATGTCTTCATTGTTGTATGGGTTTTGATTGTGGGATTTGGATTCGGAGGATGGGCTAGTATGACTAATTTCATTCGACAAGTTGATACATTTGGATTGTTCGCAAAATGTTATCAATGTAAACCTGCAGCACCGGCTGCGCTGTCGCCGAAATCGCTTCACCATTGATGGAAATGATCAACTCGGACATTGTCACCAACAATCAACAAAATCTCACTTTCTACTTCTTCTTGTATTATACGTGGGGTGTTAGCAAGGTTTCCCCCGACATGTTAGTGTGCTGTATTTTATTTTAATTTTTATAATTTTTTTCTTAAGTAGATGCATAGTGTGGTAATGATTCCTTAGCTATTTAAAAGTGTAGGATAATCAAGATTAAGGTTTTCTCTTTTCCCTTTCCTCACTTAACAGATACTCAGTAAGTTAAGTAATAATTAGTATCAGTAAAGAAATAATTGGGATTATAAATCTACTAAAAGGTCATTATTGCTAACATGTTCCCAAGTATCTTGATTTGTTTTTATCAGCATCAAATATCCAAGTGGGGGTTTGCTTGTGGCGCTACAAAGCAGTACTTATAACTATCCCTTTCCCATGTTAGGATCACAAATTAGTAATTACTAGCAAAGATCATTACTTATAATATATGGCGATGTGAATGAATATTTGGAAGGAATATCGACTGGACACTCTTACACTTATATAGTAGATGAAGAAAACTAAAAATCTTAAAACAAGTAACCGACCACCAACTAATGTACAAATGTGCTGCTGAATTATATGCTAAACTTGCATATGATTTTGGAGAATGCCTTAAATCTATTGTGTACTGAATGAAGTCTCAAGTTACTTATATCACATGGCTCACACTATATTACACCTTTCTCATGTGGCTCACTTTTATCTCTCTCTATAGTAGACTTTTATTGTTGCAGTAAGTATTACTTAGTTAAAGAATTTGGCCCTTTGAACATTTGTTCATACTTGATGAATTTCGGTTAAGAACAATTTATTGTTCATAATCGAAATCGTGATTCAAGATTATCATTCAAAAATAGCCTGGAACAGTGATACGTGTCATTGATGTTATTTGAGAATGTTTCGATTAGATTTAGAGAGAAATATAGAACTACTATAAATCTGGATACAGGACAGTATGCATATCAGTTTCACAAACTGGGAAAACTGTTATAGGTCCGCAACTATAGTACATGTACCCAGTACACATACCGACGTAGCTATATGTCGACAACGACTTAGTGGTACGCATACCCGGTATCCATACCACAAAAAAATTTTGAACCTGGATTGGTACGCATACCTAGTATGCATACCGAAAAAGAACTGTTGGTTTCGAAACCCGTGTGGTATCCATACCCGGTACGCAAACCGGAAAAGTTATGTAAGATCCAAAACTTATTTTTGTCTTAAGGGTGCACATACCAGGTACATGTACCATGACAAAAATAGTCACGAAAAATGTAGAGGACACGTACTTGCCATGTCGAATATTTTCATATGCACATAAAATTATCTCTGTGAAGATAATTAACATTTGAATAAATCTCTAAAAACACTATATAGACCTGATTGATCACATTAAAACTTATGGTTGTGATTCAAGCTTAAAAGTCTTAAGTGTTTATGAAAATGATTAAGTTTATGGTTCAATCGGCTAGTTTCGGTTAACCGTCCACGAACAATGTCTTTTTACACGGTTCAGTTACGGTTCATCCTAACCAGAGTGTATATCTTGATATGTTAATCTTATTTCAAAGATTCATATAACGGTGGATACCGTTTGCTTGATTCCAAAGATATCGTAGCTTAAACCTAAAGCAACCAATACTTTGAAAGTCTATATAAGGGAGAACCTCAAGCAACTGGGATCTTTGAATCCCTGGCACTATTCTTTGTGTGTCCTAGTTGTAAACTAGAGTCTTCCTCTCCCTAAAACCCTTTTAGGGTTTAGCGACTTAAAAAGACTTCACCTAGGATTCGTGAAGCCAGGTCCAACTATATTTTATCTTGATAGTTCGTGTATCCTGATTTTGTTTGATTATTGAGATGATCACTCGAACAAGATAGATAGAAATTGCAAAGTTCTCTTCGTCCAATACTTTGTGATTCCACAGGTTTAATACTTGTGAGGTGAATAATAATCTAGGCTGCTCTTCGGGAAGCATAAGTCCGGATTTTGAGGTTAGCTAGACTTTGTCTATTGCTATCGATTTCCAGTCTCACCTTGATCTATTGATCAGAAAGGAAATCACACATATATGCTTATCTGGGGGAGGCCGATTGGTTTAAAGTCTTCAGTTAAGTTGAAGCAACTCTTAGGCTGTAAAGGACGCCAGCTAAGGGAATCAATTGCGTGGAGTCTTGCTGGGATTCAAGAGGCTTAAGGAGCGCGACTGTAACAGAATTGTTGTGGGGGTTTAATTCGGTCCCAACTACATTCCAGTCCGAAGTTAGTTGGTGTTCAAATATGGACTAGGTCCCCAGGTTTTTCAGCAATTGTGGTTTCCTCGTTAACAAAATTTATGGTGTCTGTGTTATTTTTTTCTCCATATTATATCATTTATCTTTATAATATCACAAGTTGTATGTAAATAAATCAAAGTAGATACATCCATCCTTGTTTGTTGGATATGACTTGATCGATTCTTGGATATTGATCTTTGGAATCGTTCAAGAACTCTCACACGTAAATCAGGTTCACGGACTTGTCTCTGTGAACTTTTTAATTGTGAGAGAAAGAGATATAACTCTAAATATTGTTCGTTGATTGTGATTCATCAAGTTGAACTTTCGAAATTGTATTTAAGTTTGTCCATACATGTTGCCTTATAAAAAGTTGGTGGTGTATCTTGGTACCCCATAAGTTTTTAATTGGTATCAAAGCAGGCAAACACGCAAAGACCTAATAAGTCTGTATTTGAAGCAATCCGATTCTATGGACGAATGTACTATCTCTAATAATGTATCACCAATTCAGAATCAACCAGATAATTTTGTTCAAAGTTTGGGTCCAACACCTGAGGAAACTGTCAAATCTAGATCAATATCTAAACATCCTCTTGATGTGGAAACTATTGATAACTGGGAAACACGCTTAGAAGAACATCTGGATGAACTTTCTGATGAAGGTTACTCGGATATTGATAGAGATGTAGATGAGGAAATCTCAGAGTATGTTAAGCTATTGAAACCGTTGGAAAAGAGAAAGATGACAACTTTTCATCTTACACAGTTTCTGAATGATCTCTATCGAGAAAACAAGAAATTGAGAAAAAAATTTACTCAGGTATTTATGGTTAAAATTTCCTTAACGATTTGATCCTCTAAAATCGTGAGAACAACCTAAGTAAAAAGTCACTTGAATGTGATAATCTTCATAAAGATTTCTATAAGTTGGAAGAGAAACTTGCAGCAACAAAAACAAGGATTTACTCAAGCAAATAAGTTTTTATTACAGAGAAAGCGCTTGTCTCGCTCGAGAAAAACTCCTTGAGGCTAATTTAGCTACTGCTCCTAATAAAATCAAGATATTGGAAGAGGAATTGAAAAAGTTCAATACTAGCTGAAACAAATAAACCACTATGCTAGGAGCAAGTAAAAATCATCGTGATACACGAGGATTGGGTTATAAAAGGAATATATGCTCCTAGTATTAGCAAAGAGGTAAAATTTGTCAAGGCTAGTGATTCATCTCAACCAAAGGTTTCCACTAATGGCCAAAGTGAAATACCTACACCGGAAGTTAAGGTTCGAAAGAGAAAATTATATCAACCTCCAAATCCAGCACACACAAATCCAAGCAATAACATTCCTTATGTTTCCTATTATTGTGGAAATAAAGTTCGCATGCAAAGGGGATGTCATTTCCGTATATGGGATGAAAAGCTTCACGATGTTCTTGTTTGGGCATCACAAGAAGTGATCAAACCTAGATCATATGTTAAGGCTAACACCCTTGACATTCCGGGTTGTCAACGTCCAACCTGTAAGCAAAGGAATCAGTGTTGTGACAAACCTAGATTTTCCCTTAAACGTTTTACAAAGCATTTTCACAATTGTAATGATTATCAAAAGGATAAATTTGTAAAGACGAAGACAAGATCCGATGATCCCAATTGGAGAAAGACTAACTTGCAAAAGAATAGTCAATCCGATTCTCTTTCGACAAACCTTGAAAATAATAATGGGAAGAATATTCTGATTATTCCTAAACACACTCATAAGTGGGTACCAAAGAAAGTTAATGATGCATTGAGTGTAAAAAGGAATAATCTCCCAAAAAATTCTATGACTATGTAAAAGGCAGAATCCATGTTTTTGGAAGTTCAAAATTTCGTGGGAAAGATGGATTTCGATATGAATGGGTCTAAAAGTGATCTCTTTTGTGATAATCTAAAAGTGATACACAAGAATTGATGGAAGAAGAAACAAAATAAGCCAAAAACTATTGATGGTGAAAAATCCATAGATGCGAAAAAGTTTGTTTCATGTTCACCCCAACACAACTTGATTTTGTTGAAAGTGCATCCTCACCGAGAAATGCCCTATTGTAAATACGACAAGATTTTGTTTAAATATTTGGTAAAGCCATAGGATTCACGATTGGATTCTCTTAAAAGGTATGTCTATACACCCGAGCAAGTTTTATGATTTCATTATTATATGCTTGATGCCATGATCTTTTGATATCAAAAACGTTTTTGTTTTAGTACTCTTATTTTTTCGCCAAGTGATTTGGTGGAAACCCGAGTATTATTTTGATTGGTTGTTTAAATATATACTTGAAGTTCAATACCCAATTTTTTGGGAGACAAGTATATTTATATCTAACTTGTTGAGCCATGCTCCAAAGAGATGATTCCATGTCAAGATGTTTGTAATTTTTTTTCTAAATGGTTATGACAATAATACATAGTGGTTGTCATACTTGTCTTTTATGCACCTATAAAAATTTGGTTCTGGTACCCTGTGTATCGTTCATGCATACCTAATTTGATTTGTGTTTAAGATTCTTAAATGTTCAGAATTAAAGAAACAAATAGTGTCGATGACTTGTTGTTTTTGTGAATTGCAAAGAAGAAAGTTCAAGAGTGGGCAGCGGTATGCATGCCTCTGGGGATTTGCATTTTCTTCTTTGTCAAGGAAATCTTTTAAACGCTTTTGGTGTCCATTCTTGGTGTAAATCCAGACGGAAAAGATTGATTCTTCCCTCTAGGAGCAAATCAACTTGTATGTTCTTTACAAGTTTATATCTTAGATAAGATGATCGCAATACTTGATCCTCATGGAGATATATTTGTCTTTTAATTTATGTGAATTGAACTGATATTTCATATATGCTCAAAAGTTAAACCTATGAAGTTATATGAACTAAAAGTGGAATAAACTTTGTGAGAATTTTTTGCAATATTGATTTACTCATAGTCACACTCTTGTGTACTGCACTATCTACTTCGTAAGATTTTCTTATGTTGAGTCATATCGATTAAAATTATCTCTTTGTTTGTAACTGCCGTTAAGATCAATTTATGTCGATGATAAGGATACAAATCCATGTGATTTGCTAATGTCCGACAAAATTCTTCTTCTTGTAGTTGCAGGATTTCCCACACTACACCCTTGTTAAGATTTTGCTATAATCAACTGTGAATTGAAGATGAAAAACGACACCTTATTATTTTGGTTTCAGAAATGTTTACAGAAATGGGAGAATTCAAGATTACAACTATTCTCTTGAAATTTCTCTCTCTTCAAGACTTTCTTAACTCTCAAAAATATATCATCCTTTTCTGGACACCTTGGGTCTATATTTATAGGGTAGTTACATAGTGGATGACAGCTAAGTTTTCCTCTTATTTCGGGTTGATTCTGAGATAGTTACAATGTTAAATCTCGCAAGTTTTGTAACCATCGCAGAACAAACATACTTTTCTCAAGTTTTCTTCAATCGTCAGTTATTACGTCACTCTTTTGAAGGCTTTTGTGACACTCGTGAAGTGTAGTCGAAGATCTTGCGGTAATGCTCGTTGGGAAGTATCGTTAACCTCGCAGAGAATAGGTGTAGCGATATTCTGGTCCTACATCTTTCCTCTTCTCATGTCTTTTCTGCGAAGAAGAAAAGATCACGAGAACTTTAAAATGCCGCAACTACTTATCTCTTCATTAATCTTTCTTCTGACACGTTTTTGTATCCTTTGCCAGCTGTTTTTCACATATTCTCTCTTCTAATAAATTTACGACACGTCCTCTCTAACCGCTGCGATCTGACCGTTCATTTCTTTTCTTTGCATTTATTGCGTTCATCTTCTCGAGAAACCTCTTCTTCTATAAATACTCCTTTCATTCTTTTCTTTTCCTCTTTTTATTTTCTTCTTCTTTCTCTGCGTAACTTCTCTGCAAGTTTACTGTTCTTCCGTAAATTGCGCGTCTCTCATCGCTGTGATTTCTTTCTTATTTTTCAACCTTTTCTTTCATTCCCATACTAAAAAATGGTTGTTGCTGGTGCTAAAAACTTGACTGCTTTTAATGAGATGCGATAAAAGCTCAAAATTAAATGTTTTACCTTGTCTACAATTCCAGGTCAAAGCCCTAAATCTGAACTTTCTCTCAAACTATTTTCTGATCATCAATGCTCTCGCCAGAAAATCATAATATCACTAGGTTAACTTGAAGCTGGTCTTCCCCTTCCTCTCTATGACCCAGAACTCCCATTATTCTATCAAATAATATCTGACGAGAGGTTCTCGCGAGCGATATATCAATTAGGTGGAGATTGTATTAGATTGTTGCTTGAATATGCTTCTCGCGGTGCTGATAAAGGATCTCGCTATCCTGAAGCTCTGAAGAATCCTAAATTTAAAGATGTTCCCATTGTCTCTGCAGATTATACTGTGGAGAATTTCTTCAAAAATTACAAGATAGTTCCTATGAAGTGGGATAGCACTTGCTGGGGTGTTCGTTTGAAGAAAGAAAATATTGCTGATGATAAGGATATTATGTTAGACATTGATTGGCATACACCTACTAATCAAGGCCCTCGCCACTCCAGCGATGATAAGTGGTTTATCTTTCCGTTATATCTTGAAGGTCCTTATATATCTGGTTCTCTCCTATTACCTGCGAATCTCTCAGAGTATAATCCATGGGTCTTCAACAGGTCTGAAAGATCTAAAGAAGTATATCCTCTCAACTTTTTTGCATTATTATTATTCACTATCTTCTTCATGTTTTTATATTCTCGCTAATTATTTTGATCTTTCTTAGATTGATAGAATGAAGCTCAGTTATCAAACTTTTAGGAAACCCAGCACTTTCTTAGCTCTTAAATCTTTCACGGATGAAGTAAGAAATATCTCCTCCTAAATTTTAACAATATATTGTTGCCCCTATTTCTTATCTTCATCTGTGCTCGCAGGAAATCGAAGAACTAGAACCAATAAAACCCGTGAGAACTAAGGAGAAATCTTTAAAGGTTAAATCTATTGTTCCTCCCAAAGGGAAGTCTTCTTCCCCTCGCGGTGAAGAATCTGGCGATCAGGATAAATCTACTGTTCCTCCTAAAGGGAAGTCTTCTGCCCCTCGCGGTGAAGAATCTGGCGACCCTCCTTTGAAGAAAAGGAAGACCCGACCTTCTTCTTCTTCTTCAACTCCTCAACCCACTCCAGAGAATCCAAGTGTTGATTTTAACAAGGATAATAATGACGAGGATTTTAATGATAACAGCTTCCCTTCTATAAAGAATTATTCTGATTCTGATTCTTCGAAGGCTCATTTATCCAAAAAAATTGGCAAGAATATATTTGGTATCCCAAATGAGTATGGAGATGAAGCTATTAATGAAATATCCCAGTCCCTCGCCAATGTCTGCGATGCTCCCATACTAGCTGACAGCGATACCCTTCGCGGGGTTTCAAGATCGCTGACTCCAAGTCTTTTAAATTCACTTGGCAGCCTGGTATGTTTTTACTTGTTCATCCTTTTTGTGTATCTATTGATATTTTTGTCAGACATTGATTTATATAGTTCTATTGCAGGTTGGAAGAGCCGCTTTTGTTGTTGCTTCTGATTTAGACAATAGGTGTATTACTTATGAAAAGAAAGCTGCTAATCTTCGTCAAGATAAAGAAAAACTAGAAGCTGAAGTTATTGAGCTTCGCAGGAATAATAAGCAGCTGGAAACTGAAGCTTCAGTCGACAAACAAAAAATCTCTGATCTTGATAAAGCCAATCAACAAATCTATGGTATGATTCATTTCTTTTCTCTTTTGATTCTTCTTACCCTATCGCAGCTTATTCAATCAACAATTTTTGCAGATATTTATGGTCTTACTGACGAGGCTACATTCTTCCAATCTTTCCCTGAACCTGTAGATGATAATACCCTTCTTGCTTGCCTTAATAGTTCTTTAAGTAACTTCTCAGATGATAGGATTAGATCTCTCTCTACTGATGAACTTAAATCCAAACTTAATCTCTTAAAAATTGAACATAGGTTCAATTTAAATTTAACCAACAAGTTTAAGAACCTTTATCTTAGTTCAAAGGAAGAAGTGAATATATTAAGAAAAAGGAATAGTGATCTTATTGATGAGAATGATCTTGCTGTTAAAAACGGCTCCAAGACCCTAGCAAACTTTCATAAAACTCTTCTTAATGTTCAAACGGAAAGAGATAAACTTATCCGTGACAATGAAGATCTTCTTGCGAGGGAAACTCAAGTTCGATCTCGTCTCCTTATTAATAGCGATGATGAGTTTGCTTGGGATGCGAAGATTCTTGATAACGCCAAAACTAATTTAGGTGTAGATGTTAGTCTTCATGCTGATCAAGCGGCTTTAATTATAGACATGATTTCTGAAAGAGAAGGTTATCACTCTTATGATTTCCCTGAATTATTTCCTAACTGAATCATCTTTATATGTATTAACTTTGTTATCATTTGCTCGCAGCATCCTAAAAGAACTATCGTAAAAGATTTGATGAGTTAGAAGAAGAGAAAAGCCAACTCGCTGGAAATCTATCTTCTCTCAATGAAAAGTATTCTAGATTGAAGGAAAAATTGAAAATCTCATCTTCAAATTTTAGTAATGCCCTTCTCCGTGTTCGTAATGACGCTGTTAAACTAGTCTGTGATGATCATGGTATTCCTCATTATATATACCCCGATCTTGCAAAGGAAATTCCAGATGATTCCCCAAATTTAGTTACCTCTGATAGCGAAGCTGAGGAGTCTAGAGAGGATGATAATGATGAAGAATTATCTAGCGAGGAAGAGAAATCTGACATAGATAGAGATGATAATGATAATGATGAAGAAGAGAAATCTGGTAATGAAGAGAAGGATGAAAAAGAAAAGAGCTCTGATGAAGGTGGTGATGGATCTACTTAGTCTTGTTTCTTCTCTTTTTCTTCGTTGTAAATTTTGTACATTTATTTTTTGCTTTTCGTAACATCGCTGCGAGCTTCTCCAACTTGATGTGTAAACTTCTTTTGCTTTTATCTGTATGAATTAGAAAATTCTTTTTCTGCAACATAATCAATCAATCATAATTATTATCCTTGTATCATCTATGCAATTTTATCATATGATGGATGAATAATAATTTCATCATTCTATGCATTCCTATACTTGCATCTATTATTCATCTGCAATATGAGAAAATTGAGTAGAGATTAGATATTAGATATTAGCTGTGAATCAAATTAAATTTGCCTCAATATCGGCGATGTTATCGCTAGTAACAATTGCATAACTTTATGATCTATGCGTAGAATCGCAAATCTCATAAATTCTGCGAGCATTATCGCAATAATCTTATGGTCTTATTATGCCTTCCTAATTAAAGGTCTTATTTTGCCACATTTTTCTTTCTGCGACAAAATCGCAGGACGTCTTTACATTTGCATGTATTGACCCATTGATCTTGTCTTATCAATATTTTTTCAACATCTCTGCGAAAATATGATAAGTATAAACTCTCTTGCAAGAATTAAACCTTATGACATTGCCGTCTTGCGATGAAATCGTAGGACGTCTTTACACTTTCATGTAAAAACCCATTGATCTCATCTTAACTTTTTCTCTTTTGGCTAGTTGCCTTTGTATAACTTTCGTCACGCGGTAATATGACAGGCCTAAATGTTCTTGCGATCACAAAGCCCCATGACATTGCCGTCTTTAGACACTTATCAGCTCCCTAATGGAGGGTTCCGCCCTTATCTTCCCCCTGGTTGCCCCTTCAAGGAGGGCACATCGTCCATACAAGACTAGCTCCTCCTATCCAGATTTACCAACAACCAGCTGTTTTCGCATCCTCTTGTCTTTTATGCCTATATGGCTTATAGTTACAAGACTTCACCCTAAGTGGGGTTTTCTTCAGGCCGAGTGCATCGTAGCCAAGACTTTCCAAGGATGGCCAGGGTAGTTTCGTACGCCACGGGCACCCTTGACTCAACCGTGTACCTCGGCGCCTTGGTCATACTTAGCATTCCTTAGAAGAGGTCCTTAGTCGTCCAATCAGGGCATAACCTTATATAATTGGAAATCCAAGATCCCTCTCCTGGATAGGTTTTCTTTAACCCTAATATCTTCATAACTCAGGTTCCAGCAGCGGTATAACCTTTTCACTGAGTCATGTCAAGAGATACCCCCTTATATGACGCACTATTAGGTCTTACATTTGCCTCTTGCGAAATTGTATTCGCGAACTAAGGTGCACGCCATAAAGGTTCGTCCCATTCTATTAATCTCTGCGATTTTTTTTTTCGTATTTCTCACGAGCATTGTAACTCTGATAAAATTTCATTTCTTTGATTTTCTTGTAAAATTTTGCAATTCTTTCAAACAGAGTACTTTTTTCAATTGTATTTTCTTTAAACAAATTCTGCGTAAGTTTCTTTAAATTTCATCATTTTACCTTTCTACTTACTATCTTCTGGTTCTGCTTTTCTGTAACGTTTTGCTGTTTTTTCTTTATCTGCGAGCTACTCGCCATTATCTTCCTCTCGCTGCTCTATTGAATCAACCATCAATCTTTCACATCTCTGTCATTGCTTGATGTTATACTTCCAATTGCTCTTCTTCTCAGCTCTTTCCTCGCAAGATTTTATATCAATCTCATAACATTTCTTGCTTTCTCCCCAATCTCCCTTAATAACTCCAACACCATTAGGATGAGGAAATTTAACACACTGGTGGAAAGTAGATGCTACACCTAATATCCCATGTAGCCAAGGTCGACCAATCAGGGCATTGTAAGGTGATTCAATGTCAACAACACAGAACAAGATCTTGGAAGTTATCCCTTTCAATGGAATCCGCATTTCAATTTCCCCTTTGGGTTTATTGGCAGTACCATTAAAACCATAGATTTTATATGTTGATGGAATTAGATCTTTGTCTCTTCCACCCATGGTCTTATAGGTATGATAAAATAATATGTCAACTGAGCTGCCTGTGTCTATCAGAACTCTATTGATAGCCCAAGAATCTTCATTTTCATCATCATTTCCTCCATCTTCTTTTTCTATTTGCTTTGGATTTATCTCTAATCTTACTACCAATGGATTATCATGCTGCTCGCCAGGTTCTGGTACTTCTTGTGCAGTGAAAGATATAATTTGTTTCTGCCATTCTTCTAATGGCAAGGCTCTCGCGATATTCATTATCTCTTCCATATGTGTCTCTCGCGAAGACTCTGCTTAGAACATTATCATGGAAATCCTCTATTGTTCTGTGTGAATGTACAATGGAATTACAAAAAAAATTCTTTGCTTTAGCCCCAACTTTTATTACGAATGATTCTGATTCTTTTATAGTATTTACCCTGCGAATTTCTGGTGCTGGAGGCAATCGCTGAAATTGTGGATGTCCTACTAAAAAGTGGTTTAGATTTCCTTGGTCGATCATCCTTAAAATTATTCTCTTGACATTCCTGAAATCATTTACTGTGTGACCATGAAAATGATGGTAATGACAGAATTCTTGACTACGATTATTAGGATGTGGTTCTTTTCCCATATTCCATGGTGACGGTATATTTTCCATCAAAATGATAGCTTCCCAGATTTTTTCTATACTAGCATTTAGAGGAGGCGTCTTAATTTCTTCCCATATGATCTTCTGATTTCCTTGGCTTCTGAAATTGTTTTGCCTCTGTCCACCATAAGTTTCTTGCGGATGATAAAGCCTTTGAATCTTATTATTCCCACCGCGATTGTAATAATTCTTCTCCCTTTCATATTCTTCTTGATGTCGACTGCCCATAGCTACCAACTTCTGCTGGTTATCAGTCTCCACTTTCTCTTGTTGTGTTTACGAGCTGCTCGCCACATTGTTAATCATTTTAGGAAGTAAACTCCCATTTGCTGCTACTGAATTGGTATTCGCGATTGGATATGATTCCATCTCATTTTGATTCTCCTCCAAAGCAATGTACTCTTCTTGTAGTTCTCGTAGTTCAGTCATAATGATTGTATTCTTGACTCTGAAAATTTGTATGTACAACAGATTGGTCGCGAACATTGCATTGATATAATACAAGATAAGATATCTCTCGTCTACTCTTCCTTCCATCTCACTGCACATTATCTTCCATCTTATGGTTAAATATTTCAGACTCTCGCCAACCCTCTGTTTTAATCCAAACAAATCTTTAATACCTGGCCGCGATGAATTGTTGCTTATATATGCTCCCAGAAATGTAGCTTGTAAATGATCAAAAGAAGTTATAATATTTTTTGGCAATCCCTCAAACCATTTTAGCGCCTCGCCAGTTAAGCTAGATGCAAAATACTTACACAATATAGCATCATGATTCTCCCATTGCAGCATACACCTAACATAAGCCTTAACATGTTGTACATCACATGTTGTTCCATCAAAAATTGCTGGTTAATATTGGTAAGTTTCACTTTGAAGGTATTCCTCTTAATTGTACTTCTTGAGTGAATGGAGTTCTCGCAGCTTCTTCAATAGCTTCATCAAGTTTCCTTCTACCTCCTTCTTTTCTGTTATTTATTATTCCCCTCATCTCTGCTAACTCTCTTAAAATTTTCTCATTCGCAGCTGAATTTGGTTCCATTGGTCTTTTCAATGCTGCTTCCCTTCTTCTGCGTTCATGTACTTCTTGTCTTGCGAGATTTTGTGTATCTTCATCTTCATCTACATCCATATTTCTTATTTGTGATCTTCTGCTTCAGCTTCTTCTTGCCATCGCAGCTGATTATATTGTCTATTTTCTTCTCTGCGAATTTCTTCATTTCTCATCATTTCTCTTCGATGTCTTTCTATTCTCCTTTGTATTCTATCATACTCTTCCTGAATATTATTATTATGGCGATTTTGCGTCCGTCTTCTTTCTCGATTTTCATGGTTATTTTGTCGTAATGCCTCTTGAAATTCTTGTTCTTCTACTTCTGCCCTTAATCTTTCTCTCTCGCGAGCTAGTCGTGCTTGTTCATCATAATGTCTCTCAATTTCTTCCTCAATTATTCTTCGATTTCTTTGGATTTCTCGCCCATGTAATATCCTCCTACCCTCTTCTGGATTATCTTCATCATTTTGGTTGTCTCTTCCCTCTTGATTTCCGTTGTTAAATCTATTATCCAAATTTTCGCCACGCGGATCATGGCGATCTTCTATTACCTTTTCTTCTCCATGATGTTGTTCTTCGTTCGGATTTTGCATTTCCTCTTGGATATTTCCTCTAGCATTCCTTATTGGAGAATTTTGCCTTAATTCTTCTCTTAATGATCTTGAATTTGATCTAACAGTACTTCTTGATCTTCTATTTTGTAACCTCAAATTCTCCATTCTCAACTCGTGATTTTGTCTTGTTAAATTTGTACGCTCTTCCGCCTCTAATCTTCTTTCCTCTTGTATTCTTTGTCTTGGATCATTTGTTGTTTCATTTTCATCTCCTCCATGAATTAATCCTTCAACCATTCCTTGATTTCTTTCTTCTCTTCTTCTGTCTCTTAATTGTTGATCTTCTACATCTTCCATTGAATCCGATCTCCAAGTATGCACACTCATTCTATCATAATCCACATTTCTATTTTGTATCGGTGTTTGTTGATTAGGTTGTGGAATTTGTAATAACCTGTAATTTTTTTATATACTGTTTCGGGTCGGGTTATACCTAGATTGGTTAACCTTGTGTTTAGATTGTTGTTCCTTAAGCCCTAACCTTAAACTTAACCTTAAATGGGTGGATTGAACAAGAAAGGCTCCAAGTTAGGGTGGAAATAGAGCCACCCAAATTCATTGTTTGTTTTTCCTTAATAATGTTATTAAGGTTTGATAACTAAAACTTTAGAAATTTTAGAGAGAGAAACTAAAAACTAGGGAGAAGAAGGAGATTAAGCTAGAGTTTATTTTAGAGGGGGAAAACCATGGAAAATCAGTGGAGAATTAATAGGAGTTTTTTTTAAGCTATTGAGGTAGTATGCTAGATTCCCTTTCTCTTTACGTTTTTTTTATACTTGATTTTGAATTTGTATGATTAGATCTAAGTGATTTATTGATTAAAAACTATGAATCTAATTGATGATCGGCATTTAATATTGATAGATAACATGCTTAGGTATCTCTAGTTAAAATTTGAGAATATTTCATCACATATTCACCATAAAATGTTTGTTTGTACTTGGATGTTGATTTCTAAATTGTTTTGTACATTTTCGCTTTGTATGTTCTTGACTGTACTTAGGACATCTTGATGATATCAAAACGATTTTTGATCTTGATAAAAGTTGTAGATCTATGCCTTATCTTTAATTATGCGTTGGGTTTGCTAAATTTAGAATTTTTATGAATTTACGGTGAATTATTTGGTAAAATGATGCAATCTGTCCAAATGTTTGAAATGATCTTATAAAATCAATAACTCTCATTTGAACCATTGGGTTTTCGTAAAAATTGAATATGATATAGATCCATATGTTAGAAATGCTTCCCTAAAATTTGAAGATGATCGGATTAATGAATCATTATGAAACATGTAATATAAAATTCTAGTTGTTATTGAAAATAGATGAATTGAGGCAAGAACAAAAGAATTTTTTTTGATTAATGAAAATAGTTGTTGTTAATTCTCTTTTTCTTTTGATTGATGAGAATAGTTGTTGTTAATTACTTTTTCTTTTGATTGATGAAAATAGTTGTTGTTAATTTTTTAGATTAAAGAATCTTTTGATTTTTTGAAATTAGTTTTGATTAATTCTTTTCTTTTTCTTTAGATTAAAGAATTCTTAGTGGGATAAAGAATCTTTTGCTTTTTTTTGGAATTAGTGGTTATTAATGATGAAAGTTAAGGAATAATAAGTATTAATAACTTATTATATTCAAATTTGAATTCTTTTTGTTTTTTTGGTGGAATCCTAGAAAACAACTTTTCTTTATAGTACTGTTTGTTTTAATAAAGAATAAAAAAAAAGGAAGAATTATGTTAGAGAGAGAAATAAATTAAAAGAAGGTGGTAGTGGTAGACATAAATAATTAGCTATCACTTTGAAGACATAATTATTAGATTCTTATCTTGACCAAACTTTTAAACTTAAGGTTAGGTGGAACTTGTTTTAGGTTGTGAGTATATATATATGTATATATCTTATACTAAGAAGAAAAGAGTAACCATACTAAGAAGAAAAGAGTAAACATACTAAGAAGAAAAGAGTAAACAAAAATCTAAATTAATAGAAATAACGAGAGATTCTTTTAGTTCATATCAAAGACAATTTCTTCGGTGATAAAGCTTTTCCTTCTATTATTTATAGTTTTTGGATTGCGATTTGAGGTAGGCGCAACACAAGCTAAAACTCTTCTTTTATTTAAGTTTCTTTTAATTAAATTTATGTTTGCAAGTTTCCATTAATATATGGATGATAATCGATGTTGTGAGCATGATTATGAATGTTGGGCTGCAGTCCATATAATGTGATTCTTAAAGATTATTTATGACGGGATACGAGATATCCTTGGAAACGGTATTTGTTTCCTAAACCCACGTGGGAGCCCCCTTAGGCGAGCGGATTGATTGAATTTATTGTTGTATAATGTTGGGATACGAGATATCCTTGGGGACGGTTTTGTTTCCTAAACCCACGTGGGGGGGCTCCCTTGGGCGAGCGGATTGATTGAATTTATTAATGTATATGGATGTGGTGTTTCCATATGTTTGTGGTGGTGTTAACCATGCAACTTGTTTTGAAAAGAAATTGAAAAATATTGCATAAAATGTTTTGTTGCTTCTTTTCCTACTGAGTGTCACAACTCACGTCGTATTATGACAAAAATTCCAGATTTTATGACACCACAAGGAGCTAATGGCGGAAAAGCATAGAGATCGGTTTTGGTGTTTTAACTAGTAGTTGCATATTATGATTGGAAATTTGTAATAAAATATCATCAAACTCTCTTTTGGATGATTTATTGAGTGCTTATTGAGTATTTATATTTTGGAGATTATTGGGTTAATGTATAATTAATGGAACAATGTGTTATTAAGACAATTTTATTTGGTTAGATAAATGAAAATTTCTGAGTCATGTCAGTTTGACTGTTAATGATAATTATTTTTACAAGATATTTATGATTGAATATTTTATGGTATGCATAAAACTCACGGATTATGAAGTTTTTAGAATATTAGAATTTTCTGAGTGCCGGAATTATTTTTAAAACAATTGTTTATTACTATAAGAAATTCAGATATTTTCTGACAGATTCAACTATGTTGAAGGTTTCCTGTTTTTAAACTATTCTATGGCGTGGTTTAGTCTTTGGTGTCTTCTGTAAACTTGAAGAGATTTCTTTTTAGATTCCAAAATGGTAAACTAAACCTGATTTGGAGTTGTGAGTGATTTTATATGATTTTATAAAATGGACTATCTCTGTTTTTCTTTTCCGCAGTTCTGGTCAACTACGTATTTGACTGTGGTCAAAAGGTCTTTAAGATAATCTAAATTTTTTGTAAAATTTATGAATGGAACTATACTCAATTAGGATTCATAAAGTATAATAATAATAATATTTGAATTTGAAATAGGTTCGGTAAAATCCGTGGAGTTAATTGATGTCTTTTTTTAATTTATAACTCTTCCTTAAATATGCGATTCTTTTGAATTAAATCTGGAACGTTTAACGATGATATTTTTTTTATGGTAAACTATAGTTCTCTATTGTTCATGTGAGTTAACAATAACGACAAGTTAACGGTTAGATGTTCCCAAAATAATTTTTATGTATCCGCTGCGACAAAATTTCGGAATTGAACATAAATAAAGAATAGACAAAGATTCGGTTGTTTGGACTTGGGCCAAGTGTAGAAGTCTAGGATTGTTATTAAATGTAACATTTCGGATTTTGGATTTGGATTTGGGTCGAAATCCAGGCCCGGAATTCGGGGTGTCACAGAATTTTATCTTCTCCTTCAATCCTTGTTCTATTTCTTCTTGTTCTTATCCTCGAAGAATCTCCTAATTCATTTGTTTCTTCTCCTGCAAGTCTTTTACTCCACCTTACAGTTGTTGGTGGTTCTGATGTATTTCTTCTTCTTCTAGCCATTTCTTCAACTCTAATAATTTCTTCAAATCCTTAAATTGTAATTAGAGATTTTTTAGCTTGATTCTCCCTGTTTCGGGCGCCAAAATGTAGTTGCAGGATTTCCCACACTACACCCTTGTTAAGATTTTGCTATAATCAACTGTGAATTAAAGATGAAAAACGACACTTTATTATTTTGGTTTCATAAATGTTTACAGAAATGGGAGAATTCAAGATTGCAACTATTCTCTTGAAATTTCTCTCTCTTCAAGACATTCTTAACTCTCAAAAATACATCATCCTTTTCTGGACACCTTGGGTCTATATTTATAGGGTATTTACATAGTGGATGACAGCTAAGTTTTCCTCTTATTTCGGGTTGATTCTTCGATTGTACCGCGATATTTACAATGTTAAATCACGCAAGTTTTGTAACCATCGCAAAACAAACATACTTTTCTCAAGTTTTCTTTAATCGTCAGTTATTACGTCACTCTTTTGAAGGCTTTTGTGACACTCGTGAAGTGTAGTCGAAGATCTTGCGGTAATGCTCGTTGGGAAGTGTCGTTAATCTCGCAGAGAATAGGTGTAGCGATATTCTGGTCCTACACTTCTTTTGTTCTCTTGGGAATGACATCAAATGGGGGATAGTTCTTAAATGAACTTATGCTTAATTGATATATGTTTCTGGGTTGTGTGGCTGTGGAATTTAAAGGGGATACTTGTATTTTAAATCTCCTAGATGAGCGCTGAGTATTTCATACTCTGTGGTATCATTTAAATAAAGTTGATATGTAATTCCTTTAAATATTGAAGTATGTTTTGGTTAAATTCATTACGATCCCATGATTTTCGTAACTTTGCCAATTTTTATTGACAAAAAGGGGGAAAATTAATTAGTAGTTTCACACTACATACAAATGGTTTACGGATCATTATGTAAGGGGAAGTGAATTAATATCTATAGGTTTCACCAATTATGCAAAAGATGTAAGTCTTGATTAAGAGAGAGAAACATATCACCGTAGTATACTTCGAAGTTATGATACAATTGAACTTTGGAGAAGATAATAATTCTAGGTTTTTGTATAACAACGATTAAGAATATTTATTTTAAAATGTTTTATCGCTAAGGATCTTCAACAACAACGATGCTGAGTTGAACATGTTCAGAAACATTGTAACTTGAAGTAACGAAGAATTCAAGGAGTTGAAAAAACCAAGGAAATCAATCATGATGAATTCAAGAATTTTTTGAAGATTTATTTTTTAATTCATATGTATTAATAGTTTTGTCACTGATAAGAGCCTAAAATACATCTTTTGAATGTCTATTTCTTTTGCTTTTCTTTGTTATTTCTCTTGTATTTTTGTATATTACGGTTTGTTTTGCATTTTGTAGGTATTTTGGAGTCAATGGAGTAAAAGAAGAAGAAACATGTGCAAAAGGAGCAAAATTATCATTTCATAGGCAAGTGTTATTGGGAGTCCAGCTGAGGATAAGGGACAACCATATGAGGTACGCTAAAGACAAGCTATTGTTCTCTAAGGGGATACCTCCCTCCTTATAACTCACAGAGGAGATTCAGGTCGAACTTTCTTCCTAAACAGTTCACAAACAATTACACATCAAGTTCTCTGCTTCTGCACTAATTTCTCCTCCCGGTAAACCATGGTCCTTGCGGTGGTTACAATAAGTTTTGGAAGACAAGAAAAACAGGGAGTGGTATAAATCTGTTATATTCTGACAAGGATTGCAAGCCATGACGTGAAAGAAGACTGAGCTTCCTACTGTTCAAGAAAGATGAGATGATACCATCGATCGAGGGTGATTAATGGAAGGGAAATAGAATCAATTAGAGTCTCTACAGATTTAGGAGGATGGGTTGATCTCAGATTCGAATATGTAGACAGGAGCTCGAGCTTAAGTCTGGAAATAGAGGGAAAAGAAATGGTCGTTACTTCCGCACGAATTTTGACTGAAATAATGAATCTTTGAGTTCTTAACTAAATGGTATGAATGGGTTTATGTGTTTGAACATTGATACACATGGAAGGAGATTATCGAGTATCTCTCCACAACTCCAAACACGGCCAGTTTTGCCACCCAATTCTGAACCACAACTAAGCTGTGCAGCTACTGTAGCCACGGGTCCAAGGAGTGCTAGCCATGGATATGATGAGCCTTTACAATGGGATAGATTTAGAAGTTGAATTCAATAAGGATACGCATCTTTGTATATTAACCTGTGTTGGGTCAGTAATGTTACTTGGCCTGAAATTCAGCTGAAGAAAGTGTGTTACGGCCGTTGGTTTGTTGATTAATGGAGGAGATGAATAAGTATCTTAGCTTATGAATGAAATTTGGAAACTCTGTCGGTTACCCAATGCGAGTATGTAGGATCTGGAAGAAGTAATTGAGAGCTATAAAATAACCTTGAAAGCTACAGAAAAAATATCATCTCAGACCCCCTCATTCACGCCTATTTTGCATCTCAAATAGAGAGGAGCTTTGCTCATCTCCAATCATTCCATCCACCTGCATATCCATTCCATCATATTCAACTTCACCTGCACCTGCATCTCCACCAGCACTTCAGTCCACAAGCCGTAGCAGCAGTACATCCACCATCATCACGCCATCATCACCAGTTATGAGCTACAGCAAGGACTGCCTGGCGAGCACAATAATAGCAGCAGAATATCACCACTATAGCTTCAATTTAGTGGCATTTGCATCGTAAGCTACAACATCAAGCTACAGTAGCAAGCCAGCAGCGTCGTCGCCATCATTACCCTAACACCAGGCCTCAGTTTACATCATCGACGATGCTATTCCATCGACTACAGTCCACTACTCCATACACCATACTCTCCACCTGCTGCTGTTTGGTTTGCTTATTTGGTTTCGAAGTTGTATTTTCTGTTTGTTGTTATTATTTTGCCATGAAATCCAATAGCTAACTGCATCTTGGTTAGGGACAAATTCGACGTCCGGGCATGAACTCAATTTGATATTCAAACTGCCTGTTTCTTGCAATTATATTGTTATTGCTTATTCTCTATGGTACCAATATTGTTTATGAATTATTTATCAATCGTTTAAGTTTCAAATTGAATGGTTGTTTGGTGATTCTAATGCTAGTTGAGACCTCTTCGACTCGTAATTGTCTAGAGAGTCTTAATACAAGTAGTAATATGTGGTTATTGACGATGGGACTTTGTTAAGTAATCATATGTATTGAATGACACTAGTAGATGAATCGAGCTTATCTATTTGTCACTAGGAATAGCCTATCTCACGGAGTTTAATGCATTTGATTGAGTCACACCTAGAGAGCGTACTTCTAGGAAACTTGATGAGTAGAATCCGGTAGTCGAGCGCTTCCGTGTCCGGTGAATTCATGAGATTGTGGGATATTTGAGTGTACTAAATATTCTAGGGTTATTAGTAATGGGTGATTGCAGAAATTAGCTATATCAATAAGATTCATGTTTTGTGACTTAGAAGAAGTCTTTGATCATTCTCATTCTCATATTTGCATTTCTTATTTAGAAATTGAATCGACAACTTAGACTCAACTCTCCCTTAAGAACGAACCTGATTATCCGTATACTACTAGTTAGTTTAAAGAGAAGTAGAGAAATATTATTTTTGCGAGTTCGACACCTCGCCAAAATTGGCGCCGTTGCCGTGGAGCAGTCGGTAGTCTGAGTTGTTATTTGATTTTCTGTTTTTGTATATATATATATATATATATTTACTAATTTATCTTTTTAAGAATCATTTCAGGTACCATCAATCTCTTGCTTGCGTGTGCACAATTGGGAATAAGAGGTAAGTCTCTAAACAAGTTGTGTGCATAATATTTAGCGAGATGAATCCTTTTGCGAACAATATATATGGTTCAAGAGACCAAGCATTCTATGGTGATAATTCTGATTTTCAATCTCACTCTTACAATAACTTCCAACCATATGTCAGATATAATCAAAACCAATCTTTTGGCTATGATGACTATTCGACAAGACCTTGTGACTATTCTCATATATCGCAAAAACCTTTTGGTGGTTATGTAAGTGGACAATCACAAGGATGGGGTGATAGTTATACTTCTCATACGTGGCAATCTAGTTTCTTGCAGATAATGAATTCATGGATTTGCGACCTGCATGGAACCAGATTAACTCAACTCCCAACGTGTCGAGTTTCGTACCAAGTGAAACATATGATAGTGTATATAGACCCGCTCCAGATCGTATTTGTGATTCTTCACCCATTCAAAGGAAAAATGCGTGGATTAAAAAACCTATTGTGAATAGTAGTGGAAAACGTGTTAACTTAAAGAAACTCTTTAGACAATATGAGCAGTTGGAAGAAGAGGGAGCAATGGAAGAGACTCTTCGAGCAATTACTAGGGCCATACATGATGAGGTTAACCGCCGTGTTGATAATGGAGAAGAGCCCCAAGAAGAAGATTCCGAGGATGATGAACCCTTGGAAAATATTGATAATGATAGTGCTACTAGTTCAACTCATGATTTTAATGATCATTCTCCTATTCAAAAGGAAGAAGTTGAGTCTAGAAACATTACCATTATTGATGGTAAGACTTATGTTGTGTATGAGAGCGATGATGATTATGACTTCTTTGTGCATCGTACCCCAAATTCAGAGATCGCCGATACTTTGAATGAGAAGTCAACTTGTGAAGAACGTAAGGATTACGATAATTTGCTTATGGAAGATCCTGATTTCTTTTCCGATGAGGAGGACTTGTTTATAGAAGAAACCAATGAATGTCTTGCCAAGAGTTCGAGTGAGAATGATGATACTTGTGATGTGAGAATGGAAGTGTCCAGCAGTATCAAGGATCCCGAAATACAAGAGGTTTTGCAAGGTTTGTCTAACCCTTTATGTGAATCTCTATCTAATGATGATCCTCTCAAAATAGTAGTAGTTTCTCAAAGAGTTGGTAATCCATATTTTAGGAAAATACCTCATTTGGGGCTGGAATTATGTGCTTCTAAAGTTTTATCCGAATTTCTTGCATCTAAGTATCCACCATATGTGTTTGAGTCTAACACCATGCAGATTTTCCAAGAGGAACAAATAGAAGTACCTTCCACTTATGTTTTGTATACACTTTCGAGTGTAGAAAAGACTAAGTGTGGGGGTAACTCTTATGGGTTGATAGTTTTACTTTTCCCACAATTTGCTAACATTCTTGTGAAGCTTTTGCAATATATGTAGATTGTTTTGTGTGTGGATCCTCAAATTTCAGATTGTTGATATATGGGGAGTCTATTTTGGATGTTTCTCGTATGCGTCAATCAGGTGCACAATTCCAATTCTTACTTCCTTGTCTTTTTCAAGTATTCCTGATATTCTTTTTTTTGCAATGGTTTGAAACATTGAGGACAATGTTTGATTTAATTGTGGGGTAGGGTTCCATAAAACAAAAATTGACGTGTACAAAACTCTAACTTTTAGAGATTTGTGAAAAATTTAGAATAAACACTAGCCTTTCTAAGTAGATGTATTTTTTTCTTGACGGTGAGGTATATATATTGGCTGAGTCAGGGTTACATTCTAACTAAATAGCTAGTTTAGTGTTTATCCTCTATTTTTCAGAAATAGCTATGAGTTGGAGTATCATTTGTAGTTATGTAATTTGTATATAATTTGTAGAGTTTGATGCCAATAAATAAAAAAAATTGCTTTATAAACTTCGAAATCTAGAAACTTGTGCCTTTAGGATGACACTACCAATATAAGTGGATGGAACCATCTTGGTTACAGGAGTTGAGGAACTCATTAACTAAAAGGACGGACATAGCTCAGGAATTACAAATAAGTTGTTACCATATCTCGGAATATCACCATATCACGTTCTATTTTTATTCTTCCATATTTATCTATTGTTATCTAAGTGATTTGGTGGGTCACTAAACATCGAATTGTTATTACTGCTAGGATGAAATAGAGTGATTGAGTTGCTAAAAAAAAAAAAAAAAACCGACCAGTTATACCAAGCGGAATAAAAATGACACTTGGATAGCAATATGTGTGTGTTCTCCCTGTCTCCATCGCCTAAACAAGCATGGAACGTAGAATCCAAGGGAATTACCATGTAATCTGCTGACAAGAATCATGTGCTTGGATCCAGAAGATCCAATCATGTTGTCTCGAAAAAAAAAAGTGAAAAAAAAAAGTGAAAAAGAAAATAAAAGAAAAATATTATCTTTGTTGAATAAAGTCGACTCCTGGTTCCCTTGTATATGCCAGTTGAGTTGATGTAGAAATAAGATTGTTGACCGTTTATCTCTTGTTATGAATCAATTGACACTAGAATTCAGACCAGTAGCTCAATCCAATAGGATGCATAGGTTCATCTTGTCGGTGACCTTCGGACAGAAACACCGGTCACTTGTAAACATTCGCAAACATCTACCTCTATATCCATCTTCTTAATCTATTCATATGTGATTGTGGTTAGTCATATTCCGAGTATTGTGGTTTGTTCGACTTTTTTATTAGAGATTTATTTACTTATATATGAATTGGATTTGAAGCAAGGTACCTCCTCCTGTAATCATTTTGGATTCGTTCATAGATTTTTCACAGGTAGCTAGAATTTGGAGTAACAGGTTTTGTATGCACACCTCTTGTAAACCTTCACGAGACAATAACTCGTCCACTAGGGACACCCAGGGGTTTAAAGGCTTGTTATTTATGCTAAAATTAACCGCAATCTCGACGAGAAGGAGTTGTTGTATTTTAGTTTTGTTCTGTTTGCTCTAGTACTAGCAAAGATTAAGTGTGGGGGAATTTAATAAGAGCCTAAAATACATCTTTTGAATGTCCATTTCTTTTGCTTTTCTTTGTTATTTCTCTTGTATTTTTGTATATTACGGTTTTTTTTTGCATTTTGTAGGTATTTTGGAGTCAATGGAGTAAAAGAAGAAGAAACATGTGCAAAAGGAGAAAAATTGTCATTTCATAGGAAAGTGTTATTGGGAGTCCAGCTGAGGATAAGTGACAACCATATGAGGTACGCTAAAGACAAGCTACTATTCGCTAAAGGGCTACCTCCCTCCTTATAACTCACAGAGGAGAGTCAGGTCGAACTTTCTTCCTAAACTCAGTTCACAAACAATTCCACATCAAGTTCTATGCTTCTGCACTAATTTCTCCTCTCGGTAAACCATGGTCATTGCGGTGGTTACAACAAGTTTTGGAAGACAAGAAAAACATGGAGTGGTATAAATCTGTTGTATTCTGACAAGGATTGCAAGCCATGACGTGAAAGAAGACTGAGCTTCCTACTGTTCAAGAAAGATGAGTTGATACCATCGATCGAGGGTGATTAATGGAAGGGAAATAGAAGAAATTAGAGTCTCTACAGATTTAGGAGGATGGGTTGATCTCATATTCGAATATGCAGACAGGAGCTCGAGCTTAAGGCTGTAAATAGAGGGAAAACAAATGGCCGTTACTTCCGCACGATTTTTAACTGAAATAATGAATCTTTGAGTTCTTAACTAAATGGTATGAATGGGTTTGTGTGTTTGAACATTGATACACATGGAAGGAGATTATCGAGTATCTCTCCACAGCTCCAAACACGGCCAGTTTTGCCACCCAAGTCTGAACCACAACTAAGCTGTGCAGCTGCTGTAGCCACGGGTCCAAGGAGTGCTAGCCATGGATATGATGAGCCTTTACAATGGGCTAGATTTAGAAGTTGAATTCAATAAGGATACGCATCTTTGTATATTAACCTGTGTTGGGTCGGTGATGTTACTTGGCCTGAAATTCAGCTGAAGAAAGTGTGTTACGGCCGTTGGTTTGTTGATTAATGGAGGAGATGAATAAGTATCTTAGCTTATGAATGAAATTTGGAAACTCTGGAGGTTACCCAATGCGAGTATGTAGGATCTGGAAGAAGTAATTGAGAGCTATAAAAGAACCTTGAAAGCTACAGAAAAAATATCATCTCAGACCCCCTCATTCACGCCTGTTTGGAATCTCAAATAGAGAGGAGCTTTGCTCCTCTCCAATCATTCCATCCACCTGCATATCCATTCCATCCACCTTCATATCCATTCCATCCACCTGCATATTCATTCCAGCATATTCAACTTCACCTGCACCTGCATCTCTACCAGCACTTCAGTCCACAATCCGTAGCAGCAGTACAACCACCACTATCACGCCATTATCACCAGTTCTGAGCTACAACAGAGACTGCCTGGCGAGCACAACAATAGCATCAGAATATAACCACTACAACTTCAATTCAGTGCCAGTTGCATCTCAAGCTACAGCAGCAAGCCAGCAGCGTCATCGCCATCATTACCCTACCAACAGGCCGCAGTTTACATCATCGACGCTGCTATTCCATGGACTACAGTCCACTACTTTATACACCATACTCTCCACCTACTGCTGTTTAGTTTGCTTATTTGGTTTCAAAGTTGTATTTTCTGTTTGCTGTTATTATTTTTCCATTAACTCCAGTAGTTAACTTCATCTTTGTTAGGGACAAATTCGACGTCCGGGCATGAACTTAATTTGATATTTAAACTGCCTGTTTCTTGCAATTATATTGTTATTGCTTATTCTCTAAGGTACCAATATTGTTTATGAATTATTTATCAATTGTTTAAGTTGCAAATTGAATGGTTTTTTGGTGATTCTAATGCTAGTTGAGACCTCTTAGACCCGTAATTGTCTAGAGAGTCTTAATACAAGTAGTAATATGTGGTTATTGATGATGAGACTTTGTTAAGTAATCATATGTATTGAATGACACTAGTAGATGAATCGAGCTTATGTATTTGTCACTAGGAATAGCCTATCTCATGGATCTTAATGCATTTGATTGAGTCACACCTAGAGAACGTACTTCTAGGAAACTTGATGAGTAGAATTCGGTAGTCGAGCGCTTCCGTGTCCGGTGAATTCATGAGATTGCGGGATATTTGAGCGTACTAAATATTCTAGGGTTATTAGTAATGGGTGATTGCAGAAATTAGCTATATCAATAAGATTCATGTTTTGTGACTTAGAAGAAGTCCTTGATCATTCTCATTCTCATATTTGCATTTCTTATTCAGAAATTGAATCGACAACTTAGACTCAACTCTCCCTTAGGAACGAACCTGCTTATCCGTATACTACTAGTTAGTTTAAATAGAAGTAGATAAATATTATAGTCTCATGAGGGCTTACGAGAGATATACCCACAAAACCTTTAAGCCAAAACAAATAACAAACAATTAGCACATACTCCCCGGCAACGGCGCCAATTTTGGTGAGCGTCATTTACTCAACAAAATAAAAAGATATTTCCCATTAATTAAATATAATATAGCGGTAGTAAGGATCGTTCCCACGAAGAGTAATGCAATTGATATGTTATCTAAATCAGTGAAAATATAAAAGAAGGATAAAAAGAATAATAAGAAAAATATATTGAAGAAATCCTTTGCAGTTACTAACAGTTAACTTAACATTGTACCCGTTTATCTCTTGTTAGAATCAATTGTCACCAACCGTAGGAAAGCAGGTATGCTTAGTTATCCCCAAAACTCCTTGTATCACCGGATACAGAAGTGCTCGACTACCGGATTCTATTCAAAAGAACCACCTTGAGGTACGCTTACAAGATGTAATTCCCAGAACGCATTAAGATTTGTGAATTTAGGTTTGATCCCAGCAGTTAAAATCGGTACGCTCAGTCCACTTACTGGTGTTGTCTTTACTCGCAATTGATACACAGAATCCCTCCGCAAGGTCTTGTGATTTCTACTTGTGTAGGAGATGAGAGACAATTACGGATCGACTCAACTCTCTACTAGCATTAGAATGATTAATAGACTAATCTAGTTGCGCACTCAAACTAATCTAGAATTAATCATAAACCTTCGATATAGTAAAAATAATCCAAAATGAATCAATTTAAAACTTGAAACAAACTTGTAAATAATTGAGATTCACAATTAGAACTTTGAATTCATCCTTACAATAAAAAGAATATAGAAAAGAGATAGTTCTCCCCCTAAGGGGGAGAAAAACGGTGAAAAGAAGATATCAAATTGTATCTAGGTTTCTCTATATATAGAGTTTTGTAACCTCTTCTTGAAGAAACTAGAAAACCTAGGAAAAATATGAAAGTGCACCTCCTTAAAATTGTGTCCCGTGCATCACATCTCGTGCCAAAGGTTGCCAAATATCTGGCCAAATTTTACAAAAATAAGTCACGACCAAGGCTTGGCAGGAAAAATGTCGCATCAACATCCAAGCAAATAAGTTAGGTCCAAGGCTGCTTGCGTATGGCAGAAGCCCAGCCCAATTAATTTCTTTCTATTGTCAGTTCTATGGAAATGACAACACACCCTTAACTTTTCTCCGGCTTCGAACATCACCTGCAGCAACCCATTATTACCGTAAAACTGCCATGTATGACATCGAAGACTCTCTGAAATTCTTTCCATCGAAACCAACTCCTCCATCTGTCGCTGACAATGGCAGCCGCCAAATTCATTTTATAAGCAGTTACTCAATCGATCATCTGCTCTCAGTTCCAATCATCACAGCCACTGTCCCATTAATCTTCTATGTCCATCTCCATTGAAACTATGATCACAGACGACGCCCCTTCATCACCGACAATCATTAATCACGGCAGCAGCAAACAACTCCATTTTTTCGATCATCAGTTCCATGCCATCACCATAACAGCAAACTCGATTTTCTCAATGACTGCATTTCTTCCCTGAACTTCGAGCATCAACCCTTCATCACTGCCAAACCCGAGCTCGTCTTACTTCACCAACAGCAAACCCTTCTCACTTTGTCATCTCGTCACCATTAACCATCATACACAGAGAGATCCAGCATCTTTCCTGACTCCGTTGAGACTCGAGCATCTCTGTTAATACTCACGAACATCATCAACACCTCCATCGAGACAACAGCCACAGACTTAGCTATTTCGATCCAAAACCATCCTTCCCCCTGAGTTATTTCTCCGTGAACTTCTCAAGTTTCAGCCAGCAATACACCTCCCGATCTCGTCTTTGTTATCTTTTTGTTCAACACCACCGAGTTCATTACCGCGTCACTGAAATATCTACTCTTCCTAATGGATTCATCACGTCCCTCCTGCCAGTAAACTCATTCTCTGCCATCACCAAGCTCGACTGCACCATTCTCCGGCAAGTCTTCTCATAAACTCAAGTTATCGCTACTGCAACCAAGTTAGCTTCTCATTGCCAAACTCAACTGCCATCGTTAAAACTCCATCTTTCAAACAACCCAAGTATTCTATCAACAGTCTCGCTGCAAAACCTGGGCTGGTCATCTTACCAGCATCGTATCTCCAAATGTCATTGGAAGCAACCAATTTCTGGTCTGTATATACTACTCCATCTCAGTCTCCAATCGACGACAGCAAACGAAACCCTGAAGTCTTCATCACCCTTTCACTGGAAGAAACTACGTCCAACCTCTCTTTATATCTCAGCAGCTCCAAACCTAGTCCAAGCCATTACTAGTTACCATTACTCGCTGCTAAGCTCATTACGCTCTCGACTATTCTCCATTGTAGCTCCATCATCAATGACCATCACCAATATTCATCTTCATCACTGAGCAAAGACAATTTAGCCTTCATTCCCTGATATTGCTCAACTTCGATATTCACAATCAATCATCCACTTCCAATTTTGAGTATACCTTCCTGTCATCGAACAACCCATTACCGTCGTTGTCACTACTAAGGACATCAGCTAAACAAACCTAAATTCCATCACCTATACATTTCTTCCACCAGCACACATGTGCGCTACCCTTGATGTGAACTCGTTTACACTTTTCTTCCAGCAAATGTATATGAACATGTATCCCATGTTAAGCCCGTGTCGTAGACAACGGACTTGGTACCTCCAACCCATCAATTCATTAGCAGTTGGTGAAAATTATGAACCGATGAAATTTCGTAATTCCCTGGCTACTGGTTCCTACAGAACTAAAATTCTCTTTAGCTACAGGACCACCGCCAACTGCCCGTAATAGTTTTCATGCAATGACAATTCTATCTCTGTTGTGACCAATTGGACGATTTCTTGTTCTTTTCGGGAATAAGCTCCAAAATTCCCATAAAGTATAAAATAAAAATAATAATACAATTTCGCAAGAAAACTAGCTAAGAAAGCATAACCAATCATTACTTAGAGAGGTGGTTTTAAGCACCTATCAAATTCCCCCACACTTAGACTTTGCTAGTCCTCGAGCAAACAAAACGAAACAAAAGTAAAATACAACTCCATGTCGTGAGGATACGATTACTCTTAGCATGAATAACAAGCCTTTAAACCCCTAGGTGTCCCTAGTGGACAACTTATAGTCTCGTGAGGGCTTACGAGAGATATACCCACAAAACCTTTAAGCCAAAACAAATAACAAATAATTAGCAATTACTCCCCGGCAACAGCGCCAATTTTGATGAGCGTCGTTTACTCAACAAAATAAAAAGATATTTCCCACTAATTAAATATAATATAGCGGTAGTAAGGATCGTTCCCACGAAGAGTAATGCAATTGTTATGTTATCTAAATCCGCGAAAATATAAAAGAAGGATAATAAGAAAAAGATATTGAAGAAATCCTTCGCCGTTACTAACCGTTAACTCAACATTGTACCCGTTTATCTCTTGTTAGAATCAATTGTCACCAACCGTAGGAAAGCAGGTACGCTTAGCAATCCCCAGAAAATCCTTGTATCACCGGATACGGAAGCGCTCGACTACCGGATTCTATTCAAAAGAACCATCTTGAGGTTCGCTTACAAGATGTAATTCCCATAACGCATTAAGATTTGTGAATTTAGGTTTGATCCCAGCAGTTAAACTCGGTACGCTCGGTCCACTTACTGGTGTTGTCTTTACTCGCAATTGCTACACAAAATCCCTCCGCAAGGTCTTGCGATTTCTACTTGTGTAGGAGATGAGAGACAATTACGGATCGACTCAACTCTCTACTAGCATTAGAATGATTAATAGACTAATCTAGTTGCGCACCCAAACCAATCCAGAATCAATCATAAACCTTCGATATAGTATAAACACTCCACAATGAATCAATTTAAAAATTGAAACAAACTTGTAAATAATTGAGCTTCACAATTAGAACTTTGAATTCATCCTTATAATAAAAAGAATATAGAAAAGAGATAGTTCTCCCCCTAAGGGGGAGAAAAACGGTGAAAAGAAGATATCAAATTGTATCTAGGTTTCTCTATATATAGAGTTTTGTAACCTCTTCTTGAAGAAACTAGAAAACCTAGGAAAAATAGGAAAGTGCACCTCTTTAAAATTGTTTTCCGTGCATCACATCACGTGCCAAAGGTTGCCAAATATCTGGCCAAATTTTTCAAAAATAAGTCACGGCCAAGGCTTGGTAGGAAAAATATCGCATGAACATCCAAGTAAATAAGTTAGGTCAAAGGCTGCTTGCGTATGGCAGAAGCCTAGCCCAATTAAATTATTTCTATTGTCAGTTCTATGGAAATGATAACACACCCTTAACTTTTCTCCGGCTTCGAACATCACCTGCAGCAACCCATTATTATCGTAAAACTGCCATGAATGACATCGAAGACTCTCTGAAATTCTTTCCATCGAAACCAACTCCTCTATCTGTGGATGACAATGGCAGCAGCCAAATTCATCTCATAAGAAGTTACTCAATCGATCATCTGCTCTCAGTTCCAATCATCACAGTCACTGTCCCATTAATCTTTTCTGTCCATCTCCATTGAAATAATGATCAAAGATGACTCCCCTTCATCACCGGCAGTCATTAATCAAGGCAGCAGCAAACAACTCCATTCTTTCGATCATCAGTTCCATGCCATCACCGTAACAGCAAACTCGGTCTTCTCAGTGACTGCATCTCTTCCCTAACATTCGAGCATCAACCCTTCATCACTGCCAAACCCGATCTCGTCTTACTTTACCAACAATAACCCCTTATCACTTTGTCATCCCGTCACCATTAACCATCATACACAGAGAGATCCAGCATCTTTTCTGACTCCGTTGAGACTCGAGCATCTCTGTTAATACTCACGACCATCATCAACACCTCCATCGAGACAACAGCCACAGACTTAGCTATTTCGATCCAAAACCATCCTTCCCCCTGAGTTATTTCTCCGTGAACTACTCAAGTTTCAGCCAGCAATACACCTCCCGGTCTCGTCTTTGTTATCTTTTTGTTCAACACCACCGAATTCATTACCGCGTCACTGAAATATCTACTCTTCCTAATGGCTTCATCACGTCTCTCCTGCTAGTAAACTCATTCTCTGCCATCACCAAGCTCGACTGCACCATTCTCCGGCAAGTCTTCTCATAAACTCGAGTTATCGCTACTGCAACCAAGTTAGCTTCTCATTGCCAAACTCAACTGCCATCGTTAAAACTCCATCTTGCAAACAACCCAAGTATTCTATCAACAGTCTCGCTGCAAAACCAGAGCTGGTCATCTTACCAGCATCGTATCTCCAAATGGCATTGGCAGCAACCCATTTCTTGTTCTGTTCTCAAACCCATTTACCCCAGTAACCTCGACACGTAGTTAAACTCAACTGGTCTGTATATACTCCTCCATCTCAGTCTCCAATCGACGACAGTAAACGAAACCCTGAAGTCTTCATCACCCTTTCACTGGAAGAAACTATGTCCAACCTCTCTTTATATCTCAGCAGCTCCGAACCTACTCCAATCCATTACTAGTTACCATTACTCGTTGCTAAGCTCATTATGCTCTCGACTATTCTCCATTGTAGCTCCATCATCAATGACCATCACCAATATTCATCTTCATCACTGAGCAAAGCCAATTTAGCCTTCATTCCCTGATATTACTCAACTTCGATATTCACAATCAATCATCCACTGCCAAGTTTGAGTATACCTTCCTGTCATCGAACAACCCATTACCGTCGTTGTCACTACTAAGGACAGCAGCTAAACAAACCTAAATCCCATCACCTATACATTTTTTCCACCAGCACACATGTGCGCTACCCTTGATGTGAACTCGTTTACTCTTTTCTTCCAGCAAATGTATATGAACATGTAGCCCATGTTAAGCCCGTGTCGTAGACAATGGACTTGGTACTTCCAACCCATTAATTCATTAGCAGTTGGTGAAAATTATGAACCGATGAAATTTCGTAGTTCCCTGGCTACTGGTTCCTACAGAACTAAAATTCTCTTTAGCTACATGACCACCGCCAACTGCCCGTAGTAGTTTTCATGCAATGACAATTCTATCTCTGTTGTGACCAATTGGAAGATTTCTTGTTCTTTTCGGGAATAAGCTCCAAAATTCCCATAAAGTATAAAAGAAAGATAATAGTACAACTTCGCAAGAAAACTAGCTAAGAAAGCATAACCAATCAATACTTAGAGAGGTGGTTTTAAGCACCTATCAGTCACTAAAATTGACAAAGTGGGAGATTGTTAGAGCATTGCTCGGCTATATCAAGCTTGTTGTCAAATTTAGTTGACCAAAACTATATCTTGATTTCTAGTCTATAATTAGCCAAATCTCGGATTACAATAGAAGTATAGTTGAGACTTGGACATCACTGCGTTCTACCGTATGAAGTCGAAGATCAACTGAAGCTTTTAGAGAACTTCTTCAACAAAAGGTAAGTGAAGACTGAACCACATATTTCTCAAGTTTATATTCATCCTTCTATCTATGAGATGATGTCGCATGACTAATTAGACTATTACAAGCATATCTAGAATTTCGAGTCAAGTTTATCTTGGTAATTAGTTCTCGAAATATATATGACTAAGCTTAATGAACATTTATTCATACTTGATGAATTTCGGTTAAAAAATTTTATTATTCATAATCTAAATCGTGATTCAAGATTATCATTCAAAAATTACCTGGAACAGTGATATGTGTCATTAATGTTATTTGGGAATGTTTCGAATTGATTTAGAGAGAAACATAGAACTACTGTAGATCTGGATATATGACAGTATGCATACCTGTGATATGTGTCAATAATGTTATTTGGGAAAACTGTTATAGATTATGAATCATAGTACCACGTACTGGAAAAGCTATATATTGACAATGACTAAGTGGTACATATATTCGGTATCCATACCACACAAAATTTGTGAACTCGGGAACCGTGATTGGTACGCATACTTAGTATGCATACCGAAAAAGAACTGTTGGTTTCAAAACCGATGTGGTATCCATACCCGGTACGCAAACCGGAAAAAAAAACCAAAAATTATTTTTTTCTTAAGGGTACATGTTAGAGCACCGCTCATTCGAACTCGCAAGCGTTTCTATCTCAAGTTTGTTTGTTAATTTTAGTTGATCAAAACTATAGTCTTGATTTCTAGTCTACTTATAGCTATGTCTCGGATTAGGATATAATGTGTAGTTGAGCTTTAGACTTCACGACATTCATCGATTGAAGACATAAATCTACTGAGGAGAGCTTGGAGGAACTTTATCAACAAAAGGTATGTGAAGATTAAAACTTATCTATCACTTAGAAGTCTATTATACTCTATCTTCTAATGAGACTAAGTCGTATAGCTATATAGACTTTTACATTATACACATTTGATATTTTGAGCTGAGTTTATCTTGCTTATCTATTTCTCGAAATATGTGCTTAAAGATTTTTGTTTTGACTATATTCATCATTATTATTGACGAGTTTAGTTAGAAACAATTTATTTATTGGAAACTAAATATTAAGTCAAATGATGATCATGTGAAAATTGCCTTGAAACTTCTTACATGATTTGTGTGAGACAATAATTTGATGTCGACTTGGAAAGTTTCATATTGATCATTCAATCACTTGAAAATTACTTGAAGCTAATAGTTTTTGTGACACAGCTACTGTCGTCTTCTAAGGATGTTCCAAAGATTGAAATGGGAGTTTAGAACAATTTATTATGTCTGGATCAACACGGTATGCATACCTAGTATGCGAACTGTATTTTTATGATTCAGGTCCGGGAACAGTGTTTGCATACCCAGTGGAATGGTGAAAAAGCGGTGGTCTAACAACCATACCCAATATTTCGATTAACAATCTGTATGGACAAACTCCGAGTTACTTTACTAGAGAATCAACTAAAGAGTCAGACTCAATCTAGATAAAAATATCTCAAGGAGTTATTATCTCAATCAAAGAGAGATAACTTGGATGGTACCATAGACCAATATCCAAGTGTCAATCAATTTAAATCAACAACCATTAAGGTCGGATATTCTAATTGATTGAACAACGCACAACCTGTATTATTTCAATTATATAACGAAATATAATGCGAAAAAGAAATAATACAGGCACCCAAATTTTGTTAACGAGAAAACCGCAAATGCAGAAAAACCCCGAGACCTAGTCCAGATTAAACATACATTGTATTGAGCCGCTACACACACTAGCCTACTCCAAATTAACTTTGGTCTGGACTATAGTTTAACCGCAACCAATCTCACACTGATCCAAGGTACAGTTATGTTCCTACGCCTCTGATCCCAGAAGGATACTGCGCACTTGATTCCCTTAGTTGATCTCACCCACAACCAAGAGTTGCTACGACCAATGTCGAAGACTTTAATAAACAAATCTGTCTCACACAGAAAAGTCTACAAGATAAATAAATTCGTCTCCCACGAATAAACCTTTGAGTTTTGTTCCATCTTTTGATAAATCAAGGTGAACACGAACCAATCAATAAAACCAGACTTTTATTCCCGAAGAACAGCTCAGTTTTATCAATCACCTCACAATAGTCTTAATCGACGCAGCGAAAAAAAATACTGTGGAATCACAAACAATGAGACGAAGATGTTTGTGATTACTTTTATATCTTGCCTATAGGAGATAGAAATCTCAAGACAATTATTACAATTGTATTCGTATAATAGAAACAACAAGATCGGATCATACAATTACGATAAAAGTAGTATCGGTCTGGTTTCATAATCCCAATGAAGTCTTTAAGTCGTTAACCTGGTTTTAGAAGAATAAAACCAAAGGTTAAAGGAGAATCGACTCTAGCTTAGCACAACTAGTATCATACCGAATGTGTGGGGATTAGGTTTCCCAGTTTCTAGAGTTCTCCCTTATATAGTCTTTCAAATCAAGGTTTGCAATCAATGTTAGCTTAGTAACAAAGAATTCAATATTCACCGTTATATGAAAACATGATTAGATTCAAGCTAATATTTATTAACCGCTAGATCGAAAACTTAGCTTGTCATACACACATGTACTAGACGATTTTAGGTTCGTGTAGCCGTACCCAAACTTGTACATTAGTTGGTTCAACACTAGTTAACCAAAAGGTTAGCCAAATGATAACTTTCATATCAACCATATACTTTTTCACCATAACTAGTCTAAAGACTCAAATGAACTAGTTAGAGAGTTGTTCAATTGCTTAGATATTTATATACTACACAAGACACAATTGAAGCAAAAATGATGTGATTCACTCGAATCGATTCATGAACTATAAAGCCACAGTTTGCAATAGCATTCCTTAGTTTATTATGATAAGTTCACAAACATCGTTTTTAGACATAACCTACTCAAGTTCGCGAACTGGGTTCGCGGACTTAAGTTCCCGGATGGAGTTCACAAACTCCAACAGAAATTCTCGGATTCGAGAACTACGCCAGTTCGCGGACGGAGCTTGTATGCTAGTTCGCGGACTGAGATCATGTATTACTCCGGTTTCACTTGATCAACAAAGTTCACAAACTTCGGTTCAAGCAATAAGGACTTATACATATATGTGTTACCACAACAATGCTTGTATCCTCTAATGGTTATATTATCTAAACTCTCATTTCAATCATTGAAACATTCTCATAGGGCGTTATATAGTTGTTATTCACAAACTATTTTTCGTCAGAGCGATTTCCAAAATGATTGAAACATAACATGACGTTCGTCACTAGGTAAATATGAGCTTGGCTAAAGCGAAAGCGTTACCAACATATATTTCGAGAAATAGATAAGCGAGATATACTCAGCTCGAAATATCACATGTGTATAATATTAGTCTATATAGTAATACGACTTTTGTCTCAAGATAGGAGATAGAGTAGATAGACTTTTGAGTGATAGATAAGTTCAAGTATCCACATACCTTTTAGTCAATGAAGATCCACTGGTTCCTTGAGTAGTCTTTCGTCTTGTATGATGATCGCCATGGAGTTCTTGAGCTTAACTACACTTTCTATCTAGTCCGAGACCTTAGCTATAGTAGACTAGAAATCAAGACTTTATAGTTTTGATCACTAATATTGACAAACATGCTTGAGATATCAACGGTTGCGAGTTCGACCGAGCAATGCTCTAACAAATGGTATTAACTGTCAAGGTTCGAGAACCTTGTTTGCATACCTAGTATGCGAATGGTTCTACCTGAGTTGGGTCCGGGACTACTGGTCGCGTACCTAGTATGGGTTGGACAAGGCCAAGGTCCGGAGCTGTTGTTTGCGTACCTGGTTTTCGAACACCGTGGTTAAGTTCTAAAATAGGCTAAGTATGATTCTCATACTCATGAATTAAAACATTTTTAAATTAAGGAATGCAATCTTTGCAAACATGGCTTAATATTCATGAAATGATTCTTGTATAAGTACTTTGTACGATTACGAATCAATCCGATTTTGTTTCAGTTTGTTTATATATATTTCTAAGAGATAGTGAACAATTAAAAAACTCTATGTAAGACACAATTAGATTTATTTGATTATCTTTCATGTTTGATTGATCATCATGTTTGATTTAGACTTGTTAGATGAATGTGGTTAAGACAAAAGTGTTCATATGGCTAACTTCGGTAAACTATTATTGAGACAACTCAATATACACATTCTGGTACGGTTACCCATATCTAAATGAAGGTATATTTCATTTGTGTATAACAAGATAAGATCATCTAATAGTGGGGATTAATTGCTTTATTATTAAGAATACTTAGCTTGAATCTTAAATCATGTTTTCATCTAACGGTGAATATTGAATGCTTTGTTACTAAGATATCTTAGCTTTGATTATAAGCAACCCTGATTTGAATGACTATATAAGGGAGAACTCTAGCAATTGCAAAACCTAATTCTGATACTTTCCTGTGTCTAGGTTGCGTACCAGAGTCGATTCTCCTTTAAACTAGGTTTTTCCAAAACCATGTTAAGTTAACGACTTTAAGACATCATTTGGAATTTGTGAAGCCAGATCCAACAATTTTCCTTGTAGTTGCGTATTCTGATCTTACTTGTTATATCGTATTGAGTAATAGATTCTTTAAGATTTGCACGAGATTTATCTCCGATATGTAAGATATAAAAAGTAATCACAAAGTTCTTCGTCTCAGACTTTGTGGTTCCGCAATAACTTCTTCTACTATCATATAGTTAAGTTATTGTGAGGTGGTTGATATTTCTAGGCTTCTATTTGGGAGTCTAAGACCGGATTATGAATTGGTTCTTATTTACCTTGATTTATCAAAAGATGGAACACAACTTCATAGGTACTTCTGTGGGAGATGTATTTATCAATCAGAATAGACTTATCTGTGGGAGACAAATTTGTTTATAAGTCTTCGACTTTGGGTTGTAGCAACTCTTAGTTGTGGGTGAGATCATCTAAGGGAATCAAGTGCGCAGAATCCGGCGTGTAACTAGAGGCGTAAGGAATGCGACTGTACCTTAATCGGTGTGAGACTTGGTTAGAGCTCAACTACATTCCAGTCTGAAGTTAACTTGTAGTAGGCTAGTATCTGTAGCGGTTTAATAAAGTGTGGTGTTCAAATATGGAATTGGTCCCGGGGTTTTTCTGCATTTGTGGTTTCCTCGTTAACAAAATTTCTGGTGTCTGTGTTATTTCTTTTTCGCGTTATATTTTTTTACATAATTAAAATATCACAGGTTATGCATAGTTCAATTAGTTGATAAATCTGGCCTTGTTTGTTGGATATAACTTGATTGTCACTTTAGCATTAGTCTTTGGTAGCATCCAAGTTATTTCTCATATCAATCAGGCTCACGGATTTCTATCTGTTCGATTTGCTGATGAGAAATTGAGATAAAGCTCTTTGATATATTTTTTGATTGAAATCGCTTTTAAGTTGGTGCTCTCAGAATTATATTGGAGTTTAATCCATACAAATTGCCGAACGGATTATTAGGTGTGGTTGTTATACCCCCGCTTTTTTAATTGGTATCAGAGCAAGTAAACACGTTAAGACCTTATAAGTCTGTGTTTGTAGCAATATGATTTCTGTGGATTGAAGTTTATCTCGCTTTTACGCATATAGAGATGTCTTCCAAAGTTTTTGATTATGTCAAATGTCTTGGGCTTACCTCAAAGAATAAATCCTTAGCTGATTTTTCCGAATCCCGCGGTATAAAACTTTTGCTTTCAAATCCTGATAACATTCCCAATAAAGTGACAGTTGACACTATGTCAGATTCTGAAATGGAGCTCACCAGAACTTTAAAAAATTCTGCTAAGATTATTGATGTTCAAGTCTCTAAAATTAGACCTCTTGAAGAAAAATATGCTCAGCTCACTGATGAACTTGAGAAGTCTCTTGATAGAAAATGGGAACTCTATAGTATCATTGAGTCTTTTTCTAAGAATATCGAAAACCTTGTTCAAGAAACTACTCTACAGTGTGAAAAGATTAGTATGCTTGAAGATACTGTTAAATAAGACTCAATTAGAGAAGAACGTTTAATCAAGACACATTGATCAGAATTGTACAACCTTCGTGTTGAAAAGGAGAAACTTATTGCATCTCTTTTACTATCCCACGAACTGAAAAAACGGGGGTCTAACAACCTCACCCAATATTTCTCTTAGCAATCTGTATGAACTAACTCTAATTTACTTTTAAGAGAATTAACTAGATAGTCATACTCAATCTTAATAAAAAGTATATCAAAGAGTTATATCTCAATTTCTCGATTCAATCCCAACTCAAACAAATAGAAAACTGTGAGTCTGATTGAATACAAGAGAAATAAACTTGAACGGTACCAAAGACCCATGTTCAAGGATCAATCAATTTCAATCAACAATCAAAGGTTGGATTTACCAATTGATCGATGTAAACGCACAACCTGTGATATTTCAATTATATAACAAAATATAATACGGAAAAATAAATAACACAGACACCAGAAGTTTTGTTAACGAGGAAACCACAAATGAAGAAAAATACCGGGACATGGTCCAGATTGAACACCATATTGTATTCAGCCGCTACAGACACTAGCCTACTAAAAACTAACTTCGGTCTGGACTGTAGTTGAACCCCAATCAATCTCACAGTGATCCAAGGTACTGTTGTGCTGCATAAGTCTCTGATCCCAGCAGGATACTACGCACTTGATTCCCTTAGCTGATCTTACCCACAATTAAGAGTTGATACGACCCAAAGTTGAATACTTTAATAAAAAAATCTGTATCACATAGAAAAGTCTACATGAATAGATAAATTCGTCTTTCACAAAAATACCTACAAGTTTTGTTCTGTTTTTTGATAAATCAAGGTGAACAGGAACCAACCGATAACTCGGACTTATATTCCCGAAGAACAACCTAGATTTATCAATCACCTCACAATAATCTTAATCGACTGGCGAAACAAGATATTGTGGAATCACAAACGATGAGACGAAGATGTTTGTGACTACTTTTATATCTTGCCTATTGGAGAAATTAATCTCAAGCCAATCTTGCGATTGTACTCAATCAAGATAGAAACAGTGAGATCAGATCACACAACTACAGAGAAAATAGTTGGGTCTGGATTCACAATCCCAATGAAGTCTTCAAGTCATTAACCTACAGGGTTAAAGGAGAAACTACACTAGCTTATACAACTAGTACCACACAGGAGGTGTGGGGATTAGGCTTCCCAGTTGCTAGAGTTTTCCTTTATATAGTCTCCAAATCAGGGTTTGCAATCTAAATTACCTTGGTAAGAAAACATTCAATATTCACCGTTAGATAAAAACCTGATTAGATTCAAGCTAATATATTTCAACCGTTAGAACGATCTTAGCTTGTTATACACAAATGAAATGCATGCCCATTTAGGTTTTTTATAACCATGCCTAAACGTGTACACCTAGTGGGTTCAACAGTAGTTAACCAAATGGTTATCCATATGAACACTTTCATATAAACCATATTCCTCTTCACCATAACTAGTTCAAATGACTCAAAAGAATTAGTTAGAGAGTTGTGTTAGAGCATTGCTCGGTTGAACTCACCAAGCGTTGGTATGTCAAGTTTGGTTGTCATATTTTAGTGAATCAAAACTCATTTAAAGAGTCGCTTGATTATGTACTAGAGTCAACTTCGTATAGGTTAGATTGAAAGTATTAGGATATGAGACATTACAAGTATTGCGAAGACTTGAAGAAATGAAGAAGCAATGAGCTACAATGAAAACATCATCCTTCCACTTGAGGTTAGTGATATTTGACTTGAACTGTTTCATTCCCTAAAGTATCTTTCAAGTCGTGTATATTGAAAACAAAACTGCGAAGTAAGAACACTCTAGTTAGACATAGTATTAAGGAATACTATACGAGGTTTATTGCTTAACCATTAAACTTTATAGATAAGACATCGACATAATAGTTTGAATGCTATTGTGATTATGTATGGGTATGAGGTGAGGATTTCATCCTAGGAAATAATGTTTTACATGTGTTTTAAGGAAGTAAATTCATGAAATTATTTTCTGAATCGAAAAGGAAATCGTCAGGCATTATTAGTATTGTTATTCATTGCATATCTTATGAACTACCAATATGTGTGATTAGTATAACTGCTCATGACTTGTTTATGTTCTTGGTAAAACTATTCACAAAGGCTTGATTTTTGTATTGGTATGACTTTTATTAGTGAAACCGATCTTAAGTAATCACCTGAGATGGTATGATCGATTTTACGATTTTGTGTATAACCAATTCTGGGTAAAGGGGAACCGATCCTAGTAAGAAGTGCAACACATCACAAAGGAGAATCGATCCTTGTATGAGGTGCATCAAGTTTTTAGCAGAATGGGGAACCGATCCTATGGACATGTGCAACACATACAAGTTAGATACCATATATATGTGGGGAACCGATCCTAGTACCTAGTCAACCGAATTTTGGAAAGCTAGTGTGACTATGCATGTAGGATCAGAATATCGCCATGACAATATTCTTGCGAGATTAAATAACACTTCCATGAGAATACCGCGAGCTCTTCAACAACACTTTGCGAGTGTCACAGATTAGGTTAAAGAATGACGTAATAGCTGACGATTGAGGAAACACGAGAAGAGCATGATTTGTCTGCGATGGTTATAATATTTGCGAGATTTTGTATTATAGCTGTTGCGATAAGATCGCAAATCAAATCCGAAAGTAAAGGACAGCTTAGCTGTCATCAATTATGTATCTACCCTATATATAGAGACCCAGTGTGTCCAGAGGGGGGGGGATGTATTTTTTAAGAGTTGAGAAAGTCTTGAGGAGAGAGAAACTTTGAGAGATTAGTTGTGTTCTTGATTTCTTCCATTTCTGTGAACAATTCTGAGAATTAAATGATAAAGAGTTGTTTTTAATCTTTAATTATGAGTTGAGTATTGTGGAATCTTAGCAAGGGTGTAGTGTAGGATTTCCTGTAACTACATTTTGGCGCCCGAAACAGGGATGAGTTGATGATTACTTGAAGAAAAAGATAAAAATTGATATTGTGATTGAAAGGAATTTGGAACAATTAGTGAAAGATCTAACGTAATAATGGATAGAAGAAGAATAAACACATCGGAACCACCAACAACTGTAAGGAGGAGTAAAAGACTTGCAAGTGGAGGAACAAATGAAATGGGAGAATCTTCAAGAGTAAGAACAAGGAAAAATAGAACAAGGAATAATAAAGAAAATCAGGTTCAACAATCAAATCAGCAAACACCAATACAAGATAGAGCAATGGATTATGATAGAGTAGCGTGTATACTTGGAAATCAGATTTAGTGGAAGAAGAAGAAGATCGAGAATTAAGAGATGAAAGAAGAGAAGAGAGAGATCGAGGAGTGGTTGAAGGATTAATTCATAGAGAAAATAAAAATGAAATGACAGCTGATTTAAGACAAAGAATACAGGAGGAAAGGAGATTAGAAGCAGAAGAACGTGCGAATTTAACAAGGCAAAATCATGAGTTAAGAGTGGAGAATTTAAGATTGCAAAGAAGGAGATCAAGAAGTACTGCTAGATCAAGTTCAAGGTCATTTAGATAAGAACCAAGGCAAAAATTCCCCTATGATAAATGTGGAAAGAATGAAAAATCCAAATGAAGAACAACATCATAGAGAAGAAGAGATAATTGATGATCGTCATATTCCACGCGATGAAACTGTAAATGGTAGACAAAATCAAGAGGGTAGAAATAATCAAAATGATGAAGAAAATCGAGAAGAAGATAGAAGAATATTACATGGGCAAGAAATGCAAAGAATCATTGAGGACGAAATTGAGAGACATTATGCTGAACAAGCACGTCTGGCTTGCGAGAGAGAAAGATTAAGAGCAAAAGTGGAAGAACAAGAATTTCAGGAAGCGATTCGGCAGAATAATCATGATAATCGAGAAAGAAGACGCACACAAAATCGCCATAACAATAATATCAATGAGGAATATGATAGAATACAAATAAGAATAGAAAGGCAGCGAAGAGAAACAGTGAGAAATGAAGAAACTCGCAGAGAAGAAATTGGAAGACGTAACCAGTTGCGAATCCAGGAAGGAAGAGAAGAGGAAAATCACAGAGGAAGTCAAAATAAATATGCATATGAAGATACACAAAATCTCGCAAGACAAGAAAGGCATGAACGTAGAAGAAGAGAAGCTGCACTAAAAAGACCAATGGATCAAAATTCAGCTGGAAATGAACAAATTTTAAGAGAATTAGCAGAAATGAGGGGAATGTTGAATAACATGAGAGAAGGAGGCAGAAGGCAACTTGATGAATCCATTGAAGAAGCTGCGAGAACTCCATTTACTCAAGAAGTACAACTAAGAGGAATACCTCCAAAATGCAATTTACCAGCGTTAAACAGTATCTTTGATGGGACTACCTGTGCTGTTCAACATGTCAAGGCTTACATTAGGTGTATGCTACAATGGGAAAACCATAACGCTGTGTTATGCAAATACTTTGCATCTAGTTTAACTGGCGAGGCGTTAAAATGGTTCGAAGGCTTACCTAAAAATACAATAACTTCTTTCGATCATTTGCAAGCTACATTTTTGGGAGCATATATACGCAACAATTCTTCACGACTCGGTATTGAAGATGTATTTGGATTAAAACAGAGGATTGGCGAGAGTCTAAAACACCTAACCATAAGATGGAAAACAATGTGTAGTGAAATGGCAGGAAGAGTGGATGAGAGATATCTTATTCTATCTTTCATCAATGCAATGTTCGCAACCAATCTGATGTACATACAAATTTTCAGAATCAAAAATACCATCACAATGACTGAGCTACGAGAACTACAAGAAGAATACATTGCTTTGGAGGAAAAACAAAATGAGATGGAATCATACCCAATCGCAAACATCGGATCAATAGCAGCGAACGAGAGTTTACTTCCTAAAATGATCAACAATGTAGCGAGCACTTCGCAGCCAAAGCAAGATAAAGTGGTGATTGAAAATCAGCAAAAATTAGTAGCTATGGGAAGTCGAGATCAAGAGAAGTATGAAAGAGAAAGGAATTATTACAATCGCGATGAAAATAATAAAATTCAAAGATTGGATCAGCCGCAAGAGAATTATCTTGGTCAGAGGCAAAATAATTTCAGAGGACAAGGGAATCAAAGAGTAATATGGTAAGAAATTAAGATGCCACCCTTGAATGCCAGCATAGAAAAGATTTGGGAAGCAATCATTTTGATGGAAAATATACCATCACCCTGGAACATGGGAAAAGAGCCACATCAGAATAATCGAAATCAAGAATTTTGGCCTTATCATCATTTTCATGGACATTCAATAAACGATTGCAGGAATGTAAAAAGAATAATTTTGAGGATGATTGATCAAGGAAAGTTAAATCATTTTCTAATAGGACATCCACAATCTCAGCAGCTACCACCAGCACCAGAAATTCACAGAGTGAATACTGTAAAAGGAGCAGAAACATTCGTAATAGAGGTTAGAGCAAAGGCAAAGAATTTTTTTTGTAACTCCATCGTACATTCATACAAGACTATTGAGCACTTCCACGACAACGTTCTTAGCCAAGTCTTCAGAAGAGATACAGATGGAAGAGAGATTATGAACATTGCGAGAGTCTCGCCATTGGAGGAATGGCAAAAACAAACCATTTCTTTCACCGCACAATAAGTACCTGAACCTGGAGAAATACATGATCAACCATTGGTTGTGAGGTTAGAGATAAACCCAAAACAAAAAGAAGATGAAGATAAAGTTGAAGAGGATGATTCATGGGCAATTAATAGAGTGTTGATTGATACAAGTAGTTCAGTGGATATCTTATTTTATCACACTTATAAGACCATGGGAGGGAGAGACGAAGATTTAATACCTTCAACGTACAAGATATATGGTTTCAATGGTAGCGTCAATAAACCAAAGGGAGAAATCACAATGAGGATACCATTAAAGGGAATCAAGTCCAAAGTCTTATTTTGTGTAGTAGATGTGGAGACACCCTATAATTCCTTAATTGGCAGACCATGGTTACACGGAATTTTAGGTGTGGCGTCAACATATCATCAATGTATTAAATTTCCACATCCACATGGTGTCGGGGTCATCAAAGGAGATTGGGGTGAGAGTAGAAAATGTTATGAGATTGATATAAAGTCTTGTGAAGATAGAGTTGCGAAGAATAGCAATTGGAAGCAGAACATCAAACAAAGACGAAGATGTGATAGGTTAATGGTAGATACTATAGAGCAACGATAAGATGAGATACTTCAAAATCAATATGAGCAGCAGAAAATAGATGGCGAGCATATCGCAAATGGACAAAAAATAACAAAACGCAACAAAAGAGCAGAAGCAAAAAGCAGTGAGTAGGAAGGAAAAATGATGAAGTCTATAAATGGTTTGTTGTTTTATTTTGTTTGAATGAGAAGGATGAAATTGAGAAAATTATGCAAAAGTTGAAATAAGATCAAAAGAAGAAATTTCATTAGAAGCAGCGAGTACAATCGCAAAATTATTCAAGGTTATTCAAAGAGCAAAAGATTGCGATATTCGCAAAAGAGACAAAGAACATGACGAACCTTTATGGCGTACACCCTAGTTCGCGGATACAATTTCGCAAGAGGCAAATGTAAGACCTAAAGTACGTCATATAAGGGGGTATCTCTTTACATGACTCATGGATAAGGTTATACCGCAGCTGGAACCTGAATCATGCAGATATTTGGGTTAAAGAAAACCTATCCAGGGGAGGTACCTTGGATTTCCAACTATATAAGGTTATATCCTGGTTGGATGACTGAGGACCTCTTTTAAGGAGTGCAAAGTATGACTAAGGCGTCGAGGTACACGGTTGAGCCAAGGATGCCCAGGACGGATGAAACTACCCTGGCCATTCTTGGTAAGTCTTAGCTATGATGCACTCGGCCTGAAGAATACCCCACTTAGGGTGCAATCTTGTAACTATAAGCCATATAGGCATAAAGGACAATAGGCTGTGAAAACAACTGGTTGTTGGTAAATCTGTATGGGAGGAGCTAGTATTGTATGGCCGATGTGCCCTCCTTGAAGGGGAAACTAGGGGGAAGATAAGGGCGGCACCCTCCATTAGGGAGCTGATAAGTGTCTTAAGACGGAAATGTCATGGGGCTTTACGCTCGCAAGAGAATTTAGGCCTGTCATATTGTCGCGTGACAAGGACTACACAGAGGCAACAAGCCGTAAGAGAAAATATGAGATCAATGGGTTTTTACATGAAAGTGTAAAGACGTCCTGCGATTTCATCGCAAGACGACAATGTCATAAAGCTTTGTTTTTGCGAGAAAACTTAGACTTGTCATATTGTCGCATAGAAATTGAAAAAATACAGATAAGGCAAGATCAATGGGTTTTTACATACAAGTGTAAAGACGTCCTGCGATTTTGTCGCAAATACATAAAGTGGCAAAGTAAGATATTTAACTAGGAAGGCATAATAAGACCACAAGAAGTTGAATGACTGCGATATTTCTGCAGAGATTATGAAATTTGCGATATTCATGCATAGATCATAAAAGTATACAACTGATACTTACGATGATGCTCGCAACTCAGTTTTATTTACAATGGATATCTAAGCTCTACTCAATTTTTTCATATTGCAGATGAATAATGGAGGCAAGTATGGGAATGCATGGAGTGATGAAATTATTATTCATCATTATATGATAAAATTACGTAGATCTTATTATATGACACATTCACGCAGATATGACACATTTGCATAGGCTATTAAAAAATAATAATTACGTTGATTAATCATGTTGCAGAAAAGAATTGTTTTCTAATTCATGCATATAGAAGCAAAATTTATACATCAAGTTGGAGAAACCCGCAACAAATTGGAGAAATTTGCAATAATATTACAAGAAGTAGAAAATAAGTGTACAAAATTACAAGGAAGATAAAAAAAAGAAACAAATCTAATTAGATCCACCATCATTGTGACCAGATTTTTCTCCTTGTTCACCCTTACCATCATCTTCATCCTCATCTGATTCTTCAGCTTCACTATCAGAGATAATAAGGTTTGGAGTTTTTGCTGGAACTTCTTTTGCAAGATCAGGATATGTAGAATTAAGGATGTTATGATCATCGCAGACCAATTTAATGGAATCATTGCGAACATCAACAAGGGTACTACTAAAATTCGCAGCGTTAATTCTTAATTTATCTTTCAATCTTGAATACTTCTCGTTGCGAGAAGCAAGGTTACGTGCGAGTTGATTTTTATCATCTTCAAGTTCTCCAATTCTTTCAGAGTATCTCTTTTCATCTCCTGCGAGTATACAACAATAAGTTGGAAGGTTTGCAAGGAAGAACAACAAAAGCAAGGAATTAACAAGGGAGAACAATTAACAACCTTCTCTTCCAGAAATCAAGTCTTTAATTAAAGATGCTTGTTCAATATGAAGACTAACATCTACACCTAAATTAGTTCTGGCATTGTCAAGAACTTTCGAAACCCAATAAAACTCCTCATAATTATTTATAAGAAGACGAGAACGGATTTGGTTTTCTATTTCAATAAAACCTTCCTTCTCGCGCATAAGACCATCCCTTTCAATTTGAACTTCAAGAATGGTATTATGGAAGTTTGCTAAGGTTTCAGCTCCTTGTCTAGATATAAGGTCTTTGTCTTTTGAAAGATCTTTGTTCTTGGCCTTTAAATTTTTAATCTCAACTTTGGAGTTGTGATAAAGTTGTTTGAATCTGTATTAATATTGGAAGGGTTAGTCAAAGAATTATTAAGAAGTTCTAGAAGAGTATCATTGTCTATTGGTTCAGGAAAATAACGAATGGTTAAAGCCTCATCAGTGAGACCATAAATGTCTGCGAGAATGATAAATCAAGTAAGAAAGAATAATGAAACATAAAATTATGAAGGAAAAGAAGAATATTATCATACCTAAGAGTTGTTTGTTAGCAGTATCAAGATTGGATACTTTGAGCGAGTGTTGAGAAAGATTATTCTCAAGTTCTTTATTCTTCTCGCGAAGACTAGCAAGTTCAGATTCCATTTGTTCATTCCTATCGCGGAGGTTAGAGAATTCAGATTCTAACTTCTCATTCTTCCCATGAAGAGCAATGTTCTTCTTATGGGAAGATGCACGTCTTTTATCCAAGTCAGAGGCAACAACAAATGAAGCTTTCCCAATCTGCGAGAGAATAATATAAGTCAAGATATAATGATAAAATAAATACATAAGAGTGATAAAGAAATTAAAACATACCAGAATACCAAGCGAATTTAAGAGGCCGTGAGTCAGCGATCTTGAGATTCCTTGGAGAGAATCATTACCAACTAATATGGAGGCATCGCAGACTTTAGCAAGAGCCTGGGATATCCCATTAAGAGCTTCTTATCCCTGATCATTTGCGATGCCATGTGAAACATCGCCAATTTTTTTTGGATAATTGAGTCATAGAAGACTCGGGAGGGGAAGAACCATTACTATCTTCATCATCATCATCGTTGTCACTGTTAAAATCATCATCCAAAGTTCCTTCATTGGATTGAAGAGTTGAAGAAGAAAGAAGTTGAATTTTTATTTTCTTTAAGGGAGGAGCACCAAATTTTCCTCCGCGAGAAGCAGAAGATTTTTCCTTGAGAGGCGCAATAGATTTCTCTTTGCGAGATGCATCTTTGTCTTTCCCCTTGGGTTTCACAATTTTTACAGGTTCTATTTCTTCAATTACCTACGAACACAGATAAAGATAAGAAACAGGGGCAACAATATATTGTTAAGATTTATAAAGAAGTATTTCTTACTTCATCTGTGAGTAATTGAAGAGTTAAGTGAGTAGCAGGTTTCCCAGACTTCTTGTAGCTGGCTTTTAACCTTTCAATCTAATAAAAGAGGATAGTCAGCGAGAACTTAAAGATATGGAAAGATTGATAATAATAACTTACTATACAAAGACTTAAGAAGAACATACCTCTTTATTTTCTCAGGCCAGTTAAAGACCCACGGTTGACATTTTGTAAGATTCGCAGGCAAAGTATGAAGACCAGAGATGTAAGGACCTTCAAGACATAAAGGAAAGATGAACCATTTGTCATCGCTAGAGTGGCGAGGGCCTTGATTAGTACTTGTATGCCAATCGATATCCAGCATAAGTGCTTTATCTTCCGCGATCTTATCTTTCTTTTGCAAGCGGACACCCCAGAAAGTGCTATCCCTCTTCATGGGGATAATGTCATAATTTATGAAGAAATTATCTACGGTATACATCGCAGGAATAATTGGAATATCCTTAAATTCAGGATTCTTCTCGGTTTCAGGATATCGAGATTTTTTATTAGCACCGCGAGTAGCATATTCCATCAACAAACGAATGCAGTCCCCACTCAGCTGATATATCACTCCCGAAAACTTCTCGTGAGAAAGAATCTCATAAAATAGAGGAAGTTTAGGGTTATAAAGAGGAATAGGAAGACCAGCTTCAAGCTGACCTAGTGAGACTATGATTTTCTCGCGATTACATTGAAAGTTAAAAAATAATTGTACAGAAAGTTCAGACTTAGGGTTTTGATTTGGAATGGTGGATAAAGTAAAACCTTTGTCTTTATATTCTTTTTTGAATCTTCTCAAAGGCAGCCTCATATTTGCGACCAGCTACAACCATCTTGAGTATGGGAATGAAGATTGAATAAGTAAAAAAATTGAGAGAAAATTTATGAAAGTAACAGATCCGGAATTTACGGAAGAACAATGAATTTGCAGAGAAATTACCGAGATAATAATGAAAGAAGTAAAAAGAAGAAAGAAAATGAATGAGAAAGTATTTATAGAAGGAGAGATTTCTCGAGAAGATTAATGTAATAAATGCAGAGGAAAGACATGAACGGTCAGATCGCAGCGGTTAAAAAGGACGTGTCAAAAATTGAATAGAAGAAGATATACATGAAGACAGCTGGCGAAGAATATAGAAACGTGTCAAAACAGAAGAATTCAAAAGATAAACAGTTGCGGCATTATAAAAATTTCAGTTCTCATGATCTTTCCTCCTTCGCAGAAACCACATGAGAAGAGGAAAGATGTAGGATCAGAATATCGCCATGACAATATTCTTGCGAGATTAAATAACACTTCCATGAGAATACCGCGAGCTCTTCAACAACACTTTGCGAGTGTCACAGAGTAGGTTAAAGAATGACGTAATAGCTGACGATTAAGGAAACACGAGAAGAGCATGATTTGTCTGCGATGGTTATAATATTTGCAAGATTTCGTATTATATCTATTGCGATAAGATCGCAAATCAAATCCGAAAGTAAATGACAACTTAGCTGTCATCCATTATGTATCTACCCTATATATAGAGACCCAGTGTGTCCATAGGGGGGATGTATTTTTTAAGAGTTTAGAAAGTCTTGAGGAGAGAGAAACTTTGAGAGATTAGTTGTGTTCTTGATTTCTTCCATTTCTTTGAACAATTCTTAGAATTAAATGATAAAGAGTTGTTTTTAATCTTTAATTATGAGTTGAGTATTGTGGAATCTTAGCAAGGGTGTAGTGTAGGATTTCCAGCAACTACAATGCACAGTACTCACATGGAGGTAGAACCGAAACTTATTTTGGTAGAACCGTTAAACCCATGATTTGTGATTGAGTGTTCTTGATCAATCACATAGTTCTTAAAAGTCAGATGAACCAATTCTAAACTTGTTTGGAAGTGTGGAAAATCGGTTTCAAGGTTGTAAGTATGAAAGAGGACTTATAAAGTAAGGATGTTGACATACTTTGAACACATGCAGTAACGCTTATCTTTTATTGTTCAAAGTTATTCCTTAATAGCTAAAGGAAGAAAATCCCAGATCGAAAAATAAATAAGTTAAGAATCTTTTATTTAAGGTTTTTAATTTTATTTTAGGAAAATGAGAATTAGTAATGTGTATTTACTAGTTAAGATTTTTCAAAGAGATTTTCAGTCAATATTTTGGAAAGAGCATTTCTAGGAATTATGAAAACCGAATTTGGAATTTTATTGCATATCTTGAGAATATTTTCGATTTTGGAAATTCCTTGGTGTCCAAACTTCCTTGTCTATAAATACTTGAAGTTTGCATTTCGGGCAAACTAATCCTTCGTGACATCAAACTTCCTCAGTTGTGTTGTTACTGGTGAAGCCGCCTATTCAGAGAGGAGAGTTACCTAATTAGGCGAAATCTCTTACGACCGCTCAGTTTAAAGTCTTCTTTGGGATTGAGAAGCTCTATTAGTATCGTTGGTGGGAAACCAGATAATTGCGGTTTATCTTGTGTTTTTAGATTGACTAACGGTGCATGGTTGAAATTTGATTGCACCTAGTTTGTTTATGGTTGAGAATCTTCTCTTCTGATATAAGATTCACTCAAACTAGATCGAAGTTTCGATAGGGATATTTAGACTGTTTATAGATCTAAAGATGATCTTGTGATAATCAATTGTTAACAGACTCTGTTTTGTGCGTGATTGATCACAAGAGATTCAAGTTGTTGTGCGCAAGTGTTTATTGAAGATCTAAGAAGATTTGAAGACAAAGAAGACTTTAAAGATTTCTGATTTGGGTTTATAATCTTTGGTGTGCACAATACTTGTTTTGGTAAAATAGGATCCAACTATAATCGGTTTATCCTTGTGGTAGATTGGATTGATTAGTTGTGTAGATCGGCATCAATACAATTCTTTGTGATTAAAAGTATTGATTGCAAAATCTTAACAATTACTTCGATAAGTTATGAATAAGATAGATTTAAGAACCTGACGAAGGAGTTTATTTGAGATAAACATAAGAGAATTTGTCAAACTCATATCACTTGGTTGAAAAGAGTTGATACCAAACAAATTTATTGTTCCTTTACTGCTTGGAATACAAACCAAAGTGCATGACTTATTACGGGTCGGAGGCGTGGGAATACAGACATAACTATGTGATAGGTTTAGTTGCTTCGTCTCAACTATACGAAGTTGGTTTGATTTTGTATAGCGGCTTAATCCTGATAGTATTCAATTCTGGACAAGGTCCCGGGGTTTTTCTGCATTTTCGGTTTCCTCGTTAACAAAATCTTGTTGTGTCATTTACTTTTATTTTCTGCAATTATAATTGTCGTTATTATAATTTAAAGTAAATTACACAAACGTTAATTCCTATTTACTTGATAGAAATCCTATTGTGTTTGGTTAAGTCCGAACCACTTATAAAGTAAACATACTTCGTTGTTGTATTGTCTCGATCTCGTATCCATTGACGATCACACGAAGTGCGAACCGATTAGTTGTATTTGAAAAAGAGGGGGTCTAACAACCACACCCAATATTTCGTTTGGCAATTTATATAGAGCAAACTTCAATATAATCACAAGAATAAAAACTCAATTGAGAAATATTATTAAAGAGATTTATCTCCTTTTCAACACAATCAATAGTTAAATATAGAAGCAAGTCCGTAAACCTGATTTTAGTGTGAGGTTTCTTGAAACAAGCTTTTGTGATAATCACAACTTATTCGATATCCAGCGTGTATAAACCTCTTTAAGCAACAACGACTAAAGAAATATTTCAACATGGTATCCACTTGAAACAGGGTTAGTCCGGACTGGTCTAACAATGTGAAATAACAAAAATAATTGTTCAAGACAAATCAAGTCTTATCCAACAAACAAGGTCAGATTTAACAACTATGATTGATTAACGTACAACCTGTATTATTTTAATTATATAAATAAAATATAATTCGGAAAAGAAATAACACAGACACCAGAAATTTTGTTAACGAGGAAACCGTAAATGCAGGAAAAACCCTGGGACCTAGTCCATAATAAACACACACTGATTATAAGATGTTACACCAATTTCCAACTACCTATTCGGACAAGATGTAATACTTTCGTCAGTTGTATTCTTATAAAACTCCTAGTAGAACACAGATTCTCTTTAAGAATTCTTCACACAAATCTTCTAGCAGAACCTAAGGTTCTCTTTAGAAGATACAACAACACGATTGATATGATTCGATATTTTGTTTGCACAAAATTAACACCGGTTTGATTTCCCTTTAGATATAAATCAAGGTTTTGGAAATCTTGTTTAAAACTTCTTAAGGATTTTTATGAGATGACTCAATAGAAGTTTTTCTTTCTAGTCTCCGATTTCGACTAACAAGTGTTGGTATACGATCGGAAACTTTAATCTATCAAAACCTAAGGTTTATGATCAACAACCATTGAATGGTTTTATATCAGAAGAGAAAACCTTAGAATAGACAAGAGGTGAAAAACCTATATTACAAGTTGTATAATCAATCACAAAGATTTAATCCAACTTGGCTTTGTGATCCCCAATACAAAGAATTTTATCTCACTCTTGTTCACGAAGAACTGAAGACGTGGAAAACAACATGCAGAGCTTACGCCAATTTTCCAAAGGGGATGAAAAAGGTGTAAACTCACGAACTCAATATTTATAATGAAACATAGCTTGACAACTAAGCAAAGTTATTTTCCTTTTTCAAGACTCTCCTAATTTTGGGAGTCTTTTCTAGGTTACAACTCTTGCCAAAATAATTAAACAAATAATTAATTAGCAAATATTGTATTTATGTGAATAAATCACAAATTAAATTAGGAAGGAATCACAAACACTTTAATATGGTAATCAAAGATGTTTGGAGTAATAGCTAACTTGCCTAGATAAGGAAACATCACCAACTTGACCAAAAATGCCTTTTAGTCACGTAATTGGGCCCAAGTCCGCGAACTGTTACAAACAGTCCATGGATTGTTTCCTACTAACGAACTGTAACAATTACAACAACACTTATAATTGTTACTTTAATAAATCACTCAAAACTTCATCGTTCACTATAACATGAGATTCTTTATAAGGATAAAGGTTATTGTATCCAAGGTCATGAATCAAATAACCTCAAGTATATATACTCAAATGTACATTTACCATCATTGGAAATGTTCCATAGAGTGAGCATTTATCTCGATAGATTAGAAAGGTAGAATTGAACAAAAATACAAATGAAATCAATCACATACCTTTGTTGATGAAGTACTTGTTGATGTCTTCTTGTAGTCTTAAATCTTCAATCTTCATCCTTTAAGGATAACTTGGATTCAACTTCTTAGACCTAATCTAGTCCGAAACAATCTTTAGTATGCTAAATCAAGAATGCATTTTGGCAAGTAAAATTGACAACTAAGTTTACATACCAATGCTAGTGGGTTCAACCGATAAGTGCTCTAACAATGTCCCCCTTTTTTCAATTTTAGTGAAAAAACCATTTTACATATGGCTTGTACTTGTTAAAAGCAAAATCGACAAGTTTGATTTCCTTGGTTCTTCAACTCTACGTGTGTTCATCCTGTACTTGTTGAAGATCCATCACAGTATTATTACACATCATCAAAGTTTCATTGTATCACAACTTTGACAATAATACTGTGGTGATATGTATTACTCCCCCATAGTCAATACTCCATCTCAACATGAAAACCACTCCCCCTTACATAATGAGCCGTAAACCATATGTATTTGTAGTATGAACTATACATTAATTCTCCCCCTATTTGTCAATATAAATTGGCAAAGGTACGAAAACTAGTGGGATCTTCATGAAATTTTCACGGAGACACTTCATGACCAAAAGAAAAACATATCAAATTTGTTTAGACGATATCACAGAGTCGAAACCTAGTGACTTCATCAAGGAGTTTATTAAGATACAAGTTAACCCCTACATGTTCCACAACCGCTTCTCTCCTCAAAGATATAACAATTAAGCATAAGTTCAAAAGAACTCTCCCCCATATAAAATGCCATTCCCAAAAGAACAACAAGAGTGACCTTTATCCATGGAGAAGGATTTATATATTGGATTTTTGAAATCCTATAAGGAGATACGATTTAAGAACCAATCATTGAAAGTCTCTCATGAAATTGTGTTACTAAAAAATTAAAACTATCTCATTGTAACAATACACAATATGTAATCATAAAGATCAAGTATTGTGATCATCTTTTCTAGGATACAAACTTGTATAAACAAGAGTTGATATGCTTAGAAGGAAGAATAACCTTTTCCACAAGGATTTACACCAAGCATGGTTACCATAAGTGTATGAAAAGGTTTCTTTGACAATAAAAACCAACATCCAATGGCTTTTATTATTGCTTATAACCTTAAGAATTTCAATCACAAATCAAGTTAGGTAATTAAGAATCATACGTGTGGTATGAGCATTTTCATATCAACCTTATTCTTCTTTACCATAACCAATTCAAATGACTCAAATGAACTAGTTAGGCCTATTCCTATGCACATGCCAAAAAAGTGGTGTTTGGCATGCCAAACCATTTGCGCCACTATGGGGAAACCGATGAGCGATTGAATCCCTAGCGAGCGATATTCATAATATCTCCAGCGATAAAGTCTTTATCGCTGGCGATATTGTCCATATCGCTCGAAATTCACTATATCGCCACCGTTCAAGTTTCTGACGCCTATAAATAGCACATCTCTACTCCCACCTTCTCAATTCTTCTTCTAAACTCTCTTCAATTCTTCTTCTGAAAACCTTCTGAAAAATCACAGAGTTTCTTTAAACTTTTGTTCTAAAACGATTATCTTCAATAGATATGGAGAGAAGAAGAAGAAACAAAAAATGGAAAGTATCTAATAGTACCTCAGGCACTGGAGAAATTTTTGTTGTGGATACAAATTATGAGTTTAATAATGTTAGACTAGTAGCCCGTGAATGTGTATTCTCTAATTACCTTTCTTATTTTGAGGGGCGATGTAACGCGATAAATCTAAGAGGTGGATGGAGTGAGTTACGTACAATTTTTCAATTACTTCCTCCTGCTGTTCAAGAGAGATAAAGAAGATATCCTTGGCGATATATATATCAAATACAACCTAGAAACCACATGACTCAAGGTGTTCATGTTATAATATTAGAACGATGGTAGAAGACTACAAACACGTTCTTTTTCAAGGACTTTGAATGCGGTAAGTCAGTCTTTTCTAGTAATTTAATTTTTAGATTTTATATTTTGTTTCATAAAAATCAACAAATTCTAATTATGAATAATTATTGTTAATAGGAGTTACACCGATAGATTTATACATGTTAACCGGAATTCCATGCCAAGGGAACTTACTTCCATTTAATAGACTAAAGTGGCAATCAGAAGATAAATGGAAAGAATTACTTCCTTTATACTAAAATGAATTAGAAGGAAATCCTACACATAGACAAATAAAAGCGTATGGATTGAAGGTGTCTGGGTTGAAAAGTTATTTCCAGCGTTATGCTGTAAATATGAGTCAAAACAGGGCAGTTGGTATTCAATATTTGATCCCCGAACATTTTGAGGTGCTAGAACGTCTGTTTGTATTGTGGACACTAGTCCAATGTCTGTTTCCAAATGCTAGCTGAGTAGTGTTAATTGGGTTTCTCGAAGCATTAGAAGATTTAGAGCAAGCACCAACATATGATTGGGGGACTGAGATTTTATCAGAGATTTACATTGCCCTAAGTGATAACTCGACGTGTGATAAAGATAGTTTTAATGCTTTTTGGGGAGTTCTGGAGGTAAGAACCAATATTTTTCACATTATGTATTTATTTGTCATTTTCATATGGAAAAGTTATTAACCTCCTAAATGTTATTATTTTCAGTATTGGTGGTATACATATTTCCGTGTTTCGGAACCTTGTCTTAAGAATTATACGAATGCATTTCCGATCATACGGAAGTATGATTCTGAGAATTGGGAAGCTGCACAGATTGAAGATGATCAACATGCTGCTATTGTTCATAAGATTCAGCAGTTGAGTAGAACAAGCCATAACCTTATCTCACAGCCATATGAAGCAGTACATGAGTTCCAAGAAGAACTAGGTCAGACAATGGTAGAGTTAAGCCTTAGAAGGATGGTGTTATACACCCCTATTTCTGAGAAGGGGGTTTGGTATTATGGTGAAAGACAACTTCTTCTGTTGCAAGGGAGATTAGTGATAGCTGTCAACCCTTATCCCAGTTTATATGTTTCAGTAGACGATTACTTCTAATTGATAAGGGAAGGTCATCGTTGGCAAGAAGATGATGAATTAATCCATGAGCCGATTGACAGAAATGAGTACCTATCTTGGTTTAAAACTATTTTCAAGCCAAATATTTCCATGCAACCGCAAAGTTTGGGTCAGATGGATTTCCCAGCTTTAGGTAGGTTGCCACTTGACAATGAATTTCTTCCTTCCCAACCTCCACCAGAGACGGGTGACGTATTTGCATATCCTTCTCAAAGTGCATTGTCATACATGCCTCCATTTTCTTGGGAAGTAAAGACTATATCCAGCATATCTGGAGAGATTATTACTTATCCAATTATTTCTAGTGCACTTACTCGGAGTTATCCATACCTTGGGGTCAATGTTACAGAGTTGGAGTATCAGAACCGATGTAACGATTATGATGCGCTTGTTCAGGGAATTCAAAAAATACACTTGGAAGAGATGCAAAGTTTGCGGGAAAGCATGATGTATGACATGAGTCCCAGTGTTGGAGATGGTAGAGGATTGAGTCCCAGTGTTGGAGATGGTAGAGGATTGAGTCCAAGTGTTGGAACTGGTATAGGAATGAGTCCAAGTGGAAGTCATCAAAGTGGTCGAAGTCAACAGAGTCGTCGCAGTCAGCAAAGCGTTGAAAGAAGTGAAAGATTGAGACGTTGTCATATGGAGGAGGTACCAAAAAGTTCAACTCCAAACATGGTGTTAGAAAGTCAAGCAATACATGGTGTTGAAGAAAACATTGGCATGGATACAACTCCTACACGTATGTTTAGTCATTTGCAGCCTGACATATTGACTCCATGTGGTGGTGTGAACATGAAAGTAGTTAGGAAAACGAATCTGTATACCCCAATTGCCTCAACCTCATCAGTATTTCAACCATTCCAGCAACAGTATCAACCACACCCATTCCAAGATTTGTATAATGTTCCCATATCCCGTACTCCCATTGCTTATCAAGGTTATGGTGATTCTGATGAGACTCAACCACCAAGTGAGTCTCAAATCGGCACTTTAACTAGTTTGTTGAACAACTCTATGGATCCAGAAAATGCAGGCAATTGAATCTTTGGTCCGGGAGAAAATGAACAAGGAAACGGACTAGGAAAGGATTGGTTAAATGTTAAAATGAGTAGTTAATTTTGTTTTTTTCTTTTAAATGGACAAGGAAATGAGTAGTTAAAATGTTTTCTTTTAGTTGAAATGTGAAATGTAATTTTGTTTTTTTAGATTAATGGAAACTATCTTTTAAATTAATAATCAGATTGAAACCAGATTTACATTTCATTAAAAATTTACCTTCATAGTAGCGAATCAGACCAATAAACAAAGAAAAACAACTATCAGTGAGTAAACGAATAGTAAATACAGTCACTGCTCTATGCCTTACTAAGAAGTTACCACATCTATCAGTGAGTATGCGAATTAGACCACTTTTCTCTGAGTGGGTATGTGGAAATACGCTATCATGATCCACTTCGGTTATGCACTATGCATGGTGAAATGAATTTGAAGTTAGGTTGGAATTGTAGTCGTTAGATGAAGAGCTGATAAGCGAGTATCAAACTAGCGAGCGCTATCTTGACTGTCGCTGGCAATTGGAAGACTAGCGAGCGATATGTTGACCATCTGGCGACAAAGACTCTATCGCTCGCTGGAAACTCTATCGTGTATGCCAATATGTCAGAAATAACATATTGGCATATGAGTTTGGCAGTTTGGCATACCCATAGTGGGTGTATATATGCCAAATATCATGTTTTGGCATGTGCAAAGGAATAGGTCTTAGAGAGTTATTCAATGCATAGATCTTTATGAACTACACAAGACATAATCGAATAAAAAACCATGTGATTCACACGAATCGATTCATGAACTATAAAGCCACGGTTTACAATAGCATTCCTTAGTTTATTAAGATAAGTTCACAAACATCGTTTTTAGACATAACCTACTCAAGTTTGCGGGCTGGGTTCACGGAATTAAGTTCCCGGACGGAGTACACAAACTCCAACAGAAATTCTCAGGTTCGAGAACTACGCCAGTTCGCAGACTGAAGTTCACGTACTACTCCGGTTTCACCTGATCAACAAAGTTTGCAAACTTCGGTTCAAGCAATAAGGACTTATACATATATGTGTTTCCACAACAATGCTTATATCCTTTAATGGTTATATTGTCTAAACTATCATTTCAATTATTGAAACATTCTCAGAGGGCATTATATAGTTGTTATTCACAAACTATTTTTCGTCAGAGCAATTTCCAAAATGATTGAAATATAATATGAATTTCGTCACTAGGTAAAGATGAACTTGGCCATAGCGAAAGCTTACCAACATAATTTGTGCGCCCTAATTCTTTTGCAATCCTCACCGTATTTACAAGGGCTTCTTGGTGATGATGCACTTTCAACACAATTAGGTTGTGTTGAGGTGAACAAAATCTTGATCATCACAAGTATTCGAAACAAAATCATGCACGGACTCTAGGAATTTAACAACTCCCTTGAAACTTTTTCATACCTTTTTAAGATGTTATCCCTTGTCGAACTCTTGTCTGGGAAATTATTCTTAATAGTACTTGTTGCTTTATTTATCTTCTTTGATACCCATTTCTGAATAAATTTTGGAGCAACGTATTTCTTTTTCTCCCCAATGTAGTAATGAAACTTCTTCGAGGGAATACTAGAAGAACTAATATTACGATACTCAGTTTTTCTCCAGTTTGGAACATTAGATCTTGTTTTCTTAACAAAATCAGATCTGGAATTATCTCGTTTAAGAAATCTGTAATTCATTTGAAAGTGACTTGGTTTTCCACAATAAAAACAACGTTTAGTTGAATGGAAAAAGTTATGTTTAGTGTTACCTGAATGTGTATGTTCTTGCTATGGAGCTTGACAGGATTTCCTCTTTTCGTTATCAGCAGTTGATAGAGATACTTTATTTTTGTCAACCATGGAAGGTTTTGGTTGAGAAGAATCTTTAGCTTTGACAAATTTTACCTCTTTGCAAATACTAGGAGCGTTTATTCCTTCATAGCCAAATCCTCGTGTATCACGATGAATTCTACATGCTCCCAATATCGAGGTTAATTTATCTGAGCTGCTATTTCTAGATAAACTCTCTTTTAAGCTCGAGTTTTCTTCTTCCAAACTTTTGACCTTTTCAAGTGCAATAACTAGATCATTCTTGGATGATTCACATTGAACTTTGATATCTTCTTATTCTGAATCAAATAACAAGTTCATCTCAATGTTTTCCAAGTTATCTAGCTTTGCTTGAAGAATAATTTCCCGATCACGACCTTCGGCAATTTATTTTTTAAGCTTTCGTATTTCATTGAGATAATCTCTCGCACCACTAGAATCAAGTTGGTCTTGCAAGTCTTTATTTCGACTACGAAGTCTCTCATATTTAACTTTATCACTGAAAATGGTGCTTTTAGCTTCCGAGAGTTTCTTATGACATTCCTTAAGAAGATTATTAACAACTGGATCTACATGGAACACTTTTTCATCAGAATCAGAATCAGTATCCGAAAGAATTTTTCCAGAAGCTAATGCAACCTCGCATGCGTACTCTTGGGGATTATAATATTCAGGTCTATTATCAAGAGTAGGCAAAGCTGCTACATATGCCGATTGTCTACGGCTCCAACTAGTACATACTAAAGAAAGGTTCCAAAAACCACGATAGTTATAGCCTTGTACATCATCATAATTAGGAGATGTCGCACCTTTAGAAAAACTCTTTTTCCCATCTCTCAAGAGTTTTCTAAATTATCATGGAGTAGTATCCTTAGTATTTGGCGAACCTGATTTATCCTTAGAGAATTCAGAATTGTTTGCATCTTTAAGAGAAATCACATCTTTTCTAGATGCGTGTTGATTATCAAAGATCTTTAACTTTCCAACAAGAGTATTTCTGGAGAGTGTAGAAAGATCGTTTGCTTCTTCAATGGCATGTTTCTTAGAGTCGTATCTCGATGGAAATGATCTGAGAATTTTCATCACAATGTCCTTTTCAGGAATAATCTTACCCAATGCAAAAGATGCATTAACAATTTCAGACACTTTGTGATTAAACTCATAAAATGTTTCATCATCAGACATGCGAAGGTTTTCCCAGTCAGATGCTAGGTATTGAAGCCTTGCTTATTTCTCTGTGGCATTCCTTCAAATATGGTTTCTAAGATATCCCAAGCATCTTTAGACTTATTACACGTAGTAACGTGGTGCTGAAGATCTGGGGTAATGGCATGGATGATAGCATTTAATCCTTCAGAATTTTTCTTTGCAGCAAGAATCTCAAGATCACTATATTCACCAATATCCTTTGCAACAGTTACACCGTCTAATGTAACTAATGGAGGATCATATCCATTAACTATACGAACCCATGATTGAAAATCTCGCGATTGAATAAAGGAAATCATAACAATTTTCCACCATAAATAGTTCGTGCATGCCATTGAAGACTGGTGATACGTTTATAGAGATAACACCTCTGTCCATAACAATCATATTGCTTCAACAACAGACTTATGAGGTCTTAACGTGTTTGCCTACTCTGATACCAATTGAAAAAGCGGGGGTCTAACAACCACACCCAATATTTCGTTTAGTAATATGTATGGAACAAACTTCAATATAATCTCAAGAATAAAAACTCAATTGAGATATAATATTAAAGAGATTTATCTCCTTTTCAACACAATCAATAGTTAAACAGAAGCAAGTTCGTAAACCTGATTTTAGTATGAGGTTTCTTGAAACAAGCTTTTGTGATAATCACAACCTATTCAATATCCACCGTGTATAAACCTCTTTAAGCAACAATCACTAAAGGAATATTTCAACATGGTGTCCACTTGAAACAGGGTTAGTCCAGACTGGTCTAACAATGTGAAAATAACAAAAACAATTGTTCAAGACAAATCAAGTCTTATACAACAAACAAGGTCGGATTTAACAAATATGATTGATTAACGTACAACCTGTATTATTTCAATTATATAAATAAAATATAATCCGGAAAATAAATCATTGTTTTTATTTTATTTTCCTCATGTTTTCCCCTTCTCAGTTTTCAAAACTCCGTAAAACTCTAAATCCTCGAGTCCTCTCTTGTTCAAATCGGCTCCTTTGGAGCAGATTTGAGTAGGAGAAATCCAACCTATCCTTAATCTTTTCTTAATCTTCTTTACTTGCTTTAATTTTTATTATTTATTTGGATTGGTATACATCTCTTTTAAGTTCCCTTTTACCTACTTTTCATTTTAGTGAGAGTACTTATGTCTTTTTTGTTTGATCTATGTTTAAAAAGGCTAACCTTAGTAGATATATTGATAGATATCTTAGGAACTCGGTAACCTTGCAGAAACTTTTCAAAAACATAATACATTCATACAACCTATAATATTTCCGCCAATTCTTTAATATTATATATATATATATATATCAATCCTTTCAGAATTAAAGATAATTTCGACCTACTTTTCTCTCGCACATGAGAGAACCAAAATATTTATGGTCAATCTGATTTTGAAAATAAAATCGGTGTGTATCAAGGCACAAGGTAATGACTGAATGGAATCCAACTCAATATTCCTCAGAACATATAAACAACACGAAGCAGAGTTTTAAAATTACCTAATACAATCAGGATGACAGTAACCCAACCGCAACAATATCGGTAGCAGTGGTAGTCTGAGTTGGTCTTTAAATGTCTGGATTAGAACGGATCGAACTGACTCCGTTTAGAAGGTGCAGCAGCTGTGGAGATCGAAGAACTTATGATGATCTTGATTGAGTTGTTGAAAGAAAAAAAAAAACGGCCACTCTAGACAAGAGGTAGGTCTAGTGGCGTGGGTCTGCCCAATGACGGGGCGACACTTATCTGGTATCTAAAATAAGCTGGCAATTCCCCTCCGAGTGTACGAGTTACTTCCATTCCGTGGCTAACCAAGAACCAAATGTTAACACACGAACACGGATCATCCTTGAAACTGAAGTGTCGGACTCTCATATATGGATAACGCGCACGCGAAACCAGTCTGACCGAAAAATCTGTATGCATGTTATTCAGTCTACGACACCCAAAACCGATCCTCTTATCTCTCTTTCTTTCTTTCTCACTTTTCTCCAACATTCTCACAGTTATCCTCTTCCAGAAGCCATCTTCATCATCAAAATCAATTCTAGGGTTCCAAGTATGTCTATGGTTGAAACTTTACAACCAACGACAACAGCAACACCCCAGATCATTACAAGAAACCATCAAAAAGAGTTTTCAAAATTGACTACTACTCTTCGTAGTTCTCAATCAAGGATTTGTCCGTTAAGATCATCGAGTTTGTCTTCTGTTTATATTCTCGGTAGAAGGAATTTTGAAGGTTTTGAATGTTGGGGAGGGAATTTCTTAAAGAAACAGAGGATCGAAAGAAGAATTCAAATTCAAGCAAGTACTGATTCAAATCAGAAAGAAAGTAACGAAGATAAATCAAAAGAGAAGAAATCGTCAACTCCTCCTCCTTCTGCAGCGTCGCCGCCGCAGAGGGGAAAGCAAGGTGGAGGAGGAGGAGGAAAAGGATGGAAAAAGACTTGGAAATGGGAATGGCAACCTATAATACAAGTACAAGAAATTGGGATATTGTTATTACAATTAGGGATTGTTATATTTGTAATGAGATTATTAAGACCTAGTATTCCATTACCTGGTTCTGAACCTAGGGTTTCAACTACTTTTGTTAGTGTACCTTATAGTGATTTCTTAAATAAGATTAATAATAATCAAGTACATAAAGTTGAAGTTGATGGTGTTCATATTATGTTTAAATTGAAAACTGCTGAACAAGCAGGAAAGGTTATTGATATTGGTGAAGTTGATGGGATGAATAAGTTGCAAGAGTCTGAGGCGGTTTTGAGAAGTGTTACGCCTACGATGAAACGTATTGTTTATACAACTACACGTCCGAATGATATAAAGACACCTTATGAGAAAATGGTTGATAATGAAGTTGAATTTGGTTCTCCTGATAAGCGGTCTGGCGGGTTCTTAAATTCTGCATTGGTAATTGATGTAATTGGATTGTTGAATTTGATATTGTTAGTATATGTATATGTTTGATTTTTAACTATGTGAAGTTGCTGTTGGGTTTTGTAGATTTCAATTTTCTATGTTGCAGTACTTGCAGGGCTACTGCATCGATTTCCCGTGAACTTTTCTCAGGTTTGATTGACAAGTTTTTATTGTTTGCTATGTTTTGAAATCGGTGCTTCAAATGTTTAAGTTGTTGCTGAGTATGGAGGATGTATCTGTTTATACAGAATACAACAGGGCAGCTGAGGAGTCGTAAAAATGGGGGTTCTGGTGGAGTAAAAGTGTCTGAACACAGTGAATCAATCACATTTGCTGATGTTGCAGGAGTTGATGAGGCAAAAGAGGAGTTGGAAGAGATTGTGGTATGCCTAAGTTTTTTTTCTTTATAGATTTTTGTTTGCTTTTTTATAGAAATTGTGCATGGCCAATTATAAGAAGATAACATTTGTGTGCTTATACTTTTATGACTGACCATGTTTTGTCTTTGATAAGTTAGAAGTTTAATACATATTCTAATCGTTGTTTATGAAAATATCTTCACCAGGAATTTCTTAGGAATCCAGACAGGTATACAAAACTTGGTGCTCGACCTCCACGTGGAGTTCTTTTGGTGAGTTTTTGGAAAGACAAGCTTATTACTTTAGGTTATCTATTTACAAACTGGTTATATTAAATTTTTTGCCTGCCAACTCAATAGAAACATACATGTATTGATGTGAGTTGCTTTGCAAGTTCAATATTGAGTTTCTTTATGGTCAATCTCCAACTGACACCATGCCCTTCTGACTGCTCATATTTCTAATAGTTCGCACAGTTTTCGCTTGTGGCCCATTTTTCATAATTTAGGGATCCAAAGTTCCATTGTGCAGTGCGTATAACAACTCCCTCTTTCTATTGATAGACCTTCATCATGGTCCTCTGAGGTACCTTGGGTGTTATGCCTGATTAGTTTTTCTGAAGACAATCTTTAATATTGGATTGACCTATACAGGTTGGTCTTCCTGGGACAGGTAAGACTCTTCTTGCAAAAGCGGTAGCTGGAGAAGCAGATGTGCCCTTTATAAGCTGTTCTGCCAGTGAATTTGTTGAATTATATGTTGGCATGGGAGCATCCCGAGTGCGGGATCTCTTTGCAAGGGCTAAAAAGGAAGCACCGTCTATAATATTCATTGATGAGGTTGGAAGATTCTACCTGTTCTTCTATGATTTCTAGTTCTGCTTCTGAAAGTACTCATGTGTTTAAGTTGAAATTTCATATGCACAGATAGATGCTGTGGCAAAAAGTCGTGATGGTCGATTTCGGATTGTCAGCAATGACGAGCGAGAACAGACCCTGAACCAGTTGCTTACTGTAAGATGCTTGTAGAACTTCTTCTCTTGAATAATTACCACCATAAGAAACATGTCATTCCCGATTCATGTTTTGACGTCTGTACCACAGGAGATGGATGGGTTCGACAGCAACTCTGCAGTTATTGTCCTTGCAGCAACCAATCGAGCAGATGTCTTAGACCCTGCACTTCGTCGTCCAGGAAGATTTGATCGTGTTGTAATGGTTTGTACTTATCTCATGGGAAACTTTTGTTGTTGTGTATCCTAAAATGTTTTTGAGGATGATTTGTTTGGCTGTATTTCATAGGTGGAAACCCCTGATAGACTTGGAAGAGAAGCCATTTTGAAAGTTCATGCAACAAAAAAGGAACTTCCTTTAGGGGAGGATGTTGATCTTAGTGATATTGCTTCCATGACAACTGGTTTCACTGGGTACTAATTGGCCTTATTTGTGTCTTTTGACTAGGTCTATTTCACTAGGATTGACTTGAATTTGGTCATTGTTCAGGGCAGACCTTGGGAATTTGGTGAACGAAGCTGCTCTGTTAGCTGGAAGACTGAACAAAGTGCTTGTAGAGAAGGTTGACTTTATCCAGGCAGTAGAACGTTCATTAGCTGTAAGTCTCTGCTCAAGATCTTGATTTTGTCTAGCATATTGTAACTATGATATAGTCATATGCAAGTCCACTGTTGCTTATAAGATTCCGTAATTACTTAAGAACTGAACTCTAGTGTTGGTGCATCTTCTCTCATAGCATGAGACTACCACCTGTGTGTGGTTGTAGCTATTTTACCAGTTCGAAAGTTCATTTTAGTAAGAACACATCACATGCATTAACAAGAAAAATGACTGAGAAATATGATCGTTCAGGGAATAGAGAAAAAAAATGCAAAGTTGCAAGGAAATGAGAAGGCTGTAGTTGCACGTCATGAAGCTGGTCATGCTGTTGTTGGAACTGCTGTTGCAAAAATTCTAACTGGGCAACCACGTGTGGAGGTAAGCTATAACACGACAGCCACATGATATTGATTGAAAAGTTTATTAATATTTGGGCTGTTTGTTCAGAAATTAAGCATCCTACCGAGGTCAGGAGGGGCATTGGGATTCACTTACACTCCTCCAACCAGTGAAGATAGATATCTCCTCTTTATCGATGAACTACGAGGCCGTTTGGTCACTCTTCTTGGAGGGCGTGCAGCAGAAGAATTTGTTTATTCTGGCCGTGTATCAACAGGTGCACTTGATGACATAAGAAGGGCAACAGATATGGCATACAAAGCAGTGGCTGAATATGGTCTTAATGAGACAATAGGCCCAATATCAATAACAACGCTGTCCGCTGGAGGGATGGATGATTCTGGAGGGTCTCCTTGGGGAAGAGATCAGGTATTTTTCTTCTTCACTTGTTGCCTTCTGTAGCAGAATTATGAGTCACCTGGGTTGCTCCACTAGTCGACTGTGAGATTAAATATGAGAACTGTGGAACCTAAGTTCTCCTGATTGTACTCTTGAATCGGGCTCTTCGAAGAAATAGCCCAAAACTGCTAACAACACAAGTTTCAGAGTTTGGATTAAGGAGCTCAAGTCCTTGATGGCGTTTGGCAGCAGAGACAAAGCTGCATCTGCATACAAGGGCAAAAACAATGAAATAATAGTCTCTCTTCTGGAGAGCGTGTTAATATTTCCTTCTCTGTACTTTATATACGCTAAGTACCGATCCATGATTGAATTTAACAGGGGCGCCTGGTGGATCTTGTTCAAGCAGAGGTGAAAGCACTACTTCAATCTGCTCTTCAAGTAGCGCTCTCGGTTGTCCGTGCCAATCCTACTGTGTTGGAGGGTCTAGGTGCTTACTTAGAAGGTGATTTTGAGTTTTACTAACTTATTGTATGAGGTGTTCTATAAAAAAATTGTGATATAAACTAGTCCAACGAAAATCCAAAAGTATATGAGCTTGCCATGGATTCTTAGTGTTTTCCAATGCACATCAGTGAATTGTGCTACAGAACCCAGACCAACAGCCGAGATGGCCCACACGGTAGTTGACCACAGAGCTCCTATGTTTTATTTGTGCATTTCATAAATGTATGTTCATATTTGTTTGGAAATGCTTTCTGTTGCGCGTGATTTTACCAAATTCCGATGTTATTTTTACCACTTTCTCTTTTTTAATTTGACAACGTTTCTTCTCCCATCATATCATATGCAGAAAAGGAGAAAGTTGAAGGGGAAGACCTGCATGAATGGTTGAAATTGGTAGTTGCTCCAGAAGAGCTGACAGTTTTCCTTGAAGGCAAGCAGTCGCAGCCGCAGCCACAGTCTCTACTCCCTCAACAGGCGACCTCGGGATAAGTGAAACTGTGGTATCTATCTCTCTCTTTTACTCAAACAATTTGTCGAAATCCCTACAGTATGAGTTTAAATTATGGGCTTGGGTCTCTTTCATGCCATCCTCGTCTCGGACGTTAGGTCCCCTTACTTCTCTTAGTCTGAGTTTAGCCTACGGAATTTCACTGTAAAAAAATGTAACATTTTTTTTCCTCACTATTTGGGTTAGCTTTAAATTAGGTTTATTAAGTTATACTTCACATGAAAAAGAGGAGATATGTTTGTATGCTAGTGTCATTTATTGAAGTACTGTCTTTATGAAATTGTAAATTTGTTATATACATTATGATTACATTCTTAACTCAATACAAAGTTTCTGCTTCTTCATGAAATATGTCTTGCAAAGTTCTTACACTCTGTTAAAATGGAAAACTGCATGATAGTACACCTATACCACTGTTGATGGAATATGGGTGGAGGATATTTGATTTTATCTAAGAAAGACTTTATTCATAGAGCTAAAGTGATTCTAAATCTCTGGCCATGAGTAAAGAAAAATGATCTCTTTTCATCATTGATTGATGAACAAAAATGGGTCTCAACCTGAGTGAGAGATTGTAAATCTGTTCAGATTACTGTTATAAGACATGTAATACTGCCGTTATCCACTTAGCACATGTCTAAATAAGTTGCACAGTGTACATTGCATAAGCTACTTATAAATAATTAAAGAGCGAATTTCTTATTCATTTTGAAGAAATTGGGTACATGAAACAGTTTATTCACTTAAAGAAATCTGGGTACATAAAACATTTGCCCCTAGGACGAGGATATACGATATGATTCAAGAAACTACATCTTGTTGTTTGTATTATACTAGGATATGACCCGTACCGTAACGGCACGGGATTAGGATTGTGATACCGCTAGGTGCGACCTCACGTTTCTTATACATAGGCTATTTGGTAGGTAAACAAAATAATTTTTCATGGATTTTTTATCTTTCATGTTACTCCACATGTTCTTAGTTGGAGAGCGTCCAATCATCCGCGGTACTCTTAGCTGTGGACCAAATATTATATGTGAGGCCTGGTGATGATAATGAGGATTACCATATCAACATTTTAGTGACAATTCATTTAGTGCGTGCCATGTTTTTGTTTAGGGTGATGTGCAATGTGAGATCATTTAATTTCGCATTACATGAGTTTGAGCAAGCGGACATATGATTACAGGAACTCATATGAGCATCTCTGCCAATGGTAATAATTCTCTCTCTATTCTTATGCCCCAAATTTTTACTTCGAACTTAATATATTTGCTTGCCGATATCGCTGAGTTCATTATAGACACCCCTTATCGGGTGGCATTGGTTTTTCCAATGTACTACCCTTAATGTTGTTTAATTCTTAATTATTGTATAAACTCATCCATATACCGAAGGAGAAACCATGACCTGTTATGTTGCTCCATCTTGATTTCGCAGTCATGCACCAACAATGTGAAGCCAAGTTTTATAACTCAATTACCGTATGATATACTAAAAATAAATGATGGAAATGTGGACGCTTGGCTGCACAGATTTGCTTTTAACATAAGAATTCATCATTTTCAAAATTAGAACTCATCATTGACTAAATTTTTTCTAAGGCATGCAACACATCAGCTCTCTTTTTATTTACAAAAAATTGGGATGTATATGAACATCTACATATATTCATGTCGAATGACATAAAAAGATACATATTCACAGCTGACCAACTAAACGAAGTATTCAATTTTGGTTGAGTGGCTGGCAAAAATTTGGCCGGCCCCTTTTGGGGTGTGAACAATTCCAACAACTGCTAGAATCTTCATGCAAAATGGCTTGAATTGGTGTTCAAACCTATCATTTTTTTTCTTTTAAAACAAAAAATAGGTATACAGGCCGGAGTCAGCAAATATGGTTATACAAATTTGAAGCGGACCAGGTTAAACATCATACATTTTTTGTTTCTATATTGTTAATTATGAACCTATGAAACCTGTGCCAGCTCAAATTTCTTGTAATAACTCAAAATAGAAATGTCTAAAGAAGCTGTCTATACGAAAAAAAAAACAATAAACCATACGCATAAATCACCGCATGACTGTAACTGCAGCTGCACTACGTCTGGAAATGTAAGATAGCATACGGCGAAGAAGAAAAAAACACTTGAATAAAGAGAACACCAAGACATCATTTCACATGGTTCATAATGCAACAACATTTGATATCACGTCCCGCCTTTCAATCTCCATACAGAGGTTCGACACATTCTTCCAACGTGGGCCTTTTAGGAGGGTTTTCATCCTCAAATCTAAGGGGTATTCATTCTTGACAGTGGGAAGCCTGTGATTTGTGTTAGGCGCAGGATGTTGTCTTAAAAAATTCTTTTGATATTCACTGTGAAGCTAGGAGACGCTTTTTACTACATGTGGAACATATGAAGGTCTTTTGATATTCAAAATATCTTCAACAGCTGCAACCACCTTAGCGTTGCCTTCCTCCTGTCTCGAAACAACATAAGTGTTGTTATGTATATATTGATGCCAAAAGGTGCTCCTGATCGAAATTGTCCAGGTGGTGTATGATGGCGTTGAGACTTTAAAAGGAATATACTGTGGTGCACCTCTCTCTAATAATGACTGCATCCAACACAGAAGCTCCAAAAATGCGGTTGACCTGATATGGTGTTGAGACTTCAAAATGAAGCATGAACCTACATAAGATTAATCATAAGGACACCATAGATTATACTGTCCTCCTGAAGTAGGACAAACAATCACTGACAATGCATTTGCAAAACTTTTGTACTTTGAAACTACTTCTAACGTAATTATACTTCCCATCCCAAGAAAAGCGAAATGAAATTGGTCTAATTGGAATTGATGGATTAGTAATTCTTAACTATTCCTAAGTTATTTTCAAATTTTCTCCTAAAAATCATGTGGCATTGAACTCTTAACCGTTGAAATCAAGTTGAAACTTCGATTACCACTTTCAAAGTGAGATTTTAGATGCTTCACATTTAGCTTTGGAAAAAAAAGAATTAAATTGTTATTGATTACAAAAATGTTACAGAATTTCCCATGCTTTTACGGAGTCTTTGTATTCGAATCCTATGTTGGGTTAACTTTCATTAGCCTCTCTTGGTATTCCTTTTAGAACACTGAGAAATAAAAAATGGACTCAAACTAAAAAATCCAAAAATGAGAAATCAAGAAATCGAAATTAACCAAAATGCAAATGCAACCAATCCAAAAATGTTTTTGGTCAGTCAGATATACCAGGTGACAATCCATGTACTCCACATCGAGAATTTCAGACTGGTACTAACGATAACATCAACAATACTCAAGAAAAGTGAGATGGGCATAAGGAAGTTACCTTCCAAATAAAGGGTCTCTCAATGCAAGTGAGATAGACCTAAGGAAATTATCTGCCATATAAAGGCTCCATCACAGTTGTACCTGAAAAAGTCAAAACATGTTAGCACAAATTGAATTAAGAACTCATTGAACCATAATCAATTAACTGTAAAACTCAAATGAAATATTAACCAAAACCCGATAAGAAAAAGACAAAATTTATAAAATTCAATTCAAATGAAATATCCTATGTAGAAAATGAGAAGCCCCAAGTTCATAAACCACAAAAATTACACATTTGAGAGAGAAAAATACGATGAGATGTCCACACAAACCATTACTGAAGTCATGAAATACATCAAAATGTTGAATAGAACACCCATTTCATCTTTGAGTTGTGCATTCCTGCCAGAACAAAAGAAATACGCACCAAAGTAGCAAAATTAGACAAAATGAATTGTCAACAGAAAATTGTGATATAGTTAGTAGATTATATCCATATGTATCGAAATAGATAGATCCATGATGATCACGGTGTAAAACCCTATGTCTAACTGCTGTAATTTTTTAATCAAATCAAAACTCGCAATCAAAACAATTCGAAGAAAAATTACAAAGAAACGGATAAAAGGGATTGGACACCTACCAGCACAAATCAAAGTATCGCCAAATTGAATAACGAAACCCTAGAAATCAAAACTCGCAATCAAAACAATTCGAAGAAAAATTACAAAGAAACGGATAAAAGGGATTGGACACCTACCAGCATAAATCAAAGTATCGCCAAATTGAATAACGAAACCCTAGAAATTGGGTTAAGAAGAGTCTCCAAGTTTTTAGCGATGCAGGGAGAATATTGGAGGATAGTTTGGGTTATATGTGTTTTCATTGATAGCCGAGCAAAATTGAAACCGTTCTCATAATTCATGCCGTATGGTCGCTCAGAAGAGTAACGCCTTTGACACTAAATAGAAAACTTCTGAGGCGGACGTTTTGAGGAGAAGAGAAATGATTTAATGGCTCAATTTCTGCCGTTCTTTATCTCCCCAAAGTGTAGATCACCGTTCATCTCAATGACTCAATCTGGACCGTATTTTATGAGTCTAAAATGCAAACGTATCGGCAACACCAATCTGGGCCGTCCTTTATATATCTGAACTGCAGATATCCGTTGATTGTTCCTTATAATACAGATGATATAAAAGAGATATTTTAAAGGTCGATGCCATTGAAATATCAACAATGCCAATTAAATCCCCCAAACGCCACAATTTATAAAGGCTGATACCAAATTATTAAGGGTTGATACCATTTCAAGATCTTAAACGATCATGACCGTTGGATCGGCCAAATGATATCAGCCCCAGTAATACTGGTATCGGCCTTTATAAATTATGCAAAACGCAAGTGATTCTAACACCTGTTATCCAAGGGGCGCAAAAATATCCTGGGCATCAATCACAAAACAAAAGAGAAAAGGTAAAGCTATCATTTTCTTCTTCCACTAGCGATTTTCCATGATTGATGAACCCCAATGGGCTCTGTTGAACTTTTGTTTGATGCACTCTTTGAATCTTATACACAAGAACCGTCCCATCCATTGAGCAGTGACATCTCACATCAGTGACCTATATAGAAGATAGAAGGCTTGTTGTTTGTACTGACTTGGCCGGGCCACTAAGTTCACCTTTTGCTCTGGGGATCGCAGAGTCACTGGCTCACATCCAAGAGGCAACAAGTCCATGCTCTAAGCATTACAGATAATTTCAGTTTAGAGTTTAGATATCATCTCCTCATGTGTTTGCCACACCGGTGTTCCTTTTCTAGCATTTACAGAAATTTGATGCCATAGCGTATTCGCAATTTGGTCTTTTAGGAGTCTTTCTGCGAGGAAACTCTATCCCACAAGTTTTGCCACAAAAAGAAAATAATTCAAGGGATAATTGGGAAAATGCCTCATATTTCAATACCCCATAAGGAAAATGAAAAAAAAGTTATGGGAAAATGCCCCACCGTCAAGTTCTTCATCCACCAACAGTTAAATGGTCAAAACCTGCACACATGTGTTGTTACACGTGCGAATCAAAAGACAAATTTACCCCTTCCATAGGATTTTGCCACGTATCAGTGTAAGGTGGTGGACGGCTGAGGATGGAAATTGGTGTGATGACTTTTCTGTCTTAGGTTTTTCCAAAATGACCTGCGTGTCCTAACCATGAGATTTGGCCACGTGTCAATATTCGGATGATGGACGGCAGAGGGTGGAGATCATCACAGAATAGAAATTACAAGATTTTAAATTCACAAAATATTCACCATTGGTATTAAATATTTTAACAAGAGACCCAGTAAACATAATTACTGGGACATGAAATGACCATCACGGTATACATCGACCGAGATCAAAACATAACACCCCAGAATCCATAAAGAAAGAAAAAAAAATCCTTAAATTCTTGGACAAAACTTCCTTAACTTCAAAAGCCATTCATTTACAGAATTCACCAGGAATATCTTCGTCCTCCATTGCCAACATCATCTGCAGACCCATCATCACATGCAGACCAAAAAAAGCACCATTGTTACCATTAGGATCTTAAACATCTAATTATTCAAAAGAAAAGGAAATAACCAGAAATCTATAAGTTGTGGATACATAGCTAACCCTTGCTCATATACAGTTTATTGTGGTTATAGTATTTTTTGAATGAAGGAGGAATATTTATTGACACAAAATAAATGCAAAATTCTTAACTAATATTTACCGGAAAGAAAAAGGAATGTAAAACTAATGTTTGCACGATTAGTTTTGGATAGGATTAATGTGTGCCTATCAAGGCCACCTGAAACCAAAAAAGGACACCAGAAGCATCATTTAATCTTGAGATTAGGGGTCTTGACCATGTATGTGTTTACTGGTGAGATCTCACGGGTTTTGAAATTGCTCGACTGTATTCTATTTAGTTTTTGTACTGCTTTTGTAAAGAGTGTAAGCCAAAATGCTACACCAAAACCTCTTGTAACATTTCTCATTTAAAATTAATCAAAGCCTCCCTTTTCAATTAAACCGATCTCTTTTCCTAAACCAATTTCGTAAACCCATCACATTTCCGCATCGCACCAACACATTATGAATCAATTATTCAGTTCAGTTCATAATTACTACACTTTTACGATTACAATTCATACCATGTTTATATCATTCAATTAATCATTCCATAGAAGAAAAATAATTCAAACAAGAAATGGGTTTGATGAACTTACATTTTATCGAGCCTCATAGCTTCCATTTTCTTCCTTATTTTATCTTCATCCCTAATTTCAGGAGAATATCCAATTTCAGTAAACCCTAAGTGAACCATAACTACATTAAACTAATTATTCAAAATCTTCTAAACTTGTTAATACATTCAATTTCAATTATAAACCCTAATCTATATTATAAAACAGAAAAATCCCTAATTTTTATGAACCCTAGTAATAACATTTCATTTCATTATCAAATTAACACAATTAAACATGTAATTTTGGAAAAAAGAAGGTGTGGGTTTGATTTTACTTACTTGTTTGTACTGTATATAGCTCTGATTCACTTATCTAACTTCCAACTGCTCCTTTCTTCTTCTTAAAATCTCTGAACCAGCAAACTCGCCTCTTTCTTCTTTCATTGCCTCTACATAATCATAACACCTTAACAATAAACTGTCATCTCGAGCTAATAAAGAAGTTAACCTAGTTTTTTTTTTCCTATGAGTTTCTCGAACTCGCCTCTAGGCGTGTCTGTTGCACTGAAGAGGAAGAGGACGATGGCGACAATAATAAGAGAAGATAATGATATAGTGTGTCGTTTTTTTTCTTCTTTTTATTGGCAGAAAACGTGTAAGATTTCAAGCCGTTCGATTTCATCGTCAGGTACTTTCAAATGGATCTGTATACGTGGCGTCGTCTCCATCTGTAATCTGTATAAGGTCATTTCGGTAAATTTGTAAACGCACGATTTCTCGTCTGGGGAGATATTGACCGGTCAATATCACGATATTGACTATTTGGATGGAAAACTTGACGGTAGGACATTTTCCCATAACTTTTTTTTTCATGGGGCATTTTTCCTATGGGACATTGAAATATGGGGCATTTTCCCAATTATCCCATAATTCAAAGTCGGTTTGTTTCAGAGAAGTGTGGACCAAGTGAAGCAGGAAATTACTACTCACACACAGACATGCCTGTTATTTTGAAATAGAAGGAGTATTTGAACGGATATCGTCTTTCCACTTGCCCTCCCACACAAACATGCCTATTATTTTGTAATAGAAGGAGTATTTAAATGGATATCGTCTTTCCACCTGCCCTCCGGCCGATAGTGACTTCTCCAGTACCCACTAGATTCCTTGTAAAAAAAAGCCAGCAACCCAACAAAAAGTCACTACCCATGTTAACCATGGACAGACACTACCGGAAGACTTGAAGTTCCAAAGAACGCTCCAAAATTTTAATTAGCAATATGGAAGCCCTTCCCGTAAGCCTCGGTCTTTCGGCCCAAAAATAATTTCCCTCCAAAACATGTTAGATATTGTTTTTATTTTTGCAACGGTCCGCGAGTTATAACCCTAAAGGTGTCACTATTCATCCACAAAAAACTCATCAAAACAAAAGTAACACAAAAATCCCAACAAAACAAAAATAATTCGCGGTTGATGAAAACAAAATTTGGTTTCATCGTAAAATTTGATGAAACCCCAAAGAATTTGATGAAACCAAAATTTGGTTTCATCATAAAATTTGATGAAATAAATTTTGAAATTTGGGGTTTTTGTATCAATTTTTAAAATTTTGGGATTTTTGTATCAATTTTGTTTAAGATGGAGTTTTAATGAATCTCAACATTTGAGTGGGGTTTTTGTATTACAAGTTTGGTCACCTTGGGTTTTTATGACTAATTTTATTATTATTAAAGCAGAAAAAATGTATATAATCAATAGATCAATATCCATTATTTGTTACAATTTAGTCGCATTTTCCTACTAAAATAACTTTCCAATGATCATGTTAAATATTTGTATTATTATTCAAGAAATTTGAGACAATGATCCGATCCGATACACAGAGATGAGAAGACACTAATAAACTCTGATTAATATTATGTCATCAAACTAAAAGATTATTATAAAACACTTTGCTAATACCAATTTATCGTGAATAAGGACAATTCTTACAATCTCATTTTCCTCCCATGAGGAGGCTAACGAATGTTCAAAATGGACGGACAGACTCTCAAATTTGAAGGTTTGTACATTGAGACGAACATCTGACGCATGATAGATGTTGCGACGTCAGACTAATGTTGTGTCGGCGGAACAACTTTATCGTTGAACGATACAACTATTGTTGCAGCGCGCTAAAGGTTCAGCCGTGTGTCACATGTTGTGTCTCTTTAAATATTATGTAAATACTTATTATTTCATACATTCCAAATCACACCTTCTCTAATCATCTCTAAATTTCTTTAAATTCAAACATTTAGCAAAATTGACATCAAAGATCATCGTGATAAGTTGGTATGTCTTACCGTTTTCTATCTATCGGAAAAATAATTGCTGAGTGTGTATCTGCGATCATGCGAATGTATCGATGTAAAAGAATCGGTTAAACTGAAGCTGATGTGGTAAGAATAATTTAAAAGTTTTGAATTTGTCAAATTGTTGTGGTCTTTCAAAAAAATTGTTTTCCCTATATTGTAAGGAATGAAGATGTGGAGAAAAATGAAAAGATTGCACACAAATGGTTTCTCAATATGAAACTTGTTTTAACATTTTGAGCGAGCTGAGAAAATTTACCTAGACTCGTTCGAGGGTAATTAAGTACCAACAAGATTTTCATGTTCCCCTATTTCAGAAATCTTCACCTGTAATCAGTTCACCTCAAGAGAATGAAAACCAAAATAAGAATCATTTAAATTTCAATCTCATAGATCATAACACTACCCAAGAAACAAAGAGGCTAGGGATAAAATTCGCAAAATTAGAGAAATATAGGAGGATCATCTTCATCAATTGAGTTTAACATAGTCGATTACACGAGGCACGATCTTCACGCAAAACAATCAAGATTAACACAACTTAGTTTGGTGGTAAAGAATCTTCGACAAAAGTTGTCTTACAAGTGGAAAATATTACTCTGACTATAATAAGAATAAAGTTCATTCCATGAGCACTTCAACAATTAATGAGTTGCACCTAGGATTGGCAAAGGAAAGTTTAGAATATAAAAAAACAATTAGATGGAAAAAAAAACCACAACTTCTCCATTAGGAGGACGACGGTGTCTATCAAGATGACGAAGAAGATGTATTAGATGGAAAATACATACCACACACAACTTCTCAACTATGAGGACGAAAATGTCTATCAAGATAATGAAGAAGATTCTACATCATTGATTGATTTTTTCTTAACCTCAATTAGTTGTTAGTTTAAGTTAGTTTCAGCAAAAAGTAGTAATTAAGCTTAAATATAGTTGTTAGTTCGACACATTCTAGACTCAGTTGAATCTTCATTCAATTGTCGCAGATTGTCCACATATATTTTTTCTATTTTTCCTATAAATGTGTATCCATTTCCGTTTATCCTGTTCGAGGAATCAAAATCAGGATCCATGGTAGAATATATATAGTGAGAGAATTTGAGAGAAAATAGATTGAGTGAATTTAAAAGGGGTGCGGTAGATGGTGAAATTTGCATTAGGGGAAAAAATGGCATTTCAAGGCCAAGGGTAAAATGGTAATTCCATAGTTAAGGTATGATTCATTATTCTGAGTCAACAACCGTCTTTTAAGTTAAGTAAAAAACAAAATGAAAGAGGGTTGGACGTAAAAAGGATCTCTGCATACAAGTTCGATTCTCATCGCCTAAAGATAAGCTTAGCCCCATAGGACAAAATTCGACTCTCACGGGGGAGAGACTCATCCCTTGGTCCTCAAGGCATCTGTAGGAGCAAAATATACAAATAACACGTGTCCAAAGATTATAGAAGAGGCGTCGTTGGTTAGATACAACATTGTATAGGAAATAGTTCCACTTTTCTAGACCTTATCCTAACTAGTCAGCCCTAAGGGCATTATTGTAACTTGATATACATCCCTACCCTTTATAAGGGAAAGTGAGATATGTTTGTATGGATGGCTTCTTCCTCCTCCAACAGCCGAGAACTCTTGAGCTTGTAACACCTCCATTAATGGAGCATCAATGTAACACTCCGATCATAGTAAAACCCCGTGGATGTAGGCTTCGTTAATGGCCGAACCACGTAAAAACCCTTGTGTTCATGTTTACTTTGATGCATTTCATCTATTCTTTGTTGAGTAGATCTTCATCTTGAGTGTTGGATTCAAAGTGGGTGTGGTTGTATAATTTCTACATCTACATTCTGGCGCCGACTAAGGGGACCGAGAGTCTTCTGTAGCTTTTGGAAGTAGTTCCAGTAAAGTTTGTACTGATCTACTGACTACTGAGTGTTGAAGTGTGAAGGGTAAATGTGGACTTCACCAAAAGAAAGTTATCTTCAGACAACAAGCAGGCGATAGGACGAAAGGGAGAAAATATTGGAGGTTCTGCGTGCAAAACTAGACACGAGAATGGGGAGAACTTCAACAAAATCGATGTTCAGCGAAGAGCAAATCGAAACAGGACAAATCACTCTACTTACCTTCTCTTTTATATTGTTCTTTAAATGATTGAGATTAAAAAGTTTCAAGTTAAAAAATTTCACAGAAAAAGTGTTTTATAAAAAGCTAGGGTTGTTCTTGGAAAAAATTTGGATTTTCCTTCAAAATCTCTACTCGATTTTTGTTTCGGTGGGGGATTCACTATCAGCAGATCTTGTTTTACAAACCCAATTAAGCGATTTTTAAAACTTCGAATAACGAAATTGGTAGTTGATTTTGGGACTTTTCTTCCTGTGACGTATGGGATTTTTCTGTCTTGAATAAGATACTCACTTTTCTTGGTTATTCACTGAATTGATTTGTTATTGCAGTGATGATTGGAATGGTGTAACAGTAAAGGGAGAATCTCACAGCGGATTTCATCAGACGCAACATGAATTTCATCTCTTGTCTTCATCACCGGGAGCTGATAACGAAATTCGTGAGAACGTCAACAATCTAATCGGGTCTCATCAACTAAATTTCAAAGAAGATTCGTCACGGGACAAGCTGTTTTTGATTAGCTTGTTCAGATCAACGTCATCTGGTCAATTTTCCTCGAGTAAATTCCAGATTATAAGCTGCAATCATTATCAAGTTCGTCTATGTCAATAGAATCATCTCGGACTTGATCATTAATTGAGTCTCAGCAACTCAGATTCGAAGGAGATTATCTTTATACAAATTGCAACACGATCCAATCTAGTCTCTGGTTAGCTTGTTCAAATTAGCTCAGCTCACATTTATATCGGGTTTAGACTCTAAAAACCACATCGGGTCTAAACACTACATCGGGTCTAAACACTACATCGGGTACTAAGTCAAATTGGGACAAATACCGGGCGACAGATCGGAGCTAGCTACATCGGACAATTTCATGCAAAGCTCATCTCGGGTCAGTTCATATCGGGACAGATGCAACGCCTATCTCGGGTCAATTCATATCGGGACAGGTGAACCACATCGGACGGGGCAATCGCTTCCGATCATCTCGGACTCAGCAGTTTGGGAAGATTACAATACTCACATCGGGCACTCTGCTCGGGAGAGTTGAGTCGGATCGTTCAGGAAGAGCACATCTCCATCGGGTCATTTATCTATAACAGGGAATATTCTTAATCCCTTATCTCTGATTTTACAAGTTATGGTTGTGAACAATGAATGCTATTTAGAACCTCTGCATATGAGTCTGGTAAAAGAATGATCGGCCTAGTTAAGTGCAACCCACATTAGAAAGCATGAGCAGTTCTGTTTCAAAATGTGACTCATGTTTGTCCACTATAAACCCTGGGTGCTTCATTTTTGTATTCTCGTTATGGCACGATTGAGCTTGAAAGTGCATTTGGCTTCGTAAAGAGATTTTAGTATAAATATGGGGATTTTCATTATAACCATTTATAATTAGACGGTCACAATAGCCATTTAAATCATTGAAACGCTTAATCCTTCAATGTGCTGTCACCTTACTTGGACATGTCGTTTATCTTGATAATTCTGTGCTATTAGAGTTGTACCTCAACCAGAACAGCTACACCAATGATATTTAGAGAGGTCATTTGATTTTTGTAACCATTGCTCACCCAATCGATGATCGCAGGTGCATAAATCCAATCCCGAGTATCGATTGTGAAATAAAAGGACGAGCTTTAAGCGAAGACATAGACTCCAAAGGGGGGAACTCTGCTCATGGAGACGAAACAATCCTCTCTAACCAAAGTTGGAGCGTGTCTTGCAGCTGATATATACTCTCAACTGTCAGCAATGAAAGATGAGTACCGTCACTCTCAAACACTTAGCTCTTTACAACGCGTTTAACATCTCAATTCGTTTGTTACGATGTTTAAACATTTGAAGGCTAACAAACAATCCAAACTGGATCTTGTCACTGATTAACAAAACCCTCCTTCCTTGAGTTATTTCAAAACATTGAGTAGTATTTTGGCCTGATCTTAGAAGATACGGTTCATGTCGTCAGTGGTAATTCGGAGGCTGGATGTGCAATTTGGCTCGAATTTAGCTTGGGTGCTCACTTAATTGACTTGTTGTTTCAGGAAAAGGCTGAAGAGAGTAAGATTTCTTTAATTAGGCAGCGAACTTCCAGGGAAATCAGTTCAAGAAGATGCCATTATGACTGATCACTTTGAATAACCCGCCTCGGACCAAAATTACCTTTGGCCTCCTCAAGACAACCTTATTCTCGGGACTCAACAGCTTTTAGTCACTACCCATCATTGGGAGAGGAACTGTAAATACAATTAGCTTGGACTCACATAAACCTATTGTATCGGATCACCTTGAATCACCGTCTCGGACATGATCACCTCACCGTATTTAACCAGCGCCAGACCAGACAAGACAACTCAACTTCGACGATATATCGGGGGAACTTTCCAGAACCATGCAACGGAAGGGAACAGCTACGCAACGGAGGATGACAACCTCAGGGATACGAGTGGTAGCAACACCAATCACTTGTTTGCCAAGGTCAATGGAGGTCGAATCTAGCGTATAGTGCCATAGAATTGTCGCCAACAATCGGGAATGAAAGCTAAGTATCACCTTCCTCAAATGCTTTAATTCACTCAATACAATGCATTTGATAAAATCGTCCATTATGTTACGCATATCGTTCAAATGCTAGTGAATCTTCCGATCGTATCTTATGTAAAATCCTGAAAACTTGCATGAAATTGCTTCGAAAACATCAAGTACCCATTATTTTGGTCTAATTTTGAAAAGAACGAATCATGTGGGAAGTAGTACCATTTTTTGACTGGATTTCAAATACGCAATTTGGCTTGAGCTTTGCTCGGGGTACTCAGTTAATTGACTGGTTGTTACAGGAAGTTGTTGATTTGGGGAAACCTCTTTAATTGTATATTGGACTTACAGCAAAATCTCCTAGGAATGTCATCTGGTGAGGGGAAAGCTATCAAGCTATCTCGGAACTACTTGGTCAGGCCAGTCATCTCGGTAAACAACAATCAGTCTCATTGGGACAAAGCGGTATCTTAATCTACACCTCAGTTAGACCGCATCGGAGCACATGCAATCCACTCGGGTTCCCGTATCTCGAACCAGAAAAATCTGTGACCAGCGGGTATCGGGCAATCGACTTCTTCGGGTGACAACTGAGAACACTTCTCCTAACTAACGCATCCCGTCACACAAAATCTCGCAGTGAGGCCGGAGTTCTCTCATGAAAGCTTTTCGTGCATTACATTCACTGGACTGGAAATTAGAAAGGCCGATAAGGAGACTCTAATCGCCCGGGGGCTATACACAAGGGATGCACGACAAAAAGATCCGGTTCGCCTAGGTCAACAAAGCTCGTTATGATGTACCAGTCGAACTATGAACAACGATCAGTCATCTCGAGATGAAGCAGCATCCCAAGAAGCTGCACCTACTCGTGTCAATTCATATCGAGGGACCTTGAGGGGAATCAGGCGAGATACGACAGTAACATCATGGCAGGGGAGATTCGGCGATACTTGGAGTGACGTGTGACTGAGATATCCCACTAGTACGTAACACTAAACAGACGAGGGGAAAACGCTGCTCCGAGGATTATCACTTGAGCCATAATGTCACACCAACTACGATTAATTTCAAAAGAAGCAACTTGGACATACCCTCGATAGGTGGACGGTGAATCACCTCGGGCAACAACAGTATGGAGTCGATCACATCACAGCAACAACCTACTGCAACTTCGGGAAATATAATGAGTATGGAAACCAAGCGGGGCAGAAATTGAACATCTACGGAACATAGTGTACTGAGTGAAACGTACAAATGGTAAGGCGACGATACAACGGTACGGCGATGATACAACGGTAGGACGACGATACAACGGTAATGCGACGATGCAACGGTAACGCGACGATACAACGGTAGGGCGACGATACAACGGTAAGGCGACGATACAACGGTACGGCGACGATACAACGGTAATGCGACGAAACAACGGTACGGCGACGACACAATGGTAGGGCGACGACACAACGGTAATGCACGATACAACTGTAGGGCGACGACACAACGGTAGGGCGACGATACAATGGTAGGGCGACGACACAACGGTAGGGCGACGACACAACGGTAGGGCGGCGACACAACGGTAGGGAGACGACACAACGGTAATGCACGATACAACTGTAGGGCGACGACACAACGGTAGGGCGACGATACAACGGTAGGGCGACGACACAACGGTACGGCGACGATACAACGGTAGGGCGGCGATACAACGGTAGGGCGACGATACAACGGTAATGCGACGAAACAACGGTAGGGCGACGACACAACGATAGGGCGACGATACAACGGTAGGGAGACGACACAACGGTACGGCGACGACACAACGGTATGGCGACGACACAAAGGTAATGCGACGACACAACGGTAATGCGACGACGCATCGGTAATGCGACGACACAACGGTAATGCGACGACACAACGGTAATGCGACGATATAACAATAAGGCGACGATATAACAATAAGGCGATGATATAGCGATGATACAACGATAATGCGACGATATAACCCGGGGGACGCCTTGGGTTATTAATGCGACTAATGGTCATTCGTACTCGGGGCAAAGCCAGTGTGGAAGTTCCGAGGTGACTTACACTCGAATGGGCATTCGTACTCGGAGCAACGCCAGTGTGGAAGTGTCGAGGTGCCTTACAGTCGCCTGGATATTCGAACTCGGGGCAGTGGCAGTGTGCAAGTGCCGAGGTAGCCTAAGGTTTCTGGTGGTTGGAAACCAGTTCCAAAGGTTGTTTAGACGCTAGGTCTACTCAGCTAGGTGGCCTACTTACATCTGAAAGGTCACCACCATCGCAAGTGGGCGTGTCCACTTGCCCGAGATTGGTTGGTCGATAACCGCTCGGGAATATCGGGCCTAGAATTAGGAATGACCAAGTACCCTACCACTAGATCAAAATGACGGTGATGAGATACCTCAATCGGGACATGGCATTGGGGCCCGATGACCCTCCTTGTTGAGTGTGTTCGACAGATATGGAATATTATCTAATGCGTACTTTGAAATGATTAATATTGTTACAGAAAAATGTGTACGTTAAGACTATGAACGGTCATGCATAACTGTGGCGGTGAATTTCACTTGTCAAGGGCAGGTGGTACTTGAATGGTTCATTCGGAAGCAACACCGATGAGGTCGCCCACAGGGGCACGAGATGTATGTCGGTGTCTGGGGCAACACAATGGCGACGATGGACATATCGGGCTATCATATCGGACGACGGACATATCATACGTATGAAACTTGAGTAGCGTGCACACACCGAAGTTCGCAAGTCATCAAATAACAGAGGCTGCGGGTACACTCAACAGATGCAAGAGGGAAGCTTTCTTACCCTTATGTCTTCAACTTTAGACATTTTCTATTGATATTTATCATTGCGACTCATCGGAAAACACAACAGATGCAATTAATGTTAGAAAATTGGAAAAGTGTGTAAATGATAATGTGTTTTTGTTTGAAAAATTACAAACACTAATAGGAATGGCCGAGGGAAATCCAAACTATGCAGGGTAACACAAACTGAGCTGAATATCGCATGGAGGCTACATACAGGGGCACGAAAGCTAGGAAGAATAACTGTCCTGATTGATAATTGGGGAAACGACATCACGAAGCCTCCCAAGGTTATGAATCAAACAAAGAGTGGCAGCAACGAATCATACCGTATCGACATCACTGGCAACAAACAAGATCCGGACGCGTAGGGGCAAAATCGTTGTTTCGAGACTCCGCAAATGAATAGGGGCAAGTACGCGTACTAGGAAGGTGCAGGTGGTATTCCTTTGCGCAGTCCCTTCAACAACAATTGGGAAGTCGCAACACTACAAGAAAAGTGTTTTGGAGGAGCGGCGCGAGAAAGCCTTCATTCAGTTAAAGCAAATCGAGGACACCAAGATCGTCAGCTGGTTCACAAAACGGTTAATCGTGAGATAGTGCAGTTACCACTCCTCTTCATGAGCGACTGGTACTCGTATTCATCTAAAGAGCTTCAACTTCGAGTTATCAAGAGTTGATACCAACTGAACCAGGAAAAGCTTGAGCATTGACTACCGAGGCGTGATCGCGACAACCCCAAACATGATGAGTGCACGACCAGATTGTCAAGGGTTTAGTCAGTTCAGGAATGCTTCATACACTTCAGAAAAGAAACTAGCAAGCATCTCGAAGCGAGCTCCAACAATTACCAAGGGAGATAAATAGTTCGGGGCAAAGTTCATGATCCACAACTATTAGCAGAGATCAGCCAGTACGATTATACAGCATGACGATAACAATCAACGACCATTGAACCAAGAGTCGCCTTGTAACTTCGCATAAGAATAGGGGCAAGTATATATACTGCAGACGCAGTTTGTATTCTTCTGCTCAGTTCCTTCAGCAATAATGTAAAGCCATGAAGCCGACGACAACGTTAATCCGATGCATCACTAGGTTGAAGTTATCAACTTACCCAAACAAAGGACACACAACGGAGGCATGCACCACCATATTTGTACCAGAAAGGGAAGCCAATTAAAATCGAGGAGAGCGACTCAACACCAGAATTTCCCAACATTGGAGCGATAGTCAGCAGCACCAAGAGAGCTTATCACCAAAGTTAGACACAATCGAATAGTCTTTTCGAATAATGAACTCTCTGTATTCAGCTGTATGGAATTCAACCCGTAGAGACACTTCACACACCATCTCGAACAAGTATCAAAGTAGATGTACCGAAGAAAACTGCCACAAGGCGAGACGCAAGCTTGAACCGAACCAGACGCACACCCTAGAATTTCAAATCAACCCAAGTATCGAGAAAAACCATAGCCGAGTAAAGATCCGATAAGACGCGACATCAAGCGCAATTAAAAAACCAATCGGGAAGTACAACAAGATCGGTACCGAAAACAGTGAAGCTCCTAGCCGTGAGGCGTACTACTCTGAAGCCCATATTCAAAAACAGCCCGACGAAAAACCCAAGTCGCTACAAGTCGATAGTCCACTAACAGTCAGTTCGGATAACACATAGTATCAGTAAGTCAAAGCCTGAAGCAAAAGCAACAACAACACAGACGCAATACCCGAAGGATTTTCTCAAGGATTTCTCTTCGATCAAACCTCGAGAAAAGGGGCATAAATTTAGGAGCAAAATATACAAAGAACACGTGTCCAAAGATTATAGAAGAGGCATCGTTGGTTAGATACAACATTGTATAGGAAATAGTTCCACTTTTCTAGACCTTATCCTAACTAGTCAGCCCTAAGGGCATTATTGTAACTTGATATACATCCCTACCCTTTATAGGAAAGTGAGATATGTTTGTAGGGATGGATTCTTCCTCCTCCAACAGCCGAGAACTCTTGAGCTTGTAACACCTCCATTAATGGAGCATCAATGTAACACTCCGATCATAGTAAAACCCCGTGGATGTAGGCTTCGTTAATGGCCGAACCACGTAAAAACCCTTATGTTCATGTTTACTTTGATGCACTTCATCTCTTCTTTGTTGAGTAGATCTTCATCTTGAGTGTTGGATTCAAAGTGGGTGTGGTTGTAGAATTTCTACATCTACAACATCCATAGCAACGATTTCTAGTATAATCCCCGCGAGATACTGCTGATTGTGATGCCGTGACTCCTAGCGCACATCCACGACGAGATAATGTTGGTCACGTAGAATCAGTGGAGCGTAAAACTTCCACAACTGATTTATGAACCAGAACAACCATAATTTCAGCATATCTTCGCGAGACGCAGCTGGTTGTGATGTCATGATTCCTAGTATACATGCTCAATGATATATTGCTTCTCATGTACGCTATGTGTATGCGTAAAACATCCCAGACGGACTTATGACACATAACACAGACATACATGTCTCTTGTAAGCGCGACTCAACCTGTATGAGATCAAGGAATGATTCCTAGCACATCATCACGAGATGCACTAGTCACGTCTAATATATGACTTGACTTGAATTACTAAGGCTTCCAAATAATTCATAGGACATCCCCGTGAGATACGCTGGTTATTATGCCTCTGGGACCTTTTAGACGGACTCCTAAAATATCCTTTCGAGATATATTGTTCATTTTAGACCCATTATATGGACACAATTGACTCATAGCACATCTCTGCAAGATACTCTGGTCAAAGATAACTGAGCCAAGGTATCGCAGAGATATATTATCAGGGATGCAAGCCTCCCTTTTCTCTCAAACATGTCCCAAATGACTTCGGAGAGACTTAATCGCGTTATCCAAACCTCAGATGGACTCAATCGCATGAGCCAAACCTCAAACGGCCTTATGTTAATATGATCTAAACCAACTTTTTTTAAGAGTCTTATACAAGCATAAACACGAGGCACATGCCTCTTTCTCAGCGTATCAAATACACTCACAACTTGTAAATTGAGTCTAAACTGTACATGTCTATCAAAAAACGTGGATAAGCTCCCTCGAGCTCTTCGTGCTTAAAAAAAGGGATCCACGGGCAATAATGCAGCCTCCACGTAACAAATGTGACCGAACATGAAGAAGGGAAGTATACATGCTCGGATACAGATAATATATCTCTCTCAATACACCATCGCAAAGGCTGACTCAGCTTCACACATATGGGGGGATATCAATAAGGGTTTTAGTATGGCGGTCTAAGAAAGGTGTGAGAAATACCAACCTTTTTCTCACCGCAAAAGAGAATAAAGGCGGTGGATAAGGAGATAAACTCAGCCTAGTTTATCTCTATTTATTCATTAAGAGATGGGAAAATGTTCCGCACAACAAGCAATCCCTATCTTCACCGATCTAAGATTAGAGAATTCAACTATAAATAAGTATTATATTTCTCCAAGCCAATACATAACATTCCCATAACCTCTTAGAGCAATAAATTATTCTCATATCTCCCTTTTCATCTGCATCCCTCCCTAAGACCGGACATAAGCCTCATTCCTTGTGACTGAAGCAGCCTTTGAATGAATGTGTGTGGTTTAGGCGAAGATTGTTCGTGCACAACCTCCCATAGATCACTTTCAGAAATCCTCTCACCGATTTTAGTGAAAATATAGGGAATTTGGCTCAAAAACGGGAAATTAGAGTTTATAATTTCCAAAAGCAGAACCAGACAAGAACATATTTCTTTCTAAAGTCGTATCCATGCCTAGGGAAGCTCATGGACTCTCTCATGCCAAAGAAAAATCAAGCACAAATATTTTTGATAAAAATACCCTTATTTTCAAATGTAGGTATTTTCTCTAAAAAAGAGGTGTCTGATTGGTACAAAGAGGTGAATAACAACTATATAACGCCCTATGAGAATGTTTCAATGATTGAAATAAGAGTTTAGACAATATAACCATTGGAGGATATAAGCATTGTTGTGGCAACACATATATGTATAAGTCCTTAGTGCTTGAACCAAAGTTTGCGAACTTTGTTGATCAAGTGAAACCGGTGTAGTGCGTGAGCTTCAGTCCGCGAACTGGCGGAAGTTATCGACCGAGAATTTCTGCGAGAGTTTGTGAACTCCATCCGGGAACTTAAGTCCGCGAACTCAGTCTGCGAACTTGAGTAGGTTATGTCTAAAAACGATGTTTGTGAACTTATCTTAATAAACTAAGGAATGCTATTGCAAACCGTGGCTTTATAGTTCATGAATCGATTCGAGTGAATCACATATTTTTTGCTTCAATGGTGCCTTGTGTAATACATAAAGATCTGAGCAATTGAACAACTCTATAACTAGTTCATTTGAGTCATTTGGACTAGTTATGATGAAGAAGAATATGTTTGATATGAAAGTGATCATATGGATAATCATTTGGTTAACTATGTTGAACCAACTAATGTACAAGTTTGGGTACGATTATACAAGCCTAGAAACGTGCATTATAAGTGTGTATAACAAGTTATATTTTCGATCTAACGGTTGATAAATATTAGCTTGAATCTAATCAGGTTTTCATCTAACGGTGAATATTGAATGCTTTGTTACTAAGCTAACATTGATTGCAAACCCTGACTTGAAGACTATATAAGGGAGAACTCTAGCAACTGGGAAACCTAATCCCCATACATTCTGTGTGATACTAGTTTGCTAAGCTTGAGTCGATTCTCCTTTAACCTTTGGTTTTCTTCTTATAAAACCAGGTTAACGATGATGAGTGCCAAATATTGCATATTCATACACCTTTTCATTGGCACTTAACTCATCTTTCGCGCTTCAAAGTCATATATTATCCCAAATTCTGCATTTTTACCATTTTCAAGAATAAATATTTGTATTAATTAATTTTGTGTTTTTAAGTACTAAATAAAGCTTGGAAGAATTGAGAAGACAAAAGAGAAGAAAGTTGGAAGCGTTGCAACCCGCTCGCGCATCAGTGGCAACCTGTTTACAAATTCATGGGATTAAACAACCCATGATCCAAAACCCAAGACCCAAATCCATTTCCACCTCACCCCCATTGGATTCTTTCCAAAACATCCACCTCACCCCCATTGGATTCTTTCCAAAACATCCACCTCACCCCATTTCTCTCACTCAATCACTCCCAATTTGTTTCCCACAACCAAATATATTCCATCAATTAAGAAAACATGTTTTGTTGAGTGGATGAGTGCCAAAATTCGGATCCAAGTGCTTGAGGGAATTTTGTGTATAAATAGAGAGGGTTGTTGTGTTGAAAAACCATCCAAGAATAGCTTGTTCATGTTAGTTTATCAAATTTAAGTTTTGTTGTAATGTTCTTCATGTTCTAGTTTCATTTACTAGGGTTTAGATGAAGCCTAATCTCATTGGTATGTATTCATATCTTGTATCTTGTTCTTGAAAGTTTAGAATTGTTTAAAGATATAATTTAATCCAAGTTTGTCAACATCTTGCTCTCACAATGTATGCCATGTATCCATTGTAGTTAGAATATCTCTATGTTGATTATGCTACAACTCATGCTTAACCAAATATTTATCTTTAGATTAGTTGTGCTTAATTAGACAATTAATGCTTTGGAGAAATACTTTAGTTGTGATTAAATTATCCATTGGAGAAACACCTTAGTTATACGGTAGACTTGAATCTACTATAAGGACAAGAATAATATTACAAGTTGAATGCATATCATAGGTTATTGGTGGATTTGAATACCCTAGTATCCATATTATCATTGTTTACATATCTTGCTATTTGCATCTTTTACTTTTATTATTTCAGTCACTTGAAAATCATATCGTCGTATCGACAAAAACAAACCCCTTTTGGTTACTCTCTGAATCAGGATTTAGAATCAACTTCTACACTCTCCAAGTCTCTGTGGTTCGACCTGTGCTTGCCCTGTGTTGCTTGTCGACACTGTGCACTTGAAGTTTATACATAGAAGTAGGTATCTTTCCGATCCTACCAAACGACTTAAAGAATTCATTGGGATTGTGAAGCCAGACTGATACTACTTTTATCGTAGTTGTGTGATCTGATCTTGCATCTTCTATCATACGAGTACAATTGTAATAATTTGCTTGAGATTTATATCTCCGATAGGCAAGATATAAAAGTAGTCACAAACACTTCGTCTCATCGTTTGTGATTCCTCAATAATCTTCTTCGCTGCGTCGATTAAGTTTATTGTGAGGTGATTGATAAAGCTGAGCTGTTCTTTGGGAATATAAGTATGGTTTTATCAATTGGTTCCTGTTCACCTTGATTTATCAAAAGACGAAACAAAACTCATAGGTTTATTCGTGGGAGACGAATTTATCTATCCTTGTAGACTTTTCTGTGTGAGACAGATTTGTTTATTAAAGTCTTCGACTTTGGGTCGTAACAACTCTTGGTTGTAGGTGAGATCATCTAAGGGAATCAAGTGCGTAGTATCCTGCTGGGATCAGAGTCGTAGGAGCATAATTGTACCTTGGATCAGTGTGAGATTGGTTTGGATTCAACTACAGTCCAGACCGAAGTTAGCTTGGAGTAGGCTAGTGTTTGCAGCAGTTTAATACAGTGTATGTTTAATCTGGACTAGGTCCCGGAGTTTTTCTGCATTTGCGGTTTTCTCGTTAACAAAATTCTGGTGTCTGTGTTATTTCTTTTCCGCATTATATTTAGTTATATAATTGAAATAATACAAGTTGTGCGTTGTTCAATCAATTAGAATATCCGACCTTCTTGGTTGTTGATTTAAATTGATTGACTCTAGGATATTAATCTTTGGTACCATCCAAGTTATCACTCTTTGATAATAACTCGCAGATTTTATTTGCTTGAGTATAGATCAAATCGAGAGATTGAGATAATAACTCCTTGAGATATTTTTTATTGATTGAGTCTAGTTGATTCTCTAGAAAGTAACTCGTAGTTGTCCATACATATTTCTAATCAAAATATTGGGTGTAGTTGTTAGACCCCCACTTTTTCAAAGGTTTTATTCAAGAGTAGGGGGCTTAATATAGATGGTGAAATTTTTATTAGGGGAAAAAGTATCATTTCAAGACCAGGGGAAAAATGGTAATTTCATACTTAAGGAGTGAGTCAATATTCCGAGTCAACAACCGTATTCTAAGTTAAGTAAAGACCAAAACGAGATAGGGTTGTACGTAAAAAGGAGCTCTATAGACAAGTTCGATCCTCGCCGCACGAAATACAAGCTCAGCCCCATAGGACAAAACTCAACTCTCACGGGAGAGACTCATCCCTTGGTCCTAAAGGCACTCATAGACATGATTTCTAATATACGTCCCTGTGAGACACTGCTGGTCATGATGCCATGAATTCTAGTACACATCCTCGATGAGATACTGTTAGTCCTGTAGGTTCTGTAGAGCGTATAACGTCCCGACTGACTTATGAACCAGAACATCTATAATTTCAACATGTCTTCGCGAGGCGCTGCTGTTTGTAGTGTCGTGATTCCTAGTATACATCCTTGACAAGATATTGTTGGTCATGTAAGCTCTGTCAATGCGTAAAAACATCTTGGGAGACTTATGACCTATAGTGGAGACTTACATGTCTCCTGTAAGAACGACTCACCCTATTTGAGATCAAGAAATGATTCTTGGTACATCGTCGCGAGATACACTGGTCACGTCTACTCTAGGCCCTGACTCTAGGCTTCCAGATAATTCATAGGATATCCCAGCAAAATACGTGGTTATTCTGCCTCTATGACCTTTCGACAGATTCCTAGAACATCCTTTCGAGATACATTGGTCATGTCGTCCCCATTATACGTACACAATTGAATCCTAGCATATCTCTGCAAGATACACTGGTCAAAGACAAGTGAGACAAGATCTCACGGGGATGTTGATAGGCATGCAAGCCTCTTTTCTCTCTCAAACATGTCCCCACTGATTTCGGAGAGACTCAATCATGTCAGTCAAAACTCAGACGACCTCATGCTAATTTGAGATGGATCAGCTTATTTGAAGATATTATACAAGCATAAACACTCAGGCACATGCCTCTTTCTCAGCATCCCAAACGCACTCACGATTAGTAAATTGAGCCCAAACTATACATGTCTATCAAAAAATGTGGATAAGCTCCCTCGATCTCCTCGTGCTCAAAAAAAGAATCCACTGGAAATAATACGGCCTCCACGTGACATATGTGACCGGTCATAAGGGGAAGCCTAATCTCATATCCTCTCACACTCTACACATGATTTGCGAAGCATTCATTGCCTTTTCACGTGACTCATCCTAATCATTCTTACAAACCAAAGAATGTCTCTTTATCTTGGATAACTCGGCTATAGATAATATTTCTCTCTCTCAACATATCATCGCAAAGGCTGACTCAGCTTCACACGAATGTGGGGATATCAATTAGCGTTTTGGTCTGGCGGTCTATGGCACGTGTGAGAAATATTCGGTCTAAACACCACTGAAGAGAGTAAAGGATGTGGTATAAGGAGATAAACTCATCCTAGTTTATCTCTATCTATTCCTGAAGAGACGGGAAAAGTGCTTCGCACGGCAAGCAATCCCAATCTTCACCGACCTGAGATTAAAGAATACTATAAATAGGTCTTTTATTTCTCCAAGCTAGCACACAACTTTGTCATAACCTCTCAGAGCAATAACTTGTTCTATAATCTCTCTCTTCATCTACTTTCGTCCCTAAGGCGGCGCCCCTAACCCTCATTCCCTGTAACTGAAGTAGCCTTGATCGATCACTATGCATGGTTTAGGTGAAGATGTTCGTGCTCAACCTCCCCTAATTCACTTTCAAAAACCATAGATTCCCACTTTTAGCCTCTTGCCGATTTTAGGTAACTACAGGTGCGATATGAGAGAAGAGCTTGGTGGAAAATTAATATTGGATTGAGTACTTCCGTTGGTGACAATCGCATGACCAAAGTTCTACCAATGTTGTGTCACTGAGCAACACAACTTGTATCGCACATCCAAAAAATTTCAGCTCAGTCGTTATTACCATAGTGAAGAACTACATTTGTTCATCTATCTCCACTTGCTCAACAAATTTTCATTTTTAAACATTGTTATAGTATTTTACTTAAGAGTAAAAAAAAAAAACATCTACCTCATTAATATGTTTATCTAGAAAGACAACAAAAAGCCTACGAAAAAAGTACAGTTTAAACTCTATTAATTAATAGTCAAATATTTAATAATATCTTTAAAATTATATTTCTATAGTGAGAGAAAATTACATATTTTTAAAATAATATGATTTTTTTATACCAACTAGATTTATAAAAACTAAAATATCATGATTGCTAAAGTGGGTTACCAGGATTAATACGGATATCGTTTTATATAGGGGTTTTTTGACATTGCCCCCCTACAAAATGTTAATCTGGGTTTGCCCCCCAATTCAATAAAACACTGGAGTTGCCCCCCCCAATTTAACAAAACACTGGGGTTGCCCCCCCTATCACCATTTTCCATCCATCTCCCGTTATCTCTCGTTAAATGTAAAACGTGCGTTTCCCTTTACTAGACGCGTACTCAGTACCCATATGAATAGTGCCAAACGGGTATATTTTTCGTTTTTTTTTTCCTTTCATGGGAAAATATTTATCTAGGTAAAAAAATTATTTTAGAGTAAAAAAAAAATCAAATAAGTAAAAAAAACGAGTTTTAGTAACAAAATGAGTGAAACAGGAAAGTTTTAAGGTAATAGTTAAAAAACATAAAAAAAAATACGGGTATTTGATTATTTATTTTTTCTAGGTACCCGTATTTTTTGAAGAAATAAATATCAAATAGGTAAAAAAAACAAGTTTTAGTAAAAAATTGAGTGAAAAAGGGAAGTTTTAAGTTAATAGTTCAAAACCAGGAAAAAAAATCCGGGTACCTAGAAAAAAAAAAAAATCAAATACTCGTATTTTTTTAATGTTTTTTAACTATTACCTTAAAACTTCCCTGTTTCACTCATTTTGTTACTAAAACTCGTTTTTTTTACTTATTTGATATTTTTTTTTTTACTCTAAATTTTTTTTTTACCTAGATAAATATTTTCCCATGAAAGGAAAAAAAAACGAAAAATGTACCCGTTTGGCACTATTCATATGGATACTGAGTACGCGTCTAGTGTAGGGAAGGGAAACGCACGTTTTACATTTAACGAGAGATAACGGGAGATGGATGGAAAATGGTGATAGGGGGGAAACCCCAGTGTTTTGTTGAATTGGGGGCAACCCCAGATTAACATTTTGTAGGGGTGGCAATGTCAAAAAACCCCTTTTATATAAAACAAAATTAAAGCCAATTGCGACTGTCGGGTCACTTAAATACCCATGTTAATCCCACTAATCCCGTTTAACAATCACGTGGAATTTAACTAGGTAAATTCAATAGTACCCTGTTAATCCCACTAATCCCCTTTACAATCATGTGAAATTTAACTCGGTAAATTCAATAGTAAATTTAACTCGGTAAAAAAAACGGGCCCTAGCTCAGCTGGTCATCCCCGTTTCCCGAAGTTTCATGCGTTCCAGGAGGTCCCAGGTTCAAGTCCCCAATGGCGTAATATTGCATGAATTAACATGGAAGGTAGTGTTAGTTTTCCCCCCTTGTGACACAATCTCGCCCCCCCTCCCGCTTCGGCTCCCCTTGGCAAGGTTACCCATGAAGCTCGCTGGTAAGCTAGCACAACAACCTGTTCAATTAATGTAGTAGTATGTCGTTGGAGCCTAGCTTGTTAGGCTTCCGACTAGTTTCATGTAATAATATTTAATAATATTATTATTAATAGTAAATAATCTTTCCTAGTTCTAAAAATATTAATATATATAGTTTAAATTTTACTTTAATAAATCCAAAGTCCCACAGAGAACCAAGGTGGCCTAAGACCGGGTCTTATGGAGATGCCCAAGCTCTTCCCAAATGCCTCTTCACATCAGCATGGGAAGAGCCTAGCTTCAGTGGTGATTTCCGGTCAAATCAAGGGACGGCTAATGGTTACCCGTTTTCATCATAAAAACCGGATAACCATCAACCATTTTCAAAAAACGAATAATCATTGTCCGTTTATTCATCTTGACTAGCAACAAACAAGACCCGGAAGATCGATGGCAATTTAGTAACAACGGAAGTACCAGCAGCATGAACTATATATTAGATAAATAAATAAATCTAGAAGAAGAAGAAAAACCATCCAAATTTTTCTTGAATCTCTCACTCTGATGTGTTGGGAGGTTTGTTCTTCATTCTTTTTTTTTTATCATCATCAGCCATGGCGATCGCAGCAGCAGCTGTGGTTCTTCCTTTATGTGTTATTTCCTTTTCTCAGGCATCATCGTTAATATCATTCAGGTCATATTCTCATAGATTAATTCTCTCCCTTATCTCCCTCAATAGTTTCACTATTATTCTGTTATTGCTACTTCTGTTCGTTTATTTCTAGGGATTTATAGATTAAAAGTTCACCTCTTGATTCTTAATTTTCGTTAGGAATTTTGGGTTTTTAATTACTTTTGTTTTGCTTATGGGAATTGTGGTTCTTTAGGTTCCAGAATTTACACATTATTATTATTGGAATTTTCCTTGCTTCATCGTTGATGGTGGTTCATTTTCTCCGTCAAGATCAATGAGTAATTCGTCTGTAGTTGCATCATCTTCATTGAAGACTGAAACTGATGAAATATCATTATCCACAAAGAGAAAACAGGGAGTGGGTAATTTACCAAATGGGTTAAGAATTGTGAGAAATTTTTTCAGGGAAAAGTCGATCAGCCTCATCAGTGAACCCTTTAACAGCAGCATCAACGAATTCTTCATCTTCTTCAGGAGGAATTCAAGCAAAGAGAAGAGATGATTCATTGTTAAATATTTAGATTGGAAGAAAATTTCTGCGATTTTGATTCTCTGTTGGTTATTGGGTTTGTGATTGAAAGGTCAAGGAACGATTAATCATAATCCGTTTCCCTTTTATTTGGAACGGCTGACTGTTATCCGGTTATTGGAAACGGTCAATGATAATCCGCTTTTTTGCCTAAAACGGTAGGCCATTACCCATCTTCGGAGTCTTTTCACTGGGTTCTCAGAGATCAGGAAAAGCTAGCGGAAAGAATGGCTTTTAACAACGTTTTTTTGAAGCTGAGAAGAGCTTGGGCATCTCCAAAATACCCAGTCTAATAGTTCCCATGCTCACTCTCTCGAAGGAGATACCCTAACCAGGGGCGAATCTACATTGGGGCCAGTGGGGTCACTGGCCCCCTAAATTTTTGGAAGAAAAAAGATTCCATATAATTTTCAGCTAAAATGATGTTGTGCCCCCTTAGTATTTACACCAAAACGTGTTTAAGATATAGTTTCCAAACTAATTTCCACCTTGTTGGCATAAAACCGCCCCACATACCCCAAAATCAAAATGATTTCTTAGGTTTGAAGTACATATATGATTCAAATGAACGGCCAAGGACTAATCAATTTCCATGTAAGGGTTTGTACTCCTACCTCCTAAGTACTTTATTTTTGGATTTTTTTCTTCTTCGATCACTTAACTTTTTATTTTTTCTTACTGATTGATGCAATTTGGTTTATCGTGATGGTGGCTTTTGGATTTTTGTTTCAAATTCTAAGAAACTGATAAATTTTGAGGAGAAAAATGTACTTGCAATGTCTCATGCCTTAATAATCATGATATGGTGTCTTAGCTAGATCAAGACTACATTGCATATTACTTTCGGATTCTATTTGGTGATATTAGTAGATCAAACTTTCTTAATATTCTATATAAGTTTTGTAGGTACGATTTGAATGAACCTTGTGGTATTTAGTTTCCCTCTATATTGATGTATGAGATTTTCTTCTGTCACAATTTTAGCAATGTTTCTTAAGAATAAAGTGTGCCCCCACTGATTTTTTGATCTAGATTCGCCGCTGACCCTAACCATCTAAATAAACAGCTAACCACTGTATTAACCCATCACAAAGTAAATCTAAAGTCTCACGAGATATTGCAAGGTCTCACGAGATATTGCAAGGTCTACAAATAAAGTGACATAGCATGGGATTTGTCGCTTAGGACCATTTATTTAGACTGTACCACCTAGAAAATATCTACCTATACCACCTGCTATACATACGTAGTCTTGAAGTGGAAGAGTTCAGTCTCACTTCTCCTGTTCTTACGTTGGGGATATTATAAAGAGATAAGAGTGGAGCGAATTGAGCGAATTGAGTGCGAGTGCCAAGTAAAATCAAGGCCACACAACATTAGGGTTTCCATTTTCATCTGGTAAATCATCCCATCTTACATTCTTCTTCATTGTCTATTAATATTCTGATCATTAAATTTGATTTGATTCTTTTAAATTTTCTCTGAAAATCCTAATTACTGTTTTTGATTCTGATTATAACTTTTGCAGTTATGGCTTCAATAAACACTGCTTTAACATCGTTCGTATGCAAGAGGAATAATAACAGCACTCATAAGTTTCTGAACACATCATTCGTACCTGAATTTGGTGTGCTCAGTCGTGTTTCGAATGTTTGGGATAAAGAATCATGTGCTTCTGCTGCACCTCGATTGAATTCTGGTGTTAGAGCTACATTAACCTTTGATCCATCAACTACTAATTCTGAGAACAAGACTAAACAGAGCAAACATACGATTAATCCTGCTGCTCCTGATTTTCTCCCTTTACCATCCTTCGAACAATGCTTTCCTAAAAGCACTAAAGAAAGCAGGTATGTTGTTCGCCCGAATCGGAGTATTTTTTTGTTAGCGGTAGATACAGTTTTTGGAGCGATATATTGATGATTCTTTGTTTGTATTTTCAGGGAGGTTGTTCATGAGGAATCTGGTCATGTGCTTAAGGTTCCGTTCAGACGGGTTCATTTGTCTGGCGATGAATCACATTTTGATACCTATGATACCAGCGGTCCACAAAATATCGATCCACGAGATGGTTGTTATTACTAATTCTTTGCAATTTTCATTCTATTGTTACTATGTTTGATTTAATTGCTATTTCAAATGTCTTTGCGTTAGTGTTAGGTGAGGAATTATGTTTTTATAGGTACTAATTATGCTATGCTTGTTTAAATTCGTATTGTATTAGGTGTGCTATGTCCTTGTTGTCTTTGTAACTTACTTCATGTTGAATCATGTTTGCTTGGCTGAACAGTAGCTCACTTGATCTTCATAACTGTCATTTTGATCTATGTTGTTCATTTCTAAATCGGTAGTTCTACCAAAAAAATTCTTCGTATTTGTTGGATTAACAAATTATTTCTAGCTTTTCTTTTATCTTAGAGAGCATGTCATGTCTTGTTCATTTTTACTTGTTTCTTATGCTTAGATAACATTTTCAGCAACATTGAGCTACTCTTCATACATATGTATAAAATTATCTCGTTCGAATGAACTTTCCAAAGTAACTCGTTTTTTTTTTCCGTACTCTACAGGGCTCCCTAAACTGCGCAAAGACTGGATTGAAAGGAGGGAGAGTATAGGTGGACCAAGATACACTCAGATGTATTATGCTAAGCAGGGAGTTATTACTGAAGAGATGCTGTTCTGTGCCACTCGCGAAAATCTTGATCCAGAATTTGTGAGGTCAGAAGTCGCACGTGGACGGGCAATCATCCCTTCAAACAAGAAGCACTTGGAGTTGGAGCCCATGATAGTTGGAAGAAATTTTTTGGTCAAGGTCAATGCAAATATTGGGAATTCAGCTGTTGTTAGCTCTATTGAGGAAGAAGTGGTAAAACTTCAATGGGCTACTATGTGGGGTGGTGATACTATAATGGATCTCTCTACAGGTCGTCACATCCACGAGACCCGTGAGTGGATCCTTCGTAATTCAGCTGTGCCTGTAGGAACTGTCCCAATCTACCAGGCTCTAGAGAAGGTGAATGGTATTGCCGAAGATCTTAACTGGGAAGTTTTCAGGCAAACCTTAATTGAACAAGCCGAGCAGGGTGTGGATTACTTCACAATCCATGCTGGGGTTCTGCTTCGCTACATTCCGCTGACAGCTAAGCGCATGACCGGAATTGTATCACGTGGAGGATCAATTCACGCAAAATGGTGCTTGGCTTATCATAGGGAGAATTTCGCTTATGAGCACTGGGATGATATCCTTGACATCTGTAATCAATATGACGTGGCTTTATCAATTGGTGATGGACTGAGGCCTGGCTCAATTTATGATGCCAATGACACTGCTCAATTTGCTGAGCTTTTGACACAAGGAGAGCTGACACGTCGAGCCTGGGAGAAGGACGTACAGGTAAACTATATTCTGATCTTGCAAGTCAAGTGATCATATGCTTCACGATTTCTTCCTATTTTCCTTTTTGTTTATTAGTTTTTTTCATTGTCAAAAGCACCTTTGTCGAATATATTGTACCCTTATGCACTGTAGCATGTCCATGGAAAATGTTTTGTTAAGCCAAGTATTGTTGTTTTTGTGCTCATAGGTGATGAATGAAGGACCTGGGCATATTCCACTACACAAAATCCCTGAAAACATGGAAAAACAGCTCGAGTGGTGCAATGAAGCACCATTTTATACACTTGGTCCATTGACGACTGATATTGCACCTGGGTATGATCACATTACCTCGGCCATTGGAGCTGCTAACATAGGAGCTCTTGGAACTGCCCTTCTTTGTTATGTGACACCAAAGGAACACCTTGGGCTACCAAATAGGGATGATGTGAAGGCTGGGGTTATCGCATACAAGATAGCTGCTCATGCAGCCGATTTAGCTAAAGGTCATCCAGGTGCTCAAGCCTGGGATGATGCATTGAGCAAAGCAAGATTCGAGTTTCGGTGGATGGACCAGTTCGCTTTGTCTTTGGATCCAATGACTGCCATGTCCTTCCATGACGAGACCCTACCAGCTGATGGTGCTAAAGTTGCACATTTCTGCTCTATGTGTGGGCCAAAGTTCTGTTCTATGAAGATAACAGAGGATGTCAGGAAGTATGCTGAGAAGCATGGCTATGGGGATGAAGAAGCTGTAAAGCGTGGAATGGATGCTATGAGTGCGGAGTTTTTGGCTGCTAAGAAAACTGTGAGTGGGGAGCAACACGGTGAAGTTGGGGGTGAAATCTACTTGCCTGCAAATTATGTGTCTGAAGCTCAACCTCTTTGAGAATCTGAGAGATAGAAGGTTGGTACTCTAACTCTATGCTTGAGAAATACTTTGAAGTTGTAGATAACATGTCAAATTTATATTCTTGACTTCCTTTCTCGCGCAGGAGTAACTATAGTCTCGTCTAGCAAACCGGGTCGAGGCCTCTTGATGCCTTAGCAAATGATCCTATTTGTTCAGCAGTTGTGACTTGTGGTTGTCATTTCAGGATGTAGGTGAGCAGAACAGTTTATTTAGTTGAATAACTCAAGGAAACTATTTATTCATTGTACTTGCTTCCGGTCTTGCAATAATAAGATGTTTGCGTATTATTACTATTTTATTTTATTTTGACGTCAGAAAGCACCAGGGGTGCCTGCACCTGGTATGGTCCTGGCCATGTTTTGCCAAGACTGTAACCAGGTGTTGGCTGAGAAAGTCCCTTTGAACCTGAACAGGATAATGCCTGCGTAGGGAGTGTGCCTTTGTTTTTTCTTTTGTGCTTGAACAGGGCATCCTTAGCTCTGGCCATCTCTGATCCATGTGGATATCAAGGTCTGGCCATCTCTGGCCATCTTCATTCGTATACATGGGAGGTTGCTGAATCTGCTCCATGTCTCTGCTGCTCTAAGTGTAGTCTAACACAGTAGCCTTGAGAGCCTGGTACTGCATACATGTGCGATGCTAACTATCTAATTCTTTTACTATTTCACAAATGATATCATTATGAAAGTTATTTCAGATGTGAAAACACTAAAAGCGAACTTGAAGGTTCATACAAAAATCTGAAAATAATCTTTTCGTCCGCACAAACTTTCGAGCTCAATTTAGTCATTTTGTCATCTGATCCACTTATCCGCTGAAGGAGGGGATCATCTTTGGTTTCCAAAATCGTATCATTTACATAGTTTGGTTTAGTATTCAAGAAGGTATGATTTTTTGAATAGTCTCTCATATCTGAAGAAAATGGACCGGAAGTTTGTCAAGTACCATGAACTACATGGAAAACCCTATGGACACTCATTTTACATGTATATCTTAGAGCATCTCCTATGGGTAGTCTCCAAAGTGAGACTAACTCACCCATATGAACGAGTGAAGTTACTATGGGCAAATTCCAAAAAAGACGCTACACGGGAGACAGTCTCCCGTTTAGTTAAAAAAAATTGGATTTTGGCTATGACGGGGGACTGTCCCCCGTCCAAAAAAATAAAATAATTCTTAGACGGGGGACAATCCCCCGTCAAACTAAAAAAGCTAAACCAAAACTACATGGACGGGGGATTGTCCCCCGTCAAAAAAAAAAAAAACGAAAAAAAAAAATTTAACGGGGAACTATCCCCCGTTTTGTACTAAAAACTTTATTTTTCCTGACGGGAGACTGTCCCCCGTAAAGTTTTACACTACCAACCACTCGTTCACCTGAACGAGTGGTTGAACGTTTTGAGACCAAAATACACCCTTTCACTTACCATAGTGGGAGCAAATTAGGCCAAATTGGTAGTGACCCTTTCAAAATGAAAGGGTTACACTACCCATAGGATTTGCTCTTACTATAATAAAGAAAAGACCCCTTTTAGGTGAAGCCTTTTTTTGGTCATAAAAAAATAAAATAGTTTGGTGTCACCTTGATATTACTAATATGACCTTAAATATCAATCATTCCTATATATATAATGTATGTTAAACTAATGATTACGTATTTATAAGAATGACATTGTTTTAAAATTAGATCTAAAATTTTTAAAACTTAATATCTTTTAAAATACATACCGGATTTTTGCAAAATTAGTATATTCAGAAAGCTCTTTGAATTATCTACATAATGAGTACAAATAAGAATATTAAAAAAAATTATTAAGATTTTTTTTCATCACCATCAAATTTGGTGTTGTTAAAGTAATCAAAATCAAGCATGTGCATCGCACATGTGGTCTTACTAGTGTTAATTACGTAAACTTCATCAAAGTTGTCCTTACTTTTTGTTTTCTTTTTTAAAACTCTTAGGACTATTCCTATGCACATGCTAAATATATGCCAAACTCATATATTTGGCATATATGTACCCACTATGGGTATGCCAAACTCATATATTTGGCATATATGTACCCACTATGGGTATGCCAAACTCATATGCCTATATATCAGGAATAACATATAGGCATACACGATGGAATTTCCATCGAGCGATAGAGTGTCCATCGCTCGATGGTCAATCCAGCGCTTGCTGGTCTTTAAAGCGCTAGTCAAGCTAACACTCGCAGGTCTGATCATCGCTTATCAGATCCTCATCCAACGACTACTATTTTTTCCCTCTATAAATACGTATTTCAATCTCATTTCAACTCACACCAGAATTTCTAAATCTCTCTAGAATTTCTCAATCTCCGATTCTTTTCATCGCTCATCCAATTCCTCAGAGAGCATGGCTGATAATATGAACATGGCTGAGTTCGCTGAGTTCGTAGCAAACCAACGTGCTGCCGAAAATCAAAGAGTTGTTAATCGTGCGAATGTGGAAAGTGAAATTAGGAGAAGTCAAATTAGGAGACGTCAATTTATGAGGCGAAAACCAAAATTCACTATTGCGGAAGATGAATGTATTTGCAGGAATTATATTTATTTTACTGAGGATGCATTTCATCCCCAAACATTGTGGCAAAGGATTTTTGGGAATTTTCAAGAACAAACAATGAACCTCAACAATCGTGATGTTTCAAAGTTGATTCAGCGCTTCACTACAATTAAGCATGAAGTTACTAGGTATGTTGCTTACTTCAGCAAGAAGGTCCAAACTTGAGAAGTGGTGAAACCATGATGGAACTTCAACAAAGGTGTGGTGCGGAATATCGTCACATCTATGGGAAAAAATTCCATTTTGAAAGTTGTTTCGAGATTTTAAGATATTTGCCCAAAGATTGTTCAAACATGTTGTAATTTCTCAATTGTCCACTTAAGTTCTTATGTTTTAATTTCTTAATTGTCTAAGTATCAAGTTTTAATATTTGTTTAAATTATTAATTGTAAGATTGGATTAAGAATATAATTAATATTAATTTTCAACAATATTCGTCAAATTTTCAAATTCATTAAACTTCGATATAATCATTAATAGTCATTTTACAAGATATAAAACTAGACAATAATTGGAAAAACTTCAAAAATAAAAATTTGGGACAATGTTCTTCATCTTGTTAATCTTCTTAATTTCACAAAACTTCCAATCAATACGCTCATAATTTCCTTTGGTATCTTCTTCTTTGACTTCAAATTTGTTTTGTTTTGATTTTCCTTGTCTTGAAATTTTCTTTGACTTTTCTTAGTTGCGGTTTTGACTCGGTTAATATCCAAAACTTGAAGACTTCTTCGCTACATATTTCTTTATAACTATCACCTTAACGACACCTTCAAGTACTAATCCAGAAAAATCAAGTTGTGTTGCCAAATCAAGTTGGGTTTGAAATTGTGCCATTTGGAAAAATTCAAAAAAATAAATTAGATTGAGAAATTGAGAAATTTAGATTAAGAAAGAGAGAATTAGAAAAAAAAAATTGTGTTAAAATTTTTGGGGTAACTTCTGAGTTTGAAAATTACCTATTTATGGCGATAAAGAACTAGCCGTTGGCCCCGGAGTTCATATCGAGCGATATTATGAATATCGCTGACGATAAAGTCTTTATCGCTGGCGTTATTGAAAGCATCGACCGCTAGAAACCTTGTCGCTTAGTGGTTTTCCCATAGTGGCGCAACTCGTTTGCCATGCCACCTGGTATGCCAAACAAAACTTGTGGTTTTCTCAAATTTTCTCTTTTCTCAAGTATAATATTCCCACCGTCCCACTATTAAGTGACCTATTTGATTTTAGATTTTGTCCCACTAATAAGTGCCCTATATCACTAAACAAGGAGATATTTCTAAAATTATCCTTTTAGTTAATTATAAAAAATATAAGAAATATGCATAATTTGATAGGCATGTTTATATTCGTTACATAGGTGTTTTAAAATGCTTTTCAATGGTATGAAGTTTGCGAATATACGTAGTGTAGTTTGAGAGATAAATCATTTCGAAATTTCACTAGTTATCATCCATAAGGGTATAATTGTAAAAAATGCTTAAAAGTACTCCTTTCCTTGCTTGCCTTAAAAATTGTGCAAACTTAAACTGGGTCACTTAATAGTGGGACGGAGGGAGTATAATTGTAAATTTCTCTCGTGACGCGAGGAATCATGCCACCATTAAAGTTTTGTTGTAGTGGTGGTACCCCAACTAATTAGGTAAAACGTCGTCACGGTATTACATTCTTTATAGATATGCAAAAATCGGAATGAGTAGTCATGAGAAACTTTATACAATTCTCCCAAAATACTCGATTCATCGAAAAAGATGTACTCTAGCCAAACCTCGACCATAATTACAACCGAAAATAAAAAAGGAGACTAAATTTGCATTCGATCACCTAGAGAAGAGAAACAAGTACCTTTATTTTATAGAAAAAACCTTAGGCCTAGACAGGCACTAAGAGTAGTACACTGGGTTGGCATTGGCTGAAGAGGGAATTCACATCCTGCCAGCATTGTTTTTTGTCGAAATATCTAAATGAAAAGTTTCTAAGTTTTGCTCCCGAGTTACAAGTCTAAGATTAAGTAAAACAAAAGAAATAGGGTTGATTTCTAGATCTTCATTCCTGTTCTCATTGTTGGTGCTTCTGTCGTAGTAAGGGAGGTGAAATCTTTGTTTGGCGGCTTCGGTGTAGAGAGTCTTGAATCTATCCAAAATTTCCATTGTTTCAGCTGATATGGCAATGTTGGTGTGCTGCATTTATTTAGCCCATTGGAAGGCTAGATCCGCTCCTCCAGTAACTCATCTTTCTCCATAGTATCATGTATAGCATCTTGAGTCAATGGTAGTTCCTGCAAAATCTTTCATAGTTAGAGCATGATGGGAAGTAAAGTTGACAGAGTCATAGATAGTGCATATGCTTATAATCTTGCCCAAGCTCGTTTCAGTGTTCCAATTATAATTGGAAATGCCTTGTTGTAATTCAGTGGAAGCTTTTTCAGGAAGAAGGGGAAAGCTGTTCAGAATATGATCAGGCATAGAATGTATTCTGTTATGGTTACACAGCTGCTGTTTAATTCTGAGGACAATATTTCCCACATGAGGCTGTATGTTATTGAATGTGAAAGCACATCTGGCTTTCCAAAGATGCCAACAGATAGTGGCATAAGTGTTGCAGTCATTACTTCCCAGTTGGAACCATGAGTTCAACCAGTCTATAAAGATGGTGTTGTGGTCAAATAAAGTATGATTGTGCCCAAGAAGTTCTTGCCATACCAGAGTAGCAGTAGTGCAGTTGAGGAACAAGTGTGACATAGTTTCAGCTTCCCCACTATTGCAAACAGTGCATATTGGATTGATGTAGTGAAGAATGCTTGTTGTTTTGGCATTAGTGGGTAGGATTCCATGAGCACATTTCCAAAGGAATATTTTTATTGCTGGTGCCACGCCCATACCCCACAGAGCTTCCCAATTGCCTGAAGTATGATCATTTCTGTACATGTGATTAGTTTTTGCTTTGTACAGCTCCTTGATAGAGAAATCTCCAGCATTATTAAAACTCCAATGAATCTTGTCCTCTTCATTTGGGTGAGTCTCCAGATTTAGGATGGTAGATGCTTCTTCAATGCTAAAAATGTTTGAGACCTGAATGGCATCCCAGTTACCATCAGAGAAGTAAGGAGTTTAGATGGTTGATATGTTGAGGACAATGTTGGGGTTTTTGAAGTTTTATTGAAGTGTTTGGTATCCAAATGTCCTCCCAGATTTTTATTCTTCTGCCATTTCCAATTTTCCAGGTGCAGTGTTGTTGAATGTTGTTTAAGCCTTCTAAGATTCCTTTCCATATCCAAGAATCTCCATCCTTTGATTTAGTATCCATATTGAGAACATTTCTGCCTAATAGATATCTCGCATCCATGAGTTTGTACCATAGAGAGTCTTTGTCTTGTTTAAGCCTCCATCCTATCTTGGTGATCATAGCACTGTTGAATAATTCCATGTTCATAAATCCCAGACCTCCTAGCTCTTTTGGTTTACAAACAGCTGTCCAGGGTTTTGGATAGTACCCAGAGGGGTTTTCTATATTTTTTCCCCAAAAGAAATCTCTTTGAAGATTGTTAATGTCCTTGCATGTTTTCTTTGGTACCTTAAAAAAATTCATTTGGTAGATGCAAGCAGAAGACGTGACTGACTTGATAATTACCTCTTTTCCTGCTGGATTTAGAGGTGTGTATTTCCAACCTGTGAGTCTTAACTTCAGCTTATCCACTCCTGGTTTGAAATAATTAATTTTGCTCCTGTGGGTGAACAGAGGGGACCCCAAGTATTTATCATCAAGTTGAAGAATTTTAACTCCCATCATGTTGCTGGTTTGGGGAATGATCTCAGGGTTAGTGTTTTTGCTGAAGAAGATCCTAGATTTGTGAAAGTTAATTAGTTGACCAGAAGAGCTGCCAAACTGTTGGAGGAGATGCATAATGTTGTGGCCTTCTGTAGATTTAGCTTTGCAAAAAATCATGCAGTCATCAGCAAAAAGGAGGTGACTGATGGGAGGAGCAACTTTACAGATTTTTATCCCATGAATAACACCTCTTTCCTCAGCATGCAGTAAAGTTCTTGATATGGATTCCATGCAGAACAAGAAGAGGTAGGGAGAAAGAGGGTCTCCTTGTCTGAGGCCTCTAGTTGGTTTAAAATTTTTGTCAGGGGACATATTGACGAGAATAGCAGAGGTGAAGGTGGAGATGCACTGTAAGATCTTGTTACACCAGAGTTCATCAAACCCAATTTTCATCATAATAGTGATAAGAAAACCCCAATCCACTCTGTCAAAATCCTTTGCCATGTCAATTTTTATTCCCATGGTGCCATTATTCCCTTTCTTTCCTCTATTGTTTCTCATAGAGTGTATAATTTCATGAGAAATAGCAATATTATCAGAGATTTGCCTTCCTGGAATAAAGGCAGACTGGTAAGGAGATATGATTTTGTTTAAAAGAGGCTTCATTCTTTGAGCAAGAAGTTTTGAGATAATTTTGTAAGTAGTGTTGCAAAGACTGATAGGCATGAACTGGCTAGGTGTAGAAGGGTTATCAGTTTTTGGTATTAAGGTTATGAAGGTGGCATTCATTTCACTCAGAAGATGACCAGATAGGAAAAAGTTTTGGACCATGGAGATAATATCCTTTCCTAGAATATCCCAATTGAGTTTAAAGAAATTTAGTGGGAAGCCATCAGGGCCTGGTGCCTTGTCATCTGCCATACTGAAAAGGGTGGCTTTGATTTCAGAGGGTTCATGTATTTTGTTGAGATTGGTGTTATCTTCACTGGTTATTGTCTGGGGTAACATGCTGATAATTTCAGGAGAAGGTTGTGTTTTTTCAGCAGAAGCCATGGATAAGAAGTGGTTGGTGAAGCAATCCTTTAGTTCTTGTTGTTCTGTTATCCAACTTCCATCTTCAGTTTGAATAGAGTCTATCTTGTTCCTTCTGGTTCTACTTTTAGTGGCTCTGTGAAAGTAGCTGGTGTTTTTGTAATGACCCTCAAGCTCGTCAACGCTATTAGACCAGTCAAGAGACGTTTAGTCGATAATAACCTGATTAGTTTAACATGAACATTAATTATTAGAAATTAATCTAACAACGATCTAGATACGAAACTAGTACCACCGGATAGATCTCGAAAAGTTACACGGAAAGGACTACTCGAACATGTCGTTCGGATATTGGGCGAAGAAGAAATAATCTGATTTGTGTGGAGGGTAAAATGGTCATTTCATACTCAAGACTTATCAAGGTAGCCGAGTTATCTTCTGTGGGAACCCAAGGTCTGCCTTTATTCGGGTGCCTTTAGTATTTTGGGTCGGCCTTATCAAGACCAAGTCGAGAAGATAAGTCTTCTTTCTTTTCTTCTTCTTTCTTATTTTCTCTTATTTTCTCTCTTTCTTCTCGTTCTTCTTCTTCTCTGGCGATTCCGAGAGGAATTATCCAATGAGAAACCCTTGCATAAAATTGGAGAGATCAATCAATTGAGTGGGATATCAATGAGTTCATAGTTTGGGTTTGGTTAGAATCATCGATTGAGTTGAAGAGAGGTGTTCCTTTGAATTGAGTCAGGGTTTCTGGAGAGGATTCAATTTGTGAGAGGTTGAGGATGAAACCGAGCTTTAGATGATGGGTTTTCATTATTGAGAACAAGGAAGAAGAATTATTCATTGAATCAATGAATTGGGGTTTTTCAGGATGAACTAGAAGTCGATTTGTGATGAATAAGAAGAATTAATTAGTGGGTTTAATTGATTGAGGATCGAGATGGGGTTAATTAGATGTTATAGTGTTGTTCGTTAGGAAATGAAGAGTTGGGGTTTCACGGGAAAGCTTAGAGAAGAATTCAGGGATGTAATTAGTTATATAGGAGAAGGAATCGAAATGGGTTTATGTTTAATTTAGTTATGAAGTTGATTCAGTGAAGAATTCAGGGGTTAGGATTTCTGCATGTTGTATTGGAATTCAGTTTGAGTAAGAATTAAGATGATAGAGACGTTCTAAGATTAGTTAATTGAGGATTTATAGTGGTATTACAGATGAAGCTAAGTTTTTGAGGATGACATTGTTGAAGGTGATTGAATTTAGGGTTCTTGATGGAATAGAGTTGTGGGGTTCATGGATTTGAGATGCAAATGAAGGAATTCCAATTCAGTGGATGTTGGTGTCTGGGGTAAGCCTTTAATTGTTTAACTTTGGTATTTTGAGTTGAATTGCTAAGATCCATTTAGTTTATATATTTGTGGTTGTAACTGAAATTGAGGTGAATGTGGAACAGAATGAATACGAAATTTTAGTTGTAAGCTGAGATTGAATCAATTATGTGTGTATGTGTTAGTATGAATTGGAATGGTGCAGGGAGTATGAACTATTGATGATGGTTTGTATAATGAATAGAACTGAGCTTACAGGTGTAGTGAATTGGTAGTGGTGATGTGTATGAACTGTTGTAGGTGTAAGGAAGGTGAAAATTTGCAGGGTAATGAAGTTGTGGTATTTCAGCTGAACCTATAATAGGGTGATGAAGATTGTTGAATTGTGTTTAAGGCAGGTGGTATGAGATACAGTTGTGTGTTGCTCAACTGACAGTGAGGAGTAGATGAATGAACTGAGATATGCTCTACAGTCAAGGTAATGTCAGAGGTTGAGTTACAGTTATAACTATTTAAGTTGCAGAGCTTCAGTTTTAGTGTGTGACATTGTAGGAATGAAGATTATACGAAGGTGTGAGATAAATATCTCTAGGGGAAGGCTTGTAACTGCAATTGCAGGTAACCAATGTTTGCAATTGTAACTGATTATAAAGTTTGTTTTTGAATGAACTGTGGTTGAGATAGTCTTGGTGAATGTAGGTTGGGGTTGTATTTGTGAGTTAGATTCTTGATGAAACTACAAAGGGAATGAGGGAACTGGTGCAAGCCTGGAATCAGGTTGGTAGTGAAGATGAATTTGTTTTGAATAAATGGATGTTTAATGATTGTATGAGCTTCTATTTCTTGAGTTTTAGACTTATTAGTCAGCCCAGTCAGCTTAGCTGACTCAGTGAATTTGTTTGAGTTGAATCGGCTTGACTCAGATCCGGCTCAGTGAGCCAAGACCAGACCAGACCCTGACCAAACTTGACCGAGTTAACCCTTTGACTTGACTTGGACCAGTTGACCTGACATTAACCCGTTGACCTTTGACCCGACCTTGACTATGTTGATTAACGTTTACCGTTAGTTGACCCTTGCCCGTCACTTTGACTGTTAGTGACCGTTAGTTGACTCAGGTGGACTGGACCTTAGTTAGTGGGCATGTTTAGAGAAGTTGGGCTTAGTACCATGTATCCTTAGTTTGATATTTTGGACCTATTATGGTCCGAATTAGCCTTTGACTTCTTCTACGAAGTTGTAGATATTCATAACACTTAGATAATGGACTATAGAACCAACCTAATTCAATTAGTAAACCTTAGATATGCTAAAGATAGATAAATAAAATATGAAGAGCCTTAATTGGGCCTAAAATCATTAGAATGACTTGTATGAGCCTTTTGGCTAAACTCTTAGAATGCTTCTTTGATTAACAGTTAGTATTAACAACGACCGATTCAAAGGACGAACCAGTGGATCTTGGATCTCGAGGTAGGTGTGGCTTGTCTTCAAAATAGGTGGGAATATATTTGACACTTTTGTAATCATTATTGTTGTTTTATAAAAGTTTATGCTTAACAAACACATGCATTGTCTGTCCATGCATTCCATGCTTTTGTTTAAAATGTATTATGATAATCCTGTTAATTCTGTGAATCTTTCCACGATTCGGAAAGGACTTGTAATGTGTTGTTGTCAATATGAATTGTTATGGGAAATGAGAATTTCCACTTGTGGTATATAGGATACGCTCCTTCACATTTATATCTACTTTAATTCAGCTTTTATTGTTTAGAGTATTGGTCACCATGGTATTGGTGGCGTCCATAGCTATTAGGTGTGAATTGCCGGGTAGGGATTTACAACCATATTATACATTGTTTGACGAAGGAGTTTGTCCATATACATGTTTGTTTATTTGAGTGACTTGGTCACTTTTTAATGCTTGAGAAAAACATTATTGTTTTCCAACTCTTGCCTATGATTACTTAGAAGTTAAATGTTAATTATTCCCACTTCAGTTTCTGTGACAGATCAGAGTTGCGCAGCGAAAGCTCCGAGAAGTTAACTTCGTTAATTGATTATATTCTGTTATATTTATTATGTTGTATATTTTATTTAAAAACCAAATGACTATATATATGTATCATTTGATAGAAGATCTTGTATTTATATTTCTGAGCGGGGTTAGCTTTGGGTTAAGTTCTGTATAGTATTTCTTAATTGAATACTTCAGTGCTTGTTTTATACTTTAGTGCCTCATTATTTAGTTAATTTATTAGATTAGTCAGCTACTAGCTTAGGGGGGCGCTACAGTTTTGATCACCCAGCTTAATGAATTGTTCTATGCTCTTGGTTTTCCAAAAATTTTCTTCTATGTCTTGCCAATTTTTGAGTTGTTTTCTGGCATCAGCTAGAGCTTGTCCTGTTTCAGGTCTGAAGTAATGGGTGTGGATCCAGGTAAGATGTTGTTTACATTCTTCTATATTGGTTTTGATGTTCCCATAAACCTCCTTATTCCAGACTCTGATTTTTAGCTTTATATCCTTGAATTTTCTGGCAATAGAGTAAGCACTTGAGCCTGTGACAGTCTTGTTCCAACATTCAACTATGATTTTCCTACAGTCAGCATGATCTAACCAAGGACCAAATTTTTTGAAGGGGATCTTACCATTCTTCCAATGAGGGTTAGAGTTTAAAAGAATATGATGGTGATCAGAACCAATAGCTAGCAAATTATTGATAGTGGTGTTTGGATAAATATCCAACCAACTATCATTATCTAGGCCTCTGTCAACTCTTTGCTCAGTTAAAGCATGACATTTTATCTTATTTGACCAAGTGAAAGGGCACCCAGTGAAGCCAATATCAATTAAATCCAAGTTTTGTATTTTTTCAGTGAAAATAACAGCTTCATTGTAATCAATAGGATGAGAGCTTAACTTTTCAGAGTCATGAAGAATGAAATTCATATCCCCAATAACAAGCCAGGGAAGATTGTGGTTTTTAGCAGTATTCTCAATGTGAGCCCAAGATGTCAACTTGGAATTAGTGTCAGCAGGGTTCCCATAAAAACCAGTGAATAACCAAGGGGGATTGTTGGCACTTCTGATATTAGCATTAATATGGTTTTTTTGACCAATCTAAGATTCCTAGCTTTAGATTGTTTTTCCATATTAAGGATAGGCCACCAGCTGTGCCACTAATTCCTCCTGAGTTGACATACCAGAAGTTTTGGACTCCTAAGGAGTGCATAATCTTAGTTAAATTCTCTTTCTTTTGCCTTGTTTCAGACAAAAAAATGATATCAGGATTTAGTTTATTGAGCATGTCATTTAGATAATTCTTTGTATCTCTGTTTCCTAAGCCTTGGCAATTCCAAGCCAAAGCAGTGAAGAATTTCCAGAAGTAGGAAACAACAGGATATTTGGAGATGAGTCTTCTAACTAGACTATCATAGTATAACTGGTATAAACTACAATTCTTATGAGCCAAACTGAATAAAGTGAACCAATAAGGATTCAAAGGGTAGCAAAAGCAAGAGGGACCAAAAAGACCAAAGAGACGTACCTCTGTACCAGTAGTGCAATCCAAGGAGCCATTAGCCATGGGATTAAGAGACTGAGGTTGGGAGGCCTTCAACTGGTTGTCAGAATTCTGGTGAAGAAAATGGTTGTCAACAGTTTGGTCCTTGAAATGCGTGGCATCAGCTAACTCCATACTATTGGGGGATGAAGGAGTAGAGTTTGATGTGGCCATTTTCTTTTTGGATTCAGGGCAAGATTTTGAATAAGTACTGATTGGAGAATCATTATGATTTTCAAAGATATGATCATGTTTTTTGGCTTTCCATGCATCTTTTTTCTTCCTAGCAGCATCTGCTTTCATCCTTTCTCTGATCTGATCTAAAGTGGATAGTTTGTGAGGTTGAATGGGCTTTTGTTTTTCCTTGATTGGTAGAAATTTCTCAGCAATCGAAAGATCAACAGCATAAGAGTCAGCCACAGTATTATTCAAATCAGAGATGTTTTTTGAGACTGTTCTAGCAGCAGTTTTCCAAGTTGGAAGCTTCTTTTTGTAAGCACCTGCAATTTTTTTTGCTTGATCTAACCTTTTGTTTTTGAATTGACATGATAAGACATCAGGGTGTGGAGAGATTTGGGATTCAGTTGGAGGGATTTGTTCTTTCTGAGGTTGAGCTCCAAAGATAATGGTTGTGTTTGAAGTGGTGGCTAAGCTTGCTATGGACTTTTCCAATTCCAATCTTTTAGCTACCTTTAATTTTGCTTCAAATGCAGCAGCAACATCAGCATCAGAATAATTCCTATGGATAATGTCTTTCCCAGCTTGGACAAGTTTTTGTCTAGGAGTAATAGGTTTTGGTGCTGGTTGAGGGATTGGTAGATGAGTATAATCATGGTTGTTTTGATTTGGTGGTGAAAGACATGGGGGACTTGGGTGATCTAAAATCCTACAGACCTTACAGAACTTTAATCCATTTAGAGCATAGGCACACTCCAGCCAGTGTGATACAGTAGGTGTTTCAAAGGCTTCTACTCCAAATTTGAGAGATCTGGAGGTATTTATAGTAACTTTGACTTCCACATTTTTTTCAAATCTGTCCCTTCCATATGGATTTTTTGATCCTTGAAAGACCCCAATTGGTTGTATGATTTTTGGTATGTCTTGGATGATGTGGATGGGGATTCTCTTAATGAGGAGCCAGATCATAACCTTACAAAATAGTTCTTCATCAATGAGATCAGGTCCCATAGTTGGAACACCTACTAGGACCATTAACTTATCAAACACTCCTCTAGTTCCTCCATCCCTCAGGGTTGAGTAATCTTCTTCATTTGTTGTTCTTATAATGTAAAAGTTTCTTCTCCTATTCCATACTTCAAGTTCTATTCTGCCAATTATTTCCCAGTGAGCATTGATGAAGGTGCAAACCCTTGAAGTTTGAAAGAAAATGTTGTTGCAGAGTTTTCCAATAAAGCAGCCCTTCCAGTCCTGAGCATCTTTCTTTTTGATATTTTCAGAATTGATAAAGACTTTGGGGAATAAATCCATAGGTATTGAGAGGGATGTGTTCATTTTATTCACCAGGTTATCAATTGAAGGTTGGTTGGAAGTTGAGGAGGAGGCCATGGGAATTCGCTTGAAACTGAGAGAGATACAGAAGAGATAGTAATTGTTGTGAAAGGTGCTAACGAAATAGACAGCACTGTGTTCTACTTTAATTTGAATTCGCTTCACGGGTTTATCAGGGAGTTTGTCGTGATTGAACCATGTGAACAAAGCATATCGGAATCTCAATAGAGTGTACTTGGTCTTGATGGTGACCCTAACGAGGGTTTTGACGTGGACAACCATGGCTAATGGCTCGTTAGAATGACATCTTCACAAACTGAGAAGGTGTACTAGGAAGTTATTAGTAAAAACTTGAATAATAGTATGTAGGTGAAGATTTACCTTTCCCTTAAGAGTTACCTTTACCTGACTGCTGGTTATGGTAAGGGGTTTGCCTGGAGAAAGGAAGAGTGTCTGCCTCAAAGTATCTTGGTTCCGACCCAAAATAAAATTTCGCATCCATTTTCCCGTTTTCGTGACCCAAAATTTCCGCCCTGCTGACATACCCAAGGTATGGTTTCCAGGTGTATGCTGCCTCCTTGCATGATCCAATAAGATTATGAAGCATTTGCTGTGCCAAGGGGGATAACGTGCATGCGTAAATTTGCATAGAGATTTACAGTGCATATCTCTAGGATTAAGAATCTGAAGGTCTCCCTTGTGAGTTGACGGTGTAGATTGTCGAACGGTTACACTTCCCAACCCTTTAGAGAACATAAGGAAGGAAGTTATACATTGTTTCATATTCCCATTTTCATGCACAAAGGCGAAAAGCTCTGTGAATTCTTTGTGAGTAGCAAATTCCTTAGAACATAATATCCATTGCGATCCCAAATAATGGAAGGAAAGTAGGTAGCCATCAATGATGGACAGAGAGATTCCAAGAGAGCTCGAAGTAGTCGGTTGGTGCACCAGGTAAATTGAACAGTTTGTATAAATAATCTTGATGTTGCGGTAAAAAAATTTGTAGAGGTAAATTCCGAGTGAGACTTTTTGGGTCCATAGGAATATTGAGTAAAAGTTTTGGTTATTTATGCTAATTCTTTCTATTTAAAGGTTGATGATGTAGATCATGCAGAACCGCCAGTCAGAGAAGTAGGGGTGAGACTTTTTGGGTCCATACGAATTGCAGAGGATGGTCCGCTTGTGGGTGTGAAAGATGGTTGGGTTCTGTTTGCTCTCCATCCAAAGCGGGGTAGATTTGTGGTAAAGGAAGGGATAGATTTGGTAGGGGATGAGAGGCTTGTAAGTGTATGAAGGGATAAGGTTGTTTTTTGCTACACCAATACCAGAAGGGTCCAAGGCTCAGATTCAGTAGAATGATTCTGTAGCCCCTACTCCATATGCACCTCACTTTCCAAACCTGTTCATGCTTGCTCCGGAACTTCGATAGATGGCAGTTGATATAGCAGATGTATCCAAAGCTGGGTGTAGCGCCCCCTAAGCTATCAGCTGACTAATCCAATAAATTAACTAAATAAAGAGGCACTAAAACCTAAAACATGCACTTAAGCATTCGATTAAGAAATGCGATACAGAACTTAACCCAAAGCTAACCCCGCTCAGAAACATATATACAAGATCTTCTCTCAAATATACAATAGTCAATTGGTTTTTAAATAAAATATACAACATAATAAATATAACAGAAGTTAATCAACTAGCGAAGTCAACCCTTAAAGCTTTCGCTGCGTAACCCTGATCTGTCATAGAAACTGAAGTGGGAATAATTAACATTTAACTTCTAAGTGATCATAAGCAAAAGTTGGAAAACAATACATGTTTTTCCGAAACAATAAACAGTGACTAAGTCACTGAAATAATCATACATGTATATGAAACAAACTCTTTCGTCAAACAATGTACTAATATGGTTGTAAATTCCTAACCGGCAATTCACACCTATTTAGCTATGGATGCCACTAAGACCATGGTGACCAACTCTAAACAATAAAACCTGAATTAAAGTAGGTATAAATGTGAAGGAGCGTATCCTATATATCACAAGTGGAAATTCTCATTTCCCATAACAATTCATATTGACAACACATTACAAGTCCTTTCCAAATCATGGAAAGATTCACAGAATTAACAGAATAATCGTAATGCAATTTAAACAAAGCATGGAATGCGCAACTAGACAATGCATGAGTTTATTAAACGAAAAATTTCGTAAAAGAAACAAAAATGATTACAACAGAGTCAAATGCATTCCCAAACCTTTTTTGATGACAATCCACGCCTACCTCGCGATCCACGATCCACTGGTTCATCCTTTGAATCGATCGTTGTTAATAATTCACTGTTAATCACACAAGAATTCTAAGATTCTAGCCAAAATGGCTCACACAAGAATTATACAAATCTAACTAATAGTCCTAAGCCCATTTACGTTTTTATACTCTTTTATTATCTATCTTCATCCCATCTAAGGTTCTTCACATCTTCATCATCCATCTCTTGCATATCTAAAGATTTACCAATTCATTGAGTTGGTTCTCTAGTCCAATAGCTAAGTCTTATGAGTATCTACAACTTTGTAGAAGAAGTCAAAGTCTAATTCGGACCACGAGAGGTCCAAAACATCTAACTAAGAAAACTACCCTAAGCCCAAGTCCATTAAAGTCAACTAACAATCACTAACTATCAAACTAATGGTCAATGGTCAACTAACAGTCAACGTCCAGGTCAAGTCAGTGTCCAGGGTCTATGGTCAACAAGTCAAGACTAATGACTCAGTGGGTCACACCCGATTCAACCTAATTCGACTCAGTCAGATGGACTGAGTCATCTAGAGTCAGAAACTGACTAGGCTGAATGGCACAAGGCCAAAAGTACTTGCACAGGCCAGAGCCATTGCTCAGGCCAAATATATGCTAATGCACAACCATTGTGCAATACTCAAACTCTAAATTTTAACAACTCTAACTCAAGTTCAGTCCAATATAATAATAATACATTCAAATACAATTCAATTTAATACAACTGTATTTAAGTTCATCTGCAATTGCAGCTTTAAGACAACTCAGATCATCTCAACACATTCACTTAACTCTCTTTCCAAAACTTCAGTCACATAACATCTCTTTCCAGCACAACATGCAGACCAACTTAAACTTCACGCATCTAGCATCATCATACACAACAAGCACAAACCCACTCCTTATCAATTTAGTTCTAGCAGATCACAACTATAATGCATATCTTCATATGAACATTCATTCCATAACATCTTTCAAAATTGATATACAAAAATAAACTCAACTTACCTGCAACCAGAAATTGCAAGCCTTGCCACCAGAATTCCAGGGCTACATTCACTCTACTCATTATATTAGCACTACCAGTTCAAGTCTACTAGACCCGGTTAAACTCTGAACTTATCAAACTATACCCACCTACAACTTCCATATTCAATTCACCACTAATTCAACACAATTCTCTGCATTCAACAAACCAACACCACCTGTAATTCCACTAACATATTTCCACCTTCAATTCCATCTACACAGATAACACAAACAACTACGAAACCAATTTATCTTAGTTCAATCACCAATATAAACTGCAGCTTCACCATTTATCCCCCAACACCACCAGTTACCACTTAACCTTGTATACCAGAAATACCACTATCCATTTCACCTACACAATTCATATATATATCCATCACCACCAAACTCATTAGCTGCAAATCACATACCACTTATCCATTTTACTCAGCCCTGTGATTTCCACAACTCAACCACAACAGCTCAGCTAATTCTTAACTTCACCAACAATCATAAAAACCAGCAAAAGAGAACAAACTCCGTTCTATACTGATAAATTCACCATCACCTGCAATACTCAAATCAACACCACCACCACTTCAATTTTATAACAAATAACAACTTCTACATTCTAGGATACCTCTCTGAATTACCACACCACCAAGTTCAGTTCAATTCAATTACTATCAACCGCCCAAAAGGACCTTAATCCATACAAACTTCAATTTGAATTACATACAACAATCATCCAAGTTCAATAACTCAAAAAAAATGAAATTCAATCCACTTCAATACAAGAAGAAGAATTTACCTCAAACAGTTGACTTCAAACTCCTCTTTTACAACTGCAGCTCAATACATGAAACCTAAATCCAATTCTTTACCAAATCAACTCTAGAACTTCAATTACACAACAACCCATTCCTTCTTCATTTATTAACAACTCAATTACTCATCAATTCTACTCAAACCCTAACTTCTCTCTTTGATTCAATTCCTTGAAAAACCTAACTATAAACTTTAATTCAACAAACCCATCAACTGACTCTGATTTATTCCCCTTAATCCTTTTCCAAAACAGGTTCCAAATCCAACTATAGAAAAACTCTAATTCCTCAAAACTTAATCAAATCAACACCAACTCGTCAATAAATCGATAACCCCTTTAATATACATCCATCTACAGCCTGATTAATCCATCGATTCACCTATAAACTCAAAATCATTCTCGAAACCCTAATTTCAGTTACAACAACGCCAACTCCTTCTTCTCCCAAACTCAAATAACATCAACAACAACACCATCAATCAATTCTCATCGATTCCCCTAAGTTTCTGATCTCAAATTCATGTAATCCTCCCACAAATTCACGAGCTGACAAGAACAGGGGAAAGGAAGAAGGAAGAAGAGGGAAAAAGAAAAGAAAAGAAAAGAAAATAAGAAAATGAAACTCTTCTCGGGGGGTATGTGGGATAAGGCCGACCCAATATTTTGAGTCACCCCCTTGCTTTGACACGTGCAGCTACAAGGATTACTATCCAAAATTACTATTTTACCCTTCTTGCAATCTAAGTGATATCTTCTTTTCCCAGTGTCCGAATGACACGCTCAAGTATTTCATCTCGTACAACTTTTCGGTCCCTATCTAACGATACTAGTTTCGTATCTAGATCGTTGTTAGATTAATTTCTATTAATTAACGTTCATGTTAAACTAATTGAGTTATTATTGACTAATTCGTCACTTGACTAGTCTAATAGCGTTGACGAGCTTGAGGGTCCTTACATTCTCCCCACCTTATACATTTTCGTCCTCGAAAATCGAACCGCCTTCTAATCTTGAAAACTCCCCACCTTAAAGAATACTCCCATTTCTTGTCTAAGTGCAAACAACATAAAACATAGCACAAACCTATATGTCTCTACAACTAAAATTTAAAATTTGTAGCTCTAGGTTTAATTATGCTGATTTAAGTTATACCCAAGAGGGAAGTCTAAGTTTCTTACATGAATGAATCTCTATAATGGAAACTATCTATCTCCTTAAATTTATGTCAGTAATTTCTATGTCAATAAATTACTGATTCTAAGTACTTTTGGAAGATATTCAATAATAAAGTTTCTAATTAAAATTTGGGATCTATTAGTCCACTAACAGAAGCAAGTCTCCCTTCAATGCCTAGTGATACAAGAATGCAGTTGCTTTGTCTAGGTTCGCGACGCCTGACAATGCCTACTACCAAACAAGTATCACCTGAACATATCAGAATTACCAACCTCACTATTCCCCAGTGCTGGATTAACTAAGTATTAATTTATTAAGATTAATTAGTCTCTAAACTTTTATCTTAACTGGTGTAATTCTGAAAAATTTACTTCGTAAAATATTCAAATAGTTCACATCTTTTTAAGGTTCTTTTTAAGCAATTTAGTGACATGAATTTTATGTATTTATTTATACATTTTACTAATATAAGTAATCTCAATTCGATTTTACTTCAATTTAGAATATCTGATGCTTTTAACTTCGCTGTAATACTATATATAATTTTTAAATTCATGTGTTATTTTAAGAACAATTTAATGTTATAACCATTGTGCAAATGTTATTTTCAATATATCTATTTGTTTATTTCATTACGTGACTTGATATAAATAAATAACTACTGACCTTTTTCATATTCGTTTGGTATTAATATTTTATAACTATAATTATTTATTTCTTATTTCTTAGACCGATAATAGTTAATCGTAATTAATCATAATGCTAAGTTTAGATTTTATTATTAACACCAAATTGTTTTGATTTAACTTTATTTCCTTAAATTTATTTTATAGCCAAGTAATCTGTAAGTTGTACTATTAGTAAGAATTACATTTTTTTCTATTACTATCCAATAATTATTATTCAAATGACTTTTACAATAACTCTAAATTTTATAGCAATGAGTAAAATATAATGTTATTAATTACTTATCTTATCAAAAATTATTGTCTTAATTATACTGTCATTTTCATTATTGTTTTATCAATTTTTTTTTATTTGATTACTAGTGTAACTAACATACAATTAAAATAATTATTTATTAATGATACTTAGTTTAATTTTATTAAACTTTAATCTTGTAAATATAATTCTACTTTCACAAAAGATTGTTAGAACAGATTTTATTTATTCAGATTGAATCTGTATATTATATCTTGTTATATACTGGCATTAGTAATTTAATATGATTTAAATACGAGTCTGCTTAAATTTTAACATGTCTTAAATTTTGGTATTAATAGTAAGTATCTTATTCAGGCAAATTTATTGTCCTTTAAGTCTAATTTTTTTGTTCTTCGCATTCAAGTAGTATAAATATTACTTCATGTGTATAATTTAGCGATTTAGTGAATCATTTATTGGACTAAAGATAATCTAAGTATAAGATTTGTTAACAAGTTTAGTCTTTATTTGATGCCTTATAAGACCTCATGTTCTTTTATTCCTAATTAATAAGTCTTATTTATTTATCTGGTTTAAACGCAAAACACATAATTCTAATTTGTTATTAGTTAACTTCACAAAACTTAATTGTAGATAAGCACTAATAATTTCCATTGCTATTTAATCCTAATCATTATTTTATCTATATATATTTGTTAATGAGATTTTAATTTAAGTTATGCTCAATATAATATTAATTTAAATTCTAACGGTTTAAGTTCGTTATACTAATTTTCCATTTCAAAAGATGATTAAATACATTTATGAAGAAGGATCCTATCAATTTACGAATTTATTTTCTTTTAATCCTAATATTACAATAAACATCCGAATACTATTACTACTATTTCACTTATACTTGTTTCATTTTAAAGATTTATTGGATCATTTGTTAGCCTAAACATAATTTTACCACAAAATTTCTAACAAAATAAGTCTTTTATTTTATATATTGTATCCCCGTGTTCTAAAGTCTAACAGATGATAAGTATTATTTTAACTATCTACTAGTTTTAAGCGAAAAACATATATCCCTAATTTGTAATTAATTTGATTTACAAAGCTTAATTGTAAATAAGCATTATCAATTTTCCATAATTATTTAATAATTATTATTATTTTAATCCTTATATATCCTTATTGAGATTTTAGTTAAGTTTGATATAGTACTAATTGATAGATGCTAACATTATTTTATTAAAATTATTGTTGCTCTTATTATCATCTATAATTACCATTATATTATTTATTTTTTTATTATAACATTGATGGTTCAACTGTTATTCTAACTATTCTTACAAATATTATTAAATCCCAAAAATATTATTAAAATTTATGTAATTATAATTTGTTTACTCTTCATGTAAGTCAACGTGTTTAGTAAGTTTCAATGTGATTTACAAAATCTATCAATAATACTAATCTCACTATTATTATAGTATAATTAGATTGTTTATGTGTGCATACTTTTTAAATTAATTATTCACAATCCTTATTAGCTAAAGTTATTGGTGTACCCTACAATTTTTACTTCAATACCTTGTAACCAAACAAACAAATCAATCAATCAATCAAAAATCTTTTAATTATTGGTAGCTTTTAGTGATTAAGATTTATCTCACAAGCCCAACCCAGTTCTAAACTAATCTAGTTCACTAACTGGCACTGGCTATTCCTATTGTCTCTCATATAAGATCTAATAGTAAGCTCTGATACCAACTTTGTAGCGCCCCCTAAGCTAGCAGCTGACTAATCCAATAAATTAACTAAATAAAGAGGCACTAAAACCTAAAACATGCACTTAAGCATTCGATTAAGAAATGCGATACAGAACTTAACCCAAAGCTAACCCCGCTTAGAAACATATATACTAGATCTTCTCTCAAATGATACATATATAATAGTCAATTGGTTTTTAAATAAAATATACAACATAATAAATATAACAAAAGTTAATCAACTAGCGAAGTCAACCCTTGAAGCTTTCGCTGCGCAACCCTTATCTGTCACAGAAACTGAAGTGGGAATAATTAACATTTAACTTCTAAGTGATCATAAGCAAAAGTTGGAAAACAATACATGTTTTTCTGAAACAATAAACAGTGACTAAGTCACTGAAATAATCATACATGTATATGGAACAAACTCCTTCGTCAAACAATGTACTAATATGGTTGTAAATTCCTAACTGGCAATTCACACCTATTTAGCTATGGATGCCACTAAGACCATGGTGACCAACTCTAAACAATAAAACCTGAATTAAAGTAGGTATAAATGTGAAGGAGCGTATCCTATATACCACAAGTGGAAATTCTCATTTCCCATAACAATTCATATTGACAACACATTACAAGTCCTTTCCAAATCATGGAAAGATTCACAGAATTAACAGAATAATCGTAATGCAATTTAAACAAAGCATGGAATGCGCAACTAGACAATGCATGAGTTTGTTAAACTAAGACTTTCGTAAAAGAAACAAAAATGATTACAACAGAGTCAAATGCATTCCCACACCTTTTTTTGATGACAAGCCACGCCTACCTCGCGATCCACGATCCACTGGTTCATCCTTTGAATCGATCGTTGTTAATAATTAACTGTTAATCACACAAGAATTCTAAGATTCTATCCAAAATGGCTCACACAAGAATTATACAAATCTAACTAATAGTCCTAATCCCATTTATGTTTTTATACTCTTTTATTATCTATCTTTAGCCCATCTAAGGTTCTTCACATCTTCATCATCCATCTCTTGCATATCTAAATATTTACCAATTCATTGGGTTGGTTCTATAGTCCAATAGCTAAGTCTTATGAGTATCTACAACTTTGTAGAAGAAGTCAAAGTCTAATTCAGACCACGAGAGGTCCAAAACATCTAACTAATAAAACTACCCTAAGCCCAAGTCCATTAAAGTCAACTAACAGTCACTAACTATCAAACTAACCATCAATGGTCAACTAATAGTCAACGTCCAAGTCAAGTCAGTGTCCAGGGTCAATGGTCAATGAGTCAAAACTAATGACTCAGTGGGTCACACCCGATTCAACCTGATTCGACTCAGTCAGATGCACTGAGTTAGTTAGAGTCAGAAACTGACTAGGATGAATGGCACAAGTCCAAAAGTACTTGCACAGGCCAGAGCCATTGCTCAGGCCAAAGATATGCTAATGCACAACCATTGTGCAACACTTAAACTCTAAATTTTAACAACTCTAACTCAAGTTCAGTCCAATCTAATAATAATACATTCAAATACAATTTAATTCAATACAATTGTATTTAAGTTCATCTGCAATTGCAGCTTTAAGCCAACTCAGATCATCTCAACACATTCACTTAACTCTCTTTCCAAAACTTCAGTCACATAACATCTCTTTCCAGCACAACATGCAGACCAACTTAAACTTCACGCATCTAGCATCATCATACACAGCAAGCACAAACCCACTCCTTATCAATTTAGTTCTAGCAGATCACAACTATAATGCATATCTTCATATGAACATTCATTCCATAACATCTTTCAAAATTGATATACAAAAATAAACTCAACTTACCTGCAACCAGAAGTTGCAAGCCTTGCCACCAGAATTCCAGGGCTACAATCACTCTACTCATTATATTAGCACTACCAGTTCAAGTCTACTAGCCCCTGTTAAACTCTGAACTTATCAAACTATACCCACCTACAACTTCCATATTCAATTAACCACTAATTCAACACAATTCTCTGCATTCAACAAACCAACACCACCTGTAATTCCACTAACACATTTCCAACTTCAATTCCATTTACACAGATAACACAAACAACTACGAAACCAATTCATCTTAATTCAATCACCAATATAAACTGCAGCTCCACCATTTATCCCCCAACACCACCAGTTACCACTTAACCTTGTATACCAGAAATACTACTATCCATTTCACCTACACAGTTCATACATATATCCATCACCACCAAACTCATTAGATGCAAATCACATACCACTTATCCATTTTACTCAGCCCTGTGATTTCCACAACTCAACCACAACAGCTCAGCTAATTCTTAACTTCACCAACAATCATATAAACTATCAAAAGAGAACAAACTCCATTCTATACTGATAACTTCACCATCACCTGCAATACTCAAATCAACATAACCACCACTTCAATTTTATAACAAATAACAACTTCTACATTCTAGGCTACCTCTCTGAATTACCACACCACCAAGTTCAGTTCAATTCAATTACTATCAACCACCCAAAAGGACTTTAATCCATACAAACTTCAATTTGAATTACACACAACAATCATCCAAGTTCAATAACTCAAAACAAATGAAATTCAATCCACTTCAATACAAGAAGAAGAATTTACCTCAAACAATTGACTTCAAACTCCTCTTTTCCAACTGCAGCTCAATCCATGAACCCTAAATCCAATTCTTTACCAAATCAACTCTAGAACTTCAATTACACAACAACCCATTACTTCTTCATTTATTAACAACTCAATTACTCATCAATTCTACTCAAACCCTAACTTCTCTCTTTGATTCAATTCCTTGAAAAACCTTACTATAAACTTTGATTCAACAAACCCATCAACTGACTCTGATTTATTCCCCTTAATCCTTTTCTAAAACAGGTTCCAAATCCAATTATAAAAAAACTCTAATTCCTTAGACCTTAATCAAATCAACACCAACTCGTCAATAAATCGATAACCCCTTTAATATCCATCCATCTACAACCCGATTAATCCATCGATTCACCTATAAACTCAAAATCATTCTCGAAACCCTAATTCCAGTTACAACAATGCCAACTCCTTCTTCTCCCGAAGTCAAATAACATCAACAACAACACCATCAATCAATTCTCATCGATTCCCCTAAGTTTCTGATCTCAAATTCATGTAGTCCTCCCACAAATTTACGAGCTGACAAGAACAGGGGAAAGGAAGAAGGAAGAAGAGGAAAAAAGAAAAGAAAAGAAAAGAAAATAAGAAAATGAAACTCTTCTCGGGAGGTATATTGGATAAGGCCGACCCAATCTTCTGAGTCACCCCCTTGCTTTGACACGTGCAGCTACAAGGATTACTATCCAAAATTATTATTTTACCCTTCTTGCAATCTAAGTGATATCTTCTTTTCCCAGTATCCGAATGACACGCTCAAGTAGTTCATCTCGTACAACTTTTCGGTCCCTATCTAACGATACTAGTTTCGTATTTAGATCGTTGTTAGATTAATTTCTATTAATTAAAGTTTATGTTAAACTAATCGAGTTATTATTGACTAATTCATCACTTGACTAGTCTAATAGCATTGATGAGATTTAGGGTCCTTACACTGGGGTTGGGGAGGTGACAGATCCTGAGGAGGTACCTGAAGATGCAGTTTTGACACCAGGAGTGGATTGTAGAGCAGTGGTCCAAGTCTATAGAGATGCTTATGCTAGTGCAAGGAGAAGGGATATCCCACAACCACCTAAGGGGACTCTTGAAGATATTGTGGCTCGAGTCTACCAAGCGACAGTAGCCCGAGCAGTTAAAGATTCTGCAGGATCTTCTGGAAGTGCTTTGAGGGGTTAAACAGGTATTCTTCAAAACAAATCTCAGAGAGGGGAGGATTAGTATACTTAACAATATGATTTTAAGTGGATATTTTGTAGTTTTTTAAAAGTAACATCCAGTATCTCTGCTGAAAGACAAATCAGAGGGGTTTAAAATAGTTTTTTTTTTGTTCAATGAAATGTTACTTGTGATAGACATGTGCCCTTTTAATGTGCATGTAATTAAGATGTTTAATCTGATGATATTTTGAGATTCTAGGAGCAAAGGTGGGTGTGGCCAGGTATTAAACAAGCATGCATTGCATAGTTTTTAAACCTCAAAGAGATCAAGCATAGATTGATAGATGAACTGAGAAAGCAAGATAGTAATAACATTGGTATGAAAAGATTGCATAGTAAATTTTTGAATCCAACCAGAAAATTTTATAATCCAAACAGAAGAAACAATAGAAAGATTAGAGAACACACCTATAGCCAGTTGTGAATTCATACCAATTTGGAGTTTGTAGAACATACCTATAACCAAGGAGAAATATCTTGAATAGAGGCATTGAAACCAAATTTCAAAGCAGGTACCTTTATACCAATGGTTTGTATCAGAATGATCAAGCCTCTGAGAGTTGAGAACCCAATTGAACTCAGAGTCTAAGGAGGCTATAGACTGAGAGAAATAGTGTAATATCCACTTTGCTTTGTCATCATGTTCAGAACTATGCCTATTCAAGAGTGACCAATGAAAACTGCCAGACCTGAATGGGATCAAACAATTAGAAACTATTGAGGTTTTGTTGCTTTTGTTGCATTGAAATAGAATAGATTGAGCAGTCCGATGAGATTTAGTGAGAATGAAAAATGTTAAGATCTCATATTTCCAGGATTTACTGATTTTGCTACTTCTAAATCCCACAGAAGGGATTTGAGGTGTGAAGATATGTGAGAATGTGTAGTCTCTATAAATGCATGAGATCCATTTAACATTTGTCAACCTGACTGTTGTTGTGATTTGTGTGAAATTTGAATTAATTCTGATATTTCTGACTTCCCTAACAATTCTGATTCCATTGCTGTGAGCCTCCAAAGCGATTTCAGGGTTGCTTTCATTACTAGTGATGGCGGAATTGGTAGCATAGTGAGTGTTTGGGTGATTGCTTGAGTGAGTGGTTTGATCCATTAGAGAGTTGGTAGTGATTTGATTCATCAGATTCCTTTGCAAATGCTTAACTCATCACCCCAACAAGAAACAAGAGAGAACATGCAGCTCCGGTTAGAAATACCGGCGAAAAATAGCCGTTGGGAGAGAAGACACTCAAAAAATAGGATAAGATCACACTGCCGGCTAGGTCGCTCAGGTTAGGCTGGACAAAAGAGGGAAGAGGAGAGAGGGCAAGAGAGGGAAAGAGAAACAAGTACAAAGAGCCGAGTAAAGTTTTTTTTCGACAATGCAAAGATTATGCGCATTCAAACCACTAGTTTTTTTTAGCAATTTTAAAAGAACGAATAACCCTCCTCAATTCAGCACTAATAAAGTTATCACTGACAAATTTAGCTACAAAATAGCCCAATACCAATATGTTATTATCATGGGAGACCACTCTACACCTCGTCATGCTTGTATTACTTAACGAGTTACTGTATATAGTATTCCATTTCACATTTACAATTTTACGAGCACAAATTCATTGTTGTGAAGACCAAAGGATCATGGCACACATAACTCCACTCCTTCCAATATCTCAAATCTGTAGCACGAGCACAAACATTCTCTTGAACATCCTCGGCCACTGGGATAGCTTCATCTCCACTAGGTAAAGAATTAGTGAGAGTAGATGAATACCTATTCCACTTGGAACCCCTTGGTTCATCATCTTCATACACATAGAGATGTTGTTTCGAAGGGTTGGGTAAATTTCGAACTCGGTTTCGCGATATTCTTTGATGTTCAACCTTCATCATCCTGTTGGAATCAATGCATTGGCTCATGTCTTTGACCACCCACTTAATCCGGTCGCACTATTAGCATATCAAAATCATAAACTATTGTTTTGGGGTAAAAAATGTTTCTAATGGTTTTGGTAAATTTGGGTGTGTTGATGAGAAACGAATTTAGACCTAAACAAATGCACTGCACGGGAGTACTTTAGATTCGAGAGATCAATCTGTACAAGCCTTTCCTAAACCAAGAAATGGCCATTCCATTCTTGCTTCGGTCACAAAGTGAAGGAGAAGGGTTGGTATTAGGGAGGGAAGCAAAGAAGGTGTTGAGACCAGAATGGTTAATTCTGAAGGTGTGGCTATTTATGACTTGTATCAGAATGTGAAACTGGCTTGCAGAATGTAAGCTATCAGTTCTTTTGTGTTTTTCGGGATACTGTGTTGATAACCAAAACTGTGTTGTTGTCGAAATAGATTGAAAATCTATTTATACAAGTCATTGAGCACACTTGATCTCGTAGGAAGTGGAGACAGTTAAGTAGTGGAGAAGTGGGGTTGTATAGAAGTGGTTTACCATCACGTTCCCATATTGAAGGGAAACTGGTCAGCCTTACACCCACTATCCTCTTATTTCTATTTAATCGTATGCTCTTTCCTGACACTTTCTTGTAATGGGCACATTACACGTCGCACGCTGTAAACCACCATACCAATACCCTGATAAGTATCCCCCAGTTCGTGAAATGTTTGATATTTCGAGTATTTCGTGGAAAAATGTGCAACAAGTTGCTAAGTAGGTCTAATGCGCAAGACCTAGTTATTCTGACCAATCGCACGCAATCTAGGCAGCATAATGGCATAATGGCGCTTGCACAGTGGCATAGTGGCAAAGTGGCGCTTGCAAAGTGGAAAAGTGGCGCATGTTAGTGGCACAATGGAAAATTGGCGTCTGTCAGTGGCTAAGTGGCGCCTGCCAATGACGTAGTGGCAAGGTGGCGCCTGCCAATGGCATAGCGGCAAAGTGGCACCTACCAGTGACATAGTGGCGAAGTGGCGCCTACTATATCTTGGCATATTGGTGTTAGATCCAAATATGGCTCAATGATATTATCTCTAGTTGCCACATCGAACTTAATGCCTAGGTGATGTTATTTGGCATGGGACTGTATAGTGGTCTTAACCAAATTAGGGTTTGGCATGTCAAAGCCCTAACTAGTGTGTGTGCCTATGTTGACACGACGACCACTAGGTGTTGGCGCGGTTTGGCCTCATTCTAAATGCGTATGGCACATTTATAGCGACCTGATTGGTCGATGGAAAGGAGACCGTCAAGCAGCATAGGGTCAGCCTTATTCTAAATATGAGTGGCGCATTTAGAGCGACCTAATTGGTCGATGGAAAGGGGGCCGGCAAGCGGCATGGTCCAGCCTCATTCTAAATGCGTGTGGCACATTTAGAGCGACCTGATTAGTCAATGGAAAGGGGGCCGAAAAGCAGCATGGGTCCATCCTCAATATAAATGCGTGTAGCGAATTTAGAGAGACTTGATTGGTCGATGGAAAGGGGGGCGGCAATCAACATGGGTCCGGCCTCATTCTAAATGTGTGTGGCGCATTTAGAGTGACCTGATTGGTCGATGGAAAGGGGGACGACAAGCAGCATGGGGTCGTCCTCATTCTAAATGTGTGTGGCGCATTTATAGCGACCTGATTAGTCGATGGGAGAGGGGGCCGACAAGAGAAACATGGATTGTGGCCAACGCCACAGATGGCGCCTATTGGAGCGGATTGGCCGGCTATGTGGTGTGGCCGCGCCTCTTTTGTCATTGCTCTTATTTGCCACAATTCCTCTTTTGTTTCTTGTTTTCTGGTAGGACTTTGCTCCTACTAGATACATGGCGGATCAGTTTCCTAGTTTACCTAGGTTTGGCCTCGACCAATAGGGTTGAGATATTTGCACAAGGCGCAAAAGGCCTAATTTTTGCAAATAGGTAAAATTAGATTAGAAAATTGAATTTCGTGAGCTGACACAAAATTAAATAGTTTTCGATAAACTATTTATGCGTTGGCACAAGAAATATCTTTATCAGAGAGCGGTACATCATGTGTGTTCCTGAGTATTTTCATGTAGATCTTAATACTAACACTTTGTCATACCAATATTAAGAGTTCAGCTGGGGAACATAGCATAGGAAAATACTCGACTGGTTATACATTAGTGAATAATGCAAGTGGGTGTTTAATAAAATTTACAGAATATTTGGGATTGTTACTACCTGCACCATTCTGGATAAATTTCATATACTGAATTGCTCAATACATATGTAAGTAAAGAGGTTTGGGCACTCATTACTCTTAAACGGCTCGGTTTCTTTGCAGAACAAAGACGCATTTAATATAGGGTTTTACAATATTAGCCCTGAACTAAAAACCACCATCAACAACTATAAATACTTGTATATAATTTCTAAAAAACTTAATGAAAAACGAATTTAATTTTATGCATACCGTCATAAGGCATTTCTCCTTCCAATATATCAAACCTTTCTTAGATTTGAACCATCCCTATTACATCATTTCTCGGCCAAACTCACAAGTGTTGCTATATCAAGCTTGTTGTCAAAATTAGTTATCAAAACTATATCTTGATTTATAGTCTGCAATTAGTTAAGTCTCGGATTAGGATAAAAGATGTAGTTGGGAATCAGACATCACTGCGTTCTACCGTTTGAAGTCAAAGATCAACCGAAGCTTTTGGAGAACTTTATCAACAAAAGGTAAGTGAAGACTGAACTACCTATTTCTCAAGTTATATTCATCTCTCTATCTATCAGACGTTTTCGCATAACTAATTAGACTATCGTAAGCATACCAAGAATTTCGAGTCAAATTTATCTTGGTAATTAGTTCTCGAAATATATATGACTAAGCTTAATGAACATTTGTTCATACTTGATGAATTTCGGTTAATGATATGTGTCATTGATGTTATTTGGGAATGTTTTGAAATGATCTAGAGAGAAATATAGAACTACTGAAAAATCTGGATACAAGACAGTATGCATACCAGTTTCACAAATCACAAATTGGAAAACTTTTATAGGTCCGGAGCCATAGTAAATGTACCCAGTACACGTACCGTCATAGATATAGTGTGACGGAGACTTAGTAGCACGCATACCCGGTATCCATACCACAAAAAGTCTGTGAACTCGTGAACCTAGAATAGTACGCATATCTTGTATGTATACCAAAAAAGAACTGTTGGTTTTGAAACCGTTGTGGTATCCATACCCAGTACGTAAATTGGAAAAGTTCTGTATGTTCCAGAACTTATATTTTTCTTTAGGGTACACATACCCGATACATGTACCAGGATAAATATAGTCACGAACAAGGTTGAAGTACATGAACACGTACTTGCCCTGTCGAATATTTTCAGATGCACATAAAGTTATTTCTGTGAGATAATTAGCATTTGAATAAATCTCTAAGAACACGATATAGACATGGTTGATCATATTATAACTTAAGTTTGTGATTCAAGCTTAAACATCTTAATTGTTTATGAAAATGATTAAACTTGTGGTTCAATCGGATAGTTTCAGCTAACCGTTTATGAACAATGTCTTTATACACGGTTCCGTTACGGTTCATCATAACCAGAGTGTATATATTGATATGTAAATCACATTTCAAAGATTCATCTAACGGTAGATATTATGTGCTTGGTTCTAAAGCTATCTTAGCTTAAACCTAAATCAACCTATACTTTGAAAGTCTATAAAAGGGGAACCTCAAACAACTGGGATCTTTGAATCCCGACACTATCTATGTGTGTCCTAGTTGTAAAATAGAGTTGTCCTCTTCCTAAAACCTTTTTTCGGGTTCAGTGACTAAAAAAACTTTATAGGGATTCGTGAAGCCAGATCCAGCTATATTTTATCTTGATAGTTCGAGTATCATGATCATGATTAATTGTTGAGATTTCTTCATCAATCAAGAAAGATAGAAATCATCAAAGTTATCTTCATCTTAGACTTTGTTGATTCCACAAGCTTAATACTTGTAAGGTGAATAATAATCTAGGCTGCTCTTCGGGAAGCATAACTCCTAATTTTGAGGTTATCTAGACTTTGTCTGCTATCGATTTCCAATCTCACATTGATCTACGATCAAAAAATAAATCACATATATAGGCTTATTTGTGGGAGGCATATTGGTTTAAAGTCTTCAATTGAGTTGAAGCAACTCTTAGGCTATAAAGGATGCCAGCTAAGGGAATCATTTGCAAGGAGTTCTGTTGGGATTCAAGAGGCATAAGGAACGCGACTGTAACTGAATTGCCGTGAGGGTTTAATTCGGTCTCAACTACATTCCAATCCGAAGTTAATTGGTAGTAGGCTAGTGTCTGTATCGGCTTAATACAGTTTGGTGTTCAATCTGGACTAGGTCCCAGGTTTTTCTGCATTTTTATTTCCTCGTTAACAAAATTTCTAGTGTCTGTGTTTTTTTTTTTTACGCATTATATTGTTTATCTTTATAATTGAAATATCACAGGTTATACATAAATCAATCAAAGTAGATACATCCATCCTTCTTTGTTGGATACGACTTGATTGATTTTTGGATATTGATTTTTAAGATCGTCCAAGAAATCTCACACGTAAATCAGGTTCATGGATTTGGTTCCGTTAACTTTCTGATTGTGAGAGAAAGAGATATAACTTTGAATATTATTCCTCGATTGAGATTCATTAAGTTCAACTCTCAGAATTGTATTTAGTTTTTGTCCATACAAGTTGCCTAAGAAAAAGATGATGGTGTATTTTGGTACATGTTGATGGTGGATTTTAGTTTAGGGCTAAAATTATAAATCCAGATTTAGTATGCTGACATCATGCAAAGGGTAAGGCCATTTGACAAACGATGAGCGCAGAAATCCTCTCGTTTTATTTATTTGAAGTAATTCGATAAATATATAAAACTCATCCAGGATGGAGCATGTAGCAACAATCCCAAATACCCTGTGAATTTTTAGCATTATTAATTAATGCATGAATTGCTTTGTATTTCCTGTGTTGTTCTCAACATGACTCTCATTATTGGTGCGGCATGATGACTGATTGTTACTCTCAGCAGAGTAACATGAATCCAAGTGTCAATAATGAGGCATGCACGAAATACCCGTACATGCTACATTTATCGATGTGTTATACTAGCCCGATTGAGCATATTTGAATCTGGACTGTCCATATCAATCTCAGAAACAATCACGACCACGCAAGTTGGCCGCAAGATTTAACCATCCTAGACGATCCTCAGCAGGAGCCGGCTATCACCACAATGACCACCAGTGGGCCCATTTATGCCCTAGTCGGTCGAACACATGCCATACTCCCAAAAGCCACCAAACACCAGCCTGGAAAAGGGTGGTTGAATGGGTATGGAACATCTTGGAGAAAGCTCGTACGAGTAAGACCGCCAACGGCAGTCTCAAAACCGGCCACGGCCGTCCAACTTTGCCGACATGAATGTATGGCGTGGATTATCCCATGACCGGTCGGAAAATCTTGTCCTGCACACCGGCGGGCCCCCTCTCTACCTTCCTGGTCGACCATCTCCTGACCTAGCCATAGACCAACGTGCGTTTGCGCAAATTATGGCCGGCGTGATGCTTAAAGGTCGCAGGAAATTCCACTAAGGTCTTAAATCGATCACGACCATCCAACTTCACCGGCATGTTTGGATGGCTTAGATCAAGTATATGAACGTGGGACATGTACACACATGCTTACCACCGGCCCAATGTGGGCCCCGCACGATCGGCCTCCTCAAGGGATGAGCATAGCATGCAAAACCGATCGGTTGAAGTTGCATGGGCGTGAACCATACAAAATCCTAATTAGGGTTTGCGGCATGTTACATGTGTCGCTAATTGATCATGAGCGTCCATCTTTGCAAGCTTGGATGGAGGGTGTAGATGTAGACTTAAAAGGTCCCGAGCATGTCAAAATGATCACAGTGGGCCCATCTGCACACATGATCGACCGACCAAGGACAACCATGGCTGGACGTCCCGAAACACGCGCCCGAAGCAGGCATGTCATGCGGTTTCCAACTCCTTTGCGACATGGGATTTCTGTTGCAAATCGATCTCAACCGCTCCTCTTTGCCGGTCAAATTGAGTGGCCTAGATTGCACCTTCATGGGACAGTGAGGTATGGACATGTACACCGGAAAGCCGTCTACACGCATGCCCGGTCGGTCCTGCCTAAAATACCTCCCATGCTTGGTTTCGACCAAGCTAAAGAGTGATGCTTGCGCACCTCTTCAAAACCCTAAACTCTATCAACGGTCGCATATGAGCGTCACAAGATCATTTCGTACGTCCAACTCTACCAGCTTGGTTGGTCAGCCCTGGCTAGGAGTTAAGCGACTAATGGAGAATCCCCATGATCACCGTCTGCCACTCTTCCACGTAGAGTGGTCGGCCAAAGCATGGCTCGACCATGCAGTCTCCAAACGATCACTCGAAGATGGTTGGGCGAGATGATACTTTTAAGACGCATATCCGTGACTTACTCCGTTAAGCCTTAAAACAGCGATGCTTCATAAATTTTGAATATATTCGATGCATTACATGCATAGAATACACATGATATTTTATAAATATCGATTTCCCAAATATCTTAGTTATTTAACCTAGAACCGTATGCTACTTAATGTGGGTCCCACGATCCACACTCAAGACATCAAGCATGTCACAAACTGGGGGATACTTACTTGGGGTATTGGTCTGGCGGTTTACAACATGAAGCGTACAATGCGCCATCATAAGAACGTGTCAGGAAGACATGGACGGTTAGTGATGATGGGAGAAGTGGGCAAAGACTGATAGTGACACACTAACACAACTCGACTACTCCATCACTCCACTTTCTCCACTTCCCACGAGAGATGAAGGTTAGGCTCAATGACTTGTATAAATAGGTTCTACTCCCTATTTCCAACAGACAGACAGGCACAGAAAACCAAGTGTTGTCATTCGTATCCAGAAAATACCAAAGCTGATTGCTTGCATTATTGCAAGCCAGTTCGACTTCTGATATAAGTCATAAATAACCAACGCCTTCACAATCTCAACACCTTCTTCGCTTCCCTCCCTAAGATCAACCCCATCTCCTTCAATTTGTGACCGAAGCAAGTCTGGAACGGTCATTTCTTGGTTTAGGCCAGAAATGTATAGATTGATCTCTCGAATCAAAAGCACTCCCGTGCAGTGCATTTGTTTAGGGTTTAGATTCGCTTCTCATCCACACACACCCAAATTTACCAAAAATCGCAGAAACAGTTTTCACCCATAAACAATTGGCGACCACACTGGGAGATTAATCTCCCGGTTGCAATATCAATTTCCAAATTCCCAATTTCATTCCTTCAATACCCAATCCCATTTGTCTGATTTAAAAATGGTTGGTCTTAGGACTTCCCCAACAATTTCAAATTCCGGCCGGAGTACCTCCAATGAAGATACCCCCTTCCCGACGGTGTATCTAATGGCATAACCGGAAGAATCCCAATGTTGATCGAGTTAGCACGGGTACAGGAGATTCACATGAAGAATATGGACCTAATCAAAGAGACAATAAACGGTATACTCAATATCCTCATCAAGATGACATCATATATGAGCGGTTCTCTTGTCACAGAGATTTCTGCACTAGGGACTGATCCTCGCAATGATCCTCCTCAAGTAAACACTTTCACTATGAACCAGAGACCGGTGGATCAGAAAGCGACTTCTCTAGTGGAAAGTTTATGCGAACTCTTACACCTCTCGAAGAGCCAGCGGTTGGAGACGTTTGTTGCCATCAACCTGATAGCCCTGGATGTGCGTTTAGCTCCTTCACGTCCAGAAGCCTCAAGAACATCAGAGATGTCTGTGAATAATGTCACGTTTACAGAAGAAGACATGATGGCGGAAGAAGGTCACAACCGGGCCCTGCACGTTACTACACGCATCAAGGATTCAGAGTTCAAGAGGGCGCTCATCGACACAGGAGCATCTGCGAATTTGATTAGTCTCAAGATACTCAGGACGGTCAAGGTTCGCCCAAGCAAGATCGTGCGATGACCTACCACTATGACATACTTTGAAGGAAACCAAACCTGCACGTACGGGTATGTTAATCTGAATTTATCTGTAGGGCCTGTCCAGTCAAAGGTGAAATTCGAAGTCATAGAAAAGGAGCTGGACTACCACATGATACTGGGGAAACCGTGGCTTCAAGACAATAAGATTGTCACTTCAACGTAACACCAGTGCCTGAAGACTATGCTGAATAGGTAAGTCATTCGTATCCCTGCATCGTTGTTTCCTTATGCACCAATATGTGGAGTGGAATTGTTTGAACCAAGAGAAGCTCCACGGGAAGAATCAGACAGAGTTCATTGCATCCCACTTCCCACGTGGGCGTCAATTTAGGAGGAGAACCAACTCGCATCATTGAGGGCTAAGACTCACGATGCATCCTGGCAGACAAGACGTTTTTCTTCATTCGGTAAAGCCGCGACCCACGTTCACATTAAGAGGCAGCAAACCTTTGCGGAAAACCGTGATCAGAAAGGGAAGACCGTTTATCGACGCCGTTGTTAGCAATTAGTAGGGGAGACTGTTACCTGATAAGCACGTAAGTGCTACATTTTGTACCCATATTTATATTAGCTATGACTCAATAATTTGACTAACAATACTATTTTATTGCTTTTGTAGAAAGTACAAGTTAATCCCATCACCGATGCAATGCACGGCTAAAACAGTAAAATGTGAAGCTAAATAGCCTTTGCAGCGAACATCACCAAAGCAACCTATGGCACCAGAGACCGAGCTTAATCACGTGCAGCACAGTTGGCTGTCTAATAACGCACCTTGGCTAATACACACGATCAAAGGCTCAAAGCTGCGGATTTAATATGCGCAGAAGAAAGGTGTTTCATTGTTAAACACGTGGCTGCACAAGAGGCAGAGATGGTAAAACGTGGCTTTAACGATAATACTACTTGTTAGTGGAATGCAAAAGCATATTCATCTTGTCTGTATCAAAACGAAAAGATATTTCTTATTCTGGTGGTGTTCTTTGTAAAAGAAGAAGAGAGTGGGAAGGTTCTTAGTGGGTCGAGCTCAGGAAACAAAGAAGATGTTGTAATGAGTATTCTCTACAATTAATGGGGCTTGACTGAAATGGTGTTGGCTGGATTATGGGTCTTGAGCAGCAAGTTGATGTATCTACAGAGAATGATTGGCAGCAACAAGATATGGTCCTATGGCTTAATGGTAATTGGATAGTGGCTCGAGTGTGGAAACATACAGGGAGTGGAAATATTTATGCGTGTTTGCTGGATGGTTGTGTGCTCGAGTGGTGTTGATATTCGGTGATGAAGAAGCTGATGTTGTGGTCTATAAAGAAGATTGATGTTGGCTGATTTAAATCGGTGAAATTGAGAAATGGAACTGCAGAGAAGTTAGTCGAACTAGCTGGGTATGTTGGATGAACTAGATAGTATACAGTGAGATGGAGTTGGTCGATGGGGGTAAACCTGTTGGTGCTACACAGTCATGAATGAAGTTGGAGTTCGGCTTCTGAAATCAGAAGCCTTAGCTATTGAAGCATGAAAGAAGAGGTCATTGTTGTTGGTAGATGGTTTAATAGAAGAGACTTGAAGTTTGCACTGGCGTGAAGGTGATGGAGCTTACCGGAGTTCAGGTTGTTAGAACAAATTGGGTGTTCTCGGTTTGATCTGAAACTGGAGTTTTATTGAACTTGAAGCAATGACGTTGGATGCGAAGCTGGAGAAGGGTTACGTGCAGCTGAGGGTTTTATTGCGGGAAGCAATCGAGTGGACATGGTGCTACGATGGTCATTGAGTTGTTTTCTGTTGCCAAACTTTGTCTTAGATGAGTGCAGCCGAGTAATGATGGGTTATGGCGGAACAGTTGTTGCTGGTGATCGACTGCATGGTTTTGGACGGATGAAATTCAAGAAGTGGTGCTTGCCGGACTGGGAAGGAAGTTGGTGAAGTACGAAGTGGCCAGGGATTTTGAGTTGGCAATGTGGCTGGACTTGGAAGTACAAAGAAATGGAAAGTGGTGTTGTTATCGGTCTATGACAAATGGTCTGAATTTGGGTATCCGTGGGATTAGTGGACTGGGCCTTAGCAGTTCAGCTAGGTCTTATTTGGACTTCGCCAGCAACACCTATATACCTCGACAGAAACAGAAGAAAGAAGGGGGGTTCGGAGACCAGGAAAGCTGCGGCTACTGGAGAAGAAAAAGAGGCGCGACTAGAAGAAGCTATCAACAGGGGAAGACAAGGGTTTGGGATTCTTGTGTTTTCATTTCCATATTGATTAGCTACTGAATCTCTTTAATATGTTTATGGCTTTTGAGAAAGCCATGTTTGGCTAGATATTTATGTAACTAGGGTTTATGGTTGAAACTATTTGGGGTATTAGGCTATTTGAATTGATTAATTTAGCAAAAGACCATTATGATATGAATGAATAAATTAATCTTTGAATATTGTTTATTGATTTATTGAAAATTAGTTATTGCTTCGCCGGTTTTAATAAAAACTTATGTGCATAATGAATTAGTTTTACAAATATGTCTCTTCTTATTATTTGATAAATAATAATCTATGCTTCGATTAATTCCTTGATGGGTTATGCTTAGAAAAGCTGAATAATATTTGTGAATTAAATTTAATTTCGTATAATTTTCTCGTTGATGCAATCTGATGGTGCATACTTGGATTTGTATTTTGATGTGTTGTGCTTAGGGTATACCAGTGATATTTACGACTCTAATAAATATAATAGGTGATGTCGATAGAACGCAAAATAAACATATATTCATGAGTTATGTTTCATTTCGGTAATTGAATATAAATAGTAGTTGAAACTATAAACCCTGGTTACCTGTTTTCTCACTGCGACTTCACTTTATTAGTTTACTTTACTTTAATTTTATTATTTTATTTTCGAAAATCCAAAAATATTGTTTCGTGTTAGTTTTATTAGAGATATTGATTATTGGTATTTCCACCGCTCCCTGTGGGTTCGACCCGTACTTGCCTTTGTCTACTAGGTAGACACCGTGCGATTGTTGTTATTATATAAATAGGCAATCCCAAAAGCCTATCATTACCCAGTCTCTCCGCCCAATGGAATGCTACAACAACGATGGGCCACAAGAAGAAGTGTTAGATGCTCCACGACAGCTGCAAGATGTCACCAACTCCACAACTGATGAGCTCGAAATCGTTAACATTGGGAATGAGGAATCTCATAAGCATGTCTCCACCAGCTTTACCTTGTGTACGGTTGAACGCAAGAAGCTCGTGGAACTTCTTAAAGAGTACCAGGACATATTCGGTTGGACGTATGAAGAAATACCCGATTTAGATGAAAAATTGGTCACCCATCATCTACATGTCATACCTGGATCCAAGCCAATCAAGCAATCTCCGAGGAAATTCAGGCACGAGATAGAAGAGCGAATCAAGACTGAGATTCAAAATATGCTAGCTGCTGGCTTCATTAAGCCCGTCCATCATCCGACCTGGTTGGATAATGTGGTTCCGGTGAAAAAGAAAAACGGACAGATCAAGTGCTGCGTAGATTTCAGAGACTTGAACAGATGCTTCCTAAAAGACGATTTTCCTCTACCTAACATCGGCTTGTTAGTAGATGCCACCAGCGAACATGGCATGTTCTCCTTCATGGATGGATATAGCGGCTACAATCAGGTAAGGATGTATGAGCATGACGCGAGTAAGATAGCTTTTCGAACTCCTCTCGGAAATTTTATTACAATGTAATTCCATTTGGTTTAAAGAATTCTGGTGCAACGTATCAATGCGCTATGACGGCAATCTTCCACGACATGATGCATAAGCAAGTTGAAGACTACATGGATGATATAGTGCTCAAATCAAAAGATCGGTCGGCCCACATAGGAGTCTTACAATAAGTGTTCGAGTGTCGTGAATACAAGTTGAAGATGAATCCTTTGAAATACGCTTTCGGCGTCTTTTCAGACAAATTTCTGGGATTCCAGGTGACCGTAGAGGGAATCAAAATTGACCCATACAAGACCCAAGTTATCCTCACGATGCCGCCTCCGCGAACTGTAAAGAAACTCCAAAGCTTCATGGGCAAGAAAGGAGCATGTTTTGTCTGGATCGAACTACAACGGGAAGCATTTCGGAAAATTCAACGAACATTGTCATCTCTAAATCATCATAAAGAATTCGCATATTATGTCAGTCCGGACGAAGAGCGATCCCGGGACATCTTCAGATCTACTGGAGCCAACACCTCAAGGGAGCAGCCTCAATAAGATAGCGATGTCCGCATCATCATGTCGAGAAAGAATCCGCAGCTTGGGTGAATCACTCTGTCATACTTAAGAGGAATGCTTCAGCGAAACAGCGAACATCCAAATGATTATGTCAAGAGGTCCCGAATTCAGGCACTGAAGGGTCACAATCCAAATGTGACTGAACAACAAGTGGTGTAACTGTACATCAATAGTATGGTACCTGTCAATCATTCTTTGTCGAAGAGCCTGTGATTTTAGACACCCTCTAAACTCCGTGAAGATGCTAAACGCTCAGGTTGCAATAGCACCTGCCTTGCTAGAAAGAACAATCATGCCCGTCATAAAGAGCCTCATGATATTCGTGGAAACATACATCTCACCAACAGGAAATGCGAGCTTCAGCCTTCTGTAAAGCAGTTTCGGTGAAGCAGCAAGAGGAAGACCACCAAGATACAACATCCTGCAGGTCCAAAATCACCAACTCCAAACTCCAGTACCATATGCACGACTGCCACAATGGTGAAACAACGTCCAAGATATTCCATATCTGGATCGACAATAACTACGTCAATGAGAGACGCTTTCAGAATCTGTCTCTCGTAGAAGAAGTAGTTGCATTACCAAAGGAGTATGACTGGGGACTGCTTACCACTGCCCATCTCAAAGATGGTGAATTTAAAGATATTCAAGCATGTTATCATTATGATTCCAAGATATCCAAAGACGAGGATATACTCAAGAGAACAGATGTAAAGACGGCCTTGTGAACCTAGCATGACAACATCTATCAAGTCGAGAGCTCTGGATACTCGCGAACATTGGAATGTCTCCCTCTTCTCTATTACATGAAGAAACATCAAGAAAGCCATCGGTTCTAGCTTATCCATCTAATAACGAGACGATCTCTACCATTGTATGAAGAGTGCCAAGTTCGTGCAAGTTGATATCACGCCCCTTCCTGCCAGTCTATTCTGATCACAGCTGCAGCTAAGAACCGTTGTTCGTTTGTTGATACCAGTGCCCGAGCTTCACCATATCAACAACCACTACGGACAGAGGTAATCTGAACTTCTGCATATTTTATTTTCCCACGGATAAGTAATAGAGTCACGGAGGAGATGTGGCGATATCTTTATTATACAAGATAGAACCATATAAATCACGCTTGGGGATTGAGGCTCAACATGAAATTCCTTCGCCGTTAGTCAAGGACTTCTTCAACACAAGAGAGATGGCCAATCAAGAAGCATGTAATTTGCAAGGGGAAACCAAACTGAAGAAGAGGTCGCTTCAACGCTCCTTCCAGCAGAAGCCGCTTCATACGCTCCCTCTAAGCGGCTTCAATGTTCTCTCTCTAGAAGAAGGCGTTTCAGCTCTCTCTAGAATAAAAAGTCGCCTCAACACTTCAACGCTCTCCGGACCTGCTTTAACGGTCTCTCCATGAGCCACCTCAACTTTCGCTTCAGAAGCTGCTTCAACACGCTTGCTGGAAGCTACAACAAAGTTCTATTCAGGAGTTGCTTTAACATATTTTTCAAAAATTGCTTCAACAGCCTTGTAAGGATAATCCTCATGATAGGGCTCGTCCACATCAGAGTCAAGGATTATGGCATCGTCATGGATAGTTTGAGATCCCATCCAACCACATGCCTAATCTACCTGGGGCCAACCGACATCATGCTAGGGGAACGCTCACCTGGATGCCTCTTAAACGTGACATGTTCCAAAAACATGCCGACCTATCTCTCCCGGTAACATCTAACTCTGTCTCATAAGTTTTATATTTATTTGTCACCATCTAATGCCTACCCCACAATATTGCAACCATTATGTGCTAGGCATGGGACTTAATGTTGATGGTGGATTTTAGTTCAGGGCTAAAATTGTAAAAACAGATTTAGTGTGCTGACATCCTGCAAAGAGTAAGGCCATTTGACAAACGATGAGCGCAGAAATCCTCTATTTTTATTTATTTGAAGCAATTCGATAAATATACAAAATTCATCCAGGATAGAGAATGTAGCAACAATCCCAAATACCCTGTGAATTTTTAGCATTATTAATTAATGCATGAATTTCCTTGTATTTCCTGTGTTGTTCTCAACAGGACTCTCATTATTAGTGTGGCATGATGACTGATTGTTACTCTTAGTAGAGTAACATTAATATCCAAGTGTCAATAATGAGGCATGCACGAAATATCCGTACATGATACATCTCTCGGTGTGTTATACTATCCCGATTGACATACATCTCTCGGTGTGTTATACTAGCCCGATTGAGCATATTTGAATCTGGATTGTCCATATCAGTTTCAGAAACAAACACGACCACGCAAGTTGGCCGCATGATTTAACAAGCCTAGACGATCCTCAGCAGGAGCAGGCTATCACCACAATGACCACCAGTGGGCCCGTTTATGCCATAGTCGGTCGAACACATGCCATACTCCCAAAATCTACCAAACACCAGCCTGGAAAAGGGTGGTCGAATTGGTATGGAGCATCTTGGAGGAAGCTCGTACGAGCAAGACTGCCAATGGCAGCCTCAAAATCGGCCACGGCCGTCCAACTTCTCCGGCATGATTGGACGGCGTGGATTATCCCATGACCGACGGACAAGCTTGTCCTGCATACCGGCGGGCCCCCTCTCTACCTACCTAGTCGACCATCTCCTGACCTAGCCATAGATCAACGTCCGTTTGCCCAACGTATGGCCGACGTGATGCTTAAAGGTCGCAAGAAATTCCACTAAGGTCTTAAATCGATCACGACCATCCAACTACACTGGCATATTTGGATGGCTTAGATCAAGCTTATGAACGTGGGATAGGTACACACATGCTCACCACCGGACCACATGATCGGCCTCCTCAAGGGAGGAGCATAACATGCAAAAACGATCGGTTGAAGTTGCATGGGCGTGAACCATACAAAACCCTAATTAGGGTTTGCGGCTTGTTACATGTGTCGTTAATCAATCACGAGCATCCATCGTCGCAAGCTTGGATAGAGGGTGTAGATATAGAATTAAAAGGTCCCGAGCATGTCAACATGATCACCGTGGGCCCATCTACATGCATGATCGATCGACCAAGGCCAACCATGGAGGAACGTCTCGAAATGCACACCCGAAGTAGGCATGTCGCGCGGTTTCCAACTCCTTTGTGGCATGAGATTTCTGTTGCAAATCGATCTCAATCGCTCCTTTTTGCCGGTCAAATTGAGTGGCCTAGATCGCACCTTCATGGGACAGTGAGATACATACGTGTACACCGGCAAGCCGTCTACACGCATGACCAGTCAGTCCTTCCTAAAACACCTCCCATGCTTGGTTTCGACCAAGCTAAAGAGTGATGCTTGCGCACCTCTTCAAAACCCTAAACTCTATCAACGGTCGCAGATGAGCATCACAAGATCATATCGTCCGTCCAACTCTACCAGCTTGGTTGGTCAGCCCTAGATAGGAGTTAAGAGACTAATGAAGCATCCCCATGATCACCTTCCGACACTCTTCCATATAGAGTGATAGGCCAAAGCATGGATCGACCATGCAGTCTCCAAACGATCACTCAAAGATGGTTGCACGAGATGATATTTTAAGATACTTATCCGTGACTTACTCCGTTAAGCCTTAAAACAGCGATGCTTCATACATGTTGAATATATTCGATGCATTACATGCATGGAATACACACGATATTTTATAAATATCGATTTCCAAAATAACTTAGTTATTTAACCTAGCACCGTATGCTACTTCCCGCGGGTCCCATGATCCACACTCGAGACATCAAGCATGTCACAAACTGGGGGATACTTACTGGGGTATTGGTCTGGTGGTTTACAGCGTGAAGCGTACAACGCTCCATCATAAGAACGTGTCAAGAAGACATGGACGGTTAGTGATGATGGAAGAAGTGGGCAAAGACTGATAGTAACACACTAACACGACCCCACTACTCCATCACTCCACTTCCTCCACTTCCTACGAGATACAAAGGTTAGGCTCAATGAATTGTATACATAGGTTCTCCTCCCTATTTCTAACAGACAGACAGGGACAAAAAACCAAGTGTTGTCATTTGTATCCAGAAAACACCAGAGCTGATTGCTTGCATAATAAGCCAGTTCGATATTCTGATACAAGTCATAATAAACCAATGCCTTCACAATCTCAACACCTTATTCGCTTCCCTACCTAAGATCAACCCCATCTCCTTCACTTTGTGATCGAAGCAACACTGGAACGGCCATTTCTTGGTTTAGTCCAGAACTGTATAGATTGATCTCTCGAATCAAAAGCACTCCCATGCATTGCATTTGTTTAGGATTTAGATTCGTTTCTCATCCACACACCCAAATTTACCAAAAACCGCAGAAACAGTTTTCACCCATAAACAGTACCCCCAGTGTTTTCAATCCCCATTATCCACATTATTTAAATATTATCTTGCTTCTGGATTCTTATTTATCACACAAGGATGACCTAACTCCAAAAACCAATCCAAGTAACCCTCATCGGCTGGGGAGTGTCACGAAAATTATTGAACCTGATTTTGTAATGTTGGTAGGGCTTTAAATACGAGCTTTCCAATGCTCGGTCGATGGTGTTGTCTTATATTGCAATCTCACATCAGTTGCTGAAAGCACAACGTCCGTTTTGTCCACTTCAGATAGATCTTCGGCAACCACCATGTGGACAATACCAATTTTAAAGAGTGAATTGTTGATAATCAAATAATCTAATTACTAAGTGAAAAATGACTTAGTTTATTTTTAATATTTATAGTTAACGTATAATATTTATAAATCAAATAACTATTTTTTTCATTTAATTGTTAATTTAGAATATGTAAAAATTCCAATTAGTTAGTCACAATTATAAAAACTTTATTTCGATAGTAGTTGTAAAAGGCAGTGACTGAATGCAACCACATTATAGTTAAATACAACCTTTTTAAAATGTTATAAACCCTCCTGATGTGGGTAAATAAAATTCAGTCATCATCTCAAAAGAAGAAAACAAAAACACAAAAAAGAATGCAATTATATTATGTAAACAGAGGAATAATAATGTTCCTTAAAGTAAACCCTAATGAAGAAATCGCCGATAAACTCTAGTGAAGAAATCACCGAAGAAAGAGGAAATCAATTTTTTTTATCACCAAATAGATAAAATAGTACACGACTTTATCTTCAATTGAAACTCGGATTCTGTTTTTCTAAAAAAATAGGATTTTTTCTTCCTTACGTTTGGAAAGAAACAGTCATTTAGTCCATTAAAAAATTGATTTGAGATCTAAATTCACCAAATTTTATGCTTCATCCCTGGAAATACGGGGTATCAAAATACACCACCAAGTTTTTCTTAGGAAAGTTGTATGGACTAAACTCAAATACAGTTCTGAGAGTTACAACTTAATGAATACCAATCATAAATTATATGTATAATCTCTTTCTCTCACAATCAGTATGTAAACAGAGACAAGTCCATGAATATTCTGTGAGAGTACTTGGACGATTCCAAAGATCAATATCCAAGATCGGTCAAGTCGTATCCAACAATTGTGATGGACTTATCTACTTGAATTGATTTTACGTATAACATGTGATATTTCAATTATAAAGATAAATAATATAATGCGGAAAATAAATAACACATACACCAGAAATTTTGTTAACAAGGAAACCGAAAATGCAGAATAACCCCGGGACCTAGTCCAGATTACATCAAACTGTATTAAGCTGCCACAGACTCTAGCATACTATAAAAATTTCGAACTGGAATGTAGTTGAGACCGAATATACCGTCACATCTATTCAGTTACAGTCACGTTCCTTATTCCTTTCGAACCTCGCAAGACTCCGCGCAATTGATTCCCTTAGCTGATGTCCTTTAAAACCTAAGAGTTGCTTCAACCTAATTGAAGACTTTAAATCAATCTATCTCCCACAGATAAGCCTATATGTGCACTACACCAAAATAGCCTTTTTGTGACGTTTATAAACGTTGCTTTGAATTTTTGCAACGGTAATAACTGTTGTTAAAACGGCATTGCGCATCTGTGTGCAACGCAAATTATTCGTTGCACAAATTATATTTAGCAACGAAAATAAATGTTGCTCAATTGATGGTGCAACGTTTTATTTCACCTATTTGTGCAACGTATATACTAATTTGTGCAACGTTTATATCCGTTGTAAAATAATTTTTAGATAAAGAAAAAAGTTGCCACCAGCTTTCCGATGAAGTTCTGCACCTGAATATATATTGGAACCTTTTTATTGCCTTTAAAATACCATTGAATCTTTAATTCAACCAAAAACAAGTACAAACCAAATAATCTTCATAGCTTGTATCAAAATCAGAAAATCTTGCAGGTGGAGTTGTGCCAACAAATGGTTTAGGTCCAGCATAAGGTGGTGTAGTCCATTTAAAACTGCTAGAGGGACTATGACTCGGTTTAGTACTAGACGCTTTTTCCGCCGCTGCACTATAAAGTGGTAGAGGAAGAGGAACCCTTTATACTGATTTGCTTGAACAACAAATAAAGTAATCAGTGCTAGTTAGATTATATGTTCCACCCCCGCAACCAAAATACTCGCAATGGAAAAAAGAAAACCAGAACTATAATACTCGCAATGGCCTAAAGAAAAAAGTGTAGAAACACAAAGTCACAAGCAAAGGTAACAATCATGATTACCCCCAATAAATTGAGATCTAATGTCTCTTTGTACTGAGAAGGGATTCCCATCAAGGCTAAAAGAGCAAATTGTCTCTTTTTTCTTCTTTGGGAACTTTTTGACATAATTTCTGTGGGGGACAGGAAATATACAAGCACAATTAAGCCTTCATAGTAAATTGTGCCCTCGGAACATACAGATTATTCAAATCAAATGCATACCTAGAAATTATTGAAAGCACGATCAGGGACTCCAACTCCGACTACAACAGTTGGCAATGGGTATTCGCTGCAAAGAACATGTTTTTAAGAACACATCTTGACCGCAAGAATACATACTTCACATAAAATTGCAATACTTAAAGAAGCCAACTTTGTTTCAACAATTGCATTTACAGTCTCCTTTGCTCTTGTGGCCTAGATGGCCACATCATCAACATTACTCCTTGTAACCTACAATTACCCATGGAAAGTAAAATATGTCCAAGACTATTGTCAAATTTTAAATAGTACATATATAACGTAGATATCACTAGGAACGTTCATTTATACTGGCACATATAACCTGCAGCCACCTAAGAAAAATGTAATAAAACTTTCAAATCTTAAAGAAAAATTATGACCTACATATCACTAGGAAAATCATCTATAATGGCACAAGTTCTTTATTCATATTTTTTTCCTTAACAATAAAATTCATTAATAATCAAGGATGTTCAAAAATGGTACAACTCAAAGAAATGAAAAAAATAGGACAAAATGAAAATATTACAAAAGAAGCCCATTATGGAGCGTTTATCAAAATCTAAAGTAATTTTTTTCTGGGCTTTCCAGACAGCCCAAGAACCCTGGTTTGGAAAAATAGATCCTTCTTTCACCCCTACCAATCTCTGCACCCCTTTTTTCCATATTGTCTGTAGAGAAGTTAACTTCTCTGTAGCTATGATGCAGACTCCAAGAAGACACAGCAGCACAAATTCTTTCCCACCTTGTTGTTGCAAGCCAAGGGATTCTATTTGTTTGAAAAGCATTGATGACAGCTTGAGAATCTGTGTTGATAACCAACTCTTTAAATCCCTTCTGAACTTCCCAATCCCCTGCCACTATAACAGCAAGTACCTCTGCATAATAATTGGTACAAGTTCTTTATTCACATTCGAGACATATACACAGAACACCCCCTCACTGAATAAACCCAAAAAAAGTTGCGACATCGTCAGAAAGAAACAAACTGTTGACAAAACTCAAAATTACCTGCCCTCCGACAATTATCAACACCACATGGTACTGGCTAAAATGTAAAATTTGGCAGAAGGCTTTGCGGCATGTTTAGCTTCCTAAAAGAATTAACATTGGAAATAGAACTCAATTGGATATTATGTGACACGAGACAAAAATGCTAACACACATTAAGATCAGGGCTTCCTATCCAACTAATCAGTTCAGGAAAACAAGCATTTCGTCAAGAAGTCAATTTGAAACCACAGTTCATCACATAGCTTTGAAGAAACGAAAAATATTAGCCACATAAGTCGGAAATCCATACTCAATGCGTGTTACTAAGAGTATTCCTGCACAATAGAATATCTTTCCATTTTAAAGAAAAACATTTCCTTGCATTTTAAAGAAAAAAGAAGGCACAAGCTATCAAAATTAGCAATACGTAGTCTGGACTATGTAAACCTTTGAATCAGAAAATTAGATAACACATATCTGAAAATTCATCTTAAATAGCAAAACACAACTAGTTTGAGAACCACTTCTATTTTTCCATCCTATAATATTTAAAGAGAGATTGCATGAGCATAAAAAATTCAACTGAGCACATCATACGTGATTTTTTTTGCGTGTGTATCGATTAAACTATGACATAACTTTATATTCAGAAAAATCAATGTCTTAGAGCAACTGCAGTGGTGCGAGTATAACCAAAGATCAAAGACAAAAAAAAAATGACCAAATTTGAGTTTAGTCCCCAGTGTGAAGCTATGGTAGAAAGACTAAATTTGGTGGAGCGTTAACTATACGTTCGCCTGGTGTGGGGCATTAAATATACGTTCGCCTGGTGTGGGGCGGAGATATAAAGCATAAAGAAAAAAGAAAAAGAAAATATGGGGCGGAGGTATAGTGCCCGCCCCACCAAAGAGAAAACAAAACAAAGAATGGGGCAGTGGTATAAACACCCGCCCCACTAAATTTAGAAATTTAAAAAATAAAAATAAAAAATGGGCCGTTAACTATACGTTCGCCTGGTGTGGGGCGTTAACTATACGTTCGCCCGACTATATTTGGTTTTGGTTTTGGTACCGGACCAAATATAGTCTGGAATTTGGTCTTTGGTCCGGATTTTAATCGATAGTCTGTCCACTGTGTCTCGATTTTTGACCAAATATTTGGTTATACTCGCCCACTGTGGTTGCTCTTATGAGTATTAATAGTATACAAATGCAAATCCCAACTTGCCTGATAGAAATACAAGAACAATCCATACTCATAATAAGCCACAATGCAAAAAATGGATACTGCGAATCTTTTTAACTTTATCTAAGCCACAAATCCATCACCGTAGTAGCCTACACACTTTGAAAAGAATTTTTAGGACAAAGTAAATACATAAATAGTTAAGAGTAAGACATAAGTTATACTGTAAGATAATTTCTTATTTGATAATTATCTCTATTGGGCCCATGTGAGAATCTGGTTATATTTAGGATATTGATAAATATCTAATTCATGGATTATATAAGGAGTGAGTATCCTATTAATGCTCTTCCTTGATGGAAGGTCGAGATCAAAAGTACAATATTAAAATCCTAGGAACTTGGTCATCTCTCTACCTATAAAAGAGAAACAATATCCATCACTATTGTGTCTAAGAAATTACCACTAATTATAGTTAAGGTTAAGAGAGAGAAACCATGACCTCCACAAGGTATTATCCCTGCTCCAAAGATGATCGACGTATGATGGATTTGCGATCCCAGGTATTCCGTATAAACCTGTTCTTGCATATTTTATTGTGTGATTATCATGAAATTCAACGATCCTAAATTAAATATCTATAAAATTAAAACTCATAGTTGGAATCTAGAGCTTGTGTTTAGAACTCATGATCGTCTGTTATTGAATGCAATAATAATATCGGCAAAAATAAAATAAAATTGGGTTTGATTTCTTATTTTATTTTTATATGATCATAATCGTTCTTATGGAATTGAATTCCTTTTCTCATCTAACTATACTCACACATCAAATTCTTGTGTGATTTTCCATTACCTCATCAAAATCCTGTGTGATTTTCCATTATCTCATCAAAATCAAATCAGTTGAGAATTATGGTATATTATATAATTTAAGATCATGTGGCCATTATTACTTATGATTTTTTATATATATTTTATATTATCTCTCTCTTAATTTTGGAAGAAAATATATTTCTACATTAATGACCTACTTAATTTTGGAGAAAAATATATATTTTGATGTAATACTAACGTCCTATCATTTATTGCATGTAAATAAATTAATATTTCTTACCTAATGAGTTTATTTATTTATTGGCCTAATGAGTTTATTTTTGGCATGTAAATAATTAAAAAAAAAATCATTGTAATTTTTTTTTAATAATGGTATATAATGAGCATATGAGGTAATAATGAACGTAATAAAGAAAGACTTATTGCCAAAGATTTTACTTTGAAACGATGCATTGATTATAAATAAGTTTTTCTCTCGTGTCAAAGAAAGACTTATTCATAATTATCATAGTATTATTAGTAGCTCAGTATGACCTAAGAGTTGCATTAATTAAATGTGAAAATAGACTTTATTAATGATAAATTTTAGAAATCAAGGTATGCAATTTAAGCAACCTCCCATAATGGTATATGAAATTCAACAAAACTATAAATGTTTCAAGTTTTTGATGAAATTATTACGGATTTATGTATATACCTCAAGATCAGTGGGAGAAATTCATACTCTTGGTCTTGTATGTTAAGACATGATACCTACGTGTAGTGATCTTGACTTTATGCATATCTCTATATTTTTTAAAATAAAGGATATCAGTGAAGCTTACCATGTGATATTAATATCATATGGATTACTAAAGCTCTCATATAATGCATACATCGAATATTCAAGGAATTTTGAGATAGTAACATATTTAACATATTTTATTTCATGTTGGGTAGAAGATATAAATTTAATCTTCATTACATCTTAATTCTGATATGAAACTTATAACAAGTTGTTGATATGTTAAAAAATCGAAGAACAAATTACAGGAAATCTATCAAGAATTTTGAGATACTATTTTAACTTATGTCTTATAATTAATTAGTTAGCAAACCCAACAAGAGTTGATTGGGTTTTCAGACTTCAATTTTTGTGGATGTATGGATTCTATAAAGGAAGAATCCGTTAATACTAGTCACATAATTGAGTTTGAATATTTATGACTGCGGTACTTAGAGAATTAAGCTTTGTCTCTACATTGCTGAAATTTATAGTCTTAGCTTCGCAGTATTAAAGAACGATATATATACAAAGGGAACAAAACACATAAACCTTGAGTATATATGCGTGAATTAGGAAATTCAGAAACAATAGTTGTTCATTTACCGCTTAAGAACAATTGCATTCGGAGATGAACTTAAAGAATAATTACCTTTTAAGACCTCTTAAGAAAAGCAAGACTTATTGCCAAAGATTTTACTCTGAAACTATGCATTGATTATAAATAAGTTTTTCTCTCGTGTCAAAGAAAGACTTATTCAGAATTATCATAGTATTATTAGTAGCTCAGTATGACCTAAGAGTTGCATTAATTAAATGTGAAAATAGACTTTATTAATGATAAATTTTAGAAATCAAGGTATGCAATTTAAGCAACCTCCCATAATGGTATATGAAATTCAACAAAACTATAAATGTTTCAAGTTTTTGATGAAATTATTACGGATTTATGCATATACCTCAAGATCAGTGGGAGAAATTCATACTCTTGGTCTTGTATGTTAAGACATGATACCTACGTGTAGTGATCTTGACTTTATGCATATCTCTATATTTTTTAAAATAAAGGATATCAGTGAAGCTTACCATGTGATAGTAATATCATATGGATTACTAAAGCTCTCATATAATGCATACATCGAGTATTCAAGGAATTGTGAGATAGTAACATATTTAACATATTTTATTTCATGTTGGGTAGAAGATATAAATTTAATCTTCATTACATCTTAATTCTGATATGAAACTTATAACAAGTTGTTGATATGTTAAAAAATCGAAGAACAAATTACAGGAAATCTATCAAGAATTTTGAGATACTATTTTAACTTATGTCTTATAATTAATTAGTTAGCAAACCCAACAAGAGTTGATTGGGTTTTCAGACTTCAATTTTTGTGGATGTATGGATTCTATAAAGGAAGAATCCGTTAATACTAGTCACATAATTGAGTTTGAATATTTATGACTGCGGTACTTAGAGACTTAAGCTTTGTCTCTACATTGCTGAAATTTATAGTCTTAGCTTCGCAGTATTAAAGCACGATATATATACAAAGGGAACAAAACACATAAACCTTGAGTATATATGCGTGAATTAGGAAATTCAGAAACAATAGTTGTTCATTTACCGCTTAAGAACAATTGCATTCGGAGATGAACTTAAAGAATAATTACCTTTTAAGACCTCTTAAGAAAAGATTAAAATCTCAGGTCTGTGGGAGTAATTGATTATTGAACTCAGCTAATTTATGTGCTTACTTTTGGACACTTATTGATCTCTTATTAATGTTATTCTGAATTATTTATGTATCCATGTTTAGTATACATTTATGTGAATGGATGAATGTTAACAGAAATCGTCTTTCTCAAAGACATCACTGGAACATTATGATACTCCTATTTAAGGCCTAGTTGAGCAAGGTACTCATGTTGTGGTACATGGAAGGGAACATGTTGATAACAAGACAATGTGCAACCTCTATGACTCGCATGAATAGATTATTTGATCAAGGTATTACGTTAACCACTAAAGTTATTATTTGGCAATTACGCGCGCCTTATGTTTCCTGCATTTAACCCATTTATAGATTATCACATGGACCAGTGGGAGAATGTAAGATAATTTCTTATTTGATAATTATCTCTATTAGGCCCATGTAAGAATCTGGTTATATTTAGGATATTTTTAAATATCTAATTCATGGTTTATATAAGGAGTGAGTATCCTATTAATGCTCTTCCTTGATCGACGGTCGAGATCAAAAGTCCAATACTAAAATCTCAGGAACTTGGTCCTCTCTCTACCTATAAAAGAGAAATAATATCCATCACTATTGTGTCTAAGAAATTACCACTCATTACAGTTAAGGTCAAGAGAGAGAAACCATGACCTCCATAAGGTATTATCCCTGCTCCAAAGATGATAGACTTATGATGGATTTGCGATCCCAGGTATTCCGTATAAACCCGTTCTTGCATATTTTATTGTGAGATTATCATGAAGTTCAACTATCCTAAATTAAGTATCCATAAAATTAAAACTTATATATACACCACAAACATATCTCATCTTGCTGGAAGTTTGCTAAGAGTGAACGCACCACCTTTTCATTTAGGAACTAGTGATGAAAAACATATGCATCTGCTAGTGCAATAACGTTTTTATCCGCTCCAACAAAACCACTTTGATAAGCCACATAGTAATCCCCTCCTAGAAAAATAATATTTGTCAAATTACTTAATCATGAGTAGTGACTAAGACATGTTATATCAAACCAATACAAAAGTACGTATTTGGATTTGGTTTCCACACTCGATACTAGAAAGAAAAAGAATATGTGCAATATACAACCTTCTAGAGTGGCTCCAGACGCTCTGACTGTCCCCAATGGCAACTTAGATTTTGGCAGCTGATAAAGGGTCCAAAGGGTGGCTATTGTGAGCCCTTAACATAATCTGGATACCTGTAGATTTAAAAAGAGAAGAAACATAAGAACTATACGACTGGATTAGTAGAACTACGAATTCAAAATCACAAAATCCTAAATCAGATGTCACAATTTCAAACCTCAAAAAAAAAAAAAAATCATGAAAGAAAAATTCAAAATCACAAAAATCCTAAATGCATTGTATGGTATCGCATTACCATGCCATGAAAGACAAATTGATGCAGTAATCTTTTGGCATGTGATGTCATGTAAGTTGGCATTTTTTTGATGCCTCATTTCGTGTGGTTTTGCTGAAATATAAGAATCATATATTGTGTTTTAGCGCATAGTTTCTCAACCTTTACTTAACGCGACTATAAGTTACATGTGCCTATTGCTGAGAAATAAATCGACATGCTTGAGACAGTGTTAACCAAAGGAGGATTCTGACATCTCGCCTAATGCTTAGTCCTATGGGCTAGATATCTAGCTGCTAGATTGGACATCCACATCAGTATGGGCAACCTACTAAGTCCTGTGGGATGGCGAATCTAACAGAGAAACGCTGAATCAAACAACGCTCACAATTTAATTTAATTTCTCTCTCCTTCTTTTCCTCTCTTTCCATGTTCTCTCTCTTTTTTTCTTCTCTTTCCTTCTTTTCCTCCCTCTCCACGCTTCTCTCCCCCTCTTTTTCTGCTCTCTCTCCTTCTTTTACTCTTTCTCTCTCCCTCTTTTCCTTCTCTCTCCATCTTTTCCTCTCTTTCCATGAGAAAAAATTATATAGCGCCGAATGGTTCAGCGTTTTGGTTACTTTTTGAGCATCGAACGGTTTAGCTTTTGAAACTAACTGATAGTTAAACTGCGAGCACTTGCTAGGAGAGAGAAATATCAACTTTCAGTGTTAACTTTTTTCCCACACTTTTTTCATGATTTGCAACACTTTTTGGGAAATCTAGCAGTTCAATCTAGCCCATAGGGGTTAGCCTAAAGGTCCAAGCACCAATTGCTAGCATCAGTGAAAGAAAGCTCAAGAAACTCAATGGTACAACCACAGCAGTAACGCAGTCTCTGTACAGCCAGCAAAGAAATTAATTCAAAATAGCATATAACTATGATAATTTGACAGCACCAGCCAACGACAATGGGAACAAAAACTACTCACCGTATATTCATAAAGAATCTAAGTCATAGCCCAATATAACAAATTCATAACATCAGTAGCTATATGATGGTTGATGATCGGATTCTGATTTTACATATATATATCCATATAGCCATAGATAAAGTAACCATTCCAATTGATTCAAATGAAAAATCTAATTACCTGATATGGTTGTAGGATTTAGGCGGTGGTTATAGTTTGACTAAAAGTCAAACTCTATCATACGCAAGCTTGTTCCTAAAGTTTAGGAATTAACTTAAGATCCAAGTTAGGAAAAATAGATTGTTCCTAAAGCTAAGGTTTCTTAAGGGTTAAGTTTGTGTTCTCTATATATAGTGCTAGAATTGTAGAGTTGTAAATAATCCAACCTAAAAAAGTGGTAAATCCTTGTGCTTAGGATTTTTGTCTCTTTGTTGGGAGGATCGTGTGCTACCGTGAAGGTCAATATTGGTGTGGAAGAAAAACTTGTATATAGAGGATTTTGGTGTCCCAGTGTTTAGGGTTTGAGGCTTTGCCCTAAACCAAGTTTATAGTATTTCCATGTTTCTCCTTTGTTCGTAGCAGCTGTGAAGAAGGTGTAGAAGAGAAGACATGAGGATGGTTCGAGGAATTGTTAGAGAGTTGGTGTCTATGGTTTCTTCGATGGTGTTCTCGAGTATGTCTTGTTAACTCTTTGGATCTTGTCTTGGGTTGCGTAAATAGCATGTAATGGTATTTGATTTAATACAAGTTCTGGTAGTGTTGGTCGTGGGTGTAGCCTGTAAAGGTGAACCACGTATATCTTGTGTCGTGGTTATGTGATTCTTTATCTTCTGTCTATTTCTTATTATTTCTCCCATGTTTGGTTTAAATCACCAATTTCCCTTTGTGATCCTGTGATTCCACTGCGCTCGAGGTGCCAATTTTCCCAACAATTGGTATCAGAGCAAGGACAGGCTGGTGTGATTGAACCTGGAATTGAACGATGGTTTATTGTTCGGGCGGAGAAATTTGTTTTAAAGATAACGTTTTAACCGGTGTTACACAAATATGGATTTGTGATGTGATTTACAAATCGGAGGTTCAACTTGGTAGAAGTTTATGTTCCTTGTTTGGGTTTGTGATGTAGTATGGGATGCAGAATAAGGCCGAATGAGGTGGAATACATATTTACATCTTGAAGAGTGTTTGTAATCATACACTATAAAGAATGGGTTATAAAGTTCGAAGAAAGGATGGGGCTGTGAGGTCTCATGTAGAAGCAGGACCAGCAACGCTTCGAAGTTATGCACGAGATGTTATAGATTTATGTTTTTAAGTCTATGAGAAACTATTCTTGATAGCTTACACGTAATATCAAGAATGTGCCCGATTTCGAAAGTATGTACCACGGTAATATGGGCATTCACATGGTACATATTTTAAGCGAGTATGTTGGGTGTGATGGTGGTAAAAAGTATGTCAGATTGGTGATGGCTTTGAGAATCGCTTAAAGGATTAAGCATGTTAATCACAGTGGAGATATCTTATGGTTTATTTCAGATATACAGTAATCATGACATATGCTGGAGTTTGATATTGAAGCTAATTTTTCAATATGTAATTAGCTTACTGGTTCGGTGGAGCTAATGGTGATTCTTCTTGGTGGTTCTCTTGTTGATCAATGGCGGAGTCTGTGCAAGGATTCATTGATGGTGATTGAATATTTTCATGATGTGTGTGAAGCATGGAAAGTTTCACAAGTTTTCTTCATGAACAAGACGGTTTGAAGACTTTTATCAGCGTCATGGTGTTTTGGTCGAAGAGATGGTTCTATGAAGATGGAAGTTTGGATATGAGCTTCAAAAGTAATTCTACGGGTCTATAGAGATGGTGAATAACTCTGGTAGAAGATGGAGGTAATTTCATGTGTTCATCTCATGCTTAAAAGCATGATCCTAGGTGGAGAATTGTGGGATTTAGGCGGTGGTTATAGTTTGACCAAAAGTCAAACTCTATCATATGCAAGCTTGTTCCTAAAGTTTAGGAATTAACTTAAGAGCCAAGTTAAGAAAAATATCTTGTTCATAAAGCTAAGGTTTCTTAAGGGTTAAGTTTGTGTTCTCTATATATATAGTGCTAGAATTGTAGAGTTGTAAATAATCCAACCTAGAAGAGTGGTAAATCCTGTGCTTAGGATTTTTGTCTCTTTGTTGGGAGGATCGTGTGCTACCGTGAAGGTCAATATCGGTGTGAAAGAAAAACTTGTATATAGAGGATTTTGGTGTCCTAGTGTTTAGGGTTTGGGGATTAGCCCTAAACCAAGTTTCTAGTGTTTCCATGTTTCTCCTTTGTTCGTATCAGCTGTGAAGAAGGTTACAAGAGAAGACATGAGGCTGGTTCGAGGAATTGTTAGAGAGTTGGTGTCTATGGTTTCTTCGATGGTGTTATCGGGTATGTCTTGTTAACTATTTGGTTCCTATCTTAGGTTACGGAAAGAGCATGTAATGGTCTTTGATTTAATACAAGTTCTGGTGGTGTTGGCTGTGGATGTAGCCTGTAAAGGTGAACCACATATATCTTGTATTGTGGTTGTGTGCTTCTTTATATTCTGCCTATTTCTTATTATTTCTCCCATGTTTGGTTCAAATCACCAATTGCCCTTTGTGATCCTGTATTTCGCTGTGCTGGGGGTGCCAATTTTCCTAACAATGGTTTCTTCAGCACATTGAATATGGTTACTTAAGGATTATGTCCATTATTATAAGACAGTACCGTATAGCTACATGTTTCCATCTGCAATACATCTACATAAAATCAGTAGTCTAGACTATGTAAACCTTTGAATCAAATAATTGGATAACAAGTTATTGAAAATTCATATCAAAAGAGAAACTAGGCTTGCCTCCGGAAAGAGGGTTTTTTCTCACCAAAACTTAGATCTGTAATGAACTTCATTACCACTTTTAATTTGATTTGAAACCTTAGCTTCCTATTCCATACCAAAACTACCACACAAAATTCCCATAAAATCTCCACTCCCTTCAACAAAATTCCACATAGCACCACCAACATCACTTAAACTCAAATGAATAAGGGAAATCACGTGATTTCCGTTCTGATCATAGATCAAGGTGAGGTGAGAAATATATTGCAATAGACAAAGTATAGCAAACCTCAAAATCCGGTCTTATGACTCCCGAAGATCATCCTAGATTATTATTCACCTCACAAGTAGATACTTGTGGAATCAAAACAAGATTAGGATACACGAACAAACTTTGTGATTTCTATTTATCTTGTTTGTCGGATCTAAAGGCTCAAAAATCAAAACAATATTAGGATACACGAACTCTCAAGATAAATATAGTTGGACTTGGCTTTACGAATACCTAGGTAAAGTTTTGTTAGTTACTAAACCTAAAAAGGTTTAAAGGAGAGGACAACTCCAAATTACAACTAGGATACACAAGAATAATGTCAGGGATTCAAAGATCCAAGTTTATTGAGGTTCCCCTTATATAGACTTTCAAGATCAAGGTTTCTTTAGATTTAAGCTAAGGTAGCTTTGGAATTAAACAATCAATAATCACCATAGATGAAAAACTTGACTTAATATTAACATAACATAATATACACTCTGGTTAGGAGGGACCATAACCTAATCGTGTACAAAGACTTGTTCATGAAAGTTTATCCGAAACTAGCTAATTGAACTATAAGCTTAGCCATTTTCATATAACACTTTAATACTTTAATATTGAGTCACAAATGTGATCAGTCATGTCTTGATAGTGTTTTTAGGTAGTTGTTCAAATGATGATTATCTCATGGAAATAATTCTGATGTATTTGAAAATATTCGACATGGTAAGTACATGTACTATATACCTACTTGTGAGTAATTTTGTCATGGTATGTGTAACGGGTATGTATACCTTTAAGACAAAAATGGGTTCAGGATTCCAAAGATCTTTTCCGGTTTGCATACTGGGTATGCGTACCTTTTCAGTTTAGAAACCAACAGATCTTTTCCATTTTGCATATTATCTATATGTACCTTCCTGGTTCACGATTCAACAGACTTTTTATGGTATCCATAATGGGTATGCGTACCAAAAAGTCGGTGTCGAACTATATCTACGCTGATACGTGTACTGGGTACATGTATTATGGCTCTGGAATTATAACAGTTCTCCCAGTGTGTAAACTGGTATGCTTACTATCATGTATCCATATTTACACTAGTTTTATATCTTTTTAATAATCGATTTGAAACATTCTCGAATAACATCAATGACGCATATCACTGTTCCAGGCTATTTTCAAATGATTAAATCTTGAATCATAATTTAGGTTATAAATAATAAGTTATTCTTAACCAAATTCATCAAGTATGAACAAATATTCTTAAGATTAGCATATTTCGAGAACGATTAACAAGATAAACTTGACTCGAAATTTCTATTATGCATGTAATGTCTAATTTAGTCATGCGACATTGTCTCATAGATATAAATGTAAAAATTGAGAAAAAGGTAGTTCAGTCTTCACTTAATTTTTGTTGATAAAGTTTTCCAAAATCTTCGGTTGATCTTCGCCTTCAAACGGTAGAACGCAGTGATGTCTGGAACTCAACTACACACTTTTATCATAATCTGAGACTTGACTAAATGTAGACTAGGAATCAAGATTTAGTTTTGATCAACTAAATTTGACAACAAGCTTGAGATAGTAACACTTGTGAGTTCGACCGAGCATTGCTCTAACAATACCCATCCGAGATATTATATAGATGATAAACTTCAAATCTCTATTTTGATTTATGGATTATTTTTTAAAACTTGTTTTTTTTTTATCATATTTGATTTATGAACTAGTGCAACTTGAAGAGATCGCACTAATTGTTCATTCAATACTAGCAAAATTAACATCTTAATCTCTATTTTTTCTATATACGATGAACAAATTTAATGTTACATGATTGTTCTTGAATTTCTGAATGATTCATTCAGGGTCCAGTGGGGAATATGATGAAGAGTTTTGTTTACCCAGGTAAACAATGCTTGTAACTTATTGATAGGGTTTCATTTAGTCGCTTGGGTTATATTTAGTCATTACCTTGTACAAAAATTAACCTAATGTATTGATATTTAGTAGTTATTATTTAACTAATGAATACAATATATTCATTAGTTATTCTTATTATTTTCCTAAAGAATTTTTACTTTTTGGGTTATGTTACATAACTAAAACCCATAGTATAAAGAAACCCACAAAGTAAACTTGTATATAGTAATAGACTCAATTTATATTCTGTTTTTTTACTCCCTGTAATCTATGCCGTCTCTCTATCACACCGAATATCAAAATTTTCTCAATAATACAAGTACAACCACACAAATTCAGACTGATTTTTCTTTTAATATAGTGACTAAGTGAGCAAAATCTTTTATGGGGATATTGAGATAAACAGGTTCTAGGAAAGTGATTAAAAAGCGATTAGTTTTGACTCTGTTACTTCCACGGTATAATATTTGGTTAGTACACAAAAACTTCTGGAAGAGAGAGTCGATGAGCAATAGAATTTGCTAAAATGTGACTTAGTAATCACAACTTTCTTCCGCAAATGAATATAACAAGGAAAGACAAGGAAACATGGTTGCATTTTTGAAAAGTGGAGATTCTTTGAAGGGTGTACACAAAAAGTGGATATTCTTCAAAGAATGTTGCATTACATTCTTTGAAGGGTGTACACAAATTAGATTCCTTTCATGCATGTACTTGCATTATCCTTACACTTGATCACTAATTTAATTTTTTAATGTACTACTATCTTTTCATCAGGACAATAGGTATTATTGTTTTTTGTTAGGGAAGTCGCTTTGTTGTCTTTGTTCTTCTGTATGATGGGGAAAAAAAGAGAATTTTGTTTGAGAATTTTCAATTAAAATTATTTTAAATTTGTGATATATATTATTTCCAAAAAAAAATCAAACATAAACATGTAAATTAACTTTTATTTTATAATGCATTTTGTTACCAAAATTCATAACTCAATAGTAGTCAAAACTCATCAACATACAGTCAACAAATCAAGTATAACTATTAATTTGAATATATATATATATATATATATATATATGAAGTTAATAACAAATGTCGTTTATTTTTTCTTCAAAAAATAAATCAATATGTGTTTTTCCTTCTATAAAAAGATAAATAACAGTAAAAAAATATGAGGTCTCTTGGGACGGCCAAAAAGCATTCCAAGAGGACAATAAACCGTCTCTTGAAGGTATTAGGGACGGTTTACGTACCGTCCCCTGTTCCACCGTCACTAATTCTATTTGGTCGTGTGTTTTTTTAGTGACTGTGATATTATAGCCTTAGTTTAAGTATTCCAAGACCAATAGAGACACTCAGTCCATGGCCTTCCCAAGTAACCCTCTTTAGGGACGGTTTTGAAAAAACAGCCATCCCTAGAAGCTACTTGTTTTGTAGTGTAAACATGCGATTGAACTACTATATAATACATATTAGTGGTGTTTGTTTGGTACTTTATACGACTCTGTGAATCTAAAACGTCGTTGATTGACCAAAACATACTTAAGCATATCCGAGTGATTCTTATATTTTTTAAATTTCAGATTTATACATATAATTTAGTGGATCATATCTGGTAACCATAAAAAAATATGTTAATTATTTTATTATTAATTAACTTCCTATGGTTTCGAATCAGAACTCTCTGCTTCTCGATAAGTTTAGCTTCAGATTCAACTGTATTTATAAGCATTTGACTAAGATTTTCCATAATAGTCTTTGTTTCCTTATTCTCTTGACAAAGACTTGCAACAGTATCAGAGAACCATGCAGAATGCTTTTGCAACCCTTACCAGTGATATATATAGGACGTCAATATAGTTCGGCTTCTTTTATTCCATGATTAAATCTTCATCATTTATAAGAGCAGTTTCCTCCATGAAAAATTCAACTCTGTTTTTGACAGTGTTTGCACGAAATTGAGCACCCGGGTTCATTTTTAGAGAGATAAATGTAAACCAATGGGACAAAAGTAAACTTATATATGTTTATAATCAACTCAGAGAAGGAATTATCAAGATATATTCCAAAAGAATGACTTCTTTCCTGTGGTGGAAAATTACTAAAACAAGGTTCATGATTTCTAAAAGGAAATTTCTCAAAATAAAAGAAATTGAGGGAGTGAGAGTTATGGAACCTTCCACCAGTTTCCAACAACAAGTTATTATGCGATTATAAGACCATAAATAAGTTATACAAAAATAGTTTAAAACACTTTTAAGTAAGACAAAAATGAAATCTTATTTATAATAAACATAAATATCTATAAATTGTAGTGTGAGACGATCGATGTAACCCAATTTATTTATTTTTTGATTCAAAAAATAATTTCATTAAAAATTAAGTAGAAGTTACATGACTGTCATGAGTTACCCAATCTTGAATATCAAGAGGGAAAACATTAAAAAACTCAAAATCAACCTTGAGAGCTCTAGCTTTCTTAACTAGCTTGTCTGCAACTCCATTAGCCACTCTTTTCACTGAGACACATTTCCAGTTACTAATTTTATTTAAAACAAACTTAATTAATATCTAAAATTAAACCTTGATTTATCCAATGAACATAGTAGTTTGGTTCATTTATGGATTTAACTAAAACTTCATTGCCAGACTGAGATTTCTTGAAACTTCCAGGACAACAACTTCCTTCATTGCCCTATACTCCATCTCTTCCAGTTCAATACCTTCTTTCATTCTTCCATTAAAATATTTTCCTTGCACACCAAGACTACCTGCAAAATTCCTCACAATCATTCCTATACCACCTTGTTGTGTTTCCTTAACAAAAGAAGCATCAAAATTGACTTTGATATAACCAACATCTGGAGGCTTACATCTCAGAGCAAATTAATATTACTCACAGTAGAATGATTAGTGTTCAGATAAACAAGTTTATTGATGTTATCCAGAGATATTATTCTATTTGGATTAAGATTCTGAAATTTATTTGAGCATCTATCATTCCAGATAGTCCAAGCTTCCACCATAAGGAGTTTACTCAATTCATGTCTAGATATACATGTGCCAAAGTTCAAGTTAGCACCAACACAAAATCAAGATATTACCCATTCCTTGGAAGAACCATGTTGAGCTAGAATGTTACCCACATTTATGTTTAAAGGTAACCACACAGATCTAGCATAAGGACAGTTATTATCAACTTCACGATTAGATTACCTAATCTAAGCGCATGATTTTCGTAGTTTTTTGTGTAGCTATCTACATGGATCTTGTTTTCATATCTTACATGGGAGTCTGATAGGAAGGCAGAACTCAGCGAATAACATAAGAAGTGTTGATACTCACATCGAGTTATCACATTTTGGACTCGCTATCAATGAATTAGTAGAACCTTGAGTCAAAATTATATATTAACTCCTAACCTATTTTTTTATGTGCTCTGAAGATTATTGTGAAACCTATTTTTGGAATTATAGTCACAAATCATTAGCAAAGGTTAAGCAACCTTCATAAAATGAGACTCATCACCTTAAACAAGGAAGTTCAATAAAGGAGACGAAGATTATTGTCTTCCTAAGAAAGGTTTTATAAATAAGAGAGTAGTTATCATAAAATAAATTATCAAAAAAATATTAGGGTCCCACCAACATACTTGATGAAGCACTCATAAAAATATCAGTACCTAGAATTCTCTAATAACTAATACTCATCAAGAGTATTTAAAAGATCTCTCGAATGTTTATATGATCATCATCACAGAAGAGGAGGATCAATACCTTTACTAGAACTAAGTAGTAATAGGGTGAAAATTAGTCTCACCACATAGGTTTAGTACTATATTTTTTGACACTTCTGTTTTTTTAACACGAGAATGATTGAAAGTTTTCTTATTTTTTTGTTTCTTGAATTTCTCTTGAAGAATTGTCGGGAAAAGGTACAAGATGATGTTCTCCATTCCTTTTCTTGATTGTTCATGCTTCATGTTTTATTATGAACACATGAAGTGAATTTTTTGATTGTTGATCTATTACAAAGTTAGGTTTCATAAAAGAAAGAAGTAAGCAACTAATATATCTATCGCACGGTGGGGTTAGCAAGCATCGTCTCTCGCGCTCTTATGTCCCATCCCAAGACATTTATGACTCTGCCATATAATTTATAGGCCATCCATAGAGCAAATAAAACCATGGAACTGCACCAACTATCCCGCTCTAGAAATGTCCCTTTTCTCAGAGTCGCATCGATTCTGGTTTGGTTTCTTCCCTTATCCAGAACCTCCACTATTTTATTATTCTAATCAAGTAAGAAGACAACATAAATGAATGACTTATTTTTAATTTTATTTTTGAAATTGAGAATCCATGTAGAAAGGAAAGTTGAAGATCAAAAACAGAAGAAAAAGAATTAAAAAAAAAAAACATCATTGAAAGTTATGAATGTTATACACAATTATTTAAAAATGTTCTTGATATGTAGAAATGTTTTAGGAGTGGATTTTGCTCCGTTAGCTTCTCGAGTCTATTGTTCAATTAATCAATGGCATATGTAATTTCTGGCAATGACAGTATCCTTTTCTCGGGACCACGTTCTAGGAGATATTTCTTATGAAATGAACTTGTTCCCAAACCCCTAAACTGGCTACGCATTTTCTGCGAGATAAAAGAAAACACAAATTCTAATTAGAAACACTAATTAATCCAACCTATAAAGAGAGAAATAGAAATTATTATCAGAAGACAAGGACCACAGAACAAAAAAACTAAGAGGGATCGATCTTGGTAGAGATTCTTGTTTTAGGCATCGATCCGACTAGAGATCCTACAAAATCATTATTCAACTACAAAAAAGTTTTGCAAGTCTAATTCATTAAACTATGTAGTTAACATAATTCCAAGGTTTGGATTCAACCAGAAGTTCAACACACTAAATAATAACAAATTACCAATTAGTGTTATGTCGATTGTACTGTAGTACCAGAATATCGTCACAACAACATTTTGATGAGATTAACAACATTTCTGCGAGCGTCACAACGAATTCTCCAACAACACTTTGCGAGTGTCACAAAATAATGACGGAATAGTTTACGATGGAAGAAACACAAAAAGAACATGATTAGTTGGCAATGGTTATAAAGATGGCGAAAATGAAGACCAATGATATGGCGATGAGATCGCAGAATAAATCCGTAATTAGAGGACAGCTTATTTGTCACCTATTATTTAATTTACTATAAATAGAGATCCAATAGATTGAGAAATGATGATGTATTTTTTAGAGTTGAGAGAGTCTTGAGGAAAGAGAAAGTTTTAGGAGAGAGAGATATTTTTCAGAGAGACTTTTAGAGAGAGAAAATATATTTTTCTTTATCATCTTCTTCCCTAAAACTAGATTTAGAACTCCATTAATGGAGATTATCAAATGTAAAATCAAATGTAAACTTTAACAATCATAGTAGAGAATCATGGATGTAGATCAAATTGATCGAACCATGTAAAAATCCGTGTGTCTATTTCCAATTTTTAGAATTTTAATTATCAAATTAGTTTAGATTAAGAGATTATTATCAAGATATTACAAGGGGTGTGTTGTGGGAAATCCTGCAACTACATGTACGAAGATCATAGATAAACTATACTTCGTAACTACATACACCAAAGTCATATGAAACAACTAATATATCTTTCCTTGACACTTTGATCATAGTAAAAGGATCAAGTCACAAATAATAGATATAATTAAACAAACTTTATATGTTATGTTTTCACTTTAAACTGACTTGAAAGAAACTTTGATAGAAATAGGACAAGTCAAGTCGTGTTACTAACCTCGAACTGAAGGATGATATGTTAGTTGATGCCGATATGTCTTCAGATTCTTCATGAGTAACAAGAGCGAGTCTCATCAATTCTATGTTCCTAATGTAACCTAAAAAAATTTACTCTAGTAATCAAATGAAACAACTTCGAGTTTCAGAACTAAAATATGACAATTAAACTTGACATACCAACACTTGGTGACTTCAATTGAGAAATGCTCTAACGATCTCCCACTTTTCCCATTTTAGAGACAATACTCTTTATATTACGGAAAATACAAGAATTAAAACCAAAGACATTACATTATATAACAATCTCTTAACTCTGTCTTCGTACGCTTGATTCCAAGTTTCGGCAACATAAAGTCCTGCAAATATTCAACAACAAAAATGTTGTTGTTTAATCATTTAAATAAAAAAACTTCACTCCTTATAAAGGTAAGCTAGGCATATATTCAATTTCCTTGATTAGTGCTTTACTATTTTTTGTTTAGATATATACTTTGCAACACATATATCCTTTCTCAGGTGATTATAAACTCGGTTATTTCTCATTTCGGTAGTATGAACATCTTTAAATAGATTTTTTCAATTTAAGTAAACTTTGAGACCTTACTAATAAAGTAAATCTTAGAGATGTGAACATATCTCAAACAACACTTTTTTTTAAACGACTCGGTGAAACTCTTGAACAATAACTTATCAAAACAAACATGGTGTAAAGCACCAATATACACCACCTTTCACCATATCCACAAATCACATTAAGTTAGCTTGAAAAGCATTATTAATAACATTTGATATCCTTATACTTCTAAGCTATAAGACTTATTGGTAATGCAAGTATCAAAAGTTATAATTTCATAATTAATATTATGTTCATTTCTTAATGAGTTTTGGTATTGATATTTGTTTTGATTAGATTTCCTATTCTTTCACTTTTGGTTTAAGATTAAATTTTATCTCATAAGTTACAAACTTCTATGAGTCACATTTTTGTTATCATTAAACAACAAGTATCTATTGTTAGTATCTTGTTTCCATGCAAATTATTTAAGATTGAACAACCAATTTATTTCCAATCTAGAACTTTGTTAATTGATCACCATAGCAACTACCAATATAGTTAATTAAGCATATCTCACTCACTTTGAAAGATCAATCAGTCATAGACCGTTGTCCACTCTCCACAATAACGATAAATCAGCAAAACCATTACTCCGAGACGGAATGACATGAAGAGAATATTGACTGAGAAAATTATAGAATTCAAAAAAAAAAAACGTTTATATGTGAGGCTAAGGGGATTCGACTGAATTTAAAGCCAGGAGCCCTCACAAGATTAGTATTTATCAGAGAAAAAAAAATGCTATTATTCCAATCATTTTAGATCTTTAAATGTAATTTGATTTGTATGTAAACAATTTATTTTTCAATAAATTTAAAGTATTACATTTGAATGAAATAAACTTTGAAACTAAAACTAAGGAGTACGTTGAAAATAGAAATGTGGATTAAAACTACATCGAAAGGAAAACTAACTAACTGATTATTGCATCAAAAAGAAACTAATGTTAAATTTTGAAGTTGATGATTATGCGACAACTTGAGTTACCTTTTTTTTTTTTTCCTTTTTGACACTCACTATATCCCACCTATCAACATTGTCATTGACATTAAAATTAGAGTTACCATGTTAGGATCCGCCAATGTTGGGGTGAGGGTTTAAGTTTGTTTCTGCTGATAAGGAGACCCAAGTGGCTGAGAAATATTTATAGCATATATGGTGATTGAATTTGTACTTGATATTCTTTTAATATATCAGGGTTATATCAATCTCGCCTAAGGATGTGGAAACATGTTTCGTACTTGAAACACATATTTTTTGTTGTGTGTCGTTCCTCTTGAGTTTTACGTTGCTGCAGTTTGAAAAAAATATTAAATTTTATTATTATTACACATTTTAAATATCAATTAATTAAACAAATTCAAGTAAGAATTACCACATCGACTTTAGTTTCACCACTCGTTTTGCAATGATTCATTTGTATCATCATAACTTCATAAATATTCATTAGTTTGGTGATTGTACTATAATGACCTGACAACTCAACAACATCACAATTATGTGGGTTCCCGGTTTCTTGACAAAATTGACTAAAAATATCTAAAGCGTGTTATGTTATTGAACACCACTAATAGGATTAAGCGTAAAGAGCACATAACTTCTGCAAATAGCAGTATCTTCATCCTGATTATGCTTTGGATCGCTAATTTTTTATGCTGAAGCATTTTGTGTAAGTGATGAGCATATCATATTTAAATTTTTGGAATTTCTGATTTAGGCTCATAGAGAAATCTTTAATGAATATTTAGAAGAGATTTGTTGGAGGTTATGCATATAGGCGGTGTGCAAGGTGTGATTTTGGAATGCGGAAAGAATGATGTACATACATGATAAATTTAGAGTTCTTGGATGAACTACCCGCAGTCGGCTAAGAATTAACCAACCGGCAAAAACTAATTTGATCGGATCAAATTGAACCGATCGGTATACTTGAAACGAGATGCACAAATGCTCAAATTTTGAACATTTGCCTATCCCATGGGCCCATTTGAGGGCTCAACTGTTGGGTGGCAGTAGCAATATTTACCTATTTTCCCACCCCACTGTCCTTGCTTTAAGGATCAGGGATAACACTATGAAACTCTTTCAAAAACATGGTACAGTGAGGTCAAGCAAACCATGTCTTGATTATTGTGCAATCACTGCGTTTATTAAGCGTGGAAACATATTTTGAATCCGTCAAATTTTCAAATAGATCTAGAACTTAAAGGTTTCTTTTATTACCATAATTCTGAGAGTAAAATTCACAAGCAAATTAGAAGCTTATGCATTTGAGGTTGATTTCGCAACAGTTTTTTCTAGTTCTTGCAAAAAGATCTCAACGAAGATGAAAACTTGTGTTAGACCAAATTGCGTTTGTATATGAAGAAACCTAGACTTAAAATGACCTTGATTAGTTTCTAAAGAGCTTTCGGTATTTGTCAGTGAGCCAAAAAACCAAAGATATGAAGAAAGAATCAAACTGCAATAGAACTTCATTTAATATATCATCAAGATGTTCCTTGGTACTTGGTACGAAAAACTTGTGGTGTACTTGGTACGCTCGTCATTTCATTTTCAGTACTAAAAGCATCTAGATGTTCCTTGTTGTCAAGGACATCAGTTTTTTCTTTGTCGAAAAAAACGAATTGTTAATCCCTTGAGTGATTAGTTACAATGTGAGCATATGCCTTGTTCCCATTTTCATAACATCTAATGAGTTTGCAGACTCAAAAACCTTTAAAACTAAAGACCAATTAAACAATAAAAATATAGCCTTGTTCACTGCAACTGTTGGAGTTGCAGACTCATTTTAAAAAAACCTAGAATTCCTCTCATTTGAAGGACTCCAAACGATTACAGCTGGAATTAAGTTCCAAACATCTGTAGTAGCTTTACTTTTTTGAGCCAGATGCCAAGCTTGTTAGGCAGTAGAGATATTCACCGACATAGAGAAAAACTAATTGAGCTTTGTTCGAAACACAACCTATACTTCCTCAGTAGAAGCGCAATGAAGAAGAAGTTGGTCATTTGTTTCTGGAGCATTACAGAAAAAATATTTCTCAGTGACATCAATCCCTCCCCTTATCTAGTAGGTAATCTTCCATGCACAATAAGCTAGAAGAAAAATCCAAATGAAGGTGAAAATAGCATCGGTAACAAGATTTGCATCATCATTATTCAAAACATCATAAACATACTTCACCTATCTCGAAATTCTACTTGTTGTAACTGCAGGAAACCCTACAACACACCCGAAGATCAAATCTAGAATAAAAAATGGATCTACACCATAATAATTCATATGAGAAAACATAAACATGACACGAGAAGAACACACAAAAAATCTACACCATGATTAACTTTAAAACATCATTCGATTAGTTGATAATTTCACTAAAATAATGAAGTATTATTAAAGTATAACCTTACCACCACAATAACACTCCCAAAGAACTTTTCTCTCAAAAATATCTTAGGAACCTAAAAAACCCAACCCCTCCTTTATTGTTCTCTCATCCCTTATATAGACGTTTACATAATGGTTTATTGTTCTCTCATACCTTATATAGACGTTTACATAATGGTTTATTGTTCTTTCATCCTTATATAAACGTTTACATAATGGATGATAGCTCGTTGTACAGTGGATGATAGCTCATATTTCCTTCCGCTCGTCGGTCACGCTTTTCATGTGATCCGATTCCTCTTCGTCAATACCGTATCTTTCTTGCATCTCGCACCATCTTCACCATTTTTTCCTTCGTCTCGCCATTTTCCAATGCTCGTCGATGGATCTGTCATTATCAGTATTTGCAACGCTGTTAATGGGGTACCAAATTGCTTGGGGGTGTACCAACCCCAAGGCAAATGATTTTTTGTCTTATAGTCGAACCTCGATAAATGAATGCTCTCGGGACCAATTATTTATCGATAAATGAATATTTCATTCATTTATCGGTAAACGAATATTTATTCATTTAGACAATATTTTTTTAATTTAAAAGTTAAATTGTATAGGAGAAAATGTACAAGTATACCTAGAAAATATTGGTCAAAATTCTTATCTATAATTCAATTAACATTCATTTTACTTTGAATTAACTGGTGTCATTTATAATTTATGTTATATAAATGTGATGGACGTCGAACATCTTTTGAACTATCCTAACGAGAATGATGCGTTTGTGGAGTCTCCAACAGAAAAATAAATTATTGAGTCAGTAATGAATAATGAGAATGATCCTGAACCATGTGATAGTAGCATCGTACCAAATGTGTCATCTAAAGATGTTTTTCAAGCGATGGTCACTTTAAAAAATTACTTGCTACATGACGATCAAAATATTCCAGAAATTGTCCAAGCATTGCATAAAATTAGGGATACAGTGCATTTTGGTTTGGGTGGAAGAAAAAGAAAATCAACCATAAGTGAATTTTTTTGAGTTCATTCCTACATATATTTTATATAAAATTTTCTGATTATGTATTTTGGTTTATTTTTATATATAATTCAATGATTATTCATTTATATTTCTATAGGGCTTTTAAAGATCCAATTTTTTTTATTCATTAATGCATTAAGCGATGTTATTCATTTATCACCTTGGCCCAAATCGAGATCGGAAAAAATTATTCATTAATCGAACATTAGTCATTAGTCGAACCTATTCATTAATCGAACATTCGTTTATCGATGTTCGACTGTATTAGCATTTGGTACACCCCAAGCAAAACCAAAACCAGTCCCCCATTAGCAGCATTGAGTATTTGTCTGAATGTTTTGTTCATATATTTAATGCCCAACAATTTTTCCAAATTTATCCTTTTACACGCGCCTCGGATAATAATACGAGATCATGTTACTGCACACTCGTTATCAATTATTCTCAGGCGTGTTCGTGCTCTCAGATTACTCCACGTGGCGAAGTGTATTTTGTATCCACACTTGTGGTGGCAAATTTTGAGTTAAAAGTGTACCGGGAGTAATAAAGTTGAACACAAAAAATGTACAATTGGATGGCATGCCGATTGGTTCTGAGAAGTAAAATATCACATGTAAATTAGAAGCTTATGCATGTGAGACTGAGTTGCAAAAGATCTCAACAAAGATGAAAACTTACAGCAAACCGTGTTCGTCGAGGAAGAAACCTCGACATAAAATGACCCTGATTAGTTGCACAACAACATTACAAAAGAGTTCCACGCGATTGGGTAATACAGCAAATGATTATCAAGCGACTGGTAGCTTTACTGAAGAAGACTCTTTCTCTATGTTTCTTTCGCCAGTGGCAGAAATGATATAATCACTCTGCTGAATCAGATGCTTCAAGTCCATCTCCTTGATCCACACAACAATCATCAGCAGAAAAGGAGAAAAACATTATCAGATACTCATGAAGAAAAACTCATCACAGTTGAAAGTGATGAACAACAAAAATGACAATGAATTAAGTGAGAATCATGTTTCTGAAACACAACAGGGAGTACTAATATAACTGGTTGAAATGCTATATTTGGCCATCAAACCCACTCACCATATAACTGACTCACCTGCATGAACAAAGTCTTAGCATAATTCCGGGAGTGAAATATCACATAGAAGCTTATGCATGTGAGGTTGAGTTTGCAACAGTTTGTTCTAGTTCTTGCAAAAAGATCTCAATGAAGATGAAAACTTGAGTTATACCAAATTATGTTTGTAGATGAAGAATCCTAAAACCGAAGATATGAAGAAAGAATCAAACTGCGATAGAACTTCATTTAATATATCACCATAATAGCTAGCTTTTACATAGAGGAAAATGTCTTAAGATTGTACAAACCAAATGCACAACAAAATTACAAAAGAGTTGCAAAAGATGCCTTGAAAAGAAGCAAAAAAATGATTATCAAGCGACCAGTAGCTTACTGAAGAAGACTCTTTCTCTCTATTTCTTTTCGTCAGTGGCGTAAATGAATTAAAGTAGACCATTTGAATCAAAATGTTGTTAGAAGAGACATAATCACTCTGCTACATCAGAGGCTTCAACTTCATCTTCTTGATTTACACAACAATCAACAGCAGAAAAGGAGAAAAACATTATCAGATATCTATGAAGAAAAATTCATCACAGTTGAAATGCTGGTTGAAAGTGCTATTAATGGGAGATAAACAACAAAAATGACAACGAATTAAGTGAGAATCATGTTTGCGAAACACAACAGGGAGTGTACTAACATAACTGGTTGAAATGCTATATTTGGCTATCAAACCCATTCATCGTGTAGGCATAGGGATGAGATGCTTAGCATACAAGACCAACAGACGTACATGCGTGTACAAAGTCCTACCCCTCTACCCAAATGTCTTTTTCTGAAACTAGGTTTCTTAGATAAGCCAACTTTTGATTCGTATATGGTTATTACAGACTCCCATTCTTTTATTCTTGAATAAATATGTATTTAAACACTCATTCGAAATCGTTCTTTATTCTCAACCCATGCCAAGCCAAGCCCTTGCAGATGATCGACAATAAATTTCTTATCGGAACAACAACTATAGGCAAGTATGAAATGAAATGCTACACTTTTAGGCATCAATAAACTCTAACCAAGCACTGCAATTCAAACAGTGTAGCATCAAAATGACTCTAAAGCAACCGAAACAAACAACAGGATGTGGACATTAGTGTATAAAAACAGCGAGAATTTAACCAAAATAAACCATGATTAAACAGAAACTCATAATGAACTAACCTTCAACAGCTTCTTCTCCATCCTCTTCCTCGAAATAGTCTTCCTCATCTTCAGTGTCATACTCAGGTTCATACATTTTGTTCAAATAATCAACAGAAGGTTGAGTAAGCACAAGCTTATCAGAATTCAAAATATCAAACAAATTCAAAGTTCTTGGTGTCAACATTTTCAATGTTCTGATATTCCTACTGGACAATCTCACATTATCCGAAACTTCAGTCATCAAAAACATACATTTCTCTTTAGGATCCAAACCCCATCTCTTCATTGCTCCAATGAACTCCTTTGTATTAGGCTTCTCAAATTTCTCCCCAAAATCTTCAACCACAACAGCATTCACTGTAGCACTAGATAACGCAGTCGATATCGCCAATCTTTTCTCCTTCCGATTGATTTTGATACTCCAATCTCTTGGTCTAGGACCAAAAACAACACCACCACCAGGTCTTAGTGGTGTTCTTTGCGAACCGCGTCTAGCTCTACCAGTTTTCTTCTGTGGGTATGGTTTTCTACCACCACCACGTACTTCAGCTCTAGTTAGAGTTGAAGCTGTTCCTCTTCTCTTGTTTTGCTGGTCAGTAATAATACCTCTGTGAACAACAGCTCTTGCTGTTTCTGGTGGTGCTGATTTCAAATTGATTGATGTTTCTCCAACTTTGTCACCATCGAATGAAAGAACTGGAAGAGTTGCTACTTTTGCATTGATTTTGAGTCTAGGGTTTATTGTTGGGGTTTTCAAGGAATTGGGCTTTATGGAGGAAGAGATAAATTTAGGGTTTTGAGTAGGAGAGGATAAGAAGATTGAAGAAGAAAAGAATGAGATTGTGGAAGCCATTGTTGGCAGTGGTGGTGAGGATTTTGGTGCTCAAGAATGAGTGTTGCAGAGCTATTCTTCTGTTTCTGCAATTTTATCTATATTTCTCTCTACAACACTATCCATTTCTGTTTGTGTTTACTGCTTGCAGTAAGTTCATTTTTTCCCTATGCGGTGGATTTTAGGAATTTTTAGGGTAAAAAAATAGTGAAAAATACTAGAACCCCCTATTATATGGGTTCAACATATAGAAGCCCCACTAAATGAATCCTTCATTATCAACTCTATACTTTAAAAAAATGATATTACTAGGTCCAAAATATCAAATTTTCTTCAGATCTGACCCATAATTTTATATTATTTATTTTGATAATGACAAAATTATCCTTTCCTATTTATATCACAGAAACCAGTTAGATATTTTCATTTCTCGTCTCATTTTCTCTCTCCAATTCTTACAGAAACACAATCTAGGGTTTTAAATTTATTTGAGTAGAAAAAATCGATCGATTTTGAGCAGAGACAATCGATTTTTCTTTTCCGATTTGATTAAATCTAGGTTTGAATCGATTAATTTCAACGATTCTTCAATTTTTCGAAGCATGATTTTGATGTTGTCGTTGTCCATTTGTTCATGGTCTATTCTCTGAAATAGGAAAGATCCAAAGGTTTGAACATCGGTGGCGATGATAAAGATCACAAATCCAGTATCAGGGGACGGAGGAGCATCAGTTGCAGTAGAAATTACAATCCTATAAACAAATTTCAATTAACATATCTGCAAATTCGGCACTAATTCATCAGCGATATTAGTATACAAAGATAAGTATCATCTTCTCTTTGTCATGATGCTTTAATTGAGAGATTTTATTTGATTGATTTCAAAAAAAAAATTTGAAGAATTATGAATAAATTTTTTAGATATGTTCTTCGTCTAAATCGTGTGAACTCTCAATTTCTAACTAAAATCCAAAAACTAATTTGAGATTCGGTATCAGCGAGTCATCATCTCTATTAACCTTGGATTTGATTTGAATTTCATCAGTCATTAATTTTTTATTTCATCTACTCTTGATAGATTTCATGGAGTTTGTTTTACGGCGTTTAAGTAGTAATAACATAAGCAATTTGGTATCTGACACTGAACTATGTACCTTATTGAAAACTATGCCTTCAATTTCATCTACAGTTCAATCTTCTATTGTAGTTTCATTATGTTGGCAGAACCTTAAAAAAAAAAAAGGTTTTTGTTGGCTACTAGCCATGGTATTTGTTTGCTTAACTTGTGTTTTAATGCAATGCTAATGAAACTTATAAAATTGTAGTTGTTTGATTACTGAAAAGGTCATTTTACCTAGTAGAAAGAGGTGGTGGTGGTGGAGGTGCAGGTTTTAAAGAAGGACTATGAAGCCAGTGGTGGTAGTGGTATTACAATTAGTGTAACTGGCGGAGGAATATGTATCGGATGGGTGTGATGGGTAGCATAGTAAGTTTTACGTAACGATTTGAGCCTGTAGTATTGGATCGGTGTTATATAATGTAGAATTTATCTTTAACTAGCTTATAGCATCTTATATCGTATTATTGCATATTACTTGGTGTGCATTCAAAAGGCATTAGATATTTTGGAACAAGTTCTGCCTCCTGCTGGAGGTGACAAGTCCATATTCTACTTTATATACGTTTCATTTTGGTTAATGTTTGTGGTTTTCTTTACAATTCTTTTATGGATTGTGTTTTTTCAGTTATTTTTTCACAACATTGTCGTTTATTGGTCTCACATGCACCTTTCCTGATGATAGGTCGTTTGCTGGATTTTAAAAGGAACTCGAGGGGTACAAAGTTGCAGATTGCAAATGATTTCCATTAGGTCATCTTTCAGGTTGCATTTGAGCAAATTTATTAATTTTGTACTGGAGTTGTGGTGGTGGTACTACTGGAGTTGTGGTGTGAGTTGTGGAGAAATAACTGGAGGTGTCACATTAATTTGTGGTGGTGGAATTGCAAAGTGTTGCAACTATTCTATTGAGTTTTGTGATTCTAGGAGGTGTTGGTGGTGGAGGTGCATCTTTTAGAGGAGGATATGGAGCCAATGGTGGTGCTGGAAAAAACTATTCAATGCACTCAAATTCTTTGCTTGCTGGTACACCTTTTTAGATCACTCTCTTGTTGTTTTTAGTTTCAAATTCTATGTCTAGACTGCACATTTATTCACATTACACAAGTAGGATGCATGTGTAACTTCTAGTTACACATGCTATGTGCTTGTGTAACTCTGAATTACACTAGACAGATGCATTAGTATCTTCTAGTTACACATGCCAATTATGAACAAACCTTGTAACCAACAAATTACACATGCCAGTTACACAAGCTTTTATGGATGTGTAACTCTTAGTTACACAAGTCAGGTGCATCTGTAACTCTCAGCACATATTATATGCATGTGTAACTCCTCTTTACACTAGACAGATGCATGTGTAACTCCTAGTTACACATGCTAGGTATCCAATTCATATGCATGTGTAACTGCCAGTTACACATCCTAAGATGGGTTATCATGTGTCTTTTCTGTGATCTTTGTTCTATAATTTTGCCTTACAATTCTCCTATAATTTTTTATTTTTTTTGCTTTTTATTCATCCAACCTAATCCATGGATGTTTATTTCGTTGCAGATATGCAAGCATTTTGGAATGAGGAAGACAAGAAAGAAAGGCAAAACTTCTAGTATAGGTTTCAGTGGCTTATTTCTAGTGTTTTAACTCATTTATTTTGTTCAGTAACAATCGATTACTATAGCTGGTAAACAGAGTTATTATTGTAAATTAATATTAATGCGATAGATATTTTTTTTGTATATTTTTTTTTTCTGTTGTGTAGTTGTTGACTACACATGCCATATGCATGTGTAACTTGTGGATACACTTGTCATATGCATGTGTAACTTCTTATTACACATGTCATATGGATGTGTAACTTTAAGTTACACACTATTGAATACACAACATGAATGTGTAATTTTTATACATGTGTAACTTCCAGTTACACTTGAAATATCAATGTGGTTGGAGGTGGTGGTGATCGGTGGTCGGTCGAAGGTGGTGGTGGTTGGCGGTGGTCGGAGGTGGTGGTTGGTGGTGGTCGGAGGTGGTTGGTGGCGGTGGTGGTCGAAGGTGGTTGTCGGCAGTGGTGGTCGAAGGTGGTTGCCGGTGTCTGTGGTGGTCGGAGGTGGTTGGCGGTGTCAGAGGTGGTTGGAGGTGGTTGGTGGTGGTCGGAGGTGGTGGTGGTCGGAGGTGGTGGTTGGCGGTGGTTGGAACATCATCACATAATATTTTAATAATTTTGGGTCTAAATTTAAATTTTATTTAATTATGGGCTTGACCATATGCATAAGGGTATCAAGGTCTTTTAATAATTTGGGCCTAGATTTAAACTTCTTTTAATTAAGGGTCTCATATTATGGGTTATCCATGGGTTGGGCCTGTAGTTGCAGGAATTCCCACACTACACCCTATTCAAGAATTTATCAATATTTATGACACAATTTGAAGATTAAGGATCTTTTTATTAACATGATCTTAAAAGAATTACAGAAATCAAGAACACAGAACACTTAATAAGATTTTCTCTCTCCTAAAAACTTTCTTATCACTCAAAAATTCATCTCTCTCTCTAGAACTATTCATTCCCTTTATATAGGCATTTACATAGTGGATTACAGCTCATGACAAAATCATTTACAGCTAAGATTCCCTTTAGTTTCGGATCTGGGTTCTTGCGATAAATCGCAGCTAGCACCGCCTTAATCATTCGCAGGTTTTATTGATTCGTCGCGTAAATGTCACACTTTTCTCGTGTTTCGTCGTTTTCATCCGGTATGTCATTCCTTACGTCACTTTGAGATGTATCGCAGAATCGTTGCTTATTTCGCAGAATATTGTTGTGACAATATTCGATCCTACATCTTGCCTCTTCTCATATCTTTTCTCGAAGAAGACAAAGATCATGAGAATTTAAGTTTCTTGATTTGCCGCAACTCCTTGTCTTTTACCCGACAAAATTCCTTATTTTACGTTTTTACCGTTGACACGTGTCAATCCTTATTTCTTTACCGATTAGCCCGGTTACCCATTCTTCATCTATAAATAGATGTCCCACTCGAGGATATGCCTTCTTTCACCTTTTCTCTTTTCCTCAACTTCTTTCTTTTTTTTTGTCTGCAACTTTTTCTTTCCTGTTATCCTTCCTGCTGCTGCTTTAATGGAAACTCAAAGGTACATTCTTATCTTGAATCTTATTTTGTTCATGTTACATCATTTCTATCGCCCGATTTTCTTTATAATCCCCATATTTTGTTATGTTTTTCAGTAACACTACCTCTCAGACCAAGATTACTATCAAAAACCCTAACCCTAAGGGTCCTCAGAAAAAGCGTGTTGGGAAAGCGAAGAGATCTGAGAATGATAAGGTAGTAAGAAACATCCATTTCTTTAAAATAACAATATTATTGCCTCTGTTTCTTATCTACGTTATTATTCGCAGAGTGAAGGGAATATTTTTAGACCTCTTAAGCGTTCTCGTCAAGTTAAAGCTCTTTCAGATGAAGTGGATATTCTTGATTTTTTTCCTGCAGACCCTGTTCCGCCACAAGATAAATCTCCTCCCTCTCCTTGCGCGAATTCCAATATTAACACCCATACTTCTTCTTCATCAATCCCAAGTGAAGTTATTGATGCTAATATTTCCATCTCTAATAATCCCAATATTTTAAAAGTTACGATAGATGAATCTATGATGGTTGGAACTATGATAAATGAATCAGCAGCAAATAAACCTGCGATGAATGATGCCGTGGTGAATGAAACTACGGTAAATGAAACTGCAGTGAATGATGCTGCGGTGAATGAGACTGCGGTAAATGAGACTACAGTAAATGAAGTTGCGGTGAATGATGTTGCGGTAAATGAGACTGTAACTGCGACTAATCAAGTTCCTTTTTCCATTCCTACTATCACGAATGATTCTAATCAAGTTCCTGCAATGAATGATGTTGTCAAAACCTCTTCCTATACTTCTCTTCCTTCTTCCCAGGAAATAGCAATAGGGGTTGAAGCTTCCTTTCAAATATTATCTTAAGTTTTGAACGATGCTATGAAATCCTCTACATATCCTGCGAAACAGGATGTTTATATGATTCTAAGCAAGCATCTCGGATCTTTCGGTTCTTCATCTTCGCTAACTGCTTTAGAAAGTGAAGTTAAAACCTTGAAGGAGAACCTTCAAGCAAAAACTCTAGAATGTGAACTTCTCGATCATAAGCTTCGCAATTCTGAATTGGACTGCGAAAATCTTCGTAGCAGGAATGATGATCTGAAAGGTATAACTTTCTTGCCTCTGATTTTGCCTCGGTAAATCTTTGTTTTCTATGTACTCAATTTTTCTTTATTTATTTGTTGATGCATATTTAGCTTCAAAACATAACCAATTAATGAAGATACTTGAATGGGAAACCATCGCTGATGAAGCCCGTATTGAGAAAGAATCTTGGAAAAATCAATTTGATAGGTTGAATATTCTTCACACATATTCAATTGACGAGATAAATAATCTTAAGAATGAGAATAACCAACTAATTTGCGAACGATATCGCCTAAGTAATGAAGCCACTCAAGTTTTATATTCGCTAAATCAAACTAATTTGAAGGTGGAATCTTTATCAGATGAAAACAAAACTTTGTCTCAAGAGAAACGTAGTTTTGTGAATAAAACAATGGTTTATTCGCAGCAATTAGGCAATCTTCAAAGGTTGTGTGACAGCCAAGAGCAATCTCTTCGTGTATTGAAAGATGACATTAAAAAGATAACCGAATCTTCTGTTGCTGAACAAGAGATACTTATAAAAGGTAGATTAGCTCTAAGCGTAAAAGTCAACAATCTCAAAGATGACTATGCTCAACTGAAGAAATCACATTCCTCCTTAAAAGAAGAAAATGCTTATTTTTTTTCTAAAGAGAAAAGTATAAAATCTCGTTTGAAAGGTAAAGTTGGTGATACTTTTGATGATACCATGAATCAATGGAAGAGTTTCTTCCTTAACATAATTCAAACTTTATCCTCGCAAAAGAAAGGTAGTCATTTTGACTGCCTCATCTATTAAATTTTTCATTGTATTTTCCCATCTTATTTCTTGCGAGAATTCCGTCTAATATGCAACTTTTCTTCCGCAGAATCTGAGAAGCATCTTCAAGCTTCTATCTCTGATCTTTCTACAAAGTTGGCTAAACTTCGCAAAAAGAATACCATGCTTTCTAATTCTCGCAACAGAGCACTGGGAATATTTGACTACCTTGAATACTTCAAGGATATAGAGATCAAAAACCGGGAAAATAATTGCCTCCGCAAGGCTCATTTAGGCTCTGAGGTTATCGTTAACAATGTTATATTCTCTCATTCTTTACCTCCTATAAAGATCAAACCCTTGGAGATAAATGATAATGAAGTTCCTCGTCTCATTGATGAAGATCTAAATTATTAAAGTGATGAAGAAGATTTTTCCGAAGATGAACAAAACCCAACTAAATAAATAGAAGAAGAAGAAAACCTTCCCAATGAAGCAGAAGAACGAAATCCTCCTCAAAAGGCAATCGCTAGTGATGGAGAAATAGAAAAACAAGAAAACCCTCATAATGAAGCAGAAGAACAAAATCCTCTTCAAAAATCAATCGCTGGTGATGGAGAAACTCAAACTGAAAAAGATATTGCTGATGAAGATGATAGTAACAAACAAGAATGATGAAATTAAATAAGAATACTCTTTTGAAGTTTTAAATCTTGTTTTATCATGTCTTCCTGCGAAATATCTTATTCTTTTCCCTGTCCTGCGAATTATTGTAATTTCTGAATCTTTCTTCTTCCCCCAAAGATTTCTTTGCGAAATATTGCAATTTTTGTAACTCAATCATCTTCTTCTGATTATATATTTTTATTAACCCGAATCTCCTATCGCAAATTCTTGTAACTTGATTGTCTTCTTTTTATTATCTTTATTCTTCTCAAGGAAGATAATGAAATATTGTTTTATAATCCCCATATTTGCCCCTCATAATCTTCCTTGTGAAGTACGAATATATTACCATTGTAAGAAATCCTAAACTTGCCTCTTGTTGTTAAGTCTGCAATATGATAAATGAAGTATCACAAATAATTCTGCGAAAAATCTGTTATATGCTTCGCAGATATAACCTCTTTTGTGGTCTTATTTCGCCTTCCTAGTTAAAGGTCTTATTATGCCACTTTTATGCGACAAGATCGCAGGACATTCTTACTTTCACATGTAATAATCCATTGATCTTGCCTTATCATTTATTTTGATCTCTGCGAAAATATGATAAGTCTAAGCCGTCTTGTGAGATTAATATCTTTTTGCTTTTTAAGGCTTATGACATTGCCGTCTTTGCGATGAATTCGCAGGACGTTTTTGCGATTTATATCCTCTTATCATTGATTTCATTTATCTCATCTTTTGATCTTATCGCAAAAACCCATTGATCTCATCTTAACATTTCTTTTTAGGATTTTTGGCCTGTCATGCGGCAATATGACGGGCCTAAATATTCTTGCGAATATAAAGTCCCATGACATTGCTGTTTGTGTCACGCGACAATATGACGGGCCTAAATATTCTTGCTAATAGAAAGTCCCATGACATTGCCGTCTTTTTTGATACACAGCTCCCTAATGGAGGGTATCTCCCATATCTCTCCCCCTGGTTGCCCCTTCAAGGAGACGTACTTCTGCCAAACAAGACTAGATCCTCCCATTCGGTTCTAGAAACAACCAGTTTTTTTCGTAGTCTCTTATCCTTTATGCCTATATGGCTTATAGTTACGAGACTACACCCTAGTGGGGTTTTCTTCGGGCCGAACACATCGTAAGCCAAGACTTGCCATGGATGGGCAGGGTAGGTTCATCCGTCCCGGGCACCCACAGCTCAACCGTGTACCTCGGCGCCTTGATCATACTTTGCATTCCTTAGGAAAAATTCTCGGGCGCCCAACCAGGGTATAACCTTATATAGTTGGGAATCCAAGTTATCTCTCCCGGATGGATTTTGTATAATCCCAAATCTCCATGACTAGGTTCCAGCAGCAATATAGCTTTTCCCATATCCATGCAAAGAGATACCCCCCTTATGACATACTTTAAGGACATTGCCTCTTACGGAATAGAATACGCGAACTAGGGTGTACGCCACAAAGGTTCGTCCCATTCTTATATGTTTTTAGGCGATTTGCGACCGTCTTATGCATTTGCATTAAAATTCTTAATTATCTCGCAAATTATTGCGAAAAATTGCTATGTATTTAGCCGACTTTATTCTTGTGAACATCTCTTTTATTCTCTCGCAATTGGTTGCGTATAATCCAGTCATCCTAGTTTTTCAAACCTTTTATTGATAATATTTTCTTAGATATTGTCTATTCCATGGTCTGCCAAATCTTTGACCCAAGTCTCTTCCTTCTGGATCCATTAGCTTATATGCTCCAGTTCCAATTATTTCTTTGATGATATATGGCCCGTCCCATTTTTTCGCTAATTTTCCTCCATTTTCTCGCTGATATTCTGGTGTTTCTCGCAGAACTAGATCTCCAACTTGGAACTCACATTTCTTGACTCGCTTATTATATTCACGAGCTAATCTGCGATGGTAGTTCTCCATATGTTGTAATGTTTTTTCTCTCTTTTCTTCTACTTCATCAAGTTTGTCTAGAATCATACTAGCACTAAGATTATTTTCCCAAGCTTCTCTTTTTGTCGTAGGAATAGCAACTTCTGTTGGTAATACTGCCTCAACTCCATATGTTAAACAAAAAGGTAATACCCCAGTTGCTTCTCTTCGTGTTGTATTATAAGCCCAAACTGCATTATGGACTTGTTGACACCATGTTCTATGATGCCCTTCTAATTTGTTCTTGAGGATATCTGCGATTGTTTTGTTAGTTGCCTCAGCTTGACCATTAGCTTGTGGGTATAAAGGAGTCGATTTTCCGCATTTTATCTTGAATGCATTAAGTAACATCTCTATATTTTGTCCTTCAAATTGTTTTCCATTATCTGCCACCAACTGCGCAGGAATTCCGAATCTGCAAATGATGTTTTCAAATATAAATGTAAAAATGTCCTTATCACTAATATGCTGTACTGCTTTAACTTCTGCCCATTTTGTGAAGTAATCTGTTGCGACAATTAAATATCTCTTTTGCCCTATTCCTGGTACAAATGGTCCCACAATATCTAAACCCCACTTTCCAAATGGCCAAACATTTTTTGAGGATGTTAATGTTTCACCGGGTGCATGTATTCTTTTTGCAAATCGCTGACATTCTTCGCAACTTATTGATAAATTCTTTGCATCTTCATGCATATATGGCCAGTAATAACCTTGCATTTTAGTTCTGTATGCTAAAGATCTTCCGCCGCTGTGATTACCAAAGATCCCCACTATGTAACATTTTTAATATTTGTTTTCCTTCTTCTTGTGTCAAACATCTGAGGGAAGGCCCATTTAAAGATTTTCGATACAATATCCCATCTCTTAATTCATAATTTGTTGCTCTACTTTTTAATTTATGTGCTTCCAATCTGTTTCTTGGTACCTCTCCCCTTGCTAGATATGCGTGAATTTCCACACGCCAATCTCCGATAATTCTACTTGATTCTTTGCCATTGTTTTCTACTATCATTGCCTCGGCCTCCTCTTCCTCTTCTTTATTAATTGAAGGTGCTATGAGTGTTTGTATTTTTATATTTCTCGCGGTCGGATCTACCATCATACTTGATATAAACGCAAAAGCATCTGCGAGTCTATTATCTCTTCTTGAAATATGCCTCCATTTGGGTTTTGGAATTTTCGCAGATAATTCTTCTACAAGTTTCTTATATTTTTTCAAAGATATATCATTAGTTGAATATTCCCCTTCAATTTGGTGAATAATCAATTGCGAATCACTGGTAATTCTTGCATTTTCCACCTTCATCTCTATCGCAAATCTTAGAGCATGTACTACAACCTCATACTCTGTCTCATTATTAGTAGATTCAAATTCTAGTCGGAATGCAAATGCCATCTTTGCACCTTCTGGTGAAATAAAAACGGCTCCCACTCCATTTCCTTCTCCGTTGGATGACCCATCTACCAATATCTCCCACCTATTTGGTTATGTTAAAAGATCTCTAGGATCCCCATATTCTTCTTCTATATCCATCATGTCTTCTACAGCTTCATCATCCTCCAAAGGAAATTCTGCGAGAAAATCTGCGACAATTTGAGATTTTGGCGAGGATAAAATTGCATATTGGATCTCAAAATGCCCCACTTGTGCGTTCCATCTTTCAACTCTGCCTGATCTTTTTGAATTTTTCATTACTGATTCAATTGGTACTTTTGTTAGTACTTTGATTTTATGCGCTTGGAAATATATGCGAAGTTTAGATGCTTCATAAACTAACGCCAGAATTAGCTTTTCAATCTTTGAATAGTTTTTCTCCAAGCATTGAATGTTTTGCTGATGTAGTAAGTTGGTTTTTCAACTCCTACGTCATTTCGCAAAAGTACTGTGCTTAAAGCATGTTGAGTTGTCGCAAGGTACATTAGCAATTCTTCTCCTGGTTCAGCCTTCTGTAAAATGGATATGTTCATCAAATATTCCTTAATTCCTTGAAAAGCTTTCTCACATTCATCTGTCCATTTAAACTTTGTTCCCTTCTTTAGTATGTTGAAGAAATGTTTGCATTTATCTGATGATCGCGAAATAAATCTTCCTAGTGAGGCTAAAAGTCCATTCAATTTTTTCACATCTTTTACTGTTGCTAGAGATGGCATATGCCGAACTGCTTGCACCTTTTCAGGATCAACTTGTATTCCTTCTTTTGATACAATATATCCCAAGAACTTCCCAGATGATACTCCGAAAGTACATTTCTCAAGATTTACTTTGATATTAAAAAGCCGCATCTGATCAAAAAATTCCCTTAAATCCTGCACATGATTTTTAGCTTCTTTGCTTTTTACCAACATATCGTCTACATATACCTCTAAAGTTTTATGTATCCATTTTGCGAACACCTTTTCCACCATTCTTTGGTAAGTTGCTCCTGCATTTCGTAACCCAAAAGGCATCTTTGTGTAGCAATATAATCCTCTGGGATCAAAGAATGCAGTATGTTCTTGATCTTCTTCCGCAAGTGGGATTTGATTATAGCCCTTGTATCCATCTAACGAAGATATTCGATTATTTCTGCTGGCATTCCACTAGTCATGGATATCCAGCAAGGAAAACTATCTTTGGGACATGATTTATTTAGATCAGTAAAATCAATACAAATTCTTATCCCCTTATTTTTCTTGGGAACTACTACCATGTTGGCGATCCATTCTGGATATTTTGCTTGCCTTATAATTCCTGCGTCAAGCATCTTTTGCAATTCTTCTTCTATCTTGGCATGATAAGTGGTCGCAATATTTCTTATTCTTTGTTTGAATGGTCTCACATTTTTGTTAATCTCCAATCTATGGCACGCAATATATGGATCTATTCCAGGCATCTCATCCATATTCCACGCAAAAATATCTCCGTATTATCGCAGAAGGTTTACCGTTTGTTCTTCTTCCTCCACATCCATCTTAGTTCCAATTTTCAGCATTTTTGGGTCTTCTTCACTTCCAATATTTACTTCTTTTGTTAGTTCTGCTGCGGTATAACTGGTTTGATGTTCTCCCATTGGTGTTGGTGTTTTTATTACCTCCGCTGGTTCATCACTTTCTTGCGATACATCGTCAAATATTCCTTTTCCTTCTTCTGATCTTATCATGTAAATCTTGAATTCTTCTTATTTCTTTTATTCTCTCCTCATTTTTCTGCGTTGTTTTCGCAACTGAATTTGATTTTCACAATTCTTTACTTCATTTTGGAAACACAACGCTGCATAATCTGCATCTCCTATAATCTCGTCAATTCCGCTAGGCATAGGAAATTTTATGCACTGATGTAGAGTTGATGATACATCCTTGATTGCATGTATCCATGGTCTTCCCAATAGCATATTATATGGTGATTTCACATCCACCACGCACAAAGTTATCTGTATCTCTATTTACCCCAGCGGAATTCGCACTACAATTTCACCTTTAGGTTTTGTTAGAGATTTTCCAAATCCATGAATATGATATGTTGGACTAAGCATTTATTCATCCTTGTATCCCATTTTCTTGAATGTGTGGTAAAACATTATATCCACAGAACTTCCTGCATCCACCAGAGTCCTATTCACAACCCACTCTTCTGTAGATCTTATTGATTTCTCTTTTCTTGTTGGTACAACGATAATCGTGATCACCAATGGAGATGTATGACTTAAATTCTCTTTTGGAATTTCTGCTGCCGTGAATGTGATCTTCTGTTTTTCCCAATGTTTTAACGGTGATGCCTCATCTACCGTCATGATTTTCTTTCCTTCAAAATCTCGCTTGTGTATCCTTCCTCTAATATCTTCATGGAACTTATTTATCATCATCTTTGTTATTACATCACACTCCAATTTCTTTTGATTATCTTTGACTTCAACCATCTTTTCTTCCACCAATTTTCTTGATATTCTTCTGACTCTTGAATAATTTCTTTCTTTTACCTAACTTTTGCTATGATTTTCAACTATTCATCCCTGTTTCTGGGCGCCAAAATGTAGTTGCAGGAATTCCCACACTACACCCTATTCAAGAATTTATCAATATTTATGACACAATTTGAAGATTAAGGATCTTTTTATTAACATGATCTTAAAAGAATTACAGAAATCAAGAACACAGAACACTTAATAAGATTTTCTCTCTCCTAAAAACTTTCTTACCACTCAAAAATTCATCTCTCTCTCTGGAACTATTCATTCCCTTTATATAGGCATTTACATAGTGGATTACAGCTCATGACAACTCATTTACAGCTAAGATTCTCTTTAGTTTAGGATCTGGGTTCTTGCGATAAATCGTAGTTAGCACCGCCTTAATCATTCACAGGTTTTATTGATTCGTCGCAGAAATGTCACACTTTTCTCATGTTTCTGTCGTTTTCATCTGGTATGTCATTCCTTACGTCACTTTGAGATGTATCGCAGAACTGTTGCTTATTCCTCAGGAACATTGTTGTGACAATATTATGATCCTACAGGGCCTTAGCCTAATTTTCCCAAAAAAATAATCACAGTAAAAGGCCATTTTTCTGCGCTTTGGACGCTCTAGTCTTCCCCTCCCAAGCCCAGTATTCTCTAGTCTGAAAATCTCTCGGTTAGAAAGTTTGTTCCGGACTCTGGACGAGTTAGTCCAAACTGGGTCGATTCAAAATTTCCTAGTATTAAAATTACCCATTCTTTCATAGTTACGTATATGAACGAGTTTTTTTAGATATACTGAACTAGAAGAGATTAAGAGAGAGAGAGAGAGAGAGTGAGAGTGATTTTGTTGAAATAAGTCGTTTCTTCATCAGATTTCGATTTTGTTTATTTCATCGATTTTTGTTTATTAGATTTTTTTCAACGCCTGATATGAAATCGATTTGGTGGTTCATCTTTTAGATTTTTTTTTTTTTGAATACATGATATGAAATCGATTTGGTGTTTCATCTTTTCGATTTCTATTTTTGATTTGGATTTTGTTATTTGTTGGGTTTTGATGTTCATACAACTCTTTTGATTTAGGTTTTTTTACTAGCCCTTAATCTGTGCCGTAAACGGCACGGGCCTTGATGTTTGTTCATTTTTAATATCGTATAAAATGTGTCTCGAATATTTATCAACTCTTTCTGGTCAAATATAGGTTAGATCTGGCTTGGTCATATACATTGTAGGGATATTCTATGTTTTGTTTTCTCTATTATATCTGGTAAACAACTAATGTTGTTACCACATCCATTAAATCATAAATCCTTTCCAAAGCTATACGCGTTATCTCCATATAAAATTCAGAAAAAATATATACTACAAATAATTTTAAAGGGAGTATGTGCGCGTTTAATATATTAAATTACAAAAATGAGTTCACCTCTGTGATTCTTTATTTCCTACCCCCATTTCCGGTTTAAAAGAACTGTATTTTCTTGGACCTTTTTTTTTTTTACTTATTGGAATATATGATATTGAAATTTTACTTCTGGAAATACATCTCTTGATTTGTAAGACCATATATATACTCATATGTTGCAAAGTGGCAGCCGTTTTCCGTAACCAATGCATGGCTTTTTTATGGTCGAAGAGTATGCGGCTTAATCACAATATATATTGTTTTGGAGAGAATGAAATATCAAAACTTTCTAATATGTAATTGGGGAGGCAAGATCTAAGTTCCCTTATTGTCATGCATATTTCAATGATTGAGTACATATTTTTTGTTACTGAGATGATTTGTAAAACCATGTACTAACCTTGCAAAGTCGCTAATACAATCCTGTCATCTCTTACACCTGACAATATGTACCCATTGTTGCCTCTATAATCGTCAACCTCTTTGGTTGGCATAAGGCATAAAAATCTTTTGTCTTTTCAATGTGGAGCAGTATGGTGACCAATTGGTGTGGTCTCGCTTTTTTTAATTTATACTACCGGGTATTTCTATACACTCAGAAAGAACAAATTATTAGGCCGACCGAGCGACGCGAGGGAGGACTCTATATATGGTGACTTTGTATCAATGTGAAGCATGACTTTTTTTTTCTTCAAATTGACACAAAAAGATTGGATTTGGGTGGTTCGGTGTCATACCCTGGAAATTTCCAAATTGTCCCTCCCTTTTAGTCCAATTACTATAACTCCTTATGTATCCTATTTTTTATGGGTATAGTTGGTAACCAAACTTTAATATAACATATCTAAAAATCCGTGCCTTGGAATGTTATAAATTTTATCTCGTTGGAAAGGTTATAAAAAAATATACGCAATGAGTATAAACAACAATATAAAATTTAGAGTTTTTACGAAAAGTTCGGAGGAATTTATCATTTTAGGCACAATTTTCGAAAATCAAATGTATATCCATTATGCAAACCACCACAAAGGATACATAATACTTTATGTAGCCATATTTTAGTTTATGCATCAACTTATTTTCCGTTGTAACTAATAAAATGATGTACTCCCTCCGTTTTAAGAAAAGTGATACTTTCACTTTAGGCATAATTTTCGAAAATTGAATGCATAATCATTATGCAAACCACCACAAAGAATGCATTACACATTATGCAGCCATATTTTGGTTTATGCATCGGGTAATTTTATGTGTCAGGAAAAGTAATATTTTCCCGTCGTATCAGGAGAAATGATATTTTCGATCGGCCGTTCCTCCGTGGCAACGATCATCTAGAACACGGACGGTCATTATAATGGCGTTGTTTGATTTTTCATTCTTTATCGCATATCAATCCAGAGAGTTGCTATCAATAAGAGGATTAGAACATGGAGACGTTATAACTTATTCAATAAAATCGAACAATTGTAGAGTAAAACACAAAAGTCGGGGTGCATTATCGAAACCATAACATTTGCTGGCGTCTTTGATTTTTTCTTTTTCTTCCAAAAGTGCAACCTTATTGATATTTTTTTCCAAAAGTGAAATCATCTGCTTAGTAAGTTGAAATACGTTAGCTTGGTGACGCAAGTGTCAGAAAATTTCTTTCAGAACCACTATAACAAAATTAACATTCCAAATTTGGGATTTAGATCAAAATTGGGAACATAAATTAGATTATCATATCAGAACGGTTACACATGGGATAAATCATATTACTTTAGATCATGACCAAAGGGACTAATACGAAAATGCAAAATAAAAAAAAAAAAAAAAAAAAAAAAAAATTACTCGTCAACAAAATGCAGTAAGGGAAACACTCTAAAAAAAATTAAAAAAAATACTGACATACAAAGAAACATGATATACTATTCCCAGGTATTGTTTTATTTGGTGCAAGGTTTCATAATGCTCAATCTTCGGCAATGGTAGATGTCGAGAAACCTTTGGGCATCTTCTAAAGGCAGGGTTTCATGTGAGGTGGATCATTATCAACCACATTCTCATCTTCAATGCGAATAATTCCGGTATCCTGGGCAGATATGGTTGGAGTTGGTGCTGCAGGGAGCGAAGGAAGCTTTTCTACAGTTAATCTTGAGGTATCAAGATTTCTATGATAGAGGATTTTGGGTGCCTGTACAAAACGATTAAGCACCAACGGTGACTCATCCATCTCCCTAAAACCTAACGCACACGTGCACAAAAAGGATGTGGTCTGGATAACTTTATCTTTCCCTCGGACAAATCTGGACCACCACTAACACAGGCAAAGCTAGATTTCAATATAAAAGAGAATATAACAACAACAAAAAATATAAAAAAAATAATTCAAGATTTAAGTTTGTTCAACCTGGGCTTTATATATGACCTTTGTTATTAAAAATTAAAAGCACGCCTAGTTGCGTGGGGGTGGCAACAGTATGACAGCCCGAAAATTAAAAATAATAGAGTGCATCAAAAAACAAACGAATGCAACATATACGATAATTAAAACCATGCACGAAAATTCACAACACTACTTACGCCATTCTCAACCACAAATACTTGACATTTTCTTACTCAAAATCTTCGATCTTAAATTCTAGATCCTTAATCTCAAATTATTTATTTATTGAGATACAAATTTAATAATTTAGTTAAGGAAAAAATTCTGATAAAAAAATTAATAGATCATTTATTATAAGCAATTAGTGAAAAAACATTATTATGAGAAATTAATAAATCATATATTGTCAACAATTATTGTGAAACACTAATTAGTTAGACATTTATCATATTGATCATTTATTATATTAGATTTTCCCTTAATGGGTCATTAAATGATAATTTTATGGGAGAAACTACAACCATAAATTTATGTATTGGGAGAAACTACAACCATAAATTTTATGTGACAAATGGATGGCATGTCTTGTGAGTATGGATAATAAATTTTGTTAGATTTCTGCAGAGGTGTACATATTTTTACACTAGTGTGCTCTGTATTGATTTGTTTTAAGTTTATTTTTTATTTTAAGATTATGGGAATCATGTTTGGGGCGTACATATTTTTACACCTGTTGATTGTTAATGTGCACATAGTTGTACACATGTTGATTATTAATGTGCACATAGTTTCACACATACTGATTATTAATATATACATATTTGTACACATGTTGATTGTTAATGTCTACATAGTTGGTTGTATGTATTAAATTTAGAGACTCATAAGCTCAAAATGGTAGAACACTCAATCCTATCATAAGGTTTGAGGAGGTTGATGGTTTAAATCCATCTGAGTTTCAATATTATGTTTATTCAATAAGAATAACATTATTCGTGCTTAGGTAGTCGATTCAAGTTGTATGTGTGTCCAAACTGGTGCACCTTGTTTTGTCTCATGAATATATAACCTATTTTATGGGTATTGGGCATGAATACTGGATTTTCTGGATTTTATAAATGTATAGATAGTTATACACCATTGTCTTGTCTCATGAAAATATGGATGTTTTGTTAGAATATATGTTGGATTTTCTGTATTTTTCTAGATGTATACATAGATGTACACCATTGTCCCATCGTATGTATATATTGCATGTTCTGTGAGTTTTCCTCAGAAGCCAGGTCCGACTATCTGTTATCTTGATAGTCCGTGTATCTCGTTCTTGATGTTTTGTTCTTTAGGTTTTCGTAATCTCTTGCAAGCAAGATAGATAGTAATCGCAAAGTTCTCTTCGTCTCAGACTTTGTGATTCCCCAAGATAGAAATCTGAAAACTATTCTTAATTGATAAGTTGAAGGTTGTTCTTAAGAGGTGGGAAAAAAATTCAGACTTCTCATCTAAGTGAGTGTAAATGTTCCGAATTTGTGAGGTTTTCTAGCTTTATTTATTGCAAATAAATTTCTAAGCCTTGATCTTTGATCTAAAGGGAAATCAAATAGGCTTATTTGTTAGAGGAAAATTAGTATCAAAAGTCTTCACTTAGGTTGAAGCAACTCTAAGGATTTAAAGGACGTCGTCTAAGGAAATCACAAGGAGTGTGATTGTAATTGAATCCCTTGGAGGGTAGATTCAGTCTCAACCATATTCCAGTCCGAAGTCCGATAGTAGCTAGTGTCTAGAGCAGCTTAATACTATTAAGTATTTAAATTTGTACGAGGTTCAGGGGTTTTCTACGGTTGCGGTTTCCTTGTTAACAAGACTTCTGATGTCTTGTGTTTTTCCCATTTTCCGCTTTTACGCTTTATATCGTTTATCTTTATAATGCGATTTACACAAGTAGTACGTACTCAATATTAGTAGATACTGTTAGAGCACTTCTCTGTCGAACTCGCAAGCATAGGTATCTCAAGCTTGTTTGTCAAGTTTAGTTGATCAAAACTATATGCTTGATTTCTAGTCTACTTATAGCTATGTCTCGGATTATGATATAATGTGTAGTTGAGCTTTAAACTTCATGGCATTTACCAATTGAAGACGAAGATCTACCGAGGAGAGCTTGGAGGAACATCATCAATAAAAGGTATGTGGAGACTAAAACTTATCTACCACTTAGAAGTTTATTCTATTTTATCTTCTAATGAGACAAAGTCGTATAGCTATATAGTTTTTTATATTATACACATTTGATATTTTGAGCTGAGTTTATCTCGCTTATCTATTTCTCAAAATATGTGCTGGAAGCTTTTTTCTTTAACTATGTTCATCATATTCTTGACGAGTTTAGTTGGAAACAATCTACTTGTTGGAAACTAAATGTAAAGTCAAAAGATGATCATGTAAAAATTGCCTTGAAACATCTTACATAATTTGTGTAAGACAATCATTTGATGTCGACTTGGAAAGTTTCGTATTGATCATTTGATCAATTGAAAATTACTTGAATCTAATGGTTTGTGTGAGACAACCATTTTCATATTCTAAGGATGTTTCGATAATTGAAATGGGAATTTAGGACAATTACCTATGTATGGATATAACATGGTATGCATACCTAAATAGCGATCTGTATTGTTATAATTCAGGTCAGGGAACGTTGTTTGCGTACCTAGTATGTGAACGGTTTTACCTGTGGAGGTCCAGTAACCTAGTTTGCGTACCTAGTATGCGAACGGTTTCACCTGAGTTAGGTCCGGGTTGGCTGTTTGCGAATCGGGTTTGCGAATGGCTTGTCAGGCCAAGGTCCGGAGTTGCTGTTCGCGTACCTGGTTGATGAACACAATGGTCAAGTTCTAAAATCGTTCATGTATGATTCTCATACTCATGAACTAAAACATTTATGAATTAAGGAATGCAATCTCTGCAAACCGTGGCTTAATGTTCATGAATTGATTCTTGCATAAGTACTTTGTATGATTATGAATCAATCCGATTTTGTTTCAATTTTTTCATATATATTTCTATGAGATAGTGAAAAATTGAACAACTCTATTTGAAGAACAATTAGATTAATTTAATTATCTTTCATAATTGATTGATCATCACATTTGATCTAGAAGTTTTAGATGAATATGGTTAAGTTAAAAGTGTTCATATGTATAACTTTGGTTAACTGTTATTGAGCCAACTCAATATACATGTTTAGGTACGGTTACCCATATCTAAATGAAGGTATATTTTATTTGTGTGTAACAAGCTAAGACCTTCTAACGGTGGAGATTAATTGCTGAATTTCTAAGTAGACTTGTCTTGAATCTTAAATCAGGATTTCATCTAACGATGAATATTGAATGCTTTGTTACTAAGCTATCTTATTATTGATTGTAATCAACCCTGATTTTAAAGACTATATAAGGGAGAACTCCAGTAAATGTAAAACCTAATCCCGACACTTTCCTGTGTCCTAGTTGCAAACTAGAGTCGATTTTCATTTAACCTAGGTTTTTCCAAAACCATATTAGGTTAACGACTTGAAGACTTCATTTGGGATTCGTGAAGCCAGATCCAACTATTTTATTTGTAGTTGCGTATTCTGATCTAACTTGTTCTATGGCGTTGAGTACTATCTTTTCTAAGATTTTCTCGAGATTTATCTCCGATAGGTAAGATATAAAAAGTAATCATAACAGTTCTTCGTCTCGGACTCTTATGATTTTGGAATAAATTTTTATGTTAATCAGTTGGGTCATTGTGAGGTGATTGTTATTTCTAAGCTGCTCTTCGGGAGTATAAGACCGGAGTATCAATTGGTTCATGTTCACCTTGATTTATCAAAATACGGAACAAAAACCGAATAAAGAAAAGACATATCCGTGGGAGACAGATTTCTTTATAAGTCTTCTACTTTGGGTCGTAGAAACTCTTAGTTGTGGGAGAGATCATATAAGGAAATCAAGTGCGCAGAATCTGGTGTAGTTCTCGAGGCGTAAGGAACGCGACTATACCTTAATCGGTGTGAGACTTGGTTAGGTCTCAACCACATTCCAGTCCTAACTTGTAGTAGGCTAGTGTCTGCAGTGGCTTAATATAGTGTGGTGTTCAAAGCTGGACTAAGTCCCAGGTTTTTTCTACATTTGTGGTTTCCTCACTAACAAAATTTCTCGTGTCTGTGTTATTTATTTTTCGTATTATATTTGTTTATATAATTGAAATATCACAGGTTGTGCGTAGTTCAATCAGTTGATAAATCCGACCTTGTTTGTTGGATATAACTTGATTGACACTTGGGCACTGGTCTTTGGTACCGTCCAAGTTATTTATCATATCAATCAGGCTCATAGATTTATATCTATTTGATTTGTTGATTGTATTTATAAATTGAGATAAAGCTCTTTGATATCTTTCTTGATTGAGATCACTTTTAAGTTGGTGCTCTCGGAATTATATTGGAGTTTAGTCCATAGAGATTTCCGAACGAATTATTGGGTGTTGTTGTTATACCCCCGCTTTTTTGGATACATCCATATAATTTTGATCGATCACGAGAATTATTTCTTATATAATTCGTATCTTGAAAGATGGATAACAAGTTTATTACTTAGAATAATTCCGATTTGGTTATTTGGGTACGACTAGATTGATCTTGGATATTAATTTTTGAGATCGTCGAATTATTCTTCTTAATAATTAGGTCCAAGGACTCCATAGACTATAAGTACTGATTGAGAACAAATAAAGATAAAAACTCTACATACATATTATCAAGGATCATTAAGTTGGTATGCTTTCAATTGTATCAGGTTTTGTCCATACAGGTTGTTGAACGAAAAAGTTGGTGGTGCACTTGGTACCCTTTCCTTTTCATTAAATGATTATTTGATTTCTCAACTCGCTATTTCCTTTACTAATATGGATTGAAAAGACGAGGGTACCCAAATATACCTCAATCTAAAACTTTTCCACCTATAAGTCCTCTTACCAAAAGTGATTGACTATGGACTGAGTCGAGACAATACAACGAATTGGTATTCACACTTTGTGTGATCGTCTATGGATACGAGATCGAGATAATACAACAAACAAAGTGTTATTACTTGATAATAGGTTCGGACTTGACCAAACTATATAGGATCACTATCAAGTAATACGAAGTTAACGTTTGTGTAATTTACTTTAAACTATAATAACAACAATTATAATTACGGAAAACAAAAGTAAATGAGACAGCAAGATTTTGTTTACGAGGAAACCACATATGCAGAAAAACCCCGGGACCTAGTCCAGAATTGAATACTCTCATAATTAAGACGCTATACAAAATCACACCAACTTCGTATAGTTGAGACCAAGCAACTAAACCTATAGTTCACCTAGTTTCTTCAGTATCCCTGGGCTTCCCATATTCAATAAGTGCACGCACTAGAACAATTCCTTTAGTTTGCATTCCAAACAGTAAAGGAACAACAAATCTGTTCGGTTAAAACTCTATTCAATCTCAGTGATATGAATTAGACAAAGGCTCTTTTGTTTAATCCAATAAACCCCTTTATCGGGTTTAGATCTATCTATTCAAAAACTACCAAAGTAGCACAGATTAGATTTTGCAGTCAATAATAGGATTTACCAAGATACTAAATACTGATGCCGATCTACGCAACTAATTAATCAAATCTGTCAAAGATAAACCGATTATAGTTGGATCCCAGCCGATCAAGTTTTGTGCGCACCAAAGATTATGAAACCCAATAAGAAATCTTATTTGTCTTCAAATCTTCTTAAATCTTCAATAAACACCTGCACACCACAACCTAAATCTCTTGTGAACAATCACACACAGAACGAAGTATGTAACAATGGATTATCACAAGATGTCTTTAGATCTACAAACAGTTCTAAAGATCCCGTCGACACTTCAATCTAGTTTGAGTGAATCTTATATCAGAAGAGAAGATTCTCAAGAATAAACAAACTAGGTGTAATCAAAGTTCAACAACCGTTAGTCAATCAAATCAAATCAAAAACTAATAATACTACAATTATCTAGTTTCCCACAAATGGTACTCGTAGAGCTTCTTGATCCCACGAAATTCTTTAAATGAGCGGTCGTAAGAAATTTCGCCTAATTAGGGTACTTTCCTCTCTGAATATACGACTCCACTAGTAATAACATAATAAGGTAGTTTTGCTGGCTCTTAGGATAGTTTGCTCGAAATGAAAATTTGGGTATTTATAGACCAAGGAATTTCCAAAACCGAATATTCTCAAGATATGAAATATATTTCCTAATCTGTTTTCATAATTCCTAGATATGTTGTGTCCAAAAATAACATAAATCATACTAGAAAATCTCCAATTAGTAAATGCACATTACCAATTTTTATTTTCCAGAGATATGCATTTTAATTGCGGGTAATTAAAAGCATATAAATTTAACAACCTTAATTAAAAGATTCTCAACTTATTTCTGTATGTGATCTCCTTTAGTTATTAAGGAATATTTTTGAACAATAAAATATAAGAGTTACTGAACATGTTCAAAGTATGTCGACATCTTATTTCTTTGTAAATCCTTTTTCATATTTACAATCTTGGAACCGATTATACCACACTTCCAAACAAGTTTAGAATTGGTTCTTCTGATTTCCAAGAACTATGTGATTGATCAAATATCAATACACTAATCATGGGTTTACGGTTATACCAAACACAAGTATCGGTTCTACCTCAATATGGTTACTGGACCGGTTATACCAGTTACCAGGATTGGTTACATCAATAACCAGGACCGGTTCCATATTCTCATGGTATTACTTGTGATCGGTCACACCATTTATCAGGATCGGTTACACAAATTACCAGGACCGGTTACACCAATTACAAGGATCAATTACACACTCTTTTGTGATCGGTCACACCAATTACTAGGATCGGTTACACAAATTACTAGGATCGGTCATACCAATTACAAATATCGATCATACTATCTTATGTAATTACTTAGGATCGGTTACACTAATAAAATTCATACCAATACATAAGTCAGGCATTATGACTAGTTTTACCAAGATACATAACAAGTTATGATCGGTTCTACTAACTCATACATATTGGTAATCCAAAGATATGCAATGAATAACAATAACAATAAGCCTAGAGATTTCCCTTTCGATTCATAAAACAAGTTCATGAATGTACTTCCTTTAAAAGAATGTAAACATTATTTCCTAATACAAAATCTTCACCCATACCCATACCCATACACATAATCACAATAGCATTCATACGATTATGTCGATGCCTTATATACGAAGTTCAAAAGATAAGCGTTATAATTTGTATTTTAATTCCTTCACACTATGTCTACTAGAGTATACTCATTCACAGCTTCGTAGTTATGTTTTCAATATAGCACGACTTCAAAGATACGTTGGGAATGAAACAGTTCAAGTCAAAATATTACTAAGCTCAAGAGGAAGGATGATGTCGTCGATGTAGCTTGTTACTTTTTCAAATTCTTCAAGTATTCGAGTAACACTTGTATGTCTCATTATCCTAATATTTATAGACTAACCTATACGAAGTTGTCTCTAGTACATAATCAAGCGACTCTTAAATTGAGTTTTGATTCACTAAAATATGATAACCAAACTTGACATACCAACGCTTGGTGGGTTCAACCGAGCTATGCTCTAACAATTTACCTGATGAAGGATCTCAAGAAAGAAAGTTACTCCATATATTAGGGGGAGAAGAGACAGAGGATAGAGAGAGCATATCATTTAGTTAGATTAAAAATATCACTATGTACAACATACCAATAATATTTGTAAAAAATTGGGACAATAACCACAACTATACTCCAAATTTCCTCTTCAGTTGGAATTCTAACAATACCTAAATTATCTTGTTTACTTAATAAAAAATGTCTTGTATTTCCCTCACCAGATTTTTCCCAATTCTACTTCATTCCTTTAGTCCAATATGTAGCCTTCATAACCAAATATTTATTCAATTGAGTAATAATGACCTTTGCTTGTTGGATAGTAGTAGCATAAGTAGATCTTCAAAAGTGAATTCTCAAAAGTTTATTTTTGAGCAAAATAAATATTATGCTGAACACACCCGGTTGTGGTACGGATCCAATGTAAAATATAAGATCTCAACTTAAGAAGCTTGGATTGCACAACATCTTCAGGATTTAAAGACTTCCTCAACTTTTTTTTTGTTAGAGCACTACTCGGTTGAACCCACCAAGCGTTGTTATGTCAATTTTGGTTGTCATATTTAGTTCCAAAACTCGAGTCACTTAATAAGTGAACTAGAGTCAACTTTGTTAGGTAAGACTAGGAATGATAGAAATATTGAAACTTGGTCCAGTTACCCACGAAGATCTTAAGATGGATTGAAGACAACGAAGATAATATCCTTCAGCTTAAGGTTAGTAACTACAAACTTGACTTATTCCATTTTTATCTTGTTTCTTTCATGTCTTTATTGAAAACATAACATGCGAAGTTATATATATGAAACTCTAGTATTAGAGTCTTGATCATATTACTATGATCATAGTGTCAAGGAAGAATATATAAGTTGTTTTACAACTTAGGTATATTAAATTACAGAGTATAACACTTATCTTTTGAACTTCGTAATTGCGACATATACATAATATTTGTAACTTGTTACTAGATTATGTAATGAACTTAGGGTTGATTTCATGCTTTAAAAAGTATGTTTCATTATATGAGTTTAAGGAAGTAGACTTACGAACTTGTTTCGTAGTTGAAAGAAATCAAGCGGATTGGTAGTCTAGTTTTTATTAAAAATCCAAGGCAGGACCGATCCTTACCTATCTATCTTTATAAGGTAGAACCGATCCCCGTAAGTAAAATCGATTTCTAGTATCACGTACATTTTAGGCTTTGTGTGATTTTGAAAATTGGGTTTGCATAATAGGAAAGTTCAAGACGTCGACATTGTTTGTAATTTGAACATGTGCACAAATCTTATATTGTTCAAATATATTCCTCGATCCTTAAGGTATATTATTTGGATGTTAGTTATAATTTTGACAAACCCGAAAATATGTATTTATTGCATATCTTTCAGGATTTTCGAAATTTGGTAATTACTTGGTGTTCAAACTACCTTGGTCTATAAATAGAGAAGTTTGTTCAACTTACAGACTTGATCCCGAGCCAAGAAAACTTTATCTTTGTTGTTTTCGGTATAATTCTATTATGGAGAAGAGAGTAACCTAATTAGGCGAAATCTATTATGTCCACACGTTTAAAGACTTCATTGGGATCAAGAAGCGTTTACGAGTACCGTTGCTGGGAAACTATAATCATATTTTTATTTTAGTTTTCTTGATTTGATTGTGAACTAACGAGTTAGTTATCTTCTGTACAAGTTCTTAATTATTCCATGGTCATTCTCTTCCGATATAAGGCCACTCAAGATTTTGAAGATTTGAATATTACAGATCTAAGTGATTCGAGATCTGTAAGATAGATCTATTGATTTTCCTTTGTTAGCAGACTCCATTCTTGTGCGACAAATCAATAAAGGAATTGTAGCGACCCCTAAGCTAGCAGCTCACTAATCCAAGAAATTAACTAAATATAGAGGCACTAAAATTTCTAAGACATGTACTTAAAGCATTCAATTAAGAAATGTGATACATAACTTAACCCAAATCTAACCCCGCTCAGAAATGTATATACAAGATCTTCTCTCAAATGATACATATATAATAGTCATTTGGTTTTTAAATAAAATATACAACATAATAAATATAACAGAAGTTAATCAACTAGCGAATTCAACCCTTAAAGCTTTAGCTGCGCAACCCTGATCTATCACAGAAACTGAAGTGGGAATAATTAACATTTAACTTCTATGTAATCATAGGCAAGAGTTGGAAAACAATAAATGTTTTTCCGAGAAATTAAACAGTGACTAAGTCACTGAAAATAATCATACATGTATACGGAACAAACTCCTTCGTCAAACAATGTACTAATATGGTTGTAAATTCCTAACCGAAAATTTACACCTATTTAGCTATGGATGCCACCAAGACCATGGTGACCAACTCTAAACAATAATAGCTGAATTCATGTAGATATAAATGTGAAGGAGCGTATCCTATATACCACAAGTGGAAATTCTCATTTCCCATAACAATTCATATTGACAACAAACAATAAAAGTCCTTTCCACATCGTGGAAAGATTCACATAAATAACAGAATTATCATAATGCATTTTAAACAAAGCATGAAATGCACGGACAGACAATACATGAGTTTGTTAAGCATAAACTTTTGTAAAAGCAACAATAATGAATACAAAAGAGTCAAATGCATTCCCACACCTTTTGATAACAAGCCACGCCTACCTCGAGATCCACGATCCACAGGTTCATTCTTTGAGTCGATCGTTGTTAATAACTAACTGTTAATCACACAAGAAGTCTAAGAATCTAGCCAAAATGGCTTATACAAGAATCATATAGTTTCATCTCACAATTGTAGGCCCATTTATGATTCTACACCTTTTCATTATATATTATTAGCAAATCTAAGGTTTACTAATTTAATTATGTTGGTTCTATAATCTATTAGCTAAGTCTTATGAATGTCTACAACTTTGTAGAAGAAGCCAAAGGTCAATTCGGACCATAAGTGGTCCAAAACATTAATATAAGATAACTAGTCTAAAGCCCAAACCCACTTAAACAAACCCATTAATAAGGGCCTGGCCCAACCGGGTCAATCTAACGGTCACTAACGGTTGAACTAACATTCAAGAGTCAACTAACAAGTCAAGTCAAAGTCCAGGGTAAATGGTAAAGGTCAAGTCAACTGAGTCAACTCGGTGAGTCAACATCGATTCAACTCAATCAGAAAACTGAGTCAGCTAAACAAGACTAACTCAGACTGAATCAATTCAGTCAGACTAGCCAAAGGTTAAACTGCATCATACTGGTGTATCACAAGACTCTATAAACTACACTTAGCTCTAACTGAGTAACAAAAATCCTCCCTGCCATCAGTTCATTTCTAACTCTACCTCATTAACATATCAATTCTACCGAACTAAAAATATACATTCAAATTATACTTTAAATTCCAATTACAAATGTAAACCAAGTTTACCTGCAGTTGCAGCAGTTCCAAGCTTTCACAACAACTACTAATTACAACTCTACAATCACCATTCTTCTTCATTCCCTCAATTTTATCAGATTAAACACAAACACTACTTCATCTGAATCATTACAAACATACACTTAAGTTATGTAAACTTCATAACTAATTTACAACTATAAACTCGGTTTACCTGCAATAGCAGTTACAAGTCTTTATAGAGACTGCCATCAAGCCATACAACTACACCCAAGAACACATCTCTAACCAACAAAACCCTCATCTTGAATTACACATCACTTTAGACACCACTGCATCAATACAGTAAAACATACCACCACCACAATCTCAATAAACACTCTTCCAAACATCTAATCTCAGTTCCCCTGCAACAACACTACTAATGTACATTTCCATTCTCATCCTTTTCATACATACATAATGAACTGTATCAGAAATCAACATATGTATCATTATTAGAAGAAAACTCCATTCACTCTAAACTCAGTTGTAATTCAATTTCCAACTGAAATATCTTAACTTCATCTCAACCTTAACACCCTAACAGTTCCACCTCATATCCAAATTAGCTTCAATTATAACACATACATTCAATCAAATATACTAAATAACTCCACTAAACATATTTAAAGAACAATAACCTCATAACTAGTATCTACAGCTTCATTACAATCTGCAATTCAACTTATGAACAGCAGCTCCATTCCTAAAACCCAATTCAGTTAACATTCTTCAACTGCAATCACCACCAATTACCAGTTCAAACATAAACAATCCAGTCCAACAGTACTACCCTAACCACCATTCACATTTCCAAACTCCAATTCCAATCCCACGCACACACCCGGGCCAACTAACATAACCATGTTCTCAAATCAAATCAAATCATATCAATACCTACACTGCCTGCACTTTCAAACTTCTACAATCCATGTAACTCGATTCATTGCACAATCAAATATAGCAACACCATATCTTCCCCATCACTGTGATTATACAACACAACTTCAAATACATTTATAACTTCATCAAAGAGACTAAAACACTTCACTAATCTACTGAGAAGAAAAATTACCTTAAATTGCTCTTGTTGGAGAAATTGAAATCAAACTCTTCTTCACTGCCTCTATTCAGAACATCAGTATCAAAACTATTACCAACCACTTCATCTTTTACATCTGTGATTTCTCAACTTGTATACACCCTCTTCTTAACCTCAACACAAACTCAGTAACCTTCCTCTGCTATTATTCTCTCGTCACAATTTATTCTCTTCATCTGAAACTCAACCAATGAACCCTAATTCAATTCCCACCTTGATTAAAACAGAACTAAACCCTACTACCGATTCCAATCTATTCTTCAAACTCAAACTCTAATTCAGGTAAAACCCATCTCCAATGAGACTTCTAAATTAATAATTTCACATCTTCCCTAAAACTTCTTACAAACCCTAATTTACTGGTTTAATCATCACACAACACCACAGATTCCACCAATCATCAAATAAAAACAAACTCATCTTCTAACTTCTTCTAATTCATCCTTAATTGAGTCTCGAAATTATTTCAGGAACCATAATCTCTGATTCTTCACGGTGAATTGAAAGCTAGATGTAAATCCTTCTTCCTTGATCTCAACTCACAATACCCATCATCAAATACTCAATTACATCTTCAATATCACATAAATCTTATATCGATCCTATCTCTCAAAAACCCTAGTTTTTCTTTCCCTGATTCACCTCTTCTCTTGAGTCTAAATCAATTACAGATAATAACACCATCATCATCAATTACTCCATAATCTCCTACACCTTCTATCAATCAAAAATCTTTCGTTTAATCTCTCCAATTCACCCAACAGGAGAAGAACGGGAAGAGGAGAAGAAAGAGAAGAAGAAGAAAATAAAAGAGAAAGAAGAAGATAAGAGAGAATGAGTTTCTCTCGATTTGGCTAGAGATAAGGTTGCCTCAAAATACTAAAGGCACAGACTAAAATATAAGGGCAGCCAAGCCGACTAAAAACTAAACCAATGATATCTTATTCGTCTGGTAACCGATTGACACGCTCGAGTAGTCCATTCCGCGTAATTTTTCGACACCTATTAAACGGTACTAGTTTCGTAGCTAGATTGTTGTTAGATTAATTCCTATAAATTAACGTTCGTGTTAAACTAATCGAGTCATTAGCGGCTAAGACGTCTCTTGACTAGTATAATAGCGTTGATGATCTCGAGGATCGTTACAGGAATCAAGTTGTTTTGCAAGTTGTTACTTTGAAGATTAAATTGACGACTAAAGACTTTGTTTTTTGTTTTGATCTTCATGTGACTTTCTGCGACTTGATTGGAAAGCAGTTTATATTCGGGAGAAAATAAGTCTTTTGAGATCTACAAGTTGTTTGTGATTTTATCATAAACCTTGTAATCAATATTGATTATTTCAATATTCATTGTCTTGATTGATCTTTTAACCAAGGAGTTTCAGATCTGGTAACAGATCTTAAACAGAAGATCCTAAAATGAGCTTTTATCATATATTTCGGTATTGTGATTGGAAAATGAGTTTGGTTACCAAATAGTCTTGATCCTTTAACTGTTTGGAATATAATCCAAAGGAATATTGTCATACCAGTTGGAAGATTGGTAGCCGAATTTATTGTTAACCATTAAGAAGATCTACTAAATCGAGTCCAGAAGAAAATAATTATTCTGCTAGGATATCTAGTATTCTATCATCTATTGAGAACTCAGGTTCTGCGATAGGTTATCAAAATAAGAATACTGCTAAAATTGAGTAACTATAGGATTTTAGATTGCTTGGTCTTATCTACGCAAATTTGTAGGTTTACTTTTTGTAGCATCTTAATTAATTGAATACTCAAAACTGGACTAAGTCACGGGGTTTTTCTACAAGATTGAAGTTTTCCTCGTTAACAAAATTCTGGCGATGCGCTTTACTTTATTTCTGCATTATAATTATCTTTATATTATAATTAAAGTATTTGCACTCGTACGATTGATCACCTTGTTTAAGATAGTCTTTAATCTTTTTTAGATCGAAAAGATTATACAAGGTGTGTCTTAATAGGTTGAGACAAAAAGATTGTGGTGTATTTAGTACCCTCGTCTTTTCATTTTTCTCAAACTATGGATGTGTGATCCAAAGTGCCTCAAATTTATAACTTGGTGCTTCTTTGGAAATGTTTCGAGAAGTATTAAGACATACAAAAGCATGGTCACTAGAATATAATATGGTAGTTGAGTATCAGAATTCACCAATCAACCTTGAAGATTGAATATCGAAGGCGTCAACGGAAACTTCATCAACAAAGGTATGTGAAGACTGATCATAAGAGAATTCAATCTATAAGACCAATACCATAACCTTGTTATGCTTCGAACTTTCTTCAACATCTCTCCTTATACTTCAGTGCACAATGATATATGTAGCATGTCAGCTGACAAGATGACTTCTCTCATAATCTTCCCTTTCAACAAGAAAGATACAAAATGTCTGATTGATTATTTGTCCAGGATAATTATTTTAAAAATCTCAATCAAAACCTTTATTCAAAATCTGTTGCAAAACTTCCCATGCTCAATTAAGGTCCTAATTGATAGCAATCATCACCAAGCTCGATGTACTTGATTTTTAACATATATGCCATATCGCGTGATAGTATTGTTTTTCGGTGGACCTGATGACCGAGAAGCATTGGCTTTTTGCAATGAATATGGTTTATCATCCAGGAGTCTTCATCATTGCTATAATATTTTAGGGTGTTACTAGTTTATCATCCGACGAGTTTATTATTGACGAAGACAGTGAATGTATTAACATTGATTTCCATAGACATAAGTTGTTTATCAATGAAGAATTGGTATACCACTTTAGGATTAACTCAATGCACCACGAAACATTGACATATAAAAAAATAGAGGTGAAACACTAGTCCATAAGGGGTTATAAATAATGAATGAAGTCTGTTATAAAACATGATTTATCCGGTTTTCATCTGTTATTCGAATTGTTATTTATTTAGTGTGACTATTTATAAGTTACAAACTGGAATCTTATTAAGTACGATGATTATTAGGTGTTAAATAAAATAATAGATGATATCTGCCACAAGAGAGGTGTTTCCATAAAAATAAATGTATTAGTTAAAACAAGAATGTTAAGTTATTTTCATGCTACTGATTCTGATTTTGGTATTTAAATTTTGTTTTTCAGATTAGGGTTTGGTATATGTGATACTTGATTTTGGTTCAATCTATACATGAAATAAAATTTTGATTTTAAAATATGAAATATGATCTTAAAGAAACGATTGAATTAACTTTATTAATTACCCAAAATAATATTTAAGAAAAAGGTATTTCTAAATACAAATCGAAAGATAAATACTTGAACATTAAAATTGGATTCAATTTACTGACATCTTGCCACTCTATTTGGTCACTCTTCTATAGGAGTTACATAAGCTTTTGACCACTTAATTATTTCACCATTTGACACATTTTTAAGAACTACATTATCTCTATCGCATAACATCGCACTTGCATCTATGATTCCATCAATCATGTAGTCATAATTGTCATCATCTGGTGGCTTCTCTATATAAACATATGCACATGCAATCATTTTTTTTCTTAAAGTTCCTTAAAAGGTAAAGACAGAACGACGAAGGTGCTGATGAGATACCAATATCTTGCATAACAAAATACCAAGGTATTTTAAGATATCATGATTTTTGTTACCTTATTTGTTCCAAACTCAAATTTACAGTTCAAAGACTGAGGGTAAAATAACCAGTGAATATTTATGAAACTTCAAACACATATATGCAGACACAACACTTATGACTATTTGTTTCATCCATATTTCCTAACTCACATACATCTGGTCAACGTTACATTACTGTGGGATTATTATCACATAAGGCCAAGAGAGTTTAAGTAATATGTATGCAAGTTCACATGCTGATTAGAGCAACTAGATATATGATCATGTGATTGTCATGGTGCATCCATCAATTCTTTTTCTAGGAGGTGTAATAGACATCTCTTCAAGTTAATCTAGATAACATGTATAAAAAGCAATATGATCCTATTCCGAGAGTGAAAAAGATTGTTAGTCTCTCTAATTTTCGTGTTTTGTCTCTTACAAAATCATAAAGATGAAATATGCAGTATCATCCCGTAAACCAAATTGCATCATACAAATTACTAAAACAACTTACGGAGAACTTTTCTATTGATAAAATTGTTTAGTTGAACTCTCAAAATACTAAATAAAATATAAAAAAGAAACTAGTAATAGACGACCATAAACTAGCTGTGACTGGAGAGGTATGAGCTCATGTTCTGCACTAAATCACACATTTCATCCATAACTTCAAATTCAGAATATATGGAGATCATAAGCTTCATTTGTCCACTAGTGGAAAATGCAAGTTTAGCGTCTGCCAGAAAGGCAGTCATATGACCAATAAGTACCCGTATACGTTAAAGCACTACTCGGTCGAACTCACATGCATTGTTATATCAAGCATGTGTGTCAATGTTAGTGATCAAAACTATAAAGTCTTGATTTCTAGTTTACTATATCTAAGGTCTCAGACTAGGATAAAAAAGTGTAGTTGAGCTCAAGAACTCCATGGCGATCATCATATAAGACAAATGACTACTCAAGGAACCAGTGGATCTTCGACTAAAAGGTATGTGGAGACTTGAACTTATCTATCACTCAAACGTCTATCTACTCTATCTCCTATCTTGAGACAAAAGTCGTATTACTATATAGACTAAGATTATACACATGTGGTATTTCGAGCTGAGTATATCTCACTTATCTATTTCTTGAAATATGTGTTGGTAAATATTTCGCTTTAGCCAAGTTCATCTTTACCTAGTGACGAAAGTCATGTTATGTTTCAATTAATTTGAAAATTGCTTTGACGAAAAATAGTTTGTGAATAACAACTATATAACGCCCTCTGAGATTGTTTCAATGATTGAAATGAGAGTTTAGAAAATATAACCATTGGAGGATATAAGCATTATTGTGGAAACACATATATGTATAAGTCCTTATTGCTTGAAACAAAGTTTGCGAACTTTGTTGATCAAGTGAAACCGGAGAAGTGCGTGAGCTTTAGTCCGCGAACTGGCAGAAGTTCTCGACCGATAATTTCTGCTGGAGTTTGTGAACTCCATTCGAGAACTTAAGTCCGCGAACTTGAGTAGGTTAATTATGTCTAAAAACGATATTTGTGAACTTATCTTAATAAATTAAGGAATGCTATTGCAAACCATGGCTTTATAGTTCATGAATCGATTCGAATGAATCACATCATTTTTGCTTCGACTGTGTCCTGTGTAGTATATAAATATCTAAGCAATTGAACAACTCTCAAACTAGTTCATTTGAGTCATTTGGACTAGTTATGGTGAAGAAGAATATGGTTGATATGAAAGTTATCATGTGGCTAAACTTTTGGTTAACTATTGTTGAACCAACTAATGTACAAGTTTGGGTACGGTTACACAAGCCTAGAAACGTGCATTGCATGTGTGTGTAACAAGATATGCTTTTGATCTAACGGTTGATAAATATTAGCTTGAATCTAATCATGTTTTTATCTAACGGTGAATATTGAATGCTTTGTTAGTAAGCTAACATTGATTGCAAACCGTGATTTGAGAGACTATATAAGGGATAACTCTAGCAGCTATGAAACCTAATCCCCACACATTATGTGTGATACTAGTTGTGCTAAGATAGAGTTGATTCTCCTTAACCTTTGGTTTTCTTCTTCTAAAACCAGGTTAACGACTTAAAGGCTTCATTGGGATTGTGAAAAAAGACCAATACTACTTTTCTTGTAGTTGTGTGATTTGATCTTGTTGTTTCTATCGTACGAGTACAATTGTAATAATTGGCTTGAGATTTTTATCTCCGATAGGCAAGATGTAAAAGTAGTCACAAACACTTCGTCTCATCGTTTGTGATTCCACAATATCTTTTTTCGCTGCGTCGATTAAGACTATTGTGAGGTGATTGATAAATCTGAGCTGTTCTTCGGGAATATAAGTCTGGTTTTATCAATTGGTTCCTGTTCACCTTGATTTATCTAAAGACAGAACAAAACTCGAAGGTATATTCGTGGGAGACCGATTTATCTATTACTGTAGACTTTTCTGTGTGATACATATTTGTTTATTAAAGTCTTCGACTTTGGGTAGTAGCAACTCTTGGTTGTAGGTGAGATCAGCTAAGGGAATCAAGTATGTAGTATCTTGCTGGGATCAGAGACGTAGGAGCATAACTGTACCTTGGATCAGTGTGAGATTGATTGGGGTTCAACTACAGTCCAGACTGAAGTTAGCTTGGAGTAGGCTAGTGTCTGTAGCATCTTAATACAATGTATGTTTAATCTGGACTAGGTCCCGAGGTTTTTCTGCATTTGTTGTTTCCTTGTTAACAAAATTCTGGTGTATGTGTTATTTTTTTTTCGCATTATATTTTGTTATATAATTGAAATAATACAGGTTGTGCGTTGTTCAATCAATTAGAATATCCGACCTTTTTGGTTGTTGATTTAAATTAATTGACACTTGGGTCTTTGGTACCATCAAAGTTATCTCCTTGTATTTGATAAAGACTCGCAAATTCTATTTGCTTGAGTAAAGATCAAATCAAGTGAGAGAGATATAAACTCTTTGACATATTTTCTATTGATTGAGTATGACTGTCTAGTTGATTCTCTAGAAATTATATTGGAGTTTGTACATACAGATTGTTAATTCGAAATATTAGCTATTGTTATTAGACCCTCTCCTTTTCAGTATACATCAGAACTAAGATAAAAAAACAAAAACGTTTTCCTGTATACCGGATTTATACACTAAAATCTTATCATGTTTATATGTCGCCGTTATGTTGGTTCATGGAATTCATCCAAGGACCCACCCACGGTTCCAACGGGTTTATCATTTCCCATCCAAGGGTCTAGATATGTGACACTATGGGTGCAATAATCCGGTGTATACAACCGGTAGATATGGAGGAGCTTAGAATAAAAAGATTCCAACCTTTCCGAAGATTTAAATGGATTGTGAAGACCATGTTCTAGACACTTAGATAAGATATCCCCATAAGCTACAACAAAATATACCCAACCAGTTACATATACTCTCACATGAACATACCAATAGCAAAAAAGAAAACTTTCTTGCCAAGTCTCATTAGATCGAAACACGATTCTCATTTGATCATAAAAGACTTTTTAATCAAGTTTCATATATAGTAGATGAATTTTCAGAAGAAATAGAGTGGAAGCAAAGATAATAATACTTTTCACAAAGGTTCCCTTTTTCCGTCGACTATCGCTTTTCGTAGAGTCCTCAAAAAGATATATATCAATTTTCTACGGAGTTGATGTTTTTGGAACAATTGTTTTTTTTTAATTTTTTTTTTGAAGAGCATTAATAGAATGGTGAAAACCATACCGAATGAAGAAGACGAAGCCATTTGAAAATTAAATAATAACCTTATGTTTAAAGTGTTTCGTATTACTAATAATAAACATCTTGTATGGTAAACATCTTACATAATATAAGTCACTTAAAATTTCTTGTTTCTCATACATGATTCATGTGATGTTTTTATATGTTTAAAAATATAAAGCATATATGACTCACGTGATGCTTTATAATTTCTACCAATTTCCCGACCCCTAATTAATAAACCAGCCATTTTTTAGCCCTTATATAAAGTGTCACTTATGTTAGTTTTCACATATGGGCCCACCAAAATGGCCAGTCAGGTTGATTTAGTCAATTCCTTATGGTGAAATGATTATCATATCCTTTTGAAATCGTAATAAAAGACCCATAACATTTTGCTTCTTCTTCGTTGATGTGTTATGTTCTTGCCATTACAACCAAAAACAAACTGGGTAAACCGGTGGGGAGAGAAAGTTTTGAGGATTTAAAAATTAAGGTTATTGTTCGATTTATTTGAAAGATTTAATGATGTGGAAAGAGTATTACTAGAGTTTGTTTTTCTCCATTTTCAACCAAATTGTTTGATATTCACTGTTTTATGAAAACTTAAAGGGGTTCGAAGAGCAAAGATTGTTGGTTCCAAATTGAGTTCAAATTAGTAATTTGATTGAAGTTTTTTTTTCGCACATATAGAAAGGACATTTATTGATTAAAAAAATGCCACATGTAACTGTTGTTATTTGTTTTATGAAGGAAAGAAAGATCCAATCTATGCCATTTGGTTGTAATGGAAAAAAAAAACGGTAAATTTCTTAAATATATCATTTGAAAAGTTTGCCTCTTTATTAAAAAGGGATGATCCTATGACATGGTTAGAATGACACTTGGTTGACATTTCGACACCGTTTTTCTTATAAAAAAACAACAGTGAGTTTAAAGCTAACATTTTTTACCGCGTATTCCTCTTGTAAAGAATACGTTCCTACAAAAATGTATGCATTATGAGATAGAAAACCCCATCATCTATAAATTATAATTTCAATCGTTAATCTTCAACGGGTGAAATAAAATTGCTAGATAGTCACCTTTTACATATCGAAATGCACTAATTTTTGGTAGGAAGGTAGATCTTTATAAAAAGAATATGTGATAAAAAAAATTTAGCTCGTTTGAATTGAAACCTCATTTGGGGCAGACCTCAAAATTTTGGGGCATTCATATAAGACAAAAACAGGGGTGCTAATAGTATTTCATGGGTGGCCCTTATCCTCCTTTTTCCAAAAATGCTAAAATACCCCTTATGAGATTAGTGTTAAATTAGTGATAATTAAAATTAATTAATTGTTAATGATTAAAATTATTTTAGTTTTAATTTATGATAATAATTTTTTGTTTAAAGATAGTTAGTTAGTGAATTATTTTAGAAAAAGAAGAAGAAGAGCATGATTTTTTTCTTTCTTTGTTTGTGATCTTTGTGATTATTGAGAGATGTGTGATACAAATTCGAGTGAGGAAGGTGAATCTTCATCACGCAAAGCTAAGAAAATACATATCAATTACGATGGAGATCCGTAAATGGCTGATTTGTTGGATTATGAAAATAATTTTATCCAAACTCAACTTTTTTCTCAAGCTCAAGATGATTCCTTTATGGAGCCAAATCCCGAAGATGAGTACATAGATGAGTACATAGATGAGGAACCCAATGCTAATAATACACAAGTATGGTTGTATAAGTTGTTTAATGTCCGTTTTGTAGCTTGATTTCACCAAAGTTATGATTTTTGCAACTAGTTCGGCGCAACAGAGTAAGGTTCGGCAGGTAATATGTATGCCGAACCATAATAAACAAGAACAATCCGTCTTATTCGTTTGACAAATATGTACGCCGAACTTTCACTTAAGTATTTTCGCGCCAAATAAGTTTCATGGTTCGGCTCACATGCGAAGTGAAATTTTAAGCCGAACCATATTTAAAAAAGGAACGAGTTACAGTGTAATGTTCGGCTTACACGTTCTCCAGCCGAACAATAATTTTTGTTTTTATAAATTTCAAGTGTTATGGTTCGGTTATAATATTAGTCCCAAATAGGCCGAATCCATGTTTGACATGTAGTTCAGCTTTATAAGTCAAACACGAATCAGCCGAACTTCTAGTTCGGCTTTCTTATAGTATTTCGTGCTAGCCGAACCTGACCCAAAACCTGTGCGATATTGTTGTAGATTGTTCCTGAGATGGAAACTATGGAGGATCAACCACCACCTGTTGATGTCATTCATGAAGATACTAGAGATCACTTCCAAATTGACTTGGTATGTCACTAACGTAGTTTATGTTTTTATTAATTTTCAAGTATGTTGTATGCAAAATCATTAATAAAACTTAAGTTTTGTACTTGTGGATATGTAGACGTGGAAAACCAAATAAGAAGCTGTTAAATGGGTTGAGGAACATGATTGGAAATTCAATTACATCCTAGTTAAAGGTAGACAAAGCCGAATGAAGCGGGTTGAGATGGTTTGTGAGAGGGGTGGGAAGAAAGTAAGCAAGAAGAAAAAAGGTAAGCCATATGTTAGGAAGACCGGGAAAAATATAAGACTAAAACAAGGAAGATAAATTGTCCTTTCAAGATCGTTTTAAATTGGAACGCAGATGAAGAAATTTTCACAATGAATAAAGATATGGATTGCTGTCATAACCACCCACGTCCAAAGGATCTTCATGGACATTATAGAGTCGGAAGACTCAAACCTCATGAATATACGGAGGTAGATAAAATGACACGAGCACGTATGCCTCCCTCTAAAATTCTTAGCATGTTGAAGGCAGATGATAAGAATAACAAGACTACGTTGCAACAAATCTATAACACAAGAAGTACTTTGAGAAGAAAGGATTTGCAAGGTAGGTTGGTTATGCAACAATTATTGTGGTTGGCGCAAAAGAAAAACTATGCTTTCCAAAAGAAGTTGGATGAATTCGGCCATGTGACGCACCTTTTTATTGCCCATACGGAATGCGTAAAGTTGGCATTATGCTTCCCACAAGTTCTCATATTGGATTGCACTTACAAGACCAATAAGTACGAGATTCCCTTGATGAACGTTGTTGGTCATACGTCAACCAAGTCACCTTTCACCGTTGCTTTTTGTTATTTTCATGATGAGTTGAAAGAAAGCTATATGTGGGCATTGGAACAAGTGAAGTTAATCTTCCGGGAGGATGCTCTTCCAAAGGTCATGGTAACCGACTAAGAGGCGGCATTGGTGTTTGCTATAAGGAAGGTATTTCCGAACGCGCAAAACTTTCTCTGTACCTTTCATGTATGAAATAATGTTAGGAAGAAATGTCAAGGGATAATCCAACCGCTCAAGTTGAAAGAGCTAGAGAAGATTGCTACATTACCGGATGGAGAACAAGAAGTGAAGAAAAAAGAATTCAAGAAAGCATATGAGACTAATGAAAGGATGTGGGCATGTTTCCACAATGATTGGGAAGCTTTGACTTGGTCCATCACCGAAGAAGTGTTTGAAGAAAATATTGCAAAGCTCGTTGCGAATTGGGGCGTCAAATACCCGGAAATCATTATATATTTACAGAATCAATTCTTGGATACGAACGCACATAGATTTGTTAGTGCATTTAAAAACCACCACAAGAACTTCGAAAACCAAGCTACAAGTATGGTAGAGTCGGCTCACTATCGTTTGAAGAAGAATCTATTTGGGTGCGTGGACACGTTCGTCACGGTTTTTGATGCAGTGGAAGACTATTTCATGAGTGACGTTTTAAGAATTAGAACGTTATTTGAAGAAAGTCTAATGATGAAGCATGATGAATTCCCGAATGATAAGTGGCTCCGGGGACTAACCCATATGGTCTCACATTTGTGCATTGAACTTATAATGAAGGAAGTGGATTTGATGGACAAAATGGATGCTAACTCCCAAGAAGAGTGTGTTTGTAAAATGAGGGAAAGCATGGGACTTCCGTGTCGGCATGAACTACTTCGGTACAAGGATTGTATGATACCTTTTAAGGATATTGATCCTTATTGGAAATAATTGAGCAGTGATCCATTGCCCGACGAGGACGATGATGTATAGATTTGGGACACACCTAATGGCAAAAGGTTGGCTAAAATTTATCGTGGGATATTGCGACCTCATAAACGAATATTAGAACCGGAAAAGGGGCCACAAAAAGGTAGGCCACCCACGAAAGAAAACCGACAAGAGCAGAGAGCAATAGCGTATGCTATTACCAAAAAACCCACACCTACCACAAGGTATCCATGCGGGGTGGAGTACCATGATGCAAAGTACGAAGAAGAGAAGAAGGCAATAGAGAAGTTAGACAAGATGGATGAAGTGAAGCTATCAAAGAAATGTGGTCGACCGAGCAAGGGTAAAGGTGAAGCAAGTAACAAAGATGTTAAGAATAGTGATCCTCTATGTCCTCCACCATTGGAAGGAGACATAAATCTTAAAGGTAAGATGTTTCCATCTCAACAAATGGAAACAACAAAGACTACGCCGCTACCCAATCAAAAGGAGAAAAAAAAAACCATATATGCGGAAGGGAAAATGAAGGGTCCTAAAAGAGATAGTTTGGGGAAGTATTTGAGACCTTATAATATGATTTACAAAAACTACTTGGAGAACCTACCCGAATCCATTCATGAGTTTATTATATCCATGGACGATGTCGAAGGGGATGGAAATTGTGGTTTCCATGTCACCGCGGAACAACTAGGACCTTTTATGTATGGGAACCAACTGGTTTCCCAAGGGGATGAAGTAAATCATATTCATCAAAGATTTTTACAAACTCTACGCCGAAACAGGGACTTTTACAAGTCAATGATGCGAAGTGGCGGAGACCACAGGGTCGCACAAGAGTTCATTAGTTTTGAACGGAGTTTACATGGGGATGCCGTCATCACACATGATCATTGAATGCAATATGTGGGTTTTTAATCGCGGAGACCTTTAATTGTGTTGTTCATTCTTTTTCGAGGGCCGTAAGTTGTTCCACCTATGCACCGCCAACAAAGCATTGCAATGATAGTGTGAAATATAGAAGACTTATCATTGCATTTGTTCAAGGCTGCCATTATATCGGTCTTAAGCTTAGACCTGGTTGCCCAATACCTCCATTGTCTCCTGAAGCCTTTGGCCTGTTTTTGAAGAAAATTACGCTATGGATTGGTGTGAAAATTACGCTACGGAGATGGATCTTTGGAGAAGTTTGCATCCACCTCTACCACCTGGACTAGTGTGTCTAACGGATGATGATAATGAAGAAGATGTTTTTGAGGATGAAGAAGAAGATGTTTCTGAATATGACGAAGACGAAGTTGTGAGGTTAGGATCACCCTAGTACTTAATCCATTGGATATATATAATTGTTTTGCATTTTTTTTTCGTCGGATGCCTAGGTTGATATGAGATTATGAATGCTACATAATGTATCCTAAAGCGCATCTTATGAATTGAATATATTTTGTGATTTTTTAACTTGTTTGTTGGTGCAAAGATTTGAAGAAAAATAACTTTCAGTATACGGTTTGGCTGCCATTTGAAGATTTATGTGTGCCGAACTTTAGTGAGGCTTTGTATTCCAACACACAGTGAAAGGTTCGGCTTATTCTAAATATTCAAGAATAAGCCGATCCTGATAAGTTTTCATAGATTGTATGGTTCGGCTTACATTTGACGATTTTCTTGTGCCGAACTTTAGTGCTGCTAAAAATTCCAACAGTAAGTACTAGGTTCGGCTTATTCGAAATATTCAATAAATATCCGATCCTGATATGATTTCATACATTATATGGTTCGGCTTACAATTGACAATTTTTTTGTGCCGAACTTTAGTGATACTATGTATTCAATCTTCAGAGAAAGGTTCGGCTTATTCTGAATATTCACTAAAAATCCGATCCCGATAACTTTTCATATATTATATGTTCAGCTTATAAATAATTAAATTACACATCCGAATCAAATTAACCAAATTCACTAATAAACCTTTAATTGTTTGAAATCATAAAATCAGCATTACAAATTAACCATTATAAAATCACTAACCATTACAAAGTAAAAATTACAAGGATTTAATAACCAAAACGAGTTATGACAATATTCCTAAGGATGTTGTAGTGAGCTTGGTATTTGAAATCATAAAATCAGCAACTTATCATCTTCTACGGTAAATGGTTCCATGAATTAGTATAGACGGAAACAATGAGTTAAGCAGACCCAATGCTATGAATAGAAACACTATATATAGTAAATGCTACAACAGATCTATTTTTTTGAGAAGACAGTGTAATGTTCGGCTCATGTTAACTATTCCTTTATTAGCTGAACCTGTTGATTTAAAGGTTCGGCTAATTCGTGTCTGGTCGAATGCGCCGAACCAAAACATTTTCAAAATTTGGTTGAAGGTCCTAGGTTCGGAAACTACGCAAATTGTAATTTAAGCCAAACCAGTTCCTTTAAGTTGTTTCAAACACCACCTAACATTCGAACAAAGCATACAAAACCATTTAAAATTACATTAAAACATGTGATTTAAGGTACCTAACAAGTGTATTTAACAAAACATAACAAACTAAGTGTACTTCACAACTCGTAACAAACAAAGTGTGTTTAACGACTCCTAACAAAATATAACAAACTAAGTGTACTTCAGGACACATCCAAACTTATAGTGCACTCAACACGACCTCTTTTCCCTTTAGGACATACATTCTCGTCCTCTTCACCAGTTGGCCTGCCCCTAGCAGGTTGACTTGAGCCTTCACCTTCTTGCCGTGGCTTCTTGCTCATCGGCCTTTTTTCTGTTTTATTGGGTCCTTTCCCTTTGTTTATGACTGCATCCCACTGGTTGTACCAATCCTTTTGCTCCTCCACCGTCATCTTAGTTTTGATAGAAATTATTTTCTTAAAATTTCTCAACAACTCCTTACCCGCCGCAACCTAGTTCAAGGTAAAGGTCACTTAAACAAGAACTTTAATATTTAAGAAGTAACACTTAAACAAGTATAAATTGATGAGATCGCTTACCATTGTTTTATATGCCTTTTGAATGTCAATGACCTTGGACTTCTTTTTGGAAACCTTTGCCTTCTCCCTGTCAGCTACAACTTGACTTGCTCTATTGATAATAAGCAGATATGAAATTTCATTATACTAATCCATATAGCCTGGCTCTACTCGTGGAGGACCGTCACCCAAAATATGCAAGTGGTTCATATTTAACTTGTTGGCATCCAACCTTGTCCAGTACTATAAGCTTGGTTCTATATCATATTTTGGGCACCACGAAGAGGTGGTGCTTTTAGTCCCAGTGCTACCCAATGGCAATAACCTGAACTTATCGTTAACTACTGGGAGCGTTTGGACAGATCCTAACTGACGTAGAACGCGACGAGGATCATATATTACATAACCACCCGGATAAAATAAAGGTCTATAGTACATACCTATCGGGACAAAATGATCTTGAACAACATAATCTTCTCGAACATCTCTCAAATATGGGTCAAATACGACATCACTCTCATCCAAAGAGTCTAATTTCTCTCTGAGATTAATCAACTCATCTTTCGTATTTCTTTTTTTCTTGGCTTCCATATCATATCGATTCGCTATTGGAGTTCTTTTATCCCAATTAGAAAGTACTTTGGCCAATTTCAATTTTGGGTAATGGTCATATACCCACACCTTCATAAACGATTCAATATTTCTCAAAATATCCTCCGAACTATGAATGTTCGGCAGATAACGAAAATTTAAAAACCTGCCGAACCCATTCTTCAGAAAGATCGGCTAACACATGCAAAGTTTTAAGCCTAACTTGGCACTGAGAAACCAAAGTTTTGTTTTCAATAAGTATAATTTGAACAACAAAATCAAATTTAATGAAGATTATTACCTGAAGCATAGTAAAATTTCCTCCAATGTTTGTACTTGCCAACCTAGATGCTTGTGTGAGTTGATTGAGTAGGTAGGCAAGTGATGTTGTCCCCCAAGAATAAGTATTAACCGAGTGAACATCCTTGAAAAATTGGAGATATTGAGCACTCACCTTTTTCCCAGTAGTGTCTGCAAAGATATCTCTTCCAAGAGTGTACAACATATATGTTGTTGCAGTTTGTTTTACTAACTCCTCAATCATCACCAACTTTCCATCTTTAACCCTGCCCGCTGTTTTCTCAAAATAGGTTTTCAACCTCACCAACTTGAACTTCTTGTTTTTCTTGTTAGGCGCACCTTTATCATCATGGGTAGAAGTGACATCTCTCATAAAACAACAAAACTCTAGTTCGGTTTTATCTTTTAGACAACCTAGAGTTTCCTCGGCCAACTTATACAACTCATATTATAAAACGCTGCATCCACGCTTTCGCCGGTGACACTAAGGCCCGTAATCTTAAAAGCTTCGTCAGGAGTGATTGTCATCTCGCCAAAAGGGAGATGAAATGTGTAAGTCTCAGGATCAAATCTCTCGGCAAAGGCAGAGGATGTCACTCTATCACATTCCTGATGACCATATTTAATGGCAGGCCATAAACCAGAGGCTTTCACTATATCAATCACCTCAGTCACCTCTTTAAACAAATCCCAATGTGCAGCCCTTTGATGTCTTAAAACTCTTACTGCACGACAATGGTCAGGAGTCTCGTATATCCTCTTAGCCCAAGACTCTCGGTAACCAATCAACACATTGCCTCCGTCAGCTAGAAGACCGTGTGATAAACCATCAGCTCTTGGATCTATTATATCATCATCATCAGGAATGTGAAACCCAACAACACGAGGTGTAGCTTCTTGCTTCTCTGGTTGTTATTGTTGTTGCACTTCAGGTTGATCTTCCACATCTGGTTGATCTTCCCGGCTTTTCATTTTACCCTTTAGGTTCCTATACATAGTACAAAAACATGAATAAGTATAATCCTACAGAACAGTTCGGCGTATACGAACGCCAGTTTAAACATCCGAACCAATGAAACTCAAAGATCGGCGATTATCTAAACCAGCCAGATTGTTCATCAGTTAAAGGTTCAACATATAATAAATTACACTATTGTGCCGAACTTGTCTCTGTGTTTCGGAAAAATCTTCTAAAAACCTAGGTTTTAAGAATACAATAAAATGCATTAATCAACAAATTAAATGGTTGGGTTTGTATAACATACCTTCTAATCCTCATTTCCGGGGTTTCTTCTTCACTTGATTGAACTTCTTTTCCAATTTCAGTTTCAACTCCTTCTAACGGTTTTTGGTCTTCAATCGACAGATTAGAAGAAGATTTGGACCGCCTACCAGTTGATTTTTGTTTCTTACGAGCCATTTTATAGTTGTGTTTAGTCGACGATCAAATTTTTATGAACCGACGATCAATTTCGGTGATGAAATATAATTTTAACCGATTTTCTCCGACTTGGTTTGAATAGAGAAGAGGAGAATAGGAGAAGAACCGAAAAGTTTCTTTTGATGTTCCTTATGCTTTGACCCCAAAGAGATTTTTTTGCTTTTATATCAAATTAGGGGCAATATAATAATTTACAAGTTTCTAGAGAATTCTAATACTTTACTATTTGGTTAGGCTCTTTACTAAGATGGAACTTACTGCCGAACTTACTATTAAGAGAATAGTCGAGTGTCACAGTATAAGGTTCGGCTTATATGCGTTAAACAATTATAAGCCGAGCTTTTAACTTACCAAATTGAGGAATGTCAGTATAAGGTTCGGCTAATACGTATAACATATTAATAAGCCGAACTTTCAACTGTAACTTGCATATCGCAGTGCACTCAAAGCTTAGAATTTCACTTAAACATAAAAGCATAAAATTGTAGTTAAACATCAAAATATTGTACCTAAAACCAAATACATAACATTGTTTTCTTCAAGTAAATAAAATTGTGCTAAAATCAAACATTACTTAAAAACCAAACCATTAATACCTAGTGTACTTCAATTTGAATATAATCATCTATTGAGCACGACCGCCTCTTCCACCACCACGACCTTTTTTAGCACCACTTCCACTCGCACCTTCACCTTTGTTGATTACTTCATCCCAACGACTGTACATATATTCTTGCTCTTCCACCGCCATATCCACATCGCAATCAATTTTCTTCTTCATATCCTTCAACACGACGTTACCCCCAGCCATTTGATAAAATTTAGTTAAAACATATAAGCAACAATAGACAAAAATAATGAAAACAAGTTTAAAAGTATGCACTCAATATACCATAGTTCGGTAAGACTTCGAAACATCTTCAACCATGCCCTTTGTGTTCTTCCTCGTCTTCGGCTCGACTTCCTTTTCTGTTCGCTTTCCCCTCTTACCGTCTACCAAAGCTTGAATTTCCCTATTAATGATTAAAGGATGTAAAATTTGGTTATACCAATCTATATAAGCTGGGTCAACTTCACAAGGATCCTCACACAACTTTTCTAAGTCAACCCAACTTAATTTGTTATCTTCCAATTTATTTCAACAATCAATGGTAGGATCGGGATCATATTCGGCATTCCATGAACTTTCCGTACTCTTTGTTCCCTTAGAACACTTGGGCAACAACTTGATTCCTCTAGCACCGGAATCGTTTGGATAAATCCATATTGACGGTGTACTCGATGGGGATCAAACAATATAAAGCCTTCGGTATAAAACAATGGCCCATAGTACATCCCCAATGGCATATTTTCATCCTCAACAACTTCATCATCTTCTTCATCCTTTTTGTATGGTTGAAATACAGCTTGTTCAACATTCAAAGAGTCTAACTTTTCTCTCAAAGCTATCAAGATTTCCTATTTATTCCTCTTCTTATTTTCCTTGAAACTCCATTTGCCCGAGGTAGGGAATGTGTCTACCCATTTCTCATCTTCCTTGGCTAAATTCAAATCCGGAAAATGGTCATATATCCATACCTACACCAATAATATAAAAAACAAAACACAAAACTTATTTATTAGGATCAGTAGAATTAGATCATGGAGGTTGTAAACTTCGGGAAACAGAAGCAATTTCGGCTTATTTTAAAAAAACGTGTAAATCCGAACCAACTAAGTTCGGCTAAGTAAATTATATTCGAAACAGCCGAACCGTTTGAAAAATAGGTTCGACATACCCAAAATACAAAATTGAAAGCCGAGTTTTTGCTTGAAAATGGAACTACAATGTGAACACTTACCTGAAGCATTGTGAAATAACCTCCAATGTTTCTACTTGTTAACCTAGACGCAGTTCCAAGTTTCTCAAATAAGAAAGAAAGGGTCGCGGTTCCCCAAGAGTACTTGTGGAAGCTTTTCAAATCCCTTAACAATTAGAGGTATTGAGCATTAACCTTGTTCCCAATGTTATCGGGAAATATAACACTTCCTAAAGTATACAACAAATATGCGGTAGCAGTGCGATTAGCTGTGAACTCGTCCATAACCAACTCCCCATTTGAAATTTTCTCCTTTGTGTCTCCAAAACACTTTTTCAAAGCGGTGAACTTGATTTCTTCAACTTCTTTGTGCTAGAATCCACAAACTTCACCTCTTTAGCAGCGCAGGCAAACTCCAATTCTATTTTGTCTTTTGGCCAACCAAGAGTTTCTTCAGCAAGTACATACAACTCATCCCAAGTCATTTAATAAACCGCTGAGTACACATTTTTCCCATGCGTTCTAAGACCACTAATCTTCTGTGCATCATCTGGAGTAATTGACATCTCGCCAAAGGGGAGATGAAATGTGTAAGCCTCCGGAAAATCTCTCACAAAAGGCTGAGTTTGTAACTGCATCAAATTCCTCTTGTGCATAGAAAATAGCATGCCATAAACCAGAGCCTTGTACTAAAGCCACAACCTCAGGAGCCTCTTTGAAAATATCCCAATGTGCGGCGCTTTGGTGTCTAAGTACGCGGACTGCATCCCTGTGATCCGGAGTCTCGTAAATTCTCTTGGCCCATGACTCCTTGTAGCCAATCAACACTCTTCCACCAGCTTCAGGGAGACCATGGGGCAAACCATCCCTGCGAGGATGTATCACATTATCCGGATGAGGAATGTGCTTACCTGTCTCCCTTGATGTAACAACTTTCTCTTATCCTTGTTCTTGTTCTAGTTCTTCTTCTTCTTGACCTTCCTCACCAACATCTTCATCATTGTGATCCTATTGTTCTACGGCCAAAGAGAAAGTCGTGTCAATTCCCCTTTTGCCTGCATGTAAGTTCTTTGTGCCATCACCTCGAGGTTTGGGAGTTTTTGAGTTAGAAGGAGTCACTTCCATTGTTCTACTTTTAAGCTTCTCTTTGAATTTTCCCGGATGGGTGATAAAAAAAATGACAAACCTTAATTAGTTTTTCAAGTTAAATAAATATGATTCTACCACACAATTTCATAACTCACCTATAACTGGACAAGTTTAGAGGAAGCTATTGGCCATAAACAGTGTCAATTTCGGCACATACGATTTTTATCAATATGAGCCGAAAAATCTTCCCAATAGTGTTAGCCTTGGTCAGAGAAAGGTTCGGCACATTCAAACTTTATCACAATGAGCCGAACAACATACCCAAAAGTAAGGGAAATAAAGTTCGGCTGGTAATCATACGAAAGAATATGAGCCTAACTCACTGGTTCAACTCATACGATATTCAAAATATTACAAAATTAAAGCCGAACTGTTCTTCATCTGTGTAAAAAAAAAGTTCGGATGCGACATTTCTGCCGAACATTACCCTGAGACTAACAAAAACCTAGACGAATCATCGATTACGGGTCATAAATCAATGAAATACGCAAAAATAAACAATGGATTTGTGGGAAATACCTTTTTATGTGCAATTTTAAAGAATCATCCTCTATTTCTCCCGCTCCAACACCAATCGATCTGGTATCCACTTCATCTCCATCTTTTTGAAAAATCCTAGATTGAGATGCTACGGAAGCTAGACCAGGAATCGGCACCGTATTTCTAGGGCATCGCTTAACACGAGTTGCCATTTAGAACTGCAATCAAGAACTAAATCGAAGAAATTTTGGAGAAGAAGATAAGAAGAAGAGGGAGAGAGAGGGGTTTTGATTTTTAAAACTTTTTTTTTTTTTTTATAAGTAACGGTTTTAGTTTTAATGAGTGAGTTTATTAGCGGGTAATGGTTAATTAGTGGGTGGTTGGTTAATTAGTGGGATGGTTTTAGGATTAGAATTTAATTAAGTGGAAGGGTAGTACTGCAATTTATACCAGGCAGGGGTATTATAGTAACTTAACAATCATTTGTGCAGCCCTTATAATTTTGTATTGGGTGCCTTCTAAGTATGTATGCCCCAAAATTTTGAGGTCTGCCCCAAATGAGGGTTCTTTGAATTCCAAGAGAAAATTGGAGCCCAAATATGAATCAAATGTCAATCAAAAAGCCCAATATAAAATATCTTGCCAACTAGCGTCATCGTCCTCATGGCCTTTCTACATGAAAGCTGTTTTGGGGCATACCAAAAAATTATTGGGCATACATTTTGTCTAAGTTCGGCTTAAAATTTATCAGCTGAACCTTGCGAACTTAGGCGAAAAAAAAATTATGAGCCAAACCTTGAGTATTCCCAATAATTTTTTTAGTATGCCCAAAAACATGTCTCTTCTACATTCTTTTTGTGGGCTTTAGGAGTAGAACCACAGTCCAATCTTATCAGTACAGCCCACAAAAGTCTAGGAAACAAGAAAGAAAAGGGTAAAAATGTAATATGGGTCCCCCAATCTTTCGTCCTTTCTGCTTCAGTTTTCATAAACCAAAAACTAATCCCCAATTCTCCACTTCGTTCTTTTATCCACCACAACTCCTGCGCACGATAGCAAACACAAAGATACTGAGAAAACCAGTTGATTAATGGCTTCTTCATCTTCATCACGACCAAAGCAAGCATATGATCTAGACATAACAGTAATCTCAGCAAAGCATCTCAAGAATGTAAACTGGAGACATGGAGATTTAAAGCCCTATGTTATCTTCTGGCTGGATCCAGATCGTCGAATCTGTACTCAACCAGATGATTCAGGTTCAACTCGTCCTGTCTGGAATGAAACATTTACTTTATCAGTGAATCAATCTCTTCATGATTCTCTACTTACTCTTGAAATCTTTCATTCTAAACCTTCTGAAACACCTAAACCATTAGTTGGAACCCTAAGATTCCCACTCAAAGATCTCGTCGATTCGGAATCGGAATTTTCAAACTCAGTCACTTCTGTCATCAAAACACTAGAACTTCGTCGTCCTTCTGGTCGTCCTCAAGGTAAGATCCGGATCAAGCTTTCTCTTCGTGCACGACCGCTACCGCCTCCACCACCACCACCACAACAACCGCAGCCACAACCAGATTACCATATTACCCCTCCGTCAAGCTATTATTACTCTTCTGCCCCTCCACCACCACTTCCTAGAGATTACACTAGAGAATACTCTCCTTCTCCATACACTGTCAGTCCAATTCCACAACCAGCACCTACACCTCCCCCACCTGCTCCATACACTTACGGCGGTGTTGGTGTAGGTGGTTCAACAGTAGACCCATACAGGTATTATTATACAGGTTATCATCCACCACCACCACTTCCACCAAGACCTTTCTTTGATAGGACTGCTAGTTATGGAGGACCACCATCTGCACCGGTTGATTATTCGTCGGCTCCATTGTATGATCAAAAACAGAGAGGAGGGGGCATTAAAATGGGATCGGGTACTGGTTTAGCTGTTGGTGCAGTAGCTGGGGTTTTAGGTGGCCTTGCATTAGAGGAAGGATTGAAATATGAAGAAGAGAAAATTGCTAATAGGGTTGAGAATGACATTGCTTCTAGAGATGATTACAGTGATTACCGAAGTGATTACTGAACCGGGGTAATTTATTTTTCCTTTCTTTAGTTATGTGGTTTGGATTTCCTAAAATGGCTAACCTTGTTATGCTTACTTGATATATATGTGTATATGACTTGTGCTATTTCATTCCCAATTCTCTGTCCGTTGTTACCAATGTTAAGTTGAAAATGGATGCGGGGATTTAGAGTTTATTCTACTAAACTCCTTTTTAATTGATGTAAATTTTGCTGCTTTGCTTTCAAATAATGAATGAGAAGGTTCCAGACTTCCTGTATATTTGAGTTTGGTTGTTTAATCTGCTCAATAGGTTTTACACGTTTAACTGTTATGACTGCTTTTGTTGAAGTTCGTTTTGGATATATAGTACAGGTTTTACACATTTAACTGTTATGACTGCTTTTATGGTTTTGGACAAGTAGTACAACATCCGGTAGAATGATGTCCACTTTGTGCTGTATAAATATATGCGTCACAGATGTAAAAAGATAAGTTTATATGTAGAAGAAATGAATAATTTGGAATTTTATACTTTGGTTTATCACCTCCCATGTCTTAGTTGTGTGTCCTGTTCAAAGTTTTATGGATTGAAGTGAAACTTCTATCGAATACGATTCTTCGGCTGTCTTAGTTCTAGTCTGTAGTGACTTTAATACATGATCAGCAAGAGGGATGATACTCTAGGGCCTTGAAAGGAAAGTTAGGCCACTTTTTCAGTTACTATTAAAGATTGAAGCATGAAAAGGTTGGCTTAATTCTAGAATTGGATGCTCAGGGTACTTGCTGGACGTAAGTTTACGCTATATTATTAGTCATTGGTATAGTCAATCACACCTTACACCTCACAGATATTAAGGAGGCTCATCTAGCTAGGTGGTACTTGATTTGGCTGACATCTCGATGGGATTAGTTAGCAGTTTTGGGTGCGAGCATGTGTTCTTTAACCCTGCACCCTCAACTATACTTATGCTTGAGAATAAAAATTCTTTGTTTCGTTGCCAATTGGCTTTCTAGTTCAAGCAAGGTCATCATATAGAAGTTGGATGGTAAAACATGAATATGATTTCCTTTCTCAAGTAGTTGGAGTAGAATGTAGGAAATGTTAATGATCAGTGATGGCATGTTATGGTATCAATGTCTCGGTAGGTTTTAGAAGATGAAGCTCCAGCATCGTTGGATCATTATACGGGATTTGTTACAAATGCATGACAATCCTATGCTTTTTGGCCATAAGGACTTTGATTAATTGTGTAATTAAATACTCATTATTCTCTTTCACATGCACATGGTAGAGTATTGTTTTTCCCCTTCTCTTGCCAAGAGAGGTTTTATTATGTTGACAGTTCAAATTGTCTTGTCTAACATTGTTTTGAGTATTTTATGTTAGCTTGTTTTGGCCTTACAGTTTTCACGTTTGGGGACTCTTTTTTGCATCTTTGGGCTTTCTTTTGTGGGTGTTAGGGTGCTGTTCCCCTGCTGTAAAACATATTTCTGGACAGCACCAGCTATTCATTATGTTTACGGTAGATCTGGTGTAGTTTAGGTCAAAAGATAAGTATACTGTGTACACAGTATGTAGATGTAGAACAAATAGCTCGGGGAAAAAAAAAAGTGGGTAGTTTGCTCGCTTTCTCCCTGGTTCAATAATATTGTTGCGCATTAGCAGCAGCCCTAGTTTAATAGCTAGTGAACTTTATGGAAAACTTTTTTTTCTTTTTGTTTTTTTGTATAGCCACAAGAATGAAACCAGTTGTATAGCTCTACGCGTTCTAGAAGAATGAAACCAATTGTTTGAAGCATGGCTCAACGGCAGACTAAAGTAGCTCTTTACTTCATGATATCATTCATTACGCTAATGGGTAAGAATCACTAATAGTGTTTTGAGTGGATAGTTATTAGTATTAGTTGGGTAGGGATTTGCCAAAAGATCTAATGCTCGTTTTCTTCTTCTTAAGTGTGTGAATATATTAGAACTCTCAACCTCAATAAGATATTATAACTTCAACAACAAAAAAACGGAATCCGTTGTTTTGAATGAAGAAAATTGGATTGTCAAACAGTGTCCCAAATGATTCTTTTGATGCTGTACCCAAGTGTAGTCCTAAACTGACTAGCTTAAACCCAAACTAGGGCTACTTCACGTCCAAACAGCGACTTGGACCGTGTGGGGTGCATGCATGAAGTCCAATTCAGCTTTGTTTTTCGAGTTTCAATGGGTTCGGTTGTTTTGCTCATCTCATAATTGAAATGAGTGATTCTTAGCTCATTGGAATTGTCTGTTTATAGAGGCGGCGGCTTCTTGATTTGACCAAATTTTACAGCTATTTCGAGCAGCAACAACAATGATTTCAAAGTAGTGACTCGGTCTTAAGTCCTTCCACTCTTGTGGTTTCATTGTTTTGGATAACTTCAGGTAACACAGTTAAAACAAGAATAATACTTGCAATGCAATTTATAAATAATCCAGTAAATCTAGTACTTTATATGCACCTATCAGTTATTACCACCTAAATGCAATTTATAAATAATCTAGTAAGTCTAGTACTTTATATGCACCTATCAGTTATTACCACCTACACTGCAAGATAAGACTGAAGTGTGGTATGAGCCTGAAGGGGGAATACCAGCCAAAAAAGTTTGAAAAATGATTTGTGACTCCCAAATTTCCTACTCCCATTGCTCCCAACATTAGGTGGCTATCCACATAATTTAAACTTCCATAAACTTAAAAAAGAAAATTAATTTGAATTCAGATCATCCCCTAAAACCGGAGGTGAGAGAAATAATGGTGAACATTTGATATGCGTATTGATCTCTCTGATACATAATGAAATTATTGGAGATTTGATCGACTTCAAAACATTAAACATGAGATTCATAAGAATCTATTCATAACTTGTCTTGAAGCATCTCATTTTACTTAGTTAGGTACCGTAATTGTTTTGGTGATGGTGTGGGGATTATATTGTTTGGGCCGGTCTTCCTCCTTGACTGTAATCAGGATCATTTCCAATTTATAATCCTTACAAATTCTAATTTTCAGTTAAGCTCTTGGTGTTTAAAGAAGCATTTTACTGCAACTTATTTGTAAGACATAATATATCTGCTACTCAAATTAAACCGATCGAACTTGATATTGTGATCACTCACCACAGTAATTATGATTTGAAATTCATATAGTCATGGGGATATCAAATCATACAGTAAGTACTGGTAATGAAGCTGCAGTTGCAGATCCGTAAACAGATTATTGATAACCTTATGTCCTAATAAAAATTAATACTCTCTCTGTTCCATTTTAGATGATGTTTTAGGGTTAAATTTTTGTTCCATAATACTTGAAAGTTTTCATATTTTCTCACCAAACTGCCAATAACACCCTTACATTTTGTCTTGGAACTATAAGTTTATTTTTAAATGAACTAATATCAATTAATGTTTGAAGACTTTTCTCAAGAGTAGAGATGGAAAATCTTCATATCTCTCTCCATTTCTTAATCTGCGTGAAAAGTGAAAACTCCAAAAACATCATCTAAAATGGAACGGATGGAGTAAAAGTTATCAAAATCCTACATAAAGTCTGGCTTAAAATCAAATGCTTCCGCCCCTGTAAGATTAATGACTCTCAAATCTCAATACATATCGATATATCCCATAAACTTAATTTTTTTGTAGGAAGACGTAATTATTATTCTTCCAGTTTTTGGAAATTTATTGAAATAAGATTACATGTAGATGCCACCTAATATCGGGAGCAATGAAAATAGGAAATTTGGGAGTCACAAATCATTTTCGAACTGCAATTTGGGAAGTCAGGAGAGAAAGAAAATCGCAAGGGCAAGGAGGCGAAAGCAATTATTTACCTTTGGGTCTCAATACTTACATGGTTCGAAACTATCACTTTTGGTCATGGGGAATTAGTGACACATTGGGAGGTCATATCAGAATACAACAAATTATGAATCAAAATACATTGTATTCGCTTATTTTTCAAAAAAAGTTGTCACATTTTCGAATACACGCTTTTTAGAAGAATGAAACCAATTGGTTGGCATATGCTGGACTATTCGTTTTAAAAACGATATTGGCGCGTTCTTAACAATTTCCAAAATATCATAGGGAATCAGGGGTTCAAATCAAGACAGTTATTGAGTGGAGGATAACATCTCCCTGAGGGGGAGAAAAGTACTCGTATAATTTATCCCGTCAAGTCAGTGAGCAAAGATAAGGTTATAAATACAGTGAAACATTCGGGGTGTAGTGGATTACAAAATGATCATCTTTTCTTCTTCTTCTTCGACACATCAAGACATGACATAAAACAAATGCGCTGCATGATGAGAAAAATTGGAATATTTCTCCAATGTGATGATGCCTAATGGCTAATGTTTACTATTCAATGTTTATGTTATATCCACATAAATAATAATAATGTAGGAGGAATATATTAGAGACCAGAGAGAACCAATGCATTGCATCAACTTCCACTGATTTTTAATTGTGTGCACTGTTTTGGATTTTTTTAATACAGTTTCCACTGATTTTTAATACATGGTTCAATAATTAGACGACCCAAATTGTCTATGAATCTGTCTCGTGCTCTGACTAATCATTTCTCTATGTATTAGTGTTGTCGTAGATGCAAATAGCATATTGTTTTTTTATATATTTGTTTTGTCTCTGTGGTCAAATAATTGCTAATCAGAAACACTTAAACATTCTCTTATTCGGGATCAAGAGAAAAATCAGTGCATGAATGCATGAATGAATGGTAGATAATGGATGAACAAGAAGAAAATCCGTCTGAACAAGAAGAAGAAGAGGGACAAGTAATAAGAAACAGACTACATTCATTCGTTGCCTACTCTATTTGCCAAAGGGAGGCTATGTCGATTGTCATTTTCCTTTTAAAATAGTATTCTGGTCGCAATAGTAATACTAGCTAGGTAGAGCTCGGTCATAATACTACGTCTCCTTATACTTTCATGCCTACTGCTAGTACTACTGCTGCTACTCCATAGGGTGTTGAAAGTCTAATTTGTATCGTGTTTGATCACCCGTTCACCATCTTATGCTTATGCGAGTGCGACTGCAAAGTGGACATCAATCCATTAAAATATATTTTTCTTAGTCTTATTTTTTTTTCCATCTTCTATGAATAAATACTTTTATATACATTTTGTTCTTATAAAAGAAAAAAGTTGAATCTTGATAGTTGAGCGTGACACGGTGGAAGTTGCTCTAGATTATTTCACACAGAAAGTTCGGCATCGCAGATAATGGGGTACCTGATTACTAGGAGGGCAGCATCGCTGATAATGGGGTACCTGATTACTAGGAGGGCAATATGAGATTTGATTTGGTGTACCCTGCCTAATAATTCGGTACCCTAATAACAATGTTGAAGTTCTGTAAATTATCTCAGTAGCTTGTTGTGGCATGGTGAAATTATAAAAACCGTCTCGGCAAGTAAGAGAGATGCCATGTCATGTAAAAGGAATTTCCAATAAATTTGAGGTTTTTATATATCTTAAAATATAAATTTGTCGGTCAAACAAATATACAAATTGATTTTTTATGAAACTTATATACTCGTTTTTCAGTAGAAAGATATATCCACACCATGAATATAAATAGAATTATTAAATTTTCATCGTTAAACAAGCAAGCATCTTATATTTTTAGAAAAGATAGGAAAATTACAACAACGAGAACTTATGTGTCTATCACAGTTGCTTTTATTGGCGTAAGAGAATAAATTGATGAAGTAAATTTCATTGACAATAATTTCTCTTATTTGTTTTTTTTTTTTGGATAAAGAAGCAAGCTTCGTACCATTGATAAGTCTTTCGATCCAAGATCCAGAACAATGACAGTGATTTGAAGACTCACTATTATAGAAGTTTCAGGATTGTCCAGAAACTTTCAATAATCATTGTTTACCAAACAAATAACATATACATTCAAGCCACTCAACAACATAGTTACATGACATACGAAGAAAAAACCTAACCTTTCCATATTGGTTCCTAAGTAACATAACTAGTTTATTGGATAAGAAGTAACACATCCATCTACAAGTAGAGATGTTAGGTGTTACATCTGCTCGGCCGACCTTGTGCAAAGTCGTTTTCTCCAAAGTATCCAATTTCACTCTGTCAGATATCATCATTTCAAATCCAATGATGTAAAGAGGATGTGGCTCTGAGGATCGACGATAAACTGAGTTGACTCATTTTTTAAAATTTTAGAAAATGTTTCTTTGATTTCTTTTTATCTTTCTGTGATTTTCTTAATGTTGGAATCCTTTCCAGTATCTTTTCGTAGATCTTCACTTGTTTTATGATTACAAAAGCATATATTTCTTATTAAGATTTTGAAAATCTTTTATTTGGATTTTATTTGATTCTCATATTGATGGATAACTAAAAACTTTTATCTCCAAATGTGTTTGCAGTTTGTGATATCCTTAATGGTGTTTACTATGTATACAGTTGTGATTCAGGCGTTTGCTAAAGTTGTTCTGCTGCTTGTTGAAGCTATTGTGTTCTTCAGTTTTGCCATGATTTTTCGACTGGAAAATCATCTCTTCCATTTCAACTCGGTAAATCGGTGGGTTGGACAATGCTGCGGTCTGGTGAATTTCAAAATTCAAAAATGTCGTTACAAATTTGTTTCGTTAATTGCTCTCGGTATTATCGGAAGACTGTACAATTATCACTTTCCTTTCTTTGAAGAAGATTTACTTTGTGAAGGAAATAGTCAATCAAGAATATATTCTCAATTACGGGATACTAGGGATATTTTCTATCAAAATATCAAAAATTTCCTGATTATATGGGTTTACAGTTCTATATAAGTGATTATAAAGAGGTTTTACTCAGTCTCAACAACTTTCTCTCAGATTTTCAAAATTCTATTCCTTTTCAAATGGCAGAAGACAATGCTACTTCAGTCACAGATTTAGATTCAAAGTTTATGCAAGCTGCATTAGATCTTGGTGATGTGGAAGAAGTTGTTTACTATCAATCTGATAATGAAGAAAGAAAAGAAGTAATTGAGGAGGAATTTAGTCTTGTTGGTAAAATTATCCTGGAAGGAAAAATGGGTCTTAAAACTGTTGAAAAATTCATGAGTTTCATTTGGGATTTTATCCCAGCAGGTGATATCAAAGTTTTTGAGCTAGATGATAATATTATGGAGTTTCGATTCAAAGATGAGGATCCACGTAAGAAGGCTTTCGACACTCGTCCCTGGAGCATTAATGGGTACCTGATTAATTTTAGGTATTATAATTCTAAAATTGTCTATCAAGATTTGGATTGGAGTAAGCAATGTTTTTGGATACAAGTGAAGAAAATCCTTCCAGAGCATATGAATTTCAAGGCCATTACAAAAATAGGTAACATTATGGGTGCAGTTTTAGTAATTGAACCAGAAGATGAAATTCCAGTTGGAGGAGACCATGTAAGGGTTTGTGTTCAAATTGATATCAACTATCCTATGAGAAGGGGAGTCATGGAAATTACAAATGCTAAGTCAACTAGGCGGATCAATTTTTTTTAATGAGAAACAACCTCATAAAATCTGTCCAAATTGTTACATCATCAATCATACAAAGAATGCTTGTAAGGCTACTACAGATTACTTGGAAAAAGCTCATGCCAAACCCCATTTTTTTGGTGAAGTTAAAAATGGTGAAAGAAAGCAAATAGTCATTGCAAGAGCAGGTTATCAAATTCCAAATTTCTCAAAGAAGAAAGGTGTGAAGAATACTTTTTTTGTACCTCCAAAGGATGGTTATGTGGTTGGTTCAAGTTCTACAAGTAAAAATATTAATGAAGGAAGTGATGAAGGAGAAAGACTTGGTAAGAGACAGAGAAATGAATTTCCAGTCACTCATGTTTTAGAACATGGAGATAACATGAATGGAAAATTGTGGAACACACAGACAACAAACATGGTCACAACAAAGGATATCAATCATTGCATCACTAAGGAGAGTAAGGTATTTGGCTTTAAGCCATCTTTATTTTTTGAATTGAGTTTTTTCCAAATTTAAAATGAAGATTTTATCTTGGAATGTGCAAGGTATGCTAACAAGTTCACAAAAGATCAGTTTCAAAACTTAGTTAAAACCCAAAGTCCTCATTAGGAAATGTGTTTCTACTACTAGTATTAATGTTTTGCCGAATGGTTCCCCATGTGATAAATTTGAACCTACTAGAGGTATTAGACAAGGGGATACTTTATCCCCTTATCTCTTTATTTTAGCCATGAAATTTCTTTCTAGGTCTTTACTTGCAGCTGAAGTTAATAAAGATATCACTGGTGTTACGGTTTCCATGAAAGCTCTTCCTATAACCCATTTTATTTTTGTTGATGATATTTTAATATTTTGTCAAGCCAATATAAATCATGTTGATAACATCTTGCAAATTCTTCAAAATTTTGGTCAGCTGTCTAGTCAGATGCTTAACTTTGATAATTCCTGTGTTTATATTAGAAAAAATCTTTGTACTAACTATTGTGCTGATATTGCTAATTCTCTTCAAATGTCTATAGTTACTGATTCAGAGAAATATCTTGGTGCTCCACTGTTGCTTGGTCACTCTAAGGTTAAGTCATTTGATCCTATTGTTCAATCTTTTGAAGCTAGACTCGTGAATTATGTAGGTACCACTCTTAATAAAGCAGGTAGATCTACTCTGATTAAATATGTTTTGAAATCCTTGCCTACTTATCAAATGGGTTGTTTTAAAATCCCTACTACTCTAATAAGTAAACTTGATTCTTTGCAGAGAAATTTTTGGTGGGGTCATAAGACAGGTAAAGGGATTAAGTTCATTGGTTGGGATGATATTAACAAGTCTACAAAATTAAGTGGTTTAGGATTCAGGGATTTAGAGACATTCAATATTGCATATGTAAGTTAGTCTGGACAATCATTAATGATCAAGATGAATCATGGATTCAAATATTAAGTGCTAAGTACTTTCACAATTGCAGTATTCTTCACTTGCAGAAACTAAATGATAAATGTTCTTGGATTTGGAGAGGTATTTACAGATGCATAGAAATTATCAAGAATAATAGTTTTTGGCTTGTAAGATATGGTACTAGGATAAACATTTGGTTAGACTGTTGGGTCATACGATTCAGCCATCCCCGTGTTCCTGCTGAAGGTTTAGTGAATACTATTTCCTACACTTGTGTATCTGAACTCTTTCATAATAATACTAGAGATTGGAATGTTGTACTAATACATTATCTTTTTGAACATGAATCTTATACCAAAATTATTCCTATGAATGTTCCTGCTCTAGGTAAGGATTTTCTTATTTGGAAACCAGATAGAAAGGGTTTGTTTACAATGTTTTAACTAGACAAACTCACAATACTGTTTTTCCTAACTCTATTCCTCAGCAGGTCTGGAAAGCTCTCTAGAAAGTTAAACTTCCTCATAAAGTAAAATTGTTTGTTTGGAAATGTATTAAAGATATTGTCCCAATTAGATACAAGTTATCAAGATATAAGAATGATATTGAGATTCACTGTACTATGTGTGGTCATTCAAATGAGTCAAGTGATCATCTTTTCTTGACTTGTCCTTATGCTAGATCTATATGTTTTTCTCTAAACATTAATGTTGGAAACATCTTGACTCATCATGGTTCTTTCAAGAATTAGGTAATTTCTTGGTTTACTACAGGTATTAACTTGAATTTTGGTACAGGGCTGCCAAGAGAAAATATAAACAAACTTCTAATGGTATCTGCTTAGGCTATCTAGAAAGATAGATGTTCAAAAAAAAAATCATAATCATAATCCTAACAGATTAATGACTCTGTATAATATCAATAGAATTGTCTATTTTGTTTCTAATCATACTGTTAACAATACTGCTTCATTACAGGTTATGAAATGGAAACCTCCAGAATTTGGATATCTGAAAATTAATCCAGATGCATATTTCTTCAAAAAAATTTCTCAGGGTGGTATAAGACTGATTTTAAAAGATTTTACAGGTACATGCTTTGGTGTGCAAGGACAATATTTTGATGGAGGAATGAATAAAGGAATATAGGTGGAAGAGTTGGAGTGCAAGCCTATGAAAGCAGATGTATCTCTAGCAATTTCAAGAAAGCTTAACAATGTTATTTTTGAATCTGATAGTGAGGTCTTAGTTAAATCCATCAATGAATCAGTCCCAAGTGTTCATTAGTTGAATCAAGTTTTAGTTTTAGATATTAGATTTCTTCTGAATAAGGTTGAATCAAGTTTTAGTTGCAGATAAGTTGGCAAAAAAAAAGCAAGACTTTTTAGAGATAACTTTGAATACTTTGATGAGTAGCCTCATGATATCCATGGATAGGTAGCACAAGATTATGATGTAATTTCTATCTAATCAAAGGAAATTAATTTTTGAATAAAAAAAAAAAGAGATGTTAGGATCCAAAGATCCTACCATTTCTCAAGGGTTTTCATAAAATCAAAGTAGAACATACAATACATGTATAAAATGATCCATAGGCCTAACCTAATGTCACTGATTTTTTCAAAGCTACAATAACATGGGTAACAAACATAACCTAAATCATTACTTCAAAAAAAAAAACCTAAATCAATTTTTAAATAACGTAATCGGTATTGATCTTTATCTTCACCAGTCTTTTGAAACTTTATGTTATTGGTGTTTTTGGTGTTACGTAGGTGTCTTCGAAGATTTTATTGTTGACAATGATCCTGATTTGGTGTCTTCGGAGATCTTATTGTTGATGATGATCCTGATTTGGTGTTGTTCAATGTGAGTTTGTTGCCATAACTAATGTTGTTTTGTTTATAGTTCTAGGTTTAGTTCTTGTAACAAGAATAAAAACCCTAATCTCAATCGCCATCAACACTAGAGATGAAAATCCAATGATTTGTAATGAAAATAGGTTTAAGTGAATCAACTCTTTAATCAAATCAAGCCATAAAATTAAAAAACAAAAACCTAACAAATCTTTAAAAAGGAAAAAAAAACGCAACAACCCTAAACATAAGACGATTTCAAGATGACGAGGAGATTAAAAATAGATGAGGTAAAACCTTTCTCTGAGATATTTCATGGCATCTATCTTCTCTTACGAGTTTCTTTTTCGATCCTAAACCTAATTTCCAAACTTATCTAGTAATTCTTCAAAATCTTTAATAACGGCGATTCCTGTTATGTCCCCTTCTTCAAGTTATTCACAATTATAAAATTCCAATGACAGATTCTTATCCCCAATCACAGATTCAACTACCTTTCCAGAATATTTACAACTTTGTTTCTCTAAAGTTAGATTCCACAAATTATCTTCTATGGAGACATCAATTTGAGTCCATTCTGATGAATATCAATCTCCTTCAATTTGTTGACACATCATTCTAAAATGATTATGATTGATGAAGTACTTTTTTTTTTCAAATCATGAATATATTTTTTAGCCTGCAATGGATTGGTTTGTGATGTCTTGTCTAAATGCTACTCTGACACAATCAATTTCTTATGTTGTTCTTGGTTTATCTACATCAAAAGATTATAGAGATTATCTTCAATCCGAATTCAATACACAATTATTTGCAAAAAGATCCATGCTTAGAGGTCAATTTTAGCCTATTCTCAAGGTAATCTTATAATTTTTGAACATTTGAGAAAAATTAAAAATGATAATCTTGTTGTTATTAATGAGAGAGTACCAAATGATGATATTGTTATGTATACTCTCACTGGTTTGTGTATAAGTTTGAAGAAATTTGTTATTTCCCATCACAATCGAAAGACATAGTTCACTTTTTCTGAGTTGCAATCAAGGCTTGTTTACCATGAACAATGGTTTAAAACTCAAGAACAAGATTCGCCGATACTTGTTGATTCAACTAATAATACTGTGATTTATCGAAGAAGACCTTTCATCCTCACAAATGAAATGCTTCTACATCTTACAATTCTTCCAAAAATATTGAGAATAAACCTCTAGCATATTTTTCTAATACTGAATATCAATTCCTCAAGAGACTAGGCCATACTGCTAACATATTCTATTGGCGCTATACTCCACCAAGTGGAATGCACAAAACCTCAAGTTTCTGGTGGACCAACTTCCAGTTCTAATTCCGGATCTAAGGGTTCAGGGTGATAAGTCTCCTGAAGCATTTTTTACGTATTCAGATATTTAACAATTTGATTCTGATTTTGTTGTTGGCACCACAATGGATCCATAATTTCGGCACTTCCGCACATATCACTAGTAATTCTAGTTAGTTACAAGATTATAAGGTGTATTCTGGTTGTAATACCCCAATATTATACAGTGGTTCGCCGAATGGAATATAAGTAATGGTTTTCCCTTTCCTAATACCGAGGCCTTTTCAGCACAATTGGCTATAGAGTTTGCATTAAACTCTGCAGCTAATCGTGCTCAGGCGGAGCAATCCATGGATGGGTGACCTCCCGGGAAGTTACTGCTGGATTACCGCAGCGATACCCGTTGAAAACCCCACACTTTCGGATAACCACAATGGATAAGTGGGGACATAATCGGTAGAGGGTCGAGTCATTACAAATGGTATCAGATCTGAAGACAGTTCACCTGCCGAAGGTGGGATGGTATGCTGGACGGGATTGCTCCAAGTGCTTGTCTCATGAGGGGCACGGAACGTCGGAGATCTGGGATTGAATATATTTAGGAGACAAGGACGGCTCCAATTTAAGTTGGTGGTATTGTAATACCCCGATATTCGGCAGTGGTTCACCGAATGGAATATAAGTAATGGTTTGTCCTTTCCTAACACCGAGGCCTTTTCAGCACAATTGGCTCCAGAGTTGTCAGAAAACTCTGTAGTTAAGCGTGCTCGGGCAGGAGCAATCCAGGGATGAATGACCTCCCGGGAAGTTACTACTGGATTACCGCAGCGATGCCTGTTGAAAACTCCACACTTCAGGATAACCGAAGTGGCTAAGTGGGGACAGTATCGGTGGAGGGTCGAGTCATTACACTCATCCCAATCATGTGATGACTGGGGAAGGATCTTACAACTTATGCAATCCTATCTTTAGGAGCAATGTGCAATCTTTCTTTCTATTCTATAGGAGTTACTCCATTACCTGTTATTGCTTAACCTTCTATACTTGCTTCAACTTTAACCCTTACTGGTATATTTCTGACTCTTATATATGTTTTCACCACTTCAAACTCAGTTAATACCTTTGTTAAACCCTATTGAATTTTTTTTACACAAATATCTTACTGCTCTAACAAGATCAATAGCTCTTGTGTCTGTTACCCAACATAGAATTTTAATCCTTTTGTCTGTTAACCACCATGGAACATTTATATTTTTGTATGTTAACAAACACATACCAACACAAATTTATCCATTTTATCACAATTCAATACCTCAAAAACCCTCAAGAAAACTTTCTACAACATATAACTACTTTTTTCTACCAATATTTCTTATTGAATCCTTCTTATGATTTCAATGACTTTTTGTTAGACAAATGCTCGGTTGAACCCATAAGTTTTTCTATCCCAAGCTTGTTTTCAATGTTAGATGATCAAAACTATATCGGAATTCTAGTCGACTAATTCAAGTCTCGGATTAGGTTAGAATTTGGTAGTTGAGTATTAAAAAAATACCCTCGAAGACATTTGGAGAACTTATTTTATCAGGTATATGAAGACTGGACTATTTTTTTTTTCTCACCATCTTCTCTATCTGTTAAGACTATGTCATATGACTTCTGGTAGATTTACAAAGAAGAAATTTCGAGTCAAGCTAGACTTGTTAAAAATATTGAAATATTATTGTTCGAGAATTAATTTGTGGATCAATTGAAAATCATATAAGTGATTCTATCATTTGGGAATTTCAACCATTACAAGTGAGAAATTCATGAGTTTCTGATATTTATACTCAGGGTAGGTTGGAAAACCAGTTTGCAAACCATAGATATCTGACTTCAAAAATACATGGAAGGTTTGCAAACTAGTTCGCAAACCGCAAGTTCAGTTGGGAACAGTTTACGAACCCGGTTCACGAACAGTAGCGAACTAAAATTTTGGTGTTGGTATAAAAGGCTTAAGGTTGGCGAACCCAATTCACGAATTGTGTCTATAAGATTTCACAATACCAAGTACAGTTGGCGAACCCAGTTTGCGAACAGTGTACATCTGAGTTCTCAAGCCGAGTAGGGTTGGCGAACCTGGTTCACGAACCGTATCTCCCTGACGCGTGAACTTTAGCCTTACGGTTCAAGAACCGTTTCACCAACTGTCCTAATAGAATTCAGCAGATGCTCAAAGGCATTTTAAAAAAAAATGTTTATCATTGCTATGACTCTCTTAAACGCTTACAAGACTTCATTGATCGTTAAAATACGTATGTGTGCGCATCATGAGTGTTTAAATGAACATCAACTTCCTTTTAGTTCGAAAGACATATTTTCCAAATTAGAACAATCATTATACACGGTTCCGTAACCGGACCACTGTATATATTCTTCTATTGTATTTTCAAGATTAATTCTCATATATTTCAATTGAAACCCTAATTAGAGTTTCATCTAAACTTAGAAAGCGTTTGCTTGATTCTCAAGTTATCTTAGCTTGAAATCTAAACAATCCCCAGTCTTGAAAAACTATAAATACGGATGCTCTTTCAATTGGGCAATTCAATCCCTGACACTTTGTGTCCTAGTTGATAGCTAGAGGCCTCCCTTATGAACCTAGATTTCCTTTGAGAAACATAATTAGGTTTACGACTAAAAGACTTCGCTTTGGGGATTCGTGAAGCCATGTCCGATTATCTTTACCTTGATCGTTCGTGTATCTTGATCTTGATTTTCTGTTATCGAGGTTCTCGTAATCTCTTTCAGGCAAGATATATAGAAATCACAAATTTCTCTTCATATCAGACTTTGTGATTCCTCAAGATAGATATCTGAAAACTATTCTTAATTGATAAGTTGAAGATTGTTCTTGAGAGATGGTAAAAGATCTAGGCTTCTCATCTAAGTGAGTGTAAGTGGTTTGGATTGCGAGGTTTGCTAGATTTGTCTATTGCAAACATATTTCCTAATCTTGATCCTTGATCTAAGGAGAAATCAAATAGGATTATATGTTAGAGAGAACTTGTTATCAAAGTTCTCCACAGAATCGCCTTTTCAGTCGCTATCAATCATCTTTTCTTGCATTGTCTTTTTGCAGCTAAAATATGAGAACAATTTATAGAGAAGCTACACTGAAACTTTACAATGCAGGTGTATGTGCTAGTTTCCTTATTTAAGTGCTTATTAATCTGTTAACCTTGCCGTCACATACACAAAGTTAAGACAAAATTAGTGGACTCAGTTTATCTAATTTTTTTTTAATGAGATAGTTAATTAATTCATTTGCAAATACAACTGTGGTTGCGGTAGGAGTCTGTCACTGTCGTACCCTCTCCTTCGGTTGGTAATGGTACCTTGTATATGTCAGTTTTCTGTTTACGTTATTTAAAGATTATGTAGTTAACAATACACAGGATTGTTGATAACAATGATTATATAAAACCGAATTTTGGTTGTTCTTGCAAGTCGTCCCAATATTATGTGGTCTACCTATGCTTAACATATAAGCCCCTCCTCCCCGTCTATTTTCTAGAGCTCAGTTGTCTTTTGTCCCTTCGATTTCTTAAAGGTACCAAACATACATGAGATATTCTTTACAGGGAGAATATTAATTTGGAGGGGCGAGTCATATAGAAGTTGTCTTTGTCATCTGTTTAGGATTTATATATGTTTGTGAATGCGGCAGCAATTATTTTGTTTCGTTCATTCTGGCAGTCGCTATCCCATTCATCTATACATACCAAATCAGCTGTCCATAGAGCGAAATCTTGTCCAAATCGGCTGAACCTGTAATATTGGACCCGGCATGTAATTATTGGAAAACGGCATAAACTATAAATAGGGGCTTATAAGGTGGATAACTTGCCTACTACGTGTTCCTATGATCTTCACCAAAATGAGTTTGTCCACTAACAACATGTGAATCATCTGAGGCATCATTTTTTTTTTGTCATCTGGCATATGTAAAATGCATCATGAACTACGAATTCAAGTACGTTGAATTGATGATTGATAGATGTGTAAACCGTAGCGTCTGTCTTATTTTCCAATGTACCAAGAGACGAACTCTCCCAAGAATCCTATTATTGGGATCGCAAGCTAAGAGTTTTTCGGCTCATAAAAGGTCAAAGTAGGGCTATGAAGTAGTAATCCAATACAGGTCCAAGAGCATATTTCAGTGGTATCCAATCAACTCCAATAAAGAGGAAATTAGGGGTTCAACCTCGCCGCCGTAAAAAATTGTAGTAGATAGATTAGGAATGATTAATTGGGGGATAGAAGAACTAATTGGGGGATATGTGCCGGCATAGTCTTCAATCAAAACCGGCATGGTCGATGGATTGCCGGCATTGAAAAACCATACCGGCAACTACAATAAAATATTCTCCAATTAGTTTTTTATCCCCCAATTAATCATTCTAGGTTAACTATATAGTGGGTTAAGTGTCGTATAGTGGGTTAAGTGTTGGAAAAATTACCGGGCTGCAATGGAGATGAATGACAGAAATCAATTGTGGTTGTACTCAAAACTTTCAAGGCTCTGGTGATTTCTTTTAGACAAATATTTCTACCCTCCCAACGAATTGGCGATTGCAACAGGTATGTGAAATACCGCGCGGGATACGGTGAAAGCCCTACAACCGAAAAATTGGATTCAAGGTTTGAACCCCTTGACCCAATCAAGAACACATGTAAATAAGTTTACGATGATGCTTTGTAAGAAAGAAGAACAGAAGATAGTTTTTTTTTTTTTTGATGATTGAAAACGACTGCTGGGAGATGCTATTTATAGGGTTTTACGTCTTTGAAAGTACAAGTTTCTCTTCAATGCGAAACGTCAGGTCTCTTCATCAACAGACATTAATGGTGTCTGTTGGATTTGAATTTTTTGAAAACGATTTTAACTGTCCAAACAGTTGCGTATCAAAAAATTCTTCCGGGGGGGCTACGCCCCCCAGGACCCCCATTCGTAGCGCGGTTGAAAATATTCCAACATTCTCCCCTTATTTTCAAAACCATAAAACAAAGTTAAAAACTTTTAAAACCTAGAGCTAGCTGCATCACCGAAGTGACCGCCTACGTGCCGAGTGGGATCAAGCCAACGTAGTTCTAGCACAATTGAGACTAAGCATCATCGTTGAAACCAATACATAAATGATAGGTACCTTTCTGGGTTTGAACCTTCACTTAGTGTAAGAAACTCAAAGCTTTATCGATATTCTATGGTGAAACTAGTCTTGAACCAAGAATCCCTTATGACAAAGCCGGAGTCTCCACACATATTGATTCCATAAGACATGTGTTCTGTAGCCAAGCACTATAAAGGCCTTGTGCTTATATCCTTATTCATGAGTCTTCTTTAGAGAACGGTCTTCTTCTCTTAGGAAACGGCCCACATTTCCATACTCATATAGGTAAGTCTCGAAGGTGTTTCGCGAGACACCTTTTTACTAATCACGGACTCATTAAGGATTTACATCCATCCTATTTTCTTGCGAGAAAAACCAGCACTAACTTGAAATGGGAAGTTTTATGCTAGTGCTCCATAATCTACTGACCATAACTTGTTGGTACCACATTGAACCTTGTTTATCTTTTTCAAAACATAGGTTGGGTTTTACGCTATGGGAGATCAACCTTCCTTCAAGGACCTTAGTCCCATTTCATTACATTTTATTGAAGCAACCAATATGGTAGACTCTTTGTGAATGGGTCTGCTTAAATTCCTTTTTGATTCAATAAAGTTAACCGTAACCACTCCCTCTTGAGTAGTTGCCTAACCAATTGGTGTCCGAGACTCGCATGTCTACACTTTCCATTATAAGTCTTATTAGAGACATTATAGATTGTAGCTTGATTATCACAATTAATCAAAACTCCCGGAGATGGCTTCTTCCAAAGTGGAATTTCCATAAGAAGGTCCTAAGCCATTCTCCTCTTTACATGCATTCGTTAAAGCTATCAATTCGACAACATTGTTGAATCGATATACAAGTCTGTTTCTTGGAACTCCAAGACACAAAGACCCCTAAAGTAAAAATCCATCCAGATGTCGACTTGGACTTGGATTCTACATTGTTCCAGTTAGCATCGTTTGTAACCTTCCAATACAATGATAGCCTTGGTAATGCAAACCAAAATCAATTGTTCCTTTCAAGTAAGCCATAACTTTGGAAACCGCTTTCCAGTGTTCAGAACCAGGATTACTTGAAAAACGACATAACACCCCCACCTCATGGGCTATGTCCGGTCTTGTGCAATGCATAGCATACATAAGACTCCCAATGACACTGGAATACTCAAGTTGTGCATGAGTACGACCGGTGTTCTTCTTTAACTTGATAGTATGGTCTAAAGGAGTAGGTGCTGGATCGTCATCAAAGTGATCATACCTTTTGAGAAATTTCTCAATATAATGAGATTGGGTTAAATCCAACTCATTCCCCTTTCTTAGGATCTTAATTCCCAAGATTACATCAGCCTCTCCTAAATCCTTCATATCAAAGTTAGAGCCAAGAAACTTCTTTGTTTCTTCCACCATAGATATGTCGATCCAAAATAAGCATATCATCAACATATAAACAGAGAATCACACATCCAGAACTATCATGCTTACTATAGATACATTTATCTGCATCATTCACCACAAAACCATATGACAAAATCACTTCGTCAAACTTCTCATGCCATTGCATGGGAGCTTGCTTCAAGCCATAAAGAGATTTAACCAACTTGCAAACCTTCTTTTCTTGGCCTGGCAATATGAAACCTTCAGGTTGTTCCATATATATCTCTTCTTCCAAATCTCCATTTAGGAAGGCAGTTTTGACATCCATTTGATGAATAATTAACTTGTGAATAGAAGCAAGTGCAATTAAACAACGAATAGATGAGATGCGAGCAACAGGAGCATATGTATCAAAGTAATCAATTCCATGTCTTTGCCTATAACCCTTAGCAACCAATCTTGCTTTAAACTTACCTTTTGTACCATCGGCATTTACTTTTCTTTTGAATACCCATTTACTTCCAATAGGCTTTACGCCTGGAGGTAAATCACAATATATCCAAGTACCATTAGTAAGATGGGAATCTTTTTCATCATTGATAGCCTCTATCCAAAAACTAGCATATTTGGAACTAATAGCCTCAGCATAAGTTTTAGGGTCATCATCAACATGCGCAACATATTTGGTAATATTAAGAATTGTATTCTTATCACCTTCTACAAGATATGTTATAAAGTCTGGACCAAAGCTTGTCTCTTTTCAACATTCGTAGCGCGGTTGAAAATATTCCAACATTAAGTGTTGGGTCTGATAGTGGGGCCAGTCTAATTGTCTGGGTTCGGATAGGAGCCTGGGTCCGGCTTTCGTGTATGGTAGTATAGATAGATTAGTTGTATAGTGGGTTAAGTATTGGGTCTGACAGTGGGGCCAGTCTAACTAGCTGGGTTCGGATAGGGGCCTAGGTCCGGATTTCGCGTATCAAAAAAAAAAAAAAGTAATCCCATATATAATCCATTATCCAACCAATTTTGGCTATGGATACTATGCCCTCAATGTAATTCGTGTAAAGAGATTCGATTAGATTAGTAATTCAATTAGCTTAATCATTTGATTTTTATTTTGAAAATCGATTTTTGTTTTATTTATTTAGAAGACGGAGAAGGAAAAATATTTTCTTAATTTTTTTGAAAACTTTATAAGATTATGATAGAAGTATCGTCAAAATAGTTGGGAAAATCTAATGTTCAACTCCCATTATAATTTTATTGATTCCAGTCCGTTAAAAATCTGTTTTTTTTTTTTACAGTTACAACTGGGAAATAATGTCGACCCCGCTGTAAAGTTTGCTTATGGCCGAAAAAAATACTACATCCAAGCCGTAAATGAGGATAATTGGCTGGGAACTTAAGAACTCTCAGCCGTAAACTACAATTACGGCTAAGAAATTAAGAAATCTTAACCGTAAGTTAGTCCAGAATCACCCGTATCTACATAGCAACTGGGTTAATAAGTTTAACATGCAACTTTCCTAGCCGTAAGTAATTATCTAGTTTGAAATTTTTAGAGTTTTGACATACACATTACAACCTTAAATGTAAAAATCTTTCCATTCATTAAACCAAATTACAACCCACTAATTACTTAATCTACATGACAAATTTGGATGTAGTATCCCCTATGGTTTATTAAAAAGTCCTTGACGATGATGAAATGACTTAGAAAGAGCTATGCCATTCAAATTGGACCCAATCCCCTTCTCCGTATCAGAGCTCCTTTCAATGTCCGAGTTCCCCGAACTTGACAAATCTGTAGCTAGGAAAGAGGCCCGCTGCTCTTACGACCAAGTACATTCTTCAATGGACTTTACCTGCCATGACCTTCGAATTGTAGTTGAAATATGAACCTTTCAGTTATCTTCATTCCTTCCTAACTTGACTTACGACTTCAACATTAGTTTCACCTCTAAGTCGAAGTTGATTGAAAATACGAAGTAAAACCATATATTATCAACTTCTAAACGTAAATCTCAAAAGAAAAGATACAAATCAACTCTTTCACGCTTATTAGTGTTATCGGTATCACTACAAAAGTTTTCATAAATATTTTTACAATAACTAACACTCACTAAACCCCATTGCCTTTGTTCTTCTCCAATCTTCAGATAGCGTAATATATAATTTTGGCAAATAGATAAGTCTTCATCTAAAGTAAAGTTGAGTTTATCCATTTTTAAGTATAGTATATTAAGATTGTAAGGGTTTGGGCTGAGATTATTAATGTAGAAGGTATGATTTTGATTTGGGATTGGTGGATAGGGCTAGGGGGACTTATATTTTTCATATAATTAAATGGTGAAACAGCCACATTCTTCTTTTATGAATACCCAATTAGTCTTCTAACAAATCTATTTTTCAAAAACTATCCAATAGGATGGTCTATTAAAAGAAATTCAAGTACTTACATCTAGGAAATGGCTATGTCGACCTGTCCGTAAGCAAGAATACACTTATGCTTTGGTTGACAGATTTACGGCTAGTAGCCCAAGCCATAGGGCTACAATTCCAAGGCGTAACAAGTTGTTAGACGTAAAAAAAAACGTTCATTTTTCTTGGACTTTACAGAGAATTTACATCTAGAATACCTAGTTGTAACCGATATCATGTATGGGTATCCCAATTAGGAACCGAAATAAACAGTTAGGAATCCTAACCGTAAAAATGTGTCTATTTTGAGTAAAACATAAGCCCTGATGGCTAAAATTCCTAAACATAAACAAAATTTACTTTTAGGAATACCAATCGTAATTTGAGTTTGGTGCTAGGATTTCTAACCGGTATTATGGATGAGCTTTTAGCTAAGTATTTATAGACATTTACGTCCATGTTTTGAGAATTATCGACCTAACCATAAGCAATAATGAGTTATCATAATGTAATTCTTTCTCATCATAGTCAAAATTAGATAAATGTAAACACTAAAAATTCATTCATGGACGCTAAGTTAATTTATCCGTCCAAATCCATTATCTAACAACAAAAATAGTCATATATAATATTCAAAATTCAAAATATCTATAACCAATAATATTTACTACAACTCCATAAGTTATTCATCAGAATCTTCATCCAACCCCGATTACGAACCCGATCTCGATCCTTTTCTAACCTCTTTTACAACTTGAGCTCCATGGCGACCACGTCCACTTTGATCTCAGCCAATTTTTTCCACGTCCACCTCTTCATTGGCTTTGGAAAACAACATTATATTGAACATCCTCATCCCTAGATGAAGAAGCACTGGGACTATCTGATTCATCATCGTCATCCTAATTGTCATCTGAATACTTAACGAGATCTCATTTATCAGGTTTGGGTATCGCTTTAACTCGGTTCCACGATGTTCTCTGTCTGTACTTTTTATTTTTGCAGTCCAACGACCACTACAAGTTCTTGCTCTCTTACCTAACGGCCAAAACCTGGTGTTTCAGTTTTGGGACTGTTTTTTAGTGATCTTACACATAAAAATGTTATGTTACAAAAAACAATTCATAATTAATTGAAAATAACATAGGGAGTATAGAATTAGATCTATCATATTTGTGATACAAACCCTTGCAGCGTATGAAGTTCCGTAACAAAACAAGAAGGATCGATCATGTGGCTCACCCCAAGGTCTCCCGTTCTCTTTGAGATTCAATAACATTGTTGCATTGATGATTTGTCTTGTTGTAGGGTGGTGGTGGATACTTCTTCTTCTCCTTCTTCTCCCTCGCTTTTCCTTTATTCTTATCAATAGCAGCAATACTTGTTTTGGCCATTTTTTTCTTCTTGAATCTCTAGATTTGGTTGTTGAGAAACCACAATTGCATGTTGAGTCGTCTCTTATTCTCTTGCTATACCAATGAAAATTCCGCCTGGGTTCCTAATACATGCACCTAATGGTTTTCCGTGACGGGAGGATGGAATCGAGTTATTACTCAGTATTCCTTTTTATGTTCTCTTTCTTTCTTTTTTTACTCAGTTCAATAGATGCATTTAACATAGATCAACACATATCATATAGAAAAAAATTGTTCAAATATAAAAATAAGAAAAAAGTACCCAACTACGACTGAAAAATAAGTGTCGAACCAGCCGCAACTAAACTCATGGCTGAGAAATTTTGCACTTCCCAGTCGTAAGTATAATATACGGCTAGGACGCTAAGTTATTTCATAGTATGGTTAGGAAATACCTGGCCGTAAACTTAACCACTGATTTTTTTCCTCAAAATACATAACTATATACGACTAGGAAAGAAGTATAAATTTCCTAACCGTAACAAGTACATTATTGCTGGAAGAACTTTTTTTCCCATCCATACATAATAGGTCGGCCGGGAATATAAGAATTCCGGGCCATAGTTTGAAAAAATGTTTTTTAAATCTAAACTTTTTGAATCGAACAAAACCATCAAACAAAAGGAAAAAAAATAATTTATTTAAAAAAAAGGAGAAATAAATGATAATTTTTTCGATTCATGCATTGTAACGGTCATTTCTGCAGTATCAACATCTGCTTCAATTCCTTCATTCACCAATTCTCGATTTGCAAATTCATCTTCATTTGCAGATGATGAATTTGAATTCACTGATTCACTAGGTTGTTTTCGATTCTTTTAGTTGTCTATTTTCTTTGTCCTCCCCATCTTTTACGTGAAGAATTTAATCGATTGGTTTTTAAAATCGACGATTAATCTCATCTTCAACGAGTTGGAAAAGAAGATGATAGAATGAGAATGGAGCAGCAGAACAAGTGGATAATAAGTGAATCTTATTTTTTGTTTGTTTGTTTGTTTGTTTGTTTTATTTATTTATTTTATTAGATTTAGAGGGATGTTAGTTATTATTGGAGACATTTTTAAATTTTTACTAAATTATGTCCATTCATATTTACATTTGCGGACACTTTATTCCAGTGCCTCCCTAAATCCATTTTACTTGCTGCCTTAATAATAGGAATTTTCGCAATTCATTCTTCATTCTTCATAGGCTACACAAAAACAGACGCCATCCTAAACATATCTGATATGTAATAAACACATAAGGTCAACCATCTACTACATCTTAATCCTACATTGGCCGTTGGTTGGCGGGGGGATATAGTGTCGAACGGTAATGTTAACTGGCAACTGAATGGGTACAATTGATCTGCATATCCACTCCGCATGACAGTATAGTAGTACCTGGTAGAGTTCTTAAAATCCCATTTTGGGGCGGCCAACTTGTCCACTTGCATCAACCAAATATTTAAAACACTTCTTTCTCGCGAGCTGCGCAAATATATTTGTTAACTAATTGGAAACTCAAGCCACGTTATGAATTTTAAGCTTGGATCAATAAACAAACCTTAAAAGCACATTGTGCAAGTGTAAATATTAAGTCAAATAGTTAACAAACGGTACTAATTTTTGTACAGTTGTAGAATCAGAAGAATCAGAAAATGGGCGGTTCCATGGAAAATTCTATTTGGGATCCAAATCAACCGACCTTTCTTGGAATTATGCAAGGAATTGCAGCTATCATAATCCAACTTAGCATAAACCCATTTTAATCTATTTTTTGTCCAGCTCACACTCACAGCAAGTAAACTGAAGTACACAGTATAGCTAAGAATACTAATAAAACTTTGGCTGCTAGTTTCATCACTGCATTCATGTTTGACTTAAAGACCGACTTTTTTTGGGATTTCAATTTGACAGCCTTGAATCAGATTAGTAGGTAATCAAGATGTATCATTGCACACTCATTTCTTAATCACGAGACTAATTGACAGTGATTATCAACTAAGATGGTATATGTGTATTAAATGACTGGGTGCTGTTTAGGTGGATTAAGTCGCATATATAGGAAGTAGATCAAAGAATTAAACTACTCCAGAGCTCATCTAGCCCATACCAGTCTATTCAGACATTGATGGCAGATGTTGGTGGACAAGGATGGTTAAGGTTATACGTGGACACCATACCTTCACATGTGTGCCACTTGGCCTTCCAAAAATGGTACTGTCATTAATTCGAAAAGAAAAGCCTTTTTTTCATTAAAGATCATATTTAAGAGTCCACCAATTCTACAGTTATGGCTCCCATTAATTTTTCGCTTATGGCAAGATACATACACCTAATTACTTTGTAAATGCTACTGGTGGTTTTGTAGGTAACCGGGTGCAGTTGTTTTTCCGGTTTTTTCTGTGAAGATGGGAGATACTAATTATCTGAGTTTGAAATTTATCAGCGTCTCTATGTTGGAGATTTTTTCAGTTTAATTTTTTGAAAACACTTCTAATTTTTTTCTAAAATGCTAATTTTAGAAATACAAAATCTCATATGAAAACCATAAAATCACATTGTCATTTTGATTATATGAAAATAGGGGTTATAGTATATTTTGGCATCTTATAGACATCCATTTGTCAACTCAGGGTCATTCTTCTCCCTTTCTCTCTTCTCATTTTAGTAACAGCTCAACTCTGTTTTAAAATACTATTATTCCATTTCTTAGAGAGAGAGAATTAAAAGAAAAAGAAAAAACAAAATTACGACAGCAACAACCGCCAGGGCAGCACCAAATGCATGTATCCCAGCCTTGGCTCTCCTTATATAAACCCCTCTAATTTCTATCTCTTACATCATCTCACACTAAAACAAGAGCCACTGAAAACTTCAGAAGCAGCAGCAGAAGAAGTAGAAGTGAAAAAAACACTCACTCAATCTTCAAAAATGCCTTCTTCAGATTTTCTCACAATTCTCTCCAAATCCGTTGTGTTTCCAGAAACACAAGAACACAGCTTCAGAAATCTCAAACTATCGGTTTCCGATCTTCCTATGCTTTCATGTCACTACATTCAAAAAGGATTATTATTCGAGAATCCACCACTCCCAATCGACTCTCTTCTCGCATTACTCAAAACCGCGCTTAAGCAGTCTCTTTCGCGCTTTCCTGCTCTTGCAGGACGTTTGACAACTGATTCCGACGGCGCCGTGCACATTGACTGCAACTCTGCTGGTGTGGAATTTATTCACGCTAATGCTGATATGATATGCATCCATGACATTCTAAGTCCTGTACATGTTCCTGAATCTGTTAAGAAATTCTTCGCTTTGGATGGAGTTGTCAGTTACGATGGCCATTATAATCCTCTTTTAGCTGTACAAGTCACGGAATTATGTGACGGTGTTTTTATCGGTTGTGCCGTTAATCATGCTGTGATGGACGGAACTTCGTTCTGGAATTTCTTTAACACTTTCGCCGAGCTTACTAGAGGATCAAGCATGATCGTGAAACAACCCGATTTTCAAAGGAACTATTTTGGGGATTCGTCCGCTGTAATTAGATTTCTTGATGGTTCTCCAAAAGTAACATTTGATGAGTACGCTCCGATCAAAGAACGAATTTTCCATTTCAGTAGAGAATCGATTCAGAAGCTGAAATTGAGAGCAAATTCTACTCCACCGATGAAGAAGATTAAGATCATCGACGAAGCTGATGAGTTAATGGATAAAGAGAATCAAAACCCAACTGGAAATGGAAACAGAATTGAGAAACGGTCCAAAAATGCTGTTTCAAAAATTCATAATGAAACAGAATCTATTGTCGAAAGTGCCGAACCGACAGTTGAAATATCATCATTTCAATCACTCTGTGCTCAGCTATGGCGATCAGTCACACGTGCAAGAAAACTCCCACCATCGAAAATGGCTACGTTTCGGATGGCTGTGAATTGTCGACAAAGGATCGAACCACGTGTCGATCCGCTATACTTCGGAAACGCGATACAAAGCATACCAACGGTCGCCGCAACAGGGGATATTCTGTCACGTGACTTGCGATGGTGCGCGCTAGAGTTGAATCGCAACGTGATTGCTCATGATAATGCGAAAGTGCGTGGATGTGTGGCGGAATGGGAGAAGAACCCTCGTTGTTTCCCGCTAGGAAACTTGGATGGCGCGTCAATGACAATGGGAAGTTCGCCGAGGTTTCCAATGTACGATAATGATTTCGGATGGGGTCGACCTTTGGCGATCCGTAGTGGCAAAGCTAATAAATTCGACGGGAAGATCTCAGCATTTCCGGGAAGAGATGAAATGGGAAGTGTGGATCTTGAGGTTTGTTTAGCTCCTGAAACAATGGCTGGACTTGAACTAGATATGGAATTCATGCAGTATGTATCATGATAGTCATCATCAACAACATATTAATTAGCTTAATATTTAGTTTATCTTTGATCAGGTGATTATAATTTTAACTAATAGAGAAATAATCAACTATGTAATGTAATTTTCAGCCGTTGGATAAATGTTCGTGTCACTAGTAATTAGTATACTTAAATGTGTAAAAGCTAATGTAAAGAGGGGAGAGGGGGAAATCTGTAATGGTTTCTCTGGGTCGGGATGGTTGTATGTCTGTGTTTTACAGTACCTATTAATTGGATAATTAGCCGTTAAATGCTTCACTTTTCCGATTGAGCAGTACCTATTAATCGGATAATTAGCTGTTAAATGCTTCGTTTCCGATTGAAATATTCTAAACGATGAGGGATATTTTCTTCCTCTTGATCATTTTTGGACTAGAACTACGACAATGACTCATCGATAGATTTTTTTCTTCTTCTTCTTAGTTTTTTTGTTTTGTTGCGATAACCAAGTGAGGTTCACCATCGGAAACCAAGTGAGGTTCATCACCGGAAAATATTGTTGACCTGACCACTTAAGTCACTGCTGTAGCACTGGTAAAGTCGAATTATTGTCAACGAGATCAGTAGATGAAATTCGGAGTAGATCAAATGAGATCATTGTTGTTCCCAATTCAGATTATGATGATATTCTGTTTGCTACGAAATTGATAAGTGCACGGTTTTCTAAGTTGATATAATTGGTTTCTCATCTCATTGCTCTTAAACAGAATTACCCAAGGATATGATATGAGAATCTCAGACCGATTCGGGTTTTGGATTTGGCTTATTTAAACACTACTACTAGTAGAGCCGCAAAAATTGTGATTCAGTTGTTTGTGATGGTGGTATATTATAGTTATGTGCAATGATTGTCAAGTCCTAGAAATATCTCGTTGCCAAAATCTAATGGATTTTTATTTTCTGAAAACCAAGATATATACCCAACACTACTGCTGTCTGCTGCTAGTAGAGCCGCAAAAATTGTGATTCTGTCGTTGGTTATATTATAGTTATTTGCAATCATTATCAAGTCCTAGAAATATCTCGTTGCGATATCTGTTGCACACTCCCGATGCAATCTACATTTGGTGCTGCGCCTCGTGCGTATTGCAAATCTTTTTGCGCTAGACAAAATATTTGAAATCCGTTGTTTGGATCGACAGAATAATCCTACCGGATTCTTAAAATCTTCAGTAGCGTCCCTTGTCAATTGCTGATTCACAGCCTGCCAACTTGGAAATGAACTCGAGTTGCATCCAGTTGACCCACACCAACTATTGAAAATAATACTTTCTCGAGGAGCAGCACCAAATTATTAAGGAGATACACCCTCAAGTCCAAAAATATGCAATCTTGGCCTTAAAGTAAAGGACCCAAGATCGGACCTAAAATATAAAGATCGGATCACCAACTTGAAGATCAATTGAGTTAAGGTTTTATATTTTATACCTGACTAGCACCTTGAATCAAGCGCAGCGAACTTCACTATCATCAACTATATCCTTATGGACTTTTTCGTGTTCATCAAAATTACAGCTTTTGTTGTGGAAAGCATTGAACGAAGGTCTTTTGACTTTTGACACCAATTCCAACATCTTTCCCCGACGCAACTTTGATATGAAGACTGTTGTTCACACTCCGCTCCACTATCTTACTGTTGTTCACACTCCGCTCCACTATCTTATTGGTGTATATTCACGCAATACCAATCCGATTGTAATTGTTGAATCCTTGGATATCACATACCCTCATGTAATAGCGCTTCACTAATTTAATAAATTTCATGCTTCAAAAAAAAAAAGAAAAAAAAGTCTTATAGCTTTTCTTTAGCATTTACACCTGTTTTTCAAAGAAGGTTTAACGCCCAAATTTGAGAGCTATATAAGAAGACTCTAAAGTGACGCACACACGATCAAGGGTATGAAAAAGAACTAGAATTCGCTTTAAAGCCCGGAGTTATCTTCATATTGGAATAGTTTGTGTTGTGTTCTTTTGGCGTATATTTCAAGGGATATAAGAAATCCCATGAGTAGCTAATTTTCACCTATTGACTACAGATGTTATCAAAAGTCCTAAACGTATATGCTTCAAGAAAAGAAAATAAATCCAAAACATGTGATGAATCAATAAAAATATCTCAGTTTTATTGTTCATAATTTCTTTTAGGGAAAATTATCGTCTTTTTTTAGGTGGTCCCAAGACTGTTTGGTCCAGCGGGAAAAGGCGTTTCCTGTTTGGTCCATAATTATTGGAAAATATAAAATGGACAAAAATACCTGTTAGAGCACTGCTCGGTCGAATTCGCAAGTGTTGCTATCTCAAGCTTGTTTGTCAATATTAGTGATCAAAACTATAAGTCTTGATTTCTAGTCTACTTATAGTAGTCTCTGACTAGGATAGATTGTGTAGTTAAGCATTAGACTTCACGACGTTCATCAATTGAAGACGAAGAACTACTAAAGCGAGCTTGTAGAACTTCATCAACGAAAAGGTATGTGGAGACTGAAACTCATCTATCACTTGGAAATTCTATTTCTACTCTATCTCCTATATTGAGGCATAAGTCGTGTTACGATATAGTTTTCAATTATACACATTTGAGATTTCGAGCTGAGTTTAACTCGCTTACATATTTCTCGGAATATGTGTTGCCAAGCTTTCGCTTCGACCAAGTTCATCTTGATCATGTGAAAATCTCCGAGTAACATCTTACATGGTTTGTGTGATACAATCATATGGTGTAGACTTGAATGTTTCGTTATAATTATTTCAATAACTTGAAAATTGCTTTGATGCTAGTAGTGTGTGAAAATGTCTATTGTCATCCTCTAAGAAAGTTGAAATGATTGAAATAAGAGTTTAGAACACTTAACCGTTATTGGATTGTGACATGTTGTGTACTCTTGCACATATGTAATCCATGTCCGGGAATCATAGTATGCATACCCGTATGCGTAACTATTGGTTTGAGAAGTCCGGGAACCTAAGTATGCGCACCCGTACACATACTGGTGTAAGGTTCATGTCCGAGATTTTCTGATGGGATTGGTAGGTATGCGTACCTGTTCGCGTACTGGCGAAACCCAATTTCAGTCCGGGTAATTCAAGTATGCGTACATGTTCGCGTACTTGAAGGTTAAAGTTCTAAAATTGGTTTTGTACATGAACTAATATATTTTATATATTAAGAAATGCTATTTGCAAACTATGGCTATAATGTTCATGAATTGATTCTAGTGAATCAAACTGATTTTGCTTCAATTGTGTTCTTGTACACTTCTATGAGAATATAGCAATTGAACAGCTCTTTAACTAGTTTCATTTGAGTCATTTGAACAAGTTATGGTTAACATGAATAAGGTTGATATGAGATTATTCATATGGATAACCTTGGTGTACACGTATAGGTACTGTTAGAGCATTGCTCGGTTGAACCCACCAAGCGTTGGTATGTCAAGTTTGGTTGTCATATTTTAGTGAACCAAAACTCATTTAAGAGTCGCTTGATTTAAATGTACTAGCGTCAACTTCGTATAGGTTAGATTGAAAGTATTAGGGTGAGACATTACAAGTATTGCGAAGAATTGAAGAAGTGAATAAGTACGGAGCTACAATGACAACATCATCCTTCCACTTGAGGTTAGTGATATTTGACTTGAAATGTTTCATTCCCTAACGTATCTTTCAAGTCGTGCATATTGAAAACATAAAACTGCGAAGCATGAACACTCTAGATAGACATAATATTAAGGAATACAATATGAAGTTTCTTGCTTAACCATTAAACTTTGTATATAAGACATCGACATAATCGTATGAATGCTATTGTGATTATGTATGGGTATGAGGTGAGGATTTCATCATAGGGAACAATGTTTACATGTGTTCTAAGGAAGTAAGTTCATGATATGTGTTGTGAACCGAAAAGGAAATCTCCAGGCGTTATTGGGGCTGTTTTTCATTGCATATATTATGAACGACCAATATGTGTGATTAGTATAACCGCTCGTGACTTGTTTGTGTTCTTGGTAAAACTATTCACATGTAGCCTGACTTATGTATTGGTATGACTTTTATTAGTGAAACCGATCTTAAGTAATCACCTGGGGTATGATCGGGTTGTGTGTGTCTGAAATTATTACTGGGAAGAGGGGAACCGATCCTAGTAAGAGGTGCAGTACATCACAAGGGGAACCGATCCTTGTATGAGGTGAAGCAAGGTTTATGGAAGAAAGGGGAACCGATCCTATGAACATGTGCAACAGGATTTTGGGAAGGGGTAACCGATCCTATGGACATGTGTAGTGCATACAAGTTAGATACCAAATATATGTGGGGAACCGATCCTAGTACCTAGTCAACCGTATCTTTGGTAAGCTAGTGTAACTATGCACAGTACTCACATGGAGGTAGAACCGAAACTTGTTTTGGTAGAACAGTAAACCCATGAGTTGTGATTGAGTGGTACTTGATCAATCACATAGTTCTTGAAAGTCAGATGAACCAATTCTTAACTTGTCTGGAAGTGTGATAAATCGGTTTCAAGTGAGCAAGCATGAAAAGACTTGCAAGAGTAAGATGTCGTCAAACTTTGAATATGGTGCATTAATGCTTATTATATATTGTTCAAAGATATTCCTTAACGGCTAAGAAGGAAGTAAATCCCAAGATCGAATTTAAATAAGTTAAGAATCTTTTTAATTAAGGGTTTTTAATTATATATGGAAAATAAGAATTAGTAATGTGCATTTGCTAATTAAAGATTTTCCAAGGAGATTTCGATCATATTTTTGGACAGTGCATTCACAGGAATTATGAAAACCGAATTTGGGTTAATATGGAAAAATTTCTTAAGTATATTTTCGGTTTTGGAAATTCCTTGGTGTCCAAACTTCCTTGTCTATAAATACTTTGGGTTTGCATTTCTAGCAAACTAATCCTACGTAACATAGACTTCCTCTTTTGTCTTTGTTACTGGTGAAGCCGGCTATCGGAGAGGAAAGTAATCTAATTAGGTGAAATCTCTTACGGTCGTTCAATTTAAAGTCTTCTTTGGGATTGAGAAGCTCTAGCGCGACCCGTTGGTGGGAAACTAAATATTGCAGTTTATCTTTAGTTTTCGTATATATTTGATTGACTAACGGTGGTTGAATTTTGATTGCACCTAGTTTGTTTATGCTTGAGAATCTTCTCTTCTGATATGAGATTCACTCAAACTAGTTCAATGTTTCAACAGGGATCTTTAGACCGTTGTTAGATCTAAAGACGATCTTGTGATAATTCATTGTTAACAGACTCCGTTCTGTGTGTGATTTATCACAAGAGATTCAAGTGATTGTGTGCAGGTGTTTATTGAAGATCTAAGAATATTTGAAGACAAAGAAGATATTGAAGATTTTTGACTTGGTTTTTACAATCTTTGGTGTGCACAATACTTTTTTGGGAAAAAGAGGATCCAATTAATAATCAGTTTATCCTTGTGGTAGATTGGATAAATTAATTGAGGAAGATCGGAATCAACACATATCACTTGGTTGAAGAGTGTTGTTGGCTTAATCTTAACGATTGACTTTGGGTGATTGAACATAAGATAGATCTTGGAACCTGGCAAAGTAGTTTATGTTATGATAAACAAGGGAACCTTTGCGAAACTCATATCACTTGGTTGAAGAGAGTTGATACCAAACAGATTTGTTGTCCCTTTACTGTTTGGAATACGAACCAAAGGAATTGGTCAAAGTACGTGACTTGTTTACAGGTTGGAGGCATGGGAATACAGACGAAACTAGGTGAACTATAGGTTTAGTTGCTTGGTCTCAACTATACGAAGTTGTCTTATTTTGTATAGCGGCTTAATCCTGAGAGTATTCAATTTTGGACTAGGTCCCGGGGTTTTTCTGCATTTGCGGTTTCCTCGTTAAAAAAATCTTGTTGTGTCATTTACTTTATATTTCCGTATTATAATTATTTTATTATAATTAAAGTAAATTACACAAACGTTAATTCCAATTTACTTGAATCGTGAATCCTATTGAGTTTGGTTAAGTCATAACCTTTGTATCAAGTAAACACACTTTGTTGTTATATTGTCTCGATCTCGTATCCATAGACGATCACACAAAGTGTGAACCGATTTGTTATATTGTCTCGACTCAGTCCATAGACAATCACTTTCGGGGAAAGGACTTATAGGAAGGAAAAGTTATAGCTTGGGGTACCCTCGCCTTTTCAATTGGTATCAGAGCAGGCAAACACGAAAAGATATAACAATCTATGTTTGGTGCGATCCATCCTATAAGAAGATGAATCTTATGATATATTTAATTAACGTCTTGAAGATTTTAAACGATCTGAAAGAAGACTCTGAGGAATATTCATCTGTTTCAGTTAAGATACTTGATGAAAGGATTGAACAAAACCAGTTATGTACTGATGATATCACGAATATCATGATTGATAGAAAACTGGTAAAAAATGTTGATGAATCTAAGTCAAGAGATTCTCATGAACACTCAATCCTCTTATCAGGACAAGCTAAACAGTCTTGTAAGAAACAGATCAGAAAAATCTTGAAAATGAGGTGGCATTTCTTAAATCAGAAAATTTACCTTGTAAAACATATGATCAATCATGTTAAGAATTTTTTCAAGAATATACCATACCATCCTAAGACTAATGAACATTGTCTTGGAGCTTTTGCACTTAAAACAACCTCACCATTCCAATATTTTCTGGATAGTATATGTAGTAGACATATGACGGGTGATCTCTCTTGGTATATAAAGACAGAAAACTATAAAGGAGGATCTGTGACATTCGGAGACGGAAGCAGCTGTCTTATCAGCAAAAAGGGGACAATCAAACTTCCAAGTATACCCGAAATTAGCTATGAAAGTTAATCTTCTGTTTGTCAGTCAAATCTGTGATAAAGGTCATAAGGTTATCTTCAACATGAAAGGTTGTGATATTGAAGATAAGTCTGGAAAAGTAATTTTCCGAGGACGAAGAAGTATGAATAATTTTTATCTTCTAGATATACAATCTAATTTATATTGTAACTTAACTAAGGTTGAATCTACTCATTTATGGCATGAACGATTTGTCCATATCAATTATCGAATGCTAGGAAAGCTCATTAATCAAGAACTTTTCAAAGGAGTTCCAAGATCAACACTAAAGTAGAAGGCTTTTGTGGTGCATGCCAAAAAGGTAAAGCAAGGAAAAATATCACACAAACTTTCTCGAGATATAGCCACTCGTGCTCCTCTCGATCTTATTCATATGGATCTTTTTGGTCCAATCCAACAAGCTTCAGTTGGAGGAAATAAGTATGCATTAATAATGGTAGATGATTATACTCGATTTACTTGGGTTGCTTTCCTAAAGCACAAAAATGACACTCTTGAAGAGTTCAAAATCATTGTGAATAGAATTCAAAATGAACAAGGTCGCAGACTTAAGAAAATTAGAAGCGACCGAGGTACATAATTCAAGGATACTAATGTATATGAATACTGTAATAGTCTTGGAATAAGTCATCAATTCTCGGCTCCCATTACACCTCAGGCAAATGGAGTAGCAGAAAGAAAGAATAGAAATATTCAGTAAATGACAAGAAACATGCTTCATAAATTTTTTTACCATTAACCTTTTGGGGGGAAGCTGTTTTTACAGCCTGTTATCTTATAAACAGAGTCTATTTTAGATCAAAAACTCTAAACACTCCATATGAATTATGGTATGGAAGAATACCAAATCTAGGCTATTTAATAATTTTTGATAGTAAATGCTATATTCTCAAAGATAGAGAACACAGAGGAAAATTTGATTCCAAAAGTGATGAAGGGATTTTTCTTGGGTATGCATATGACAGTCGTTCTTTTAGGGTATACAATCTCCGAACCAAAGTCATGATGGAATCAATTAATGTGGTCATTGATGACATTAGTGACTTTTGTAAAGATAATCATACTACAGCAGAGCTTCCTCCCTCTGAGACTTTCATTAAAGAAAAACATACTAACGTTGAAACTTTTGTGGTTCCTTTAATCAATGATACTTGAAAAGGATGATAATGAGAGTATTGTTGAACAACCCAATGATACTGAAACTATTGTTCAAAAACCTGTTAAATGGGTACATCAAAGACACTCGTCTGAATACATCATCGGTGATGTCAGTGCTAGAGTTATGACTCGAAGAGAACTTCAGAATGTCTGTCACTATTCATGTTTTCTTTCCTCAATAGAGCCAAAAAATGTTGGTGAAGCACTCAATGAACCTGCCTGGGTAAATTTAATGCATGAAGAACTCAATCAGTTTGAAAGACAAGAATTATGGAAACTTGTTCCTAAACCACCAGGAGTAAACATTGTTGGAACAAAGTGGATCTATAAGAACAAATCAGATGAGTTCGGAACAATCGTCAGGAATAAAGCTAGACTCGTTTCTCAAGGATACTCACAGATAGAAGGTATATATTTTGATGAAACTATTGCTCCTGTTGCTCGTTTAGAATCAATAAGATTACTGCTTTCATATGCTTGTTATCTTAAGATAAAACTTTTTCAAATGGATATTAAATCTGCCTTTTTGAATGGGGATCTAAAAGAAGAAGTCTATGTGGCTCAACCTAAAGGATTTGAAGATCCATTATTTCCTGATTATGCTTTTAAACTTAAGAAGGCATTGTATGGCTTAAAACAAGCCCCCAGAGCTTGGTATGATAAACTAACATCCTTTTTACTTCAAAAGGGATTCTCTAGAGGAGGTGCTGATAAAACTCTTTTCACCAAGTGGAGTGGAAAAAATGTGCTTATTGCACAAATATATGTAGATGATATCATTTATGGTTCCACCTCAAAGACTCTAACGGACGAGTTTCTGAATCTTATGGGTGGAGAATTTTAAATGAGTAATGTTGGAGAATTATCATATTTTCTTGGTTTACAAATACAACAACAAAAGGGTAGTATTCTTCTTTCCCAAGAAAAATATGCAAGGAATTTAGTTGAAAAAGTCGAACTAAAAGATGCACAACCCATGGATACTCCAATGTCAACTACTAGAAAACTTCAGTCAAATCCAGGAGAAAAATCAGTTGATCAAAAACTCAATAGATCTATGAGAGGGAGTTTTTTGTATCTAACTGCAACAAGACCCGATATTGCCTTCAGCGTGGAATGTTGTGCTAGATTTCAAGCCGACCCTAAAGAATCACATCTCAAAGCTGTGAAAATAATCATTAGATACGTTAAAGTTACAATAGATTATGGTCTATCATACTCTATGGATACGAACAATAATCTAGTTGCCTATTCTGATGCTGATTGGGCAGGATGTGTAGAAGATAGAAAAAGCACCTCTGGTGGTTGCTTCTATGTTGGTCAGAATCTTATTGCTTGGCATAGAAAAAAACATAACTCACAGTCCTTGTCAACCTGTGAAGCAAAATACATTGCTGCTGGTACATGTTGTACTCAACTATTGTGGATGAAGAAAATGCTCATCGATTATGGGATCAATATTCCTACTATGAATATCCTATGTGATAATTCAAGTGCTATTAGACTAACTAAAAATCTAGTCGAACATTATCGAACCAAACATATTGATATCCGATATCACTTTATTTGAGAATTATATGAGAATGAGACTATAAAATTAGAATATGTTTCATCCGAACGTCAGTTCGCTGACATTCTCACAAAACCCCTAGATAGGGAAACTTTCGAAAATCTAAGAAAATCCATAGGGATTGTCAAGGTATATTAAGTACCTGATGAAGACGGTTCTCAATTCTCCCGGAAGAAGAAAGCGATGGAATCATATTTGGAGAAGCTGGATGCGAAATTGAGGTAACAATCTTGTTAGTTAATTGTTTTCCTGTTTTAAAAAAAGCTTATTTCTATTTGATATATATATTGCTTTTGCTTAAAGAAAATTGTTGGTACAACTGATGTGTTTATTCCATTATGTATGTATGGATGTTTGTGTGATTCAATTGTTTCCGATTAAGTAAAACTTTTGTTATCTTACTTTGTTGTGTGATATCATTAGTTTAGGCTTACAAAATTTGGTGCAATTACGGTGCTTTAATGTCTATGTTAATTCAATTGCTTCCAGTTAAGTATAAAACAATTGTTATTTTTCTTTATTGTGTAGTTTCAATTGTTTAAGCTTACAAAATTTCAGTGCAATAGTGAAACTTTGGTTTATATATGTTGTTTCTATTGTATCCGGTTGAGGTGATAAGAGATAGAGTAGATAGACTTTTGAGTGATATATAAGTTCAAGTCTCCACATACCTTTTAGTCGATGAAGTTCCACCAGTTCCTGGAGTAGTTCTTCGTCTTTGCATGATGAACGTCGTGGAGTCTAGAGCTTAACTACACTTTTTTATCCTAGTCCGAGACTTAGCTATAAGTAGACTAGAAATCAAGACTTATAGTTTTGGCAACTAAACTTGACAAACAAGCTTGAGATAGCAACCCTTGTGCATTCGACCGAGCAGTGCTCTAACAGTTCCTAAACTCGATTGTGTATCCAAACCGGTACGCAAACCAAAATAGTTATGTGGACTCCAGAACCGGTAATAGTCTTATGGTATCCATACCGGTACGCATACCCAAATAGTTTTGTTAACTCCGGAACTTGGTTTGGCTAGTTAGCTCACAAACCGGTACAAGTACTGTCACTGAACCTACTCACGAACGACAATGGTATTAGTACATTATACACCTACTAACCATATCGATTATTTTCAAGTGCGATTAAATTATTTCTACGAGAGATTTAGCATTTGATTATTTCTCTAAAAACACTAGACTTATTTTATCACATGATTGTGACTTAAGGTTAATGTCTTAAGAGTTCATGAAAATGAATATTAAGCTTTCAAGTTCAAATCGACTAGTTTCGGCTAACCACCTTGAACATAGTATTTACACACGGTTCGGTTACTGTTTATCCTAACCAGAGTGTATATATTGTTTATGTAAATCATATTTAAAGATTCATATAACGGTGGATATTAATTGCTTGGTTCAAGTGACATGGGAAGCAAATTTCAAACAGGAATGTGTACATAATCTAAAATAGTTTAAGTACAAACAAGAATTAACACCCACATATACTAGCTTACTAAAATATTAGAATAATTAAATAATATTTTCATTAAGCAACAATTTATATGGATAAGTGGGAGAAAAAACGTATATTAAAACCGATTTGAAACATACATTGAAATCTTAGAGGAAAACATGCAGTTCAACAATGGCTCAGTGCACCCATAATTGTCAAACTTTAAGTCAATGTCCATTCAACTCTTGAGATAGTTGGATGGTGAGATTTAAAACGCGGGGTATAACAACCACACCCAATAATTCGTTCATAAATTTGTATGGACTAAACTCCAATATAATTCCGAGAGCACCAACTTAAAAGTGAGACTCAATCAAGAATGATATCAAAGAGCTTTATCTCTTTCTCGATATAATCAGTAAATCAACTAGATAGAAAATCATTAGACTGATTGATATGAGAATAACTTGTACGGTACCAAAGACTAATGTCCAAGTGGAAATCAAGTTCTATCCAACAAACAAGGTAGGATTTATCAATTATGATTGAACTACGCATAACCTGTGATATTTAAATTATATAAACAAATATAATGCGGAAAAGAAATAACATAGACACCAGAAATTTTGTTAACGAGGAAACCACAAATGCAGAAAAATCCCGGGACCTAGTCCAGATTTGAACACCAAATTATATTAAGCCGCTATAGAGTCTATCCTACCACAAGTTAACTTCAGACTGGAATGTAGTTGAGCCCTAACCAAGTCTCACACTGATTAAGGTACATTCGCGTTCCTTACGCCTCTTGAATCCTAGCAGGACTCTATACACGTGATTCCCTTAGCTGATCTCACCCACAACTAAAAGCTGATAGGACCTAAAGTCGAAAACTTATAAACAAACAAGTCTCCCACAAATATGTCTATTATTGGTTTTGTTTTCGTCTTTAGATAAATCAAGGTGAACAGGAAACTCAACTAATATCCCAGACTTATACTTTCGAAAAGCATCCTAGAAATATTAGTCACCTCGCAATAGACCAACTGACTAACATAAAAAGTTATTGAGGAATCACAAGAGTCTGAGATGAAGAACTGTTGTGATTACTTTTTATATCTTACCTATCGGAGATAAATTCTAGTAAATATTAGAGAATATAAAACTCAATACGATAGAAAAAGTAAGATCAGAAAACACAACTATAGAGAAAATAGTTGGATCTGGCTTCACGAATCCCAAATGAAGTCGTCAAGTCGTTAACCTAATAATGGTTTTGGAAAACCCTAGGTTAATGGAGAATCGACTGTAGTTTACAACTAGGACACATAGAAATGTCGGGATTAGGTTTCCCAAATGCTAGAGTTCTCCCTTATATAGTCTTTCAAATCAAGGTTGCTTACAATCAAAGATAAGATAGCTTGGTAACAAAGCAATTTATATTCACCGTTAGATGAACTCCTGACATAAGATTTAAGCTAAGTCTGCTTATAAATTAAGCAATCAATCTCCACCATTAGATGGTATTAGCTTGATACACATAAATAAAATATACCTATATATCTTATTTAAGATTTGCTTGAGATTTATTCTCCGATAGGCAATATTGAAAAGTAGTCACAAACATCTTTGTCTCATTATTTGTGATTCCACAATATCTTTTTCGTTAATCGATTAAGATTATTGTGAGGTGATTGATAATACTAAGCCGTTTTTCTGGAATATAAGTCTGGTTTATCAATTGGTTCATGTTCACCTTGATTTCTCAAAAGAAGAACAAAACTCATATGTTTATCTGTGGGAGACAAATTTATTTATATAATAGACTTTTCAGTGTGAGACAGATTTGTTTATCAAGTCTTCAAATTTGGGTCGTAGCAACTCTTAGTTGTGGGTGAGATCAGCTAAGGGAATCAAGTGCGTATAGTCCTGCTGGGTTCATAAAGAGCGCAATTGTACCTTGATCAGTATGAGATTGATTAAGGCTCAACTACATTCCAGTCCGAAGTTAGCTTGGTAGTCGGCTCGTGTATGTAGTGGCTTAATATAGTGTGGTGTTCAAATATGGACTAGGTCCCGGGGTTTTTCTGCATTTGCAGTTTCCTCGTTAACAAAATTTCTGGTGTCTATGTTTTTTTTTCTTCCGCATTATATTTTGTTATATAATAGAAATGTCACAGGTTGTGCGTTAAGATCAATCTGTTATTGAATCCGGACTTTAGGTTGTTGATCGAATTGAATGACACTTGAACATTGGTCTTTGGTACCGTTTAAGTTATTTCTCTTATTCAATCGGGCTCGAAAATTCCTATTTGTTTGATTGCGGATTGAATTAAAAAATTGAGATATAAACTCTTTGATATACTTTTCTTAAGATTGAGTCTAACTGTATAGTTGATTCTCTTGAAAGTATATTTGAGTTTGTCCATACAGATTGGTAAGAGAAATATTGGGTGTGGTTGTTAGACCCCCGTTTTTTCAGGCGCCTTTTGTTATAGAATTGCTCGGTTGAACTCACCAAGCGTTGGTATGTCAAGTTTGGTTGTCATATTTTAGTGAATCAAAAATCATTTAAAGAGTCGATTGATTATGTACTAGAGTCAACTTCGTATAGGTAAGCTTGAAAGTATTAGGATATGAGACATTACAAGTATTGCGAAAACTTGAAGAAGTGAATAAGAAAGGAGCTACAACAACAACATCATCCTTCCACTTGAGGTTGGTGATATTTGACTTGAAATGTTTCATTCCCTAACGTATCTTTCAAGTCGTGCATATTGAAAACAAAACTGCGAATCATGAACACTCTAGTTAGACATAGTATTAAGGAATACAATACGAGGTTTATTTCTTAACCATTAAAGTTTGTAGATAAGACATCGACATAATCGTTTGAATGCTATTGTGATTATGTATGGGTATGAGGTGAGGATTTTATCCTAGGAAACAATGTTTTACATGTATTTTAAGGAAGTAAATTAATGAATTTGTTTTGTGAATCGAAAAGGAAATCGCCAGGCATTATTAGTATTGTTATTCATTTCCTATCTTATGAACTACCAATATGTGTGATTAGTATAACCAATCATGACTTGTTTATGTTCTTGGTAAAACTATTCACAAAGGCCTGACTTTTGTATTGATATGACTTTTATTAGTGAAACCAATCTTAAGTAATCACCTGAGATGGTATGATCGATTTTGTGATTTTGTGTATGACCAACTCTGGGTAAAGGGGAACCGATCCTAGTAAGAGGTGAAACACATCACAAAGGGCAGGGGCGGAGGTACATCCAGGATTCCCCTGGCTGAAGCCACCCCAAAGCCCACAAAAATCCAATTTTTGACTACCTAATTTTGATGAGATCAAATTTAGTGTATTAATTATAGGCTTAAGCCAGGGTATAAAAAATTGTCAAGCCAGGGGTGTTCTACATTTCCAGTTCCGCCACTGACAAAGGGGAATCGATTCTTGTATGAGGTGCAACAAGTTTTTAGCAGAAAGGGGAACCAATCCTATGGACATGTGCAACACGTTATTAGGCAAAGGGGAACCGATCATATGGACATGTGCAACACATACAAGTTAGATACCATATATATTTGGGGAACCGATCTTAGTACCTAGTCAACCTAATTTTTGGAAATCTAGTGTGACTATGCACAGTACTCACATGGAGGTAGAACCGAAACTTGTTTTGGTAGAACCGTGAAACCCATGATTTGTGATTGAGTGTTCTTGACCAATCACATAGTTCTTGAAAGTCAGATGAACTGATTCTAAACTTGTTTGGAGGTGTGGCAAATTGGTTTCAAGGTTGTAAGTATGAAAGAGGACTTACAAAGTAAGGATGTCGACATAATTTGAACACATGCAGTAATGCTTATCTTTTATTGTTCAAAGTTATTCCTTAATAGCTAAAGGAAGAAAATCCCGGATCGAAAATAAATAAGTTAAGAATATTTTATTTAAGGTTTTTAATTTTATTTTAGGAAAATGAGAATTAGTAATGTGCATTTACTAGTTGAGATTTTCTAAAGAGATTTTCGGTCAATATTTTGGACAGAGCATTTCCAGGAATTATGGAAACCAAATTTGGAATTATATTGCATATCTTGAGAATATTTTCGGTTTTGGAAATTCCTTGGTGTCCAAACTTCCTAGTCTATAAATACTTGAAGTTTGCATTTCGGGCAAACTAATCCTTCATGACAGCAAACTTCCTCAGTTGTGTTGTTACTGGTGAAGCCGCCTATTTGGAGAGGAGAGTAACCTAATTAGGCGAAATCTCTTACGGCTGCTCAGTTTAAAGTCTTCTTTGGGATTGAGAAGCTTTATTAGTATCGTTGGTGGGAAACTAGATAATTGCGGTTTATCTTGTGTTTTCGATTAATTTGATTGACTAACGATGGTTGAACTTTGATTGTGCCTAGTTTGTTTATGCTTGAGAATCTTCTCTTCTGATATAAGATTCAGTCAAACTAGATCGAAGTTTCGATAGGGATGTTTAGACTTTTTGTAGATCTAAAGACGATCTTGTGATAATCCATTGTTAACATACTCCGTTCTGTGTGTGATTGATCACAAGAGATTCAAGTGATTGTGTGCAGGTGCTGATTGAAGATTAAAGAAGATTTGAAGACAAAGAAGACTTTGAAGATTTCTGATTTGGGTTCATAATCTTTGGTGTGCACAATACTTGTTTCGGTAAAAGAGGATCCAACTATAATCGGTTTATCCTTTTGGTAGATTAGATTGATTTGTTGTGTAGATCGACATCAATACAATTCTTTGTGATTAAAAGTATTGATTACAAAATCTTAATAATTACTTCGGTAAGTTGTGAATACGATAGATCCAAGAACCTGACGAAGGAGTTTATTTGAGATAAACAGAGGAGCCTTTGTCGAACTCATATCACTTGGTTAAAAATAGTTGATACCAAATAGATTTGTTGATCCTTTACTGTTTGGAATACAAACCAAAGGAATTGTTCCAAGTACGTGACTTTTTACAAGTCGGAGGCGTGGGAATGCAGACGGAACTAGGTGAACTATATGTTTAGTTGCTTGGTCTCAACTATACGAAGTTGGTTTGATTTTGTATAGCGGCTTAATCCTGATAGTATTCAATCCTGGACAAGATCCCGAGGTTTTTCTGCATTTGTAGTTTCCTCATTAACAAAATCTTGTTGTGTCGTTTACTTTTATTTTCCGCAATTATAATTGTTGTTGTTATAATTTAAAGTAAATTACATAAACGTTAATTCCAATTTACTTGATAGCAATCCTATTGTGTTTGGTTAAGTCTAAACCTCTTATCAAGTAAACATACTGCATTGTTGTATTGTCTCGATCTCGTATCTATAGACGATCACACGAAGTGTGAACCGATTAGTTGTATTGTCTCGAATAAGTCCATAGACAATCACTTTCGGAGAAAGGACTTATAAGTGGAAAAGTTTTAGCTTGAGGTATATTTAGGTACCCTCGCCTTTTCACCTTTGGCACTCCCGTAGCATTTTGTAGATTTTTCAGCCGACCGGGCGCCTTTGGCACTCCCGTAGCCTTTTGTAGATTTGTCAGCCTACCGGGAACCTTTGGCACTCCAATTGTCTTTTGTAGACTTGTCAGCCAACCGGGCGCCTTTGGCACTCCCGTAGCCTTTTGTAAATGTTCACACTAATCATTGATAACTTAACCTTTATTACGCGGACCAAGTGCTTATACATCAAGCGATTTATGCATATAAACTCTTTATCCATTTGCCATTGATGGGTGATTTGACCTTGGTGCCATTCATTCGCCTGAGTTTGTAATATCCACTTTCTGTTACCTTTCTTATTTTGAATGAGTTGTCCCAGTTTGCGGAAAATTTTCATGTACTAGCGTTCCTCTGTACATGAGGGGCGATTTTGAGGACTAAGTCGTTCCCTTTGAAAGTTCTCTCCTTAACACTCTGGTTATAGTAGTTAGCTGTGAGCTTCATATATGCTTCCGCGAGCCGTTTTGCTCGTGTTCTCCTCTCTTCTATTGTGTCCAGGTGTGGGAAGCGACTTATTTCATCCGGCGTGGTATGGCTAGCCATCGCTACTCTTGCAGACGGTACCGCTATTTTTGTTGGTAATATTGCGTCTTAGCCGTAAACTAATGAATATGGCGATGCTCTAGTCGAGCTGCGTTTTGAGATCACGTATGCCCATAGTGCGAGTGGTAATTTTTCGTGCCACTCCATGTGATGGTCATGCAGCGTACTGCTCAGGATCCGAAGAAGTGTCTTGTTGGTTGCTTCTGCATGCCCATTCCCATGGGTATAGTAGGGTGTCGACGTGTGTAGCCTCGTATTATATTGTCTAAGTAGGTCTATCACGTCCTTATTCACAAATAATTTGGCGTTATCTGCCCTAATTATCATAGGTGCACCGAATCTATTAATAATTTGTTCCTTGATGAACGCAGCCACCGTAGATCCAGTGTAATCTTTGAGGGGTATCGCCTCTACCCATTTTGATGCGTACTCCGTGGCAGTTATTATGTATTTTTGGCGCTTCGAATATGTTGGGTAAATCGGACCTATGAGGTCTAATCCATAATTATGAAATGGCCATGGTGTTATTATGTTGTGTAACTGAGTGTGGGGCGCCCTTTTTAATGTTCCATGCGTCTGGAAGCTCAAACACTTTCTGACGTGATCAGCAGTATCACTTTCCATAATCGTCCAGTAGAATCCTCCCTCATAGAGTTATAAGAAAAACTTCCGCATTCCTAGGTGTTCGGCATTGTAGGATTGGGTCATGACTTCGATTGCTTCCTGATCGGATAAGCATCGTAGGATCGCGTTGTTGTAACTCATTCGGTAAAGTACGTTTTCATTTATGAAGAAACGCGCCGCTTTATTTTGAATTTTTAATGTCGCTTTCCTTTCATTAGGAAGCTTGCCATGTTGGATAAAGTCGATATATGGCTGTCTCCAATCCATTCCTTCGGCTATGCAGACCTCTACGGGTTGAGGTGGAGCCTGACAGTCGGCGCAACTATCTTGGAGGGATGTTGCTTACACTAACATGCTCGGCCAATACACCCCCAACCTAGCAAACTGCCTAACCTCACACAGATACACTACACGGGAGTGCTTTGAGTTCGAGAGATCAATCTGTAGGACTCCGGCCTAAACCAAGTCAATGGACGTTCTAGAGTCAATTCGGTCACAAATAGGGAGATGGGTGGATCTGTAGGTGGGAACCTGAGAATTGTGGGATCAATGATAATCAAGGATTGTGGATGTGTTAAAGGTTTCTGCAAGTATATGAACTGTCGAGTTCTGTAATTAAGTTTCGATCGAGAGAATTATGTGTAGACGAATGTTTTTCTCAGTCATCGATTCATAACTTATTTATTTTTCAGAATAGTAAACACATTGATCCCTGTAAGTGTGACGGTTTCTTGAGTGAAATAGTGGGAAGTGGGAGATCCTGGTAAAATCAGTTCCATGTCGTGTGGAGACTTGATTGATTGTCCACCAACTATTTTTCTAACTCCCTCAACCACTTGCACTACTTACTCATCGTGGATGAACACACGTATTGTAGGCCACCAGGCCAAAACCCTAATTGATATCCCCCATGTGACGTGATTGATGTCTCATGAATGTTGAGTCTGCAAAGCAGACGTGTATTTGATTAGTCAGTCGTTGACTTGATTAGACAATGAGTCTAAATTTTATTGAATTGAGCATGATTGACGAATGCTCAGTGATTCACGGATTGAACATGTTATACGTATAGTTCTTGAATGATGGTGATATTGTTCATCTGAGCAAATATTGTAAATTCAACGAATTGTTGAATATTGAGTTGAATCAATATTGGCGAAATATTGATAGTTAGATCAATATGCATTTGAACTCATTTAAATCAATATATAGTCTACAAATCAGGGTTTGCAATCTAAGTTACCTTTGTAACAAAACATTCAATATTCACCGTTAGATGAAAACCTGATTAGATTCAAGCTAATATCTTTCAACCGTTAGATCGAACCTAGCTTGTTATTCATGAATGAAATGTACAATTATTTAGGTTTGTGTAACCGCACCTAAACGTGTACACCTAGTTGGTTCCACAGTAGTTAACCAGTGGTTATCCATATGAGCACTTTCATATCAACCTTATTCATCTTCACCATAAATAGTTCAAATGACTCAAAAGAACTAGTTAGAGAGTTATTCAATTGCTTAGATCTCATAGAAGTATATAAGACACAATTGAAGCAAAAATGATTTTGACTCACTCGAATCGATCCATGAACATTATAGCCACGGTTTGCAAATATGCATTCCTTAGTTTATATACTCCCTTTGTTTTCAAAAGACCGTCCTCTATTCCATTTTAGTTTGTTTCAAAATTGTGTCCTGCTTCTGTTTATAGTCGTATTTTTTCAATAAACTCTCTAATATACCCTTAATTTTTTTATACTTAAAATAAATAAATTAATAGGACCCAATCTAAAATATTAAAGAAATCTATATAATTAAGGAAACACATTTATTCTACATTCCTTTTAAAACACAATATATATGGTTCCAAATTAAATTCCTTATAAAGTTTATCCTCCATAAGTATACAATCTCTTTATCTCTATAATCTTTTCACCTTTTTTTCCGGAACTCCATGGAAAATCTTCTTTGCCGCACGATATTCAAAATACTCTCTTTTATTTTGGTGATACTGTTTCCATAATTCGGATATGTTTTAATTTTACTTTTTTTATTTCCTATTTACAATTCCATATCAATTTTTGGTAGTTTTTATTACTAACATTTTAATTGAACTAAATTAGGCAAGTACTTAAAGGTAGGCTTGTAAACTACTATGGTCTTTTTAATATCTTGACAAAGTCAAACCGGAATATCTTTGTGAAACAGAGGGAGTATGTCTTAGTTCACGAATAAACCGTTTTTAAAAAATAACCCACTCAAGTATGCATACCGGTACGCATACTTAAGTACCCTGATTGAGTTGTTTTCTGTTCACAGACTCCAGCAGAAATTCACGGGATGTGAACTTCCTGCAGTACGCATACGGGTACGCCGACTTAGCTTCCGGACATCCTAAACCAGTAAAGTACGCATACTCTAGTTCAAGGATTTTGGACTTACACAAGTATGAGTTTACATACAATGTTTATATCCATTCAAGGTTATATATTCTAAACTCTCATTTAAATCATTGAAACATTCTTAAAGGATGTTAAATAGAGGTTATTCACACACTATTTTTCATCAAAGCGATTTTCAAGATATTGAAATAATCAACATGACTTTTGTCACTTGTAAAGATGAACTTGGCTAAAGCGAAAGCTTACCAACACATATTTCAATAAATAAATAAGCGAAATAAACTCGGCTCGAAATCACAAATGTGTATAATCGAAGTTTATATAGCAATACAACTTTTGTATCAAGATAGTAGATAGAGCTTTGAGTGATAGATAAGTTCAAGTCTCCACATACCTTTTAGTTAATGAAGTTCCTCCAGTTCCTGGAGTAGTTCTTCGTCTTTGCATGATGAACATCGTGGAGTCTAGATCTCAACTATACTTTCTATCCTAGTCCGAGACTTAGTTATAAGTATACTAGAAATCAAGACTTATAGTTTTGGAAACTAAAATTGACAAACAAGCTTGAGATAGAAACGCTTGTGAGTTCGACCGAGCAGTACTCTAACAGTTCCTAAACTCGGTTGTGTATCCAAACACGTACGCAAACCAAAATAGTTATGTGGACTCCGGAACCGGTAATAGTCTTAAGGTATCCATACCGGTACACATAACTAAATAGTTTTGTTAACTCCGAAACTTGGTTTGGCTAGTTAGCTCACAAACCGGTACAAGTACTGTGACTGAACCGACTCACGAAGGGCAATGGTATTTATACATTGTGCACCATGTCAATTATTTTCAAGTGCGATTAAATTATTTCTACGAGATATTTAGCATTTGATTAATTCTCTAAAAATACTAGACTTATTTGATCACATGATTGTGACTCAAGGTTAATGTCTTAAGTGTTCATGAAAATGATATAGTTTTTAAGTTCAAATCGACTAGTTTCGGCTAACCACCTTGAACATAGTATTTATACACGGTTCGGTTACGGTTTCTCCTAACCAGAGTGTATATATTGTTTATATAAATCATATTTAAAGATTCATATAACGGTGGATAGTGATTGCTTGGTTCAAGTGACATGAGAAGTAAATTTGAAACAGGAATGTGTATATAATCTAAAATAGTTGAAGTACAAACAAGAATTAACACCCACATATTTGTTGGAAGAATTAAATAATATTTTCATTTAGCAACAATTCATACGGATAAGTGGGAGAAAAAACTTATATTAAAACCAATTTGAAACATACATTGAAATCTTAGAGGAAAACATGCAGTTCAACAATGGCTCAGTGCACCCATAATTATCAAACTTTAAGTCAATGTCCATTCAACTCTTGAGATAGTTGGATGGTGAGATTTAAATGCGGGGGTATAACAACCACACCCAATAATTCGTTCTTAAATTTGTATGGAATAAACTCCAATATAATTCTGAGAGCACCAACTTAAAAGTGAGACTCAATCAAGAATGATATCAAAGAGCTTTATCTCTTTCTCGATATAATCAGTAAATCAACTAGATAGAAATTCATTAGACTGATTGATATGAGAATAACTTGTACGGTACCAAAGACCAATGTCCAAGTGGCAATCAAGTTCTATCCAACAAACAAGGTCGGATTTATTAACTATGATTGAACTACGCATAATCTGTGATATTTCAATTATATAAACAAATATAATGCGGAAAAGAAATAACATAGACACCAGAAATTTTGTTAACGAGGAAACCACAAATGCAGAAAAACCCCGGGACCTAGTCCAGATTTGAACACCAAACTATATTAAGCTGCTACAGAGTCTAGCCTACCATAAGTTAACTTCGGACTGGAATATAGTTGAGCCCTAACCAAGTCTCACACTGATTAAGGTACATTCGCATTCCTTACGCCTTTTGAATCCCAGCAGGACTCTGCGCACATGATTCCCTTAGCTGATCTCACCCACAACTAAAAGTTGCAACGACCTAAAATCGAAAACTTATAAACAAAAATGTCTCCCACATATATGTCTATTATTGGTTTTGTTTTCGTCTTTAGATAAATCAAGGTGAACAGGAAACTCAACTAATACCCCAGACTTATACTTCTGAAGAGCATCATAGAAATATCAATCACCTCACAATAACCCAACTGATTAACAAAAAACGTTATTGGGGAATCACAGGAGTGTGAGATGAAGAATTGTTGTGATTACTTTTTATATCTTACCTATCGGAGATAAATCTCTAGTAAATATCAGAGAAGATAAAACTCAATATAATAAAAAAAAGTAAAATTAGAAAATGCAACTATAGAGAAAATAGTTGGATCTGGATTCACGAATCCCAAATGAAGTCGTCAAGTCGTTAACCTAATAATGGTTTTGTAAAACCCTAGGTTAATGGAGAATCGACTCTAGTTTACAACTAGGACACATAGAAATGTCGGGATTAGGTTTCCCAAATGCTAGAGTTCTCCCTTATATAGTATTTCAAATCAAGGTTGCTTACAATAAAAGCTAAGATAGCTTAATAACAAAGAAATTTATATTCACCGTTAGATGAACTCTTGATTTAAGATTCAAGCTAAGTCTTCTTATAAATTAAGCAATCAATCTCCACCGTTAGATGGGATTAGCTTGATACACATAAATGAAATATACAAATATTTAGATATGATACTCACACTTTTGTGAATAAAAAGTCAAAAGATGGCAGTATTGATCTCGCCATGATTACACTTTTGTGAATATACTGCTACAGGATTCCATAAGATGTTTGCTAGGAATTTATCTACTTCCTTGATTGCATAACGCCATAACTGCCAGGGAATAAATGGTGAACATTAGAGCATTGCTCGGTCGAACTCGCATGCGTTGCTATCTCAAAGCATGTTTGTCAATATTAGTGATCAAAACTATAAAGTCTTTGATTTCTAGTCTACTATAGCTAAGGTCTCGGACTAAGATAGAAAGTGTAGTTGAGCTCAGGAACTCCATGGCGGTCATCATACAAGACGAAGGACTACTCAAGGAACCAGTGGATCTTCATTGACTAAAAAGTATGTGGAGACTTGAACTTATCTATCACTCAAAAGTATATCTATCCTATCTCATATCTTGAGACAAAAGTCGTATTACTATATAAGCTAAGAATATACACATATGATATTTCGAGATGAGTATATCTTGCTTATCTATTTCTCGAAATATGTGTTGGTAAAGCTTTCTCTTTAGCCAAGTTCATCTTTACCTAGTGACGAAAGTCATGTTATGTTTCAATCATTTTGGAAATTGCTCTGACGAAAAATAGTTTGTGAATAACAACTATATAACGACCTATGAGAATGTTTCAATGATTGAAATGAGAGTTTAGACTATATAACCATTGTGGGATATAAAAATTGTTGTGGCAAAAGATATATGTGTAAGTCCTTAGTGCTTGAACCAAAGTTTTCGAACTTTTTTGATCAAGTGAAACCGGAGAAATGCGTGAGATTAAGTCCGCGAACTCAGTTCGTGAACCCAGTCCGTGAACTTGAGTAGGTTATGTCTAAAAACGATGTTTGTGAACTTATCTTAATAAACTAAGGAATGCTATTGCAAACCGTGGCTTTATAGTTCATGAATCGATTCGAGTGAATCACATCGTTTTTGCTTCGATTGTGTATTGTGTAGTACATAAAGATCTAAGCTATTGAAAAACTCTCTAACTAGTTCATTTGAGTCATTTGAAATAGTTATGGTGAAGAAGAATATGATTGATATGAAAGTTATCATTTGGCTAACCATTTGGTTGACTAATATTGAACCAACTATTGCACATGTTTGGGTACGGTTACACAAACCCAAAATCGTCAAGTACATGTGTGTATGACAAGCTAAGTTTTTGATCTAACGGTTGAGAAATATTAGCTTGAAACTAATCAGGTTTTCATTTAATGGTGAATATTGAATGCTTTGTTACTAAGCTAACATTGATTGCAAACCCTGATTTGAAAGACTATATAAGGGAGAACTCTAGAAACTGGGAAACCTAATCCCCATACACTCTGTGTGATACTAGTTTGCTAAGCTAGAGTCGATTCTCCTTTATCCTTTGGTTTGCTTCTTCTAAAGCTAGGTTAACAACTTAAATACTTCATTGGGATTGTGAAGCGAGACCAATACTACTTTTCTTGTAGTTGTGTGATATGAAATTGCTATTTCTATCGTACGAGTACAATTGTAATAATTGGCTTGATATTTCTATCTCCGATAGGCAAGATATAAAAGTAGTCATAAACACTTCGTCTCACCGTTTGTGATTCCTCAATAATCTTCTTCGCTGCGTCGATTAAGTTTATTGTGAGGTGATTGATAAAGTTGAGCTGTTCTTTGGGATTATAAGTCTAGTTTTATCAATTGGTTCCTGTTCACCTAGATTTATCAAAAGACATGACAAAACTCATACGTTTATTCGTGGGAGACGAATTTATCGATCCTTGTAAACTTTTCTGTGTGAGACAGATTTGTTTATTAAAGTTTTCAACTTTGGGTCGTAGCAACTCTTGGTTGTGAGTGAGATCAACTAAGGGAATCAAGTGCGTAGTATCTTGCTGGGATCAGAGGCGTAGGAGCATAACTGTACCTTGGATCAGTGTGAGATTGGTTGGGGCTCAATTACAGTCCAGACCGAAGTTAGCTTGGAGTAGGCTAGTGTCTGTAGTGGCTTAATACAATGTATGTTTAATCTGGACTAGGTCCCGGGGTTTTTCTGCATTTGCGGTTTCCTCGTTAACAAAATTCTGGTGTTTGTGTTATTTCTTTTCTGTATTATATTTTGTTATATTATGGAAATAATACAGGTTGTTCGTTATTCAATCAATTAGAATATCCGACCTTATTGGTTGTTGATTTAAATTGATTGACACTTGGATATTGGTCTTTGGTACCATCCAAGTTATCTCTCTTTGATAAAGACTTGCATATTATATTTTCTTGAGTAATATAAAATTGAGAGATAGAGATAATAACTCCTTGAGATATTTATATCTAGATTGAGTCTGACTGTCTAGTTGATTCTCTAGTAAAGTAACTCGGAGTTTGTCCATACTGATTGCTAATCGAAATATTGGGTGTGGTTATTAGACCCCCGCTTTTTTAGTGAACTTTAATCTCTATGTACGCTTGTACATGGATAGAAAAGTTATAATTCATATGTTGAGTCATACCGCACTAATTGTTCTCTTGTTCGTAACTGGTGTAGAGAATAATTTTGTCGATGATTATTTTTCTCACGAAAATTTTATATCTTAGCGCCTCTAACATTAAGATCGCTATTTTGAACTTCTTGGTTCCTAACTATGAAAATATTGGGATACTTAATTACTTTGCTCGTAACTGGTGAGTAAATTTGTACGTACAAGGAAAATCCTTCTCTTGTGATTAAAATTAAGGTCATGTTGTTCGTTTGGGAATAACATCTAATGGGGGAGGGTTCTTTTGAACTTGCGCTAAATGGTAATATCTTTGTGGGGAAAGCAGATGTGGAATTATAAGAGATTCTTGTATCTTTACGTCTCCTTGGCGCAAACTGAGTTACTTGGTGAAACCGTCTAAACTAAATGTTGTTATGTGTTCTCTAGTCATGAATACTGTTTTGTGTACATCTTGATCCATATTATTCACCTTTGCCAATTTTGTTAACAAAAAGGTAGAGAATATTATTAAGTAGTATCTTACTACATTTCATACGGCTTCTAGGAGCATCATGAGGGAGGGCGGATTGTAACAATAATATGTTTCTGTATAACACCGACGAGTAGAGTGTGATTACCTCATCCTAGTAAATCTATATGAGAAATTATGAGATATATGTTCTTATCACCAAAATATGATAGCAAAGAATAAATCTCACAAAATAAGCAATACATATATATAATCCATGAAGATGAGGTACTGCAAGTCATCTTCCAAAATAAAATTTAATTAAATACACCTTAAACATGCAAGGTGATAGTATTTGGAATAGCTAATATAACAACACATAAAATCTAATCCACAAGCTAGTGTTACTTCTTAAACAATAAAAATAAAATTCCTACAAGAAGTTTGTTAGATCACTGCTCGGTCGAACTCGCAAGCATTGATATCTCAAGCTTGTTTGTCAAGTTTAGTTGATCAAAACTATAAGTCTTGATTTCTATTCTACTTATACCCATGTCTCTGATTAGGATAAAATGTATAGTTGAGCTTTAGACTTCACGGCGTTCATCGATTGAAGACGAAGATCTACTGAGGAGATCTTGGAGGAACTTCATCAACAAAAGGTATACGGAGGCTAAACCTTATCTATCACTTAGATGCATATTCTATTCTATCTCCCAATGAGACTAATTCGTATAACTGTATAGACTTTTATGTTATACACATTTAATATTTCGAGCTCAGTTTAACTCGCTTATATATTTCTCGAAATATGTGTTGGAAGCTTTTTGGTTTAGCTACGTTCATCATTATTCTTGACGAGTTTAGTTGGAAACAATTTATTTGTTGGAAACTAAATAAAAATTCAAAATATGGTCATGTGGAAATTGCCTTGAAACATCTTACATGATTTGTGTGAGACAATCATTTGTTGTCGACTTGGAAAGTTTCGTATTCATCATTCGATCACTTGAAAATTACTTATAAGGTAATGGTTTGTGTGAGACATCCATTGTCGTCTTTTAGGATGTTTCAATGATTGAAATAGGAGTTTAGAACAAATACCCTTGTCTGGATAAATCACAATATGCGTACCTAGTATGCAAACTGTTTTGGTATGATCATTCGATCACTTGAAAATTACTTATAAGCTAATGGTTTGTGTGAGACATCCATTGTCGTCTTCTAAGGATATTTCAATGATTAAAATGGGAGTTTAGAACAAATACCCTTGTCTGGATACATCACAGTATGCGTACCTAGTATGTAAACAGTTTTTGTATGATTCAGGTCCGAGAACCTTATTTGCATACCTATTATGTGAACGATTTTAACTGTTAAAGTCTAGGAACCTTGTTTGCATACCTAGTATGCAAACGGTTCTGTTAAAGCATTGCTCGATCGAACCCGAATGCGTTGCTATCTCAAGCATGTTTGTCAATATTAGTGATCAAAACTATACGTCTTGATTTCTAGTTTACTTATGACTAAGTCTCGGTCTAGGATAGTTAAGTATAGTTGAGCTTCATACTCAATGGTGATTATCTTATGAAGATGAAGAACTACTCACGGAACCAGTAGAACTTTATCCGACCAAAAACGTATGTGGAGACTTGAACTTATCTAGCACTCAAAAGTCTATATATCTCCTACTCTTGAGACAACAGTCGTATAAGTATGACAGTTTTCATACATACACATTTTCTATTTCGAGTCGAGTTTACTCGCCTATCTTTTTCTCGAAATATGTGCTGGTAAGCTTTCGCTTTAACCACCTTTTATCTTTACCCGTGACGAAAGTCATGATGATGTTTCAATATTGAAAATATCTTTGATGACGATAGTCGATTCTTTATGTCTAACGACTATTAACATTATAGAAGAATGTTTAAATGATTAAAATGTAGAGTTGAGATTACGTAACCACCTATGGATATAAGCATATATAATGTGTTCGCACATTAGTGTATAAGTCCATGTATCGGAAACCAAGTGCGTGCATATGTGTGCATGCAGTATTGGTGAAGGAGATAGGTTGGCCGCGTACCCGTACGCGTACTGGCGGAAGTTCACATCCGTGAATTTATGCTGAGTTTGGAGTTTACGAACTTACAAACCAGTCACCTTAGGTACGCGTACCCATGTAAATTTTCATCCGAGAATTTCTGCTGGGTTTTCAAACCCAATTCCAGTAGCTAAGGTATGTATACCCGTACGCGTACCCAAGCTGGTTATATCTCAAATCGGTTGTTCATGAACTTAAACAATAAAACAATAAGGAATGCAATCTTTTCAAACCGTGGATATATTGTTCATGAATTGATTCAAGTGAATCAAACCGATTTTGCTTCAATTGTGTCTTGTGTAGTACATAAGATTTCCTTGCAATTGAACAACTCTTGAACTAGTTCTTATGAGTAATTTTAACTAGTCATGAGAAAGATGAATATGGTTGATATGAAAGTACTGATATGGCTAACCATTAGCCAACCATTTGTGAACCAACCAAATGTACACGTTTAGGTACGGTTACTCAAACCTAAATGAAATACATTTCATTTGTGTGTGTGTGACAAGCTAAGTTTCAATCCAACGGTTGAAAGATATTAGCTTGGATAAATCAGGTTTTTCATCTAACGGTGAATATTGAATGCTTTGTTACCAAGGTAACTTGGATTGCAAACCCTGATTTGAAAACTATATAAGGGATACGTCTAGAAACTGGAAAAACTAATTCCCACACCTCCTGTGTGATACTAGTTGGTTTTGCTAGAGTCGATTCTCCTTTAATCATAGGTTTCTTCTCGAGACCATGTCGATTAACGACTTGAAGACTTCATTGGGATTGTGAAGCCAGATGAAACTACTTCTCTTGTAGTTGAGCGATCTGATCTTGCCATTTTCTATCGTACGATTTCAATTGAATAATTGGATTGAGATTATATCTCTGATAGGGCAAGATAAAAATTAATCACAAACATCTTCGTCTTATCGTTTGTGATTCCATAATATCTAGTTTCGCTACCATACAATTTAGATTATTGTGAGGTGATCAATAATTCTAGGTTTTTCTTCGGGAATATAAGTCCGAGTTATTGATTGGTTCCTGTTCACCTTGATTTTATCAAAAGACATAACAAAACTCGTAGGTTTATCCGTGGGAGACAAATTTATCTATTATTATAGACTTTTCTGTGTGATATAGATTTTTTTATTCAAGTCTCCGACTTTGGGTCGTAGCAACTCTTAGTTGTGGGTGATATCATCTAAGGGAATCAAGTGTGTAGTATCTTGCTGGGATCAGAGGCATAAGGAGTGCAACTATACTTTGAATCAGTGTGATATTGATTAGGGTTCAACTACAGTCCAGACCGAAGTTAGTTTGTAGTATGCCAGTGTATGTAGCGGCTTAATATAGTGTGGTGTTCAATCTGGACTAGGTCCCGTGTTTTTTTTGCATTTGCGGTTTCCTCGTTAACAAAACTTCTGGTGTCTGTGTTGTTTCTATTCCGCATTATATTTTGTTATATAATTGAAATATCACAGGTTGTGCGTTGTATCGATAAATTATGAAATCCAACCTTTGGTTGTTGATTGGAAATTGATTGATCCTTGGATATTGGTTTTCGATACCATACAAGTTTATATCTCTTGTATTTGATAAAGACTCACAGATTTCTATTTGCTTGAGTGTAGATCAAATCGAGAGATAGAAATATTAACTCCTTGATATACTTTTTATTAAGATTGAGTATAACTGTCTAGTTGATTCTATTAAAAGTATATTAGAGTTAGTCCATACAGAATGATAATCGAAATATTGGGTGAGGTTATTAGACCCCCGCTTTTTCAGGTTCTACCTGAGTTAGGTCCGGGACGGCTGTTTGCATACCAGTGTGCAAACGGCTGGACAAGACCAAAGTCTGGAAGCTATAGTTTGCGTACTTGTTTGCAAACTTAGTGTGTAAGTTCTAAAATCGGTTAAGTATGTTTCTTATACTCATGAACAAATACATTTATGAATTAAGGAATGCAATCTTTGCAAACCGTTGCTTAATGTTCAGGAATTGATTCTTATATAAGTACTTTGTACGATTACGAATCAATATGATTTTGTTTCAATTTGTTCATATATATTTATATGAGATAGTGAACAATTAAACAACTTTGTTTGAAACACAATTAGATTCATTTGATTATCTTTCATGACTGATTGATCATCCTAGTTGATCTAGATGTGTTAGATGAATGTGGTTAAGACAAAAGTGTTCATATGGCTAACTTCGGTTAATTATTATTGAGCCAACTCAATATACACGTTTAGGTATGGTTACCCATATCTAAATGAAGGTATATTTCATTGTGTGTAACAAGCTAAGACCATCTAACGATGGAGAGATATTGCTTTGGTTTTAAGAAAACTTAGCTTGAATCTTAAATCAGGTTTTGATCTAACGGTGAATATTGGATGCTTTGTTACTTAGCTATCTTAGATTTGCTTTGTTTTCATCAAACTGATATTTTAAACAAATATAATGTGGAAAACAAATAACATAGACACCAGGAATTTTGTTAACGAGGAAACAACAAATGCAGAAAAACCCCGGGACCTAGTCTTAGACTTATCCTTTCAGCTCAACTTCGTAAAGAAGAAGCAGCAATCGACAAACAAACTATTAGTCCTAAAGTCATTTTCCTGTCTCTATTCTGTATGAAATATGAAAATGAATATTATTTTTATTATTTTTATAAGAGATGTGAAAATGAAGAGAAACGTCATAAGATGTGCAATTGCACAAACATCGTACCTTAGAGCAAGTTTTATGGTGGAATCCAAGTTGTTCCAACTGTGGAAAATCTATGAAATGTCAAGTCTAATGGCTTCCAAATTGGTGCAATCCATACTTTTTCTAATCCATGTTCCATGGTTTAGGGGAATGGTAGGTGGAATCCAAGTAAAATGGTAATCAGTCTAGCGTCGAACACTATTCAGAATAGCATGCTAGAAGACGAAAAACGTTTATCAATATATCGTCAAACACTAATCAAAATAGCATCAAATGCTAAAAGGAAATGCGTACAAAAAACTAGCAAGAGATCCGACATATTAGTTTCTTAATTTGGTAGATAATAACTAATCTTGTACACATGAGTCGAATCTTGAACCCTTGAAGATTATAAATAGAATCTACTATCAGACTTCGGACTCGAATGTAATTGGGACTGAATCCATCCTCCAAGCAATTCAGTTACAATCACTCTTCTTACATCTCTTGAACCTCGAAAGGCTTTACGCAATTGATTCCATTAGCTGGCGCCTTTACAGCCTAAGAGTTGCTTCATTTTATTTCCATATAGATCAAAGATCAGGATGAGGAAATATTTTTGCAATAGACAAGGCTAGCAAACCTCACAAATCTGAAACTTATGACTCCTGAAGATCAACCTAGATTCTTAACCACCTCTCACGAATAATCTTCAAAAGATCAATTAAGATCAGTTTTCAGAAATCTATCTTGAGTGATCACAAAGTCTGAAACGAATAGAACTTTGCGATTACTATCTATCTTTCCTGAAGGATATTATGAAAACCTATAATATAAAAGAAATATCATGATTCACGAACTATCAAGGTAAAGATAGTCGGACCTGGCTTCACGAATCCTCAAAGCGAAGTCTTTTAGTTGTAGACCTAATTATGTTTCTCATAGAGGAAACCAAGATCTATTAAGGACGACTCTAGAATCAACTAGAACACAAAGTGTCAGGGATTTATTTTCCCAGTTGAAAGAGAGTCTATATTTATAGTTTTCAAAGACAAGGGGTTGCTTATAATTCAAGATAAGATAACTTGGGAATCAATCAAACACTTTTAGGTCTTGAAAATACAATTGACGAATATACACTAGGTACCGGTTCTGAAACCGTGTATAAGGAATGTTTGGTTTGGCAAGTATGCCAAAGAACTAAAAGCAATTTTATGTTCATTTAAACACCTAAGAATTTAATCATGATGCACGCACATAAGTGTTTGAGTGATCAATGAAATCTTAGAAGTGTTTTAGGGAGTTCTAGCAATGCCAATAATCCTTTGATCATCTACTAAAATCTATTGGGACGGTTGGTACAACGATTCGTGAACCGTTAGGATTGTTCACGAGTTAGGATGCAACGGTTCGTGAACCAGGTTCGCCAACTGCTAGCCTATAATACCAACTTTAAAATTCAGTTCACCACAGTTCGTGAACCGGGTTCGTGAATTGTTCCCAACTGAATTCACTGTTTGCGAACTGGTTTTCCAACCATCCTGTATTTCTGAAACTCAGATATATATGGTTTGCGAACCAGTTCGCCAACCTATCCTGAGCATAAATATCAGATAGTTCAATATTCTCTATTATGATGTTTGAAACATTCCCACATGATAAAATCTTCTGCATGGGAAATTTTCAATTGATCCACACATCAATTCAAAAAAAAAAAATGCATATAACTAATATTGTTTAAGGATCGTTGAAAGTCATATTCCGAGATTTTTAACAAGCCAAGCTTGACTAGAAACTTCTTCTTTGTAAATATGCTAGAAGTAATACCACATCGTCTCAACAAATAAAATAGTTAGATAATGAGTAAATGGAATGGTTCAGTCTTCAGATACCTCATATAGAAGTTCTTCAAATGTCTTCGTTGATACTCAGTCTTTAAGGGTGATGTATGATACTCAACTTCCAATTCTAACCTAGTCTGAGGCTTGACTTAGTAGACTATAAATCAAGATAGTTTTGATCATCTAATATTGATAACAAGCTTGAGATAGCAAAACTTGTGGATTCAACCGAGCACTGCTCTAACAATACAAACGCTTGGCAGGTTCAACCGAGCAATGCTCTAACACCAAGTATCATCATTATTCTTGGTAGTTTTTATGAGATGAATCATAACTTCGTCACACATCTCCTAATCCAATGCTAGCATTATTGAATCTTGTAGCTAGATCAATAACCATAATTTCATCATTAGTCGCCACGAGTAAATTGTTGGTGTTGAAATTGAAATGGTGTGTGTTTATTTCTTTGGAGGTATATATTTAGAGAAAACACTTTATAATTTGCGTAAGGATTCAGGATTAAGAAAGGTTCTAATTGAAAAATCAGTAACTGGGAGAGAGATTTGTGGAGTGGATATCTTCAAGAAGTTTGGAAAGCGCATGACTTTCAACTGATTAAAGAATAAAAATGAAGAAACACATTTTCAGCTTGTAACAACTTTTTTGAAATTTGAACCGGTGAAAGATGCGGTTTCTACTTTTTCTAGTTATGGACTGATTTGAATCGGTAGCGTTTTATCTTTATCCAACCGTTGGTAATCATATGCTTCCACAAGCTTCTGAGCAACAATAGCCATTTCATACAACACTCGCCATAAACCCACATCGAAAATCAAAACGGATTAGTCATATATAATCGAAGGTTTTCCCTATTTCCAATCCCTATTTTTCCTATTTCCTATCCACATAAATTCCTATCCCCAATTCTCCTATGTACCACCCATTATAATTTACATTTTTCCTAAATACCATATCTTGACTTTTTATTTACACTCACCAATATAATCACCCAACAACTAAACAATAAAAACCTAATTTACGGAACTTGTTCTCCATCTCCACCACCGACCACTACATCTTCCTCCCAACCTCCACACTGCACCAGCACTTTGGGATTTGTCACTGCCTCTCTAAAAAAAATTGTGAATAGAGCATGCATTCTCATCGGAGTACAACATCTGATATTACAATATAATCGGTAAGTCATATTATGAATTTTATTTATCATTTGGGGATGTTCCTCGAAACCATCACATCTATACCGAAATCATGTTGTTTAACACCAACAGCAATGGAAGAGATCAGTGGTACATGATAGAGTTCTTTGGGAACGGATGGTAATCTCACTAATTTTACATTTTTCGCAAATGGTACGGCAAAGATGGAAATGTCAACTGTCAAAGAAAAAGATTTGGTGTTCCTCGGTGGCTAGGGCATAATTTTCATGTCTGATCTACATGATGGTGAGCGAAAACATCAAACTGTGTTAATCCCAGTTTTACACATAAGAACTAGAAACTAGTATAAATGGATTCCCAAACACCCATCGAAGTTGTGCATATGCATGGTTGACAAAATAAAAACAGAAAGACACGCATAGATTGATTTAATTTACTTGCGCATCATTTGCATATAACCTCTGTAACTCAATATTGTTTCTCTAATTAAACAAAAAATGACTTGATGTCCACTATGGAAACTAAATTTGTGTATCTCTTGAATCAAAAGAGTGGAATTTGCGGACTACGGAAAATAAAAATGAAAAGGTTGTCGAGAGAATAAAACAAAAATGACAAAAGATAAAAGAAAGAAATAGGTATACTATTTTGATTAAGAATGTTATCTACGGTTTCTAATAGAGGTGTAAAACGTGCTGGCCTAGCACATCACAGCCCATGAAATTACGTGCTATGCGCCGTGCTGTGCTGTGCCGGAGATTATGACGTGATGTGTTGTGCCGTGCTGGGCTGTGCCAGAAAAATAAACGTGATGTGCCGTGCTGTGCTGTGCCAGGCACACTTATTTTATATTTTCCAATATAAATGTTTTCCAAATATTTAAGTATTATATGTGTTATTATGGAAATAAGTTAACATAACGATAGTAAAATGTCAATAATTTGCTACAATAAAGGTTTTTTTTGTAAAATAGACACAAAGTGTGATGTATTATGCCATGTTTTGTAGTATTTTATTCATATTATGACGTGCTTTCTAAACGTATTATGATGTGCCGTGCCACGTGCTAATCCGTGCCGCGTGCTGTGCTGGGCTACTGTGCCAATTACTCAAACCCAGCACGTCCCATTTAACTAACGTGTTGTGCCGTACTGGGATAAGTCACGTGCTGGGCTGGGCTGTGCTCAATTTTTAGCGTGCTGTGTTGTGATGTGCTCGTGCTGGCACATCCCAATTTACACCTCTAGTTTCTAATGAATTTTTAATGATTTTGTTTGATGAAAATGGGAGACTAATAAAGAAGAAGATAAATAAAAGTGCTAATATTCATGGTCAAATATATTTGACTTTTATAGGTGATGCATAGGAAAAATTAAAATTGAAAAGTAAATTTATTTTAAAAGTTGTGAGGGGATGGGAATTAGGAAAAATAGGGGTGGGAAACAGGGTGTATATGCATTTTACTACAAACTACATCCAAATGATAGAAATATTCTTCTCATGCAAGTGAAAGTAAGATCTTAACAATAGACACAAGGATATACGTGATTTGGTATGATTACCTACGTCCACGGGGGTGAAAGGATGAATCTTATTGCTTCAAGGTGTTACAATGGTGTCACTCTCCGAGTTGAACTCTCTTTCTTACCAAATGAACTAATTCTCCACTCTCTTTCTCTTTTGTGCGATTACAAGTATCTCTCTCTCCAAACTTACAACCTACCTCTCTTGGGTACAAGTTCTTCTATTTATAAGGGAGGCTACATACAACTAAACTATGGTGTTGGTCGCGATATATCTGTATTGAAGTCCTGTGTCGAGCCATCTTGCATCGTCTCTTCTTCTACAGATATGGCCGATGTAATTTGGTTCTTCGGCAGCCTCTTATCCGAGCCGATCCTTTTAGGTGCTCTCTTGGTGCGATGTTTGCCCCTCCAATCTTGTCTCCCTTTTAGTTGGCCGATATGGCATGTACCTTCTTATCCTTTTGACTAGCGCCCCTTGTTTGACCCAATATGTCTCGTCTGTCAGCTTTGTCAGAGGTCTGGGGTCAAGTCTTGTCCGACAGCTGTAGATTGATCATGTCCGATCCACGTGATTCCTTAATCTTCGCGCCTACCAGCCTATGTCCCGTGCTTCTCGCTTCTTCCTCCTTGGGTACATCATAGCTTAAGATGTTGCCACCTAGCCCTGTGGATAATCTACACCTACATTTATGCCCCTTCTTTCGCTCGTGTGGTGGACACGAGTGGAAGAAAATCGTCCAATCTTCCCACATCCCCGTTCATGCCGCGATTTCCGCCATGCAGTCCCCCATTAACTTCCCTTTATGACCTGTAATTGTCGGAGCCGGTCACCCTTCTTTATTCCTTTAAATACCCCATTTTCCTATTCTCTTTCTTCTACTTCACCATTTTCTCAATTTCCAGCCGCTGCAACCATTTTCTCTGAGATTCTTCATCACTTTCTGCCTCTGTGAGCCCTTGTCTTTTTTACTCTCCTCATTCACATCTTCATCACCGAGTGCTATAGTTGCCGTGGTTACGTTTCCGTCGTCCCAACCTTCTTCACCAGCTCTTGAGTTTTTCACTACTCACTTCCATGGCTTCTTCTCCCTCAATGACTGATAAAAGGTGTGTTGATGATGTTTTTTCCGAGATTGATGCTTTTCCCCTTGCTTACCTATTTTTGTTTGACAGCTCTTCTAAGTACGATGATCGTTCCATAAAATCTATCTTTCCTGATGACTCTCCTTCTATTTCGTGCAGGTCCGAGATAAGGGTGAAAGATCTCTCTGACGAAGAATTCATTGAGCAGTTGAAAGAGAAGTATGATCTTCAAGACTACGAAGTTACACTGATCTCGGGCGAAAACAGCACCTTGAGGAAGTCCGACATGGAGAAGTACGAGCAGTCGGCTGAATGCGTGGTTATTACTCATGTCCAGCTGGAGCTAGGACTCCATCTCCCTTTGTACAATCCTGATAGCCCTTTCTACTACGAGATTCTCTCCCATCTCAAGCCTTATCGTGCTCTGTCTCAGTGGACTGGCAACACTTTTTGAATTATGGACGAGTGGAGAGATCGCCGAGATGGTCATGGCTCCACCGCCGACTGGTCGACCTATAAGCCCGAGGATGATCCAGAATATACCGTTGCCATTTTCCTTTCCAACTATCGAGCCGGTACTTCAACCAATGGTGACCTTTCCGGTTTTGCTGCTAGTCCTCATCGTCACAGAACTATGCCTAAGAATGTTGAAAGGATGATGATGGATTCAGATCCCATCGTCCAAGGTTCTAACAGGAGACCCCGTCATACCAATGACCCAATTTATCCCCGAGTTCCACTTCTTGTCCGAGGGCCAATTTTACATGGTAGCTTCCCGTCGCCTCCATTTCCCGCCGAGCTCTATCCTTTCTGGGTGGTTAATGATGATAAGGCTGATAAGGTATGTGTCTTCTTCTGATTTCCTTAATTTCTAGCTTGTTAGTTTTGATGCCAATTGGTTATTTGTTGTCATCAAAGTCTCAGGGAGACCCTACCAAGGCCGCCGTATCGTCGAGAAAGAGGGGTACTGGCACAAGGGTTGAGGAAGACCAGGGGAAGGTAACAAACACAATGATTTTATTATAAGTACATGTATTTGCCCCTGTTTTTTGCCTTCACATGTTCTGACGAGAAGCCTTGTGCATAAATTTTCTAGGCACGATGATGATGAAGCCGGTGGGTCCGATGTTCATGAGATTGATGCTCAGCCTCTTAGGCGTAATCCTGATAGAGGCAAGAGTGTTGTTACTAAGCCGCAGTCGAGGAAGAAGCCAATCATCGATATTCCCGATGAAGATGACATGTTCGGCGAGGATTTCTCGGATGACAAGGGCGATGGGAAGGAGATGGGTGAGAAGGGTGGTCCTGAGGTGGTCGTGCCGGATGATGTGGTGGGCGACAAACAAGAGACCATGAAGACGCCCGAGTTGGAAAAGGTTGTTAGTGCTGAACCGGAAGTACTCCCTCGTCTTCCCCGGATCACTGATGGATCTATGTCTAGTGCCGAAACCTCCTTTAAAGTCTCCGGCCCTATCTTGAATTATCTTGGAGCGCTCACTTCCCCCGACTTTGGAGCGTATACTGATGAACAAATGCTCGGTGCGGTGCCGCTTTACCATGATATAGCTCAGACTCTTGATACGATGGTGAGTAATTATGTATGTCTGGGCGATGCCCCACCCCTTAATATTTTCCTGATTGTCGCTTTCCATTCTAACTTGTTTACTTATATCAGATCCTTAATCGGGTACGGTTGGATGCCGCCAATCGTCGTAGGGAAAGGCAGTTGGTGAAATCTCTCCAACTTCAATTGCAGAACGAGAAGAGTCGTGCGCGCGAGTTAGAAATTAAACTCGCCGATGCTCAAGGTGTGTTACAATTCTATGAATCTTAACTTATGTTGATTGAGTTTATCGTGCCAGTATCCTGAGTCGGGTATCCTTCTGCTAGACGAGATAGCTAGTATAGGTTTAGATGCTTCTTCGGATTTTAGGATCATGAAGAGGAAGTGGGATATTGAAAAGGATTTAGTGGAGAATCTTCATCGGCGAATGGCAAACAAGGATGGGAAAATAGATCGCCAAGCTGATGAGATCGAAGAACTTCAAGGTGAATTAGACCGATATCGTCAGTTTGAGTATTCCCCTGAAGAAATAGATAATTTGCGGGCTCATTTGGGTTCTTCTCAACGCATTGCTGCTGAGAAAATTGCTTTGGACACGGACCTAGAACATCAGGTAGACTCTTTATAATTTCAGAACCGAGACCTTCACGAGGATCGCCGACGAATTTTGAGGGATAAAGACGTAGTGGAGCGAGCTAATAGGGATCTGCTGGGCAAAGTGGGTGATCTTGAGAAAATAGTGGGTGAACTAGAATGGAGCAGGTCGCAGCTGTCAGTGCTCCCAGTGTTGCGCAATCATTTAATGGACGAGTGGAGTGAACATAAAAAGTATTGCACCAACAATGAATTCAATGAACAATGCTATAACAAGCTAACCATGAAATTGTCCAAGGCCGAGGATGAGTTGTCCAAGTCGGTAGAATCGCTTCAGTCAGTGTTACCAGCCATTTTAGTTCTCGTAGGCGATGTGTTGAGGCAGTTCCTTAGGATTAGATTATTTTTTGCACTTGTGAAATTGCTAAACCATATTCAATGAATAATCCCGTGTTGTTGTGATCTTGTAGCCGAGCAAAAACGTTCTCAAGAATGGATCTGGAGGTTCGACGGTTGAAGCGGGTCGAGGACGATTTGGGTACCAAGTTGACCAATGTCGAGGTGGCCAATTTGTAGCTTACTCAACAGGTTGAGGATGAACGCGTCTCCCATGAAAAGTATATAGACGAGAAGGTCCAGTTAGGTATTGCTGAGTATGTGGAGAATAAGCGGCGCGAGATCGCGCAAAGGAGGGTCGATGCTGTTCCTCCCAAGGCTTGAATTCTCTTTTTGTAGTGATGTGCCACTAAGTTTCCCTTTGTCCTGGGTTGTAAATCGCTTTGAACACCTCTTCCCTTTTTACTTCTGATACAATGCTTGTTTGTTTAAAAGGGGGTGCTGCGTCGCCTATGTTGTTCTTTTTATTCCTGTTATACTTTTCACCTCGTGGGGTTTTATAACGCTTTTTTTGTTTCCTTAATTGGCGTATGACGCTGTCGCTTTAACTTTTGTTTCTTATATCATTCCTGCAATTGTTGATCATGTATGTTAGTATTTTAACCTTTTCTGTCGAACACACCCAACAAGGTCATCGGGACCAATGCCATGTCCTTATTGGGGTATCTCATGACTATCACTTGGATTCAGTGGAAGGGTACTAGTCAACCTAATTCTAGGTTCGATTGCCCCGAGCGGTTATCGATCAACCAATCTCGGGAAAGTGGTCACAGACAATTGCGATGGGGGAGACCTTTCAAATATAAGTAGGCCACCTAGATGAGAAAACCTCGTGTCTCATCAGCCTGTGGAACTAGTTTCCAACCACCAGAACCCATAGGCTACCTCGGCACTTGCACACTGCCACTGTCCCGAGTACGAATATCCAGGAGACTATAAGGCACCTCGGCACTTCCACACTGGCATTGCCCCGAGTACGAATGCCCATTCAATTGTAAGTCACTTCGGCACTTCCACACTGGCTTTTCCCCGAGTACGAATGACCATTTGAGTGTAAGTCACCTTGGCACTTCCTCACTGGCGTTGCCCCGAGTAAGAATGACCATTAATCACTCATGCCCTATCTCATACCCCTCACGGTTTTACAGAAATAGAAGACAAGTATGCTCACCTTTTCTCCGCACCTCCGTTCAGGGGTGGTATAGCTTCAGATACTTGACGTTCCAGGGTTTGGGCTCTTTTTTTCCATCGAATATCAGTAGTCGATACGATCCCTCGCCCGCCTTAAACGCAATTATATACGACCTACCCCACTTTGGTGCTAGCTTTCCTCCCTTTTTGTCTCGCTCCCATTCGGCCAGAAACTTCAGCACTTGCTGCCCTGGTTGGAATTCTCTTGGGCGAACACGCTTGTTGTACTCTCGTTGTAACCTCCTTTGATAGTTTTCCATTTTTCGTAGCGCCATCTCCCTTGTTTCTTCCAAATCGTCGATTTTTGCCAAAATTAGATCGGACGAGACTTTTCGCCTCCAAGCTTCTGTTCTGGTAGTAGGGATCATTCCTTCCGTTGGTAGAATCGCCTCGGTTCCTTAAGTAAGCATGAACTGCGAAAACCATGTAGCTCCCCTCCGTGTGGTTCTGTATGCCCATAAAACGTTGTATATCTCCTCGCACCAATCACCATATTACCCATCTAATTTCTTCTTCATGTTATCGGGGATTGTTTTATTGGTGATCTCGGCCTGCCCATTACTCTGGGGGTAAATGGGGGTAGCCTTACTCTTCCTGATGTTGTACGTGTTGAACAAAAGATCAATATTCTCCCCTTGGAGTTGTTTTCCATTATCGGAGACGATAGCGGCTGGGACCCCAAAGCGGCAAATGATATGCTCCCAGATAAACTTGAAGACATCTTTATCTCGGATGTGCCTTAGTAGTGCTGCCTCTACCAATTTGGTAAAGTAATCTGTGGCCACGATCAAGTATTTCCTCTGCCCTGTTCCTACATGTAACGGTACGACAATGTCTACACCCCATTTGGCAAAGGGCCTTGGGCTTATAACAGAGTTTAAAGGTACTCCTGGTGCCTGTATTTTCTTGCCAAACCGATGACATTCTTCACAAGCTTTCGCCATTGCATTTGCATCTTCGTTCATGTACATCCAAAAATAGCCCATTGTCTTTGCCTTAGCCGATAAGCTTCTCCCTGAGCTGTGATTTCCAGCGGCTCCATAATGTAATTCATGCAAGATTGTGTGGCCTTCCACCCTACTTAGGCATCGTAAAAGTGGCCCTAAGTAGGATTTCCTATATAATATCCCTTCCCTTAGCTCATAGGCGCCCGACTTACTTTTATTTTATTTATCTCGGGCCGACCTTTGGGTAGCTCGCCCGTTTCCAGATATAGGTGTATCAGCTTTCTCTAATCGCCCTCTTTATATCGATCGGCTGTATTAATAGCCACATCGATCCGCACGTCCGGTGTTTCTGGTATTGAGGGAGTAAGGAGCCTCATAACACGAATGCCCTCTATGCTCGGGTCTACCAGCTGTGAGGCGATGTATGATAGAGCATCCGAGTGCATGTTATCTTTTCTACAAATGTGACGGAACTTAATGCTTGGTATTTGGCTGATGTAAAATTTGGCGAGATGCCAATACTTTTGCAACACAGGGTCGTGTGTTGCATATTTGCCCGTAATCTTCCGAATCACCAACTGTGAATCACTAGTTAAGCGAACCTCCTGTAGCCCCATTTCTACAATTATCCATAAGGCGTGGATTATCGCTTCGTACTCGGTGACATTGTTTGTTGCTTTGAATTCCAGCCTGAACGAGTGCACTATATTTCTTCCTTTCGGCGTGGTGAATACTAACCCAAGGCCTGACCCCTCTTTGTTTGATGCCCCATCGACGAAGACTTCCCACCGTGTAGGACTACTGGTTGCTAATAGGTCAGTAGGCTCTTCCCGTTATTCCATCATCCCGGGTATATCTTCAACCTCGTCTTCATCACTTAGTGGGAAATCTACTAGGAAGTCTACCTATCCTTTGATTGCCGTCCTCGTCTCGTACATCACATCATATTGTTTGATTAAAGATCCCCATTTATATATTCTCCTTGACCGCCCTGCATTATCCAAAACTGCTTCGATAGGCGATTTGGTGAGCACTCGTATGCGATGAGCTTGAAAGTATGTTCGGAGTTTAGAAGTGGCAAAAGCTAGTGCAAGCACCATCTGCTCCATTTTGGTATAGTTTTTCTTAGCTGGACTTAGTGTTTTGCTAGTGAAATACACCGGCTTCTCCCCATTACCCTCCGTCCTAACCAACACTGCACTAATGGCATATGGTGTCGCCCCTAAGTATATGGTGAGAATTTCTGACGGCTCGGGCCTCTGCAGAACCGGAAGGCTGGCTAGGTGTAACTTGATATTTTGAAAGGCTTATTCACTAGCATCCGTCCGTTGAAACTTTTCTCCTTTCTTCAGAATGTCATAAAAGATTTTATATTTGTCTGACGACCGCGACACGAATCGCCCCAATGCTGCTATACAACAATTTAGCTTCTGCACATCCTTTACTGTCGCGGGAGATGGCATCTCTAAGACATCCCTAACCTTCTCGGGATCATCTTCTATCCCTCTGGGGATGATGATGTATCCTAGGAATTTCCCGGATGTAACCCAAAAGTCGCACTTGGCGGGATTAATCTTCATCTTGTGTTTCCTCATCGTTTGAAAAATCTCGCTAAGGTCTTGGACGTGATCCTTAGCTCGGTGGCTCTTGAACAACATGTCGTCCACGTAAACTTCTATGGTGTCGTGGATCTTTTCTTCGAACATGTCTCCTACCAGTCTCTGATATGTAGCACCAGTGTTCCTAAGTCCAAATGGAATCTTGGTATAACAATACAACCCTCTTGGTGTGAAGAAGGAAGTATTCTCCTGATCCTCGGGTGTCAACGGTATTTGGTTGTAGCCCATGTATCCATCCATCAATGTCATCGCCTCATACCCAACTATTGACTCTACTAGTTGGTCTATGCTTGGGAGAGGGAAGCTGTCATTCGGGAAGGCCTTGTTCAAGTCACTAAAATCAATACATATTCTAACTCCTCCTTTTTTCTTTGGTACCATGACCATATTAGATATCCACTGCGGGTAATGGGATTTCCTGATTATCCCGGATTTCTGTAGCTTTTTTAGCTCGGGCTCAACCGCTGCCTGTAACTATGGTGCGATTCGCCTCATTTTCTGTCTAACGGTTTTGAACCTCAGATCAATCTTCAAGTGGTGGAAACAGACCTCCGGGTCAATGCCCTCTAAATTGTGTATTTCCCAAGCGAACGCGTCTAAATTTTCCTTTAACACTGTCACGAGTTGACTTGCTTGTTCATCCGAGAGTAATGTCCTGATCCTTACTATCTTTGGCTCCTCAACCGTCCCCAAATTCACTTCTCGAGTCGGCCCAACTGTCGATAAATTAGACTTAGGTTTCTCTGAACGGAGCCGTTTCCTTTAATTGCTATAAAGGGTCTTGCTCTTGGGTCTCGTACGCCATGACCTCTTGTGAAATAGCCTTCTCCAATTCTTCTGCAGCCTTAACTTCTTTGGCTTAATTCCTCTCTCGCATTTGTCGAGCTCGCCGATTTTCATTAATTTCGACATCAACCTGCATACATTGTCGTGCTGCTTGGGAGTCACCTACAACTTCAGTTATTCCCTTGTAGGTCGAGAACATTAATCTCTGATAATATGCCGATGCCACCCATTTAATCCCAGCGATCCATGGACGTTCGATAATTGCTTCATAAGGTAAGGCGACGTTGACCACATAAAAAGTGGTTAGTGTGTCAAGGTAGCCCCCACCTTCCGAAATCCTCAAAGTTACCTCGCCCTTAGGGATGGTTACTGTCCCATTAAAGCCGTAGATGCGATATGTTGTGGGGATGAGGATGTCGTCCGACAAATTAATTCTCTTGAACGTGTCGTAGAATAGCACCTCGACTGAACTTCTGCTATCCACGAGGATCATTCTTACTCCCCACTCCTCAATCAGTAGTGTGATGACCAAGGTATCACTGTGTGCTTGCCCATTTGCTGGGATATTCTTGGCCGAGAAAGAAATAGGCTGCATCATCCACGGTTCCATCGGTAAGGTCTTGGCTACGCTAAATATTTATTTTCCATCGTGATCCCTCTTGTGATTTCTTGAAGTGATTACTGGGCTGAGAGTGTAGTCTTGCATAGCTGAGTGTGAAATGGTATTCACAAATTGAGTTGACCTATCAATGCGAACTTGATGAACCGGCACATCGGGTGTTGTTGTCGGCTGAGCTGGATGTCGGATGAACTGTCTCAGGTATCCATCTCGGATAAGGTGTTGAACGATATCGTTCACTTCCCGGCAATTATTAGTGGAGTGGCCCCTATACTGATGGTAGTGACAGTACTCGGGGTGATTCTTGATTTTTTGGAACTGGACTCCCCTTGACGCTGGGTAATTGATATCGTTACTCTTCTCGACCTCCTTGAATACTTCCTCCAAAGGAGCGTTCAAAGGGGTATATGCTCGGGCTTCATGCCTCGGCCTCTTCCCTTTGGCCACCAATTCTTTCTTCTCACTGCTCCTTGGTGGAGGGTCTGATCTCTTCTCGGGACGCCTAATAGGATCGTCCATAACTGTTTTAGTCTCAGCACCAGCTTCAGCACTAGCTTCTTGTACCCCCTATCTCTCGATTCAGCTTGAATTTATTCTAGGGCGATAAAATGTTCTTGCATTCTTCGCATCTCCTTTAAGGTTTTTGGCTTTTTAAAGAACATAGCTATCCATATGGGGTCCGATCTTCCCAATGCGTTTTCGAATACGAAGATATATTGATATACCGGTACTTTTCCAATTTCAGTACATAGTTTCATCCACCTATCGGTCAAGGTTCTCAAGGGCTCCCCGAACCTCTGGGCGAGGGTGAACAGTTTGTTCATTCTAGGCCGAGGTCGGCTGTTATGCATATAGGTTTCAAGAAAGGCGTCGATTAGTGCATCGTAACCGTCGATCGATCCAAGTAGAAGTGAATAAAACCAATCTCTCGCCTCGCCCTCCAAGCTGGACGGAAAGAATTTACACATGACTACCGTGTTGTTTTTTCATTGGATCAATGACATGGTATACATTTTTAGATACTCGACCGCATCTCCTGTTCCATCGAATCTGAAAGGAAATGTAGGTAAGGTACACTTTGGTGGAAACGGAATTTGTTCAAGTTCTTGGGAGAAAGGTGTCTTCTCGGCCTCGCTCATAATCTCTGCCAGTTTGTTCTCTTCGCTGCTCCCAATAGCTCCTTAATCTTTGCCTCCAACTCTTTGAGTTTAGCTTCTGTCGCCCCGTCTTGTCGTCCGCCCTTCCTCGCCTTTCTTCATCAGTAGACGAGTCCTCGGGTGGTCCATATCCCTGTGGGGAGGGTATGGGGGGTCGTCTCGGCCCAGTTATAGGTGGTTGACCTGATCGGTCATGATTACTCGACGTTCCTCTGCTGGAAGATCCTCTTGATCTGGTTCGTTAATTCCTCAACTGATAATTCTCAAACTCCAGGGCGAGATTCTGTTGCTGGAGTTCTCTTAATGCTGCTTCTTGTCTCTTTTGACTTTATAAGATGGCCAATAACGTCGGGTCTGTGCTTTCATGACTAGAATGTCCATTAGGGTGGTGCGGCCGAGACTGTAATGGTATCAACGTTAGTGGTGGGGGTAATATCGGACCAGTTGCACGGACAGGTACATGGCAGACGTTGCTAGATGCTCCTCGCCCCAACTGAATCTGCCTGAGACGCTCTTGCTCTCTTCCTAAGGCTTCCTGGAACTCAACTTGTTTCCTTGCTCTTTGTCTCTGGGCTTGTGCTGCAAGTTCTTCCTCATCGTCCTCCGTATCTGAAGTTGTAAGTCCATCGACTTGGTCAACTCTCCTCTGGGTCAGGATAACCTAGTCTAAGGGTAGGGTGTCATCATCTCTCCCAAGATCCACTTCCTCATCAACAGTTGGCATGCCTCGTGAAACTGCATGAGATTCCTCGGGCGGTGGTTGTCGAATGTCTTCTAGCCTCGGCCCAGTTACCCCTGCCTGCATCTTGATGCTAGTAACTGTACGATTCCTTAGCGTCCTTCTCGTCCCTGAAGTACTAGCCATCGGGTGTGGCACGTGTTGAGCCGAGTATCATCCCTACCTACGTCAGCAAATACAAAGAACACCTTACTTTGACCTGATATTGTAAATAAACATTCAACAGGGTGAAAAATATTCGACTGACACAAAAATTGTCACTATGCCAGAGCTTGAAGATACAAGGCCTACTCCAGTTATCAAATGGGTTCTGCCTATCTACCCTATTTTGACTCTATGCTGACTTTGTGGCAGATTTTACGCTACGTCACTATTATTCCGTACGACGTCGCCTTCAGTACTTGACCTCTGTATTTAAGCTAGTTTGTCATTCATTCTATATACTCCAAATCATTAAACTCATGCACGTGATGATTGAATGGTATGGCGCGTAGGTTCAAAAATTAAATCAAGTCTCTACTGTTATTATTTCCTCAAGATCTCATCATGGCGTCTTCCCTGTATCCTCTCGACGAATTTTCCTACGGCTAGACAGCATCGCCGGACAAGGTTTTTCTCCTTCTTTTTTCTGACCAGACAACATGGGTTGTTGTCGATCGACGAAGCAAGGGTACAAACGCAAAAATGAACTTGGAAACAAATTCTCCTTACTAAAGAAACATCTAGAACACGACTTCCACGACGGGAAGCTCAAAACTGGCAGCTTATCATGCAAAAGTACCACTAAAATTCACTCAGCCATCGTGAACAAACAGTCCTCCTATCAGCAGATCCTCAACCTCCTAACCTGTGCTGTTGATCGTCGGTGAGCTTATGGAGATTTTATGCCGATCAAACCGTTTGGGGGCTAAGAAACGAGAACTCTACTACACCTTGTAAAGATGTAGCCACTGCTTCAACTCTACGTGTACACTAAACGACTCAAAACAACAATATATAGGTGGTCTCGACCAACAGAGTTCATCCTAACTTCAACTTCAACACTTAAACGTGTATTTAGGAGATTTTGATCGTCTCTGAAGGAATTTTGGGCAAGGTATCCGGAGATCTTAGTCGGATCCCTTTAGCCGGCGCAAAAATGTAGATGCATTTTACTACAAACTACATCCAAAGGATAGAAATCTTCTTCTCATGCAAGTGAAAGTAAGAGCTTAAAAATATACACAAGGATATACATGGTTCGGTATGATTACCTACGTCCACGGGGGTGAAAGGATGAATCTTATTGCTTCAAGGTGTTACAATGGTGTCACTCTCCGAGTTGAACTCTCTTCCTTACCAAATGAACTAATTCTCCACTCTCTTTCTCTTTTGTGCAATTACAAGTCTCTCTCTCTCCAAACTTACAACCTACCTCTCTTGGGTACAAGTTCTTCTATTTATAGGGGAGGCTACATACAACTAAATTATGGTGTTGGTCGCGATATATCTATATTGAATTCCTGTGTCGGGCCAGCTCGCATTGTTTCTTCTTCCACAGGTATGGCCGATGTAATTTGGTTCTTCAGCAACCTCTTATTCGAGCCGATCCTTTTAGGTGCTCTCTTGGTGCGATGTTGCCCCTCCAATCTTGTCGCCCTTTTAGTTGGCCGATATGGCATGTACCTTCTTATCCTTTTGACTAGCGCCCCTTGTTTGACCCAATATGTCTCGCATGTCAGCTTTGTCAGAGGTTTGGGGTCAAGTCTTGTCCTACAACTAAGATGTTTCCACCTAGCCCTGTGTATAATCTACACCTACACAGGGTTTAAGAAATGAATTTTATAAATAAGTAAAAGTTTTAGTCCAAAAACGGACTCAAATGAATCCTAAAATGCGCTTAAACAAATTAAGCTAATACTCGCCGTTGATAACAACTATTTATCATCGGCGGAGAGACGATACGAAACATCACACATGCCACGTCATGGATCCGTATGATCCATTTAAACTTATAAAAACTCATCCTTTTCCACTTTACTCTTCACACATTTTTAATTTCAAAATTCAAAATTCTAATATTTCCCGTACAAAATGTCTTCTAAAAAGCTGATCACCTTCATCCCAATTCTGATTGGTTCTTCTTCTCAGTTAGAGATCGTTGAGGAAGAAATCAAAGTTGAAGAGAAGATTACCGATTATCTGAGCAGAACTTATGATAAGTTTTTCTCCAAAGTTGTGAAGAAAGCTGGTGATGATTTTTTCAAGGCGTCTCGAGATGATGTGATGAACAAAGTTGATCAGTTAGTGAAGACGACTGTGGATCAGGTGGAGGGTGTGAAATATATGATTCTCGGAGGAGCTCTTGTGATGGTGATTGTGGTTGGCACTGGTGTATATCTTCTGCATTTGCAGAGAAATCTGATGCAGAAAATGTCTGATGATGCTGCAAAACCTAAGCTGAAGAAGGTTAAGAGATTTGTGTCTGATGATGGGGTCGAGTTTATCAAGGAGGAAATTATTTCTGAATCTGAATTTGAGGAGAAATCGAAGAAAGCCGAAGAAGATGGTGGTGTTGATGGTGCTGTGATTTAAATTCAGGATCTAGGGTTTTAACAAGTGACGACTATTAATTTTACTTTTAAATTGTTATTGAACATTGGTAAATGTTGTCTATCAAACGTAATGGAAATATTGGTCTAAATTCGTTAAGTAAATGAGTACAAGTTTCAAATTGAAATGGGTTTTTTAATTTTTTTTTTTATTTCTGTTTGTTCAATTTTATGCTTAAATTTGAATCACTTCTGATTACGTGTTTGTTATTTCACTTAATTGTGTGTGTTTTGAATATTTTTGGGGTTTGATTTCTAACCTTCAATCTCTAGTTTCATGCTTGATTTTTGGTAATTACTCTAATAAGAATCGGCACAGTTACTTTATATTCATAAATTTTCCAAGTATTCAAAAGTTAATCTGTTGCTAAATCAACCGCAAGCTGTTGAAGATATTTCAAGTTTTAACCTGAAACTCCAACTTCAGAGTTATGGAGGGTGCTAAACACAAGGACAAACTGGAAAGGTGCTTGCTAATTATTGGTTGCTAGGGTTGGTCAAGGTATTTGAGGACTTGATTTCCACAATCTTGAACCTAGTTTTTTAAGACATCGCATTCTTAGCTGTAATCACAGCGCTATTGTATGAGTTCATTTTGAATCCTTCCTTTAAACTTGTTAGGGATACGTCTGTGAAATAATACTTGATACTCAAGTCATATAAAATATTCTAAAATGTATCGTACATAGAGTTTTGTATTTTAGAAATTCTTATGAAAAACGTGTACATCAAGTTCTGAGAGTTTGTATAAAAGGAGATGCGTCTCCTGTTTGTAATTCAATTCATTGAATCAATAAGAAGAATAATTTCTCTTAAACCTCTTATCTTCTCTTTAACCTAAACCTAAACAATATATAAAACTCAACTTGGTATCAGAGCTAATCATCAGATTGGCGACAATCATCAGATGATGAATACAATGCATTGCTTAAGAATGGTACGTGGTCTTTAGTACCTTATCACCCTTCTATGAATCTTATTGGCTGTAAATGGGTCTTCCGTATTAAAAGGAAATCTGATGGTTCTATTGAGAGTCGAAAAGCTCATTTGGTAGCTAAGGGTTATAATCAACAAGAAGGTATTGATTATGGTGAAACATATAGTCCGGTTGTTAAACCATGTACTATACGTGTTATTCTTACGTTAGCTATTTCTCATAATTGGCCTATCAATCAATTTGATGTTCAAAATGCCTTTCTTCATGGCAATCTTGAAGAAGAAGTTTATATGAAACAACCTCCGGGGTATGTTGATCCTAATTTTCCAACATATGTATGCAAATTACATCGATCACTTTATGGTTTAAAGCAAGCCCCAAGAGCTTGGTACAACATGCTAAGTACTTTCTTATTGAAGACCGGTTTTGTTACATCCAAGTGTGATTCTTCTCTATTTATCAGGCGTGATGATACTGGAGTAGTTCTGTTACTAGTTTATGTTGATGACATTATTCTCACGGGTTCAAGTACATATGGTTTGGCATCTACTCGTAATTCTTTACAAAGTGAATTTGCAATTAAAGATCTTGGTCCTCTTTCTTATTTTCTCGTAATAGAAGCAACTCGCACCTCTTCAGGTTTGTTTCTTACCCAACGAAACTATGTTCATGATCTTCTTGTTCGGACTAAGATGGATGGTGTTAAACCAATCCAAACTCCTCTCAGTACCACCGGGGATATGTCATATGATCAAAGTACTCTACTTACGGATCCAACTGAATATCGCAGCATTGTTGGTGCTCTGCAGTATTTAACATTTACACGTCCTGATTTGGCTCATGTTGTTAACAAAGTCTGTCAATTCATGCATAATCCAACTGAACATCACTGGAGTTTGGTTAAACGTATATTACGTTATCTAAAGCATACTTCTACATTTGGCATTTGTCTACGTCCAGCACCAAGTTTACAATTATCCTTTACTGCCTACACTAATTCTGATTGGGCTGGCTCTTTAGATGATCGTAAATCTACTAGTGGCTATTGTGTTTTTCTTGGTGGCAATATTATTTCCTGGAGTGCTCGCAAACAGAAATCCGTATCTCGCTCTAGCACTGAAGCTGAATATTGTGGCCTAGCAATTGCTACTGCTGAGATAATGTGGATTCAATACCTTCTTTCGGAATTACAGGTATCAACTAAATCACCTCCTGTGCTATGGTGTGATAATCTTGGGGCAACTTATCTCACTGTTAATCCAATATTTCATGCTCGAACTAAACATATTAAAATAGATTATCATTTTGTTCGTGATCAAGTTGGTTTGAAACAATTGGATGTTCGGTTTATTTCCTCAAAAGATCAGGTGTCAGACATATTCACCAAACCTCTTTCTAAGGATCGTTTTTATTTACTCAGAACCAAGCTAATGGTTCAAGAAGATCCGTTACGCTTGCGGGAGGGTGTTAGGGATACGTCTGTGAAATAATACTTGATACTCAAGTCATCTAGAATATTCTAGAATGTATCGTACATAGAGTTTTGTATTTTAGGAATTCTTATGAAAAACGTGTACAGCAAGTTCTGAGAGTTTGTATAAAAGGAGATGCGTCTCCTGTTTGTAATTCAATTCATTGAATCAATAAGAAGAATAATTTCTCTTAAACCTCTTGTCTTCTCTTTAACCTAAACCTAAACAATATCTAAAACTCAACTAAACTTGTAATGTGATCAGCTAATTATGCTTTGGCGTCTGTATATGCAATAGAACTAATGAAATTTGTTAGAGAGAAGTAGTAAATCATGTTAAGAGACAACAGCTTCATATTAGACATTTACCCATACGCATATTCGGCAGCTAGATAAGCCTGTGATGCTACCAGGAACTTTAGTAACCAGAGAACTCTAGGCATCCAAGCAAACAAGTCTGTTCCAGTTATATGTAGTTGATACAGCACCAAGGAAAGCAGTTGTATGGTTTCTAGCCACTGCTGCACTTGAAGAAATACATTTATAGACTGACCATCCACATTAATGTTTACTTCCTCAGATTTGGAAGGGTCCAGGTCTAACGGTGATGCAAAGCAGTGCTGACAGAGTTAGGGTCTGTTGAAATTCTTGCAGCTGCGAACTTGTTGAAAAAAATAGAGGTTCCCATTTTGATTATGTTGTCCCTGTTAGAATTTTGGGTGATTAAACTTAGATGATTTTGATGAATTTTGATAATGAAGGAGTGGGAACTTTTGGTTCTTCTCACTCTCTCTCTATTTTGATTAATTGAAGAGATAATACTAATTCTCTTCTTTTTGTTTTTACAACTTATGGATGTCATGCACCCACATGTGTAGTCTACACACACACAACTTAAATATAAAGTTGACACTCCAATTACACTCTTAACATAACTCACATTACTCAACAATCTCCTCCTTAATGTGATGTTCTTCTACTCCTAGTAGTTCACGGAAATGTTGAAATTTTCCTTTGGGAAGTGCCTTGGTGAATATGTCCGCCAATTGGTCTTCCGTCTTGCAATATTTGAGTTCTATCTCACCATCTTCAACCGCTTCTCGAATGAAATGGTACTTGAGTTTGATGTATCTTGCTCTACAATTCTCAACCGAATTTTTGGACATAGCAATTGCCGATTTGTTGTCACAAAAGATTTCGGTGCTTTCTTCTTGCTTCTCTTGAATGTCTTCCATAATCCTTCTTATCCATACAACATGAGATGTAGCTATTGATGCTGAAATATACTCCGCTTCCGCTGTGGATTGAGCTACGGTTTCTTGCTTATTCGATGCCCATGTAAATATACCCGAACCAAGAGAAAAAGCATACCCCGATGTACTCTTCATGTCATCAATACATCCTCCCAAGTCGCTATCACAATATCCAACTAATTTGACATCCAAATTTCTAGAATACATGATTCCAAAATTCATTGTTCCTTGTATGTACCTCAACAACCTCTTTGCCGCGCCAAGATGTAGATGACTAGGTGAACTCATGAACCTATAAAGCATACTTGAAGCAAACATGATGTCGGGTCTTGTATGTGTAAGATACAACAAGTTTCCAATAAGACCTCTATAGTAAGTCTCATCAACCTTTCTTCCTCCATCATCTTTCTTGAGTTTCTCATTCACTACAAGTGGTGTTGATGTGGGGTTACAACCAAGCATACCAAATTTCTTCAACACTTTTTCGACATACTTATTTTGAGAAATGAATACTCCATCTTCACTTTGATGAACTTCTATACCAAGGAAGTACTTGAGCAAACCCATGTCACTCATCTCATATTTCATCATCATTTCTCTCTTGAATTGTTCAATCATATGAACATCATTACCCGTAAAGATAAGATCATCAACATACAAGGCAACGATGAGAATAGACGTACCTTTGGTCTTCACATATAGTGTAGGCTCACTCTTGCTTTTGCTGAAGTTTTGCCTTTTGAAGTATCCATCTATCTCACTATACCAAGCTCTTGGTGCTTGCTTGAGGCCATACAAAGCTTTCTTCAACTTGTAAACTTTGTCTTCTTCTCCTTCCTCCACAAAACCTTGTGGTTGTTCTACATAGACCTCTTCATGAAGTTCTCCATTCAAAAATGCTGATTTGACATCAAGTTGATAAAGTAACCAACCTTTTTGGGAAGCCATAGCAATCACGGCTCTAATGGTGTCAAGACGAGCAACCGGTGCAAAAGTCTCATTGTAGTCGATGCCGGGTTGTTATGAATATCCCTTTGCCACCAACCTTTATTTGTGCCTTTGAACTGATCCATCCACATTGTACTTCACCTTGTAGATCCACTTCACACCAATAACTTCTTTGTCACTTGGTCTTTCTACTTTCTCCCATGTATTGTTCTCGTCGATGACAAAAACTTCTTCTTCCATAGCTTTTATCCAAACCGGTTCTTTTGATGCTTCTTCAAAATTTTCCGGTTCCACCATACAAAAGTTACATCTTTCATACACTTCACTCAACCGTTGCATCTTCTTTGGTCGTGGTGGTGGTGATGTTGACGCACTAGTACTTGGAGACATACTTGGAGATGCTTCTTGTCTTGTATTTGGAGGTGTTTGAGGTAGTTCTTCCTCATTTTATTCACCTTCTTCAACTTCATTTGTTGCTGAATTTTCTTTCTCTTCATCAACAATAATGGTTCTCTTCTCAATTTTTCCTTCTTCCCAATTCCATGAACTTCCTTCATCAAACAAGACATCACGACTTGTAATCATTGTGTTGTTCTTCAAGCTAAACAACCTATAACCTTTTGATTGGAGGCTATAACCGAGAAATACACATTTCTCACTTGATTCATCAAGCTTTGTTCTCTTCACCTTTGGAATTTGAGAATAACACACACTACCAAAAACTTTGAGATGTCTTACCGATGGCTTTCTCCCACTCCATGCTTCAAAAGGAGTTTTATCCCATACGGCTTTTGTTGGACACCTATTCATCAAGTAGACGGCGGTGTTGATGGCTTCGGCCCAAAACACTTTAGGCATACCCTTCTCATGAAGCATGGACTTCGCCATCTCCATAACGGTTTGATTCTTTCTCTCGGAAACACCATTTTGTTGAGGAGTATAACCCACGGTTAGTTGCCTTTCCAAGCCTTCATCTTCACAAAATTTATCAAACTCTTTGTTGTTGTACTCTTTGCCTCTATCACTTCTCAAAACTTTGATGTAGTGACCACTTTGCTTTTCAACAAGGCTCTTGAACTTCTTGAAGATGCTAAAAACTTCGGATTTTTGTCTCATGAAGTAAACCCAAGTCATACGACTAAAATCATCAATAAATAAGATAAAATATATATTACCTCCATGAGTTGGTGTGTTCATTGTTCCACACACATCGGTATGTACCAAACCAAGAAGTTCATTTGCTCTCCATGCTACACCTTTTGGAAATGGTTGGCGATGTTGTTTCCCAAGTGCACAACCTTCACATACTCCATCCTTGTGGTTGATATGTTGTGGAAGTCCTTGCACCATGTTCTTGTTGGAAAGTAACTTGAGACTATTGAAATTCAAATGCCCAAGTCTTTTATGCCATAACCATGTTTCATCAATGGTTTCCATCCTCAATGCAACATTCTTCTCTTTTTCAAAGATAATTGGAAAGCTTCTATTTTTCTCCATCTTGATACTCTTCATGAGTTGTCTCTTGTTGTTGTTCTTCTTGTCATAAATGGTGCAATATCCATCTTCAAAATGGACAGCATAACCAAGCTCCACAAGTTGCCCAACACTAAGCAAATTTTGTGCCAAATCCGGAACATATAACACATCTCTAATGTATTTTGCACCATTGATAGTTTGCACGCAAATTGTACCTCTTCCGTTAGCTTGAACCATGTTTCCGTCACCCATCTTCACTAGAGAGTTTATGGATGTATCCATGTCAACAAACAAGCTCTTCACACCGACATATGAGTTGTACAACCACTATCTACAAACCACACTTCACTTTTGAAGTCTCCATAGCACTTTGACAAGCATAAAACAAATTTTGTTTTTCTCCTTTCTCTTCGGCTCTACCGGCTTGTTCTTCACCTTTGTACCTACAATCCTTCTCCAAATGTCCATACTTCTTGCAATGTTGACATTGGGGTTTTCCTTTGTTCCAACAATTCTTCTCCAAATGACCATTCTTGTTGCAAAAATTGCACCTTGGTACTTGAGAAGTATCACTCTTTGTGTAGTTGTTGGAGTTAGCTCCTCCTTTCTTCCATTTTCCCTTTCCTTTGAAGTTTGATGTTGATTCACCCTTGTACTCATTTTTATATGTTGCTGAATTTTTTGAGTTCAAGCTCAATTTTGATTGAAATGCACTTTCAATTGATTTTTCGGAATGCCTTGACACCCTTAGTTCATACACCTTCAAAGAAGCCCATAATTCTTGTGACTTCAATGTATCAAAATCCTTTGTCTCCTCCAAAATTGCCACAATGGGTTCAAATTTAATTGGCAAACAATTCAATATCTTCTCACAAATTCTTCTTTCTTCCATCTTCTCTCCACACATCAACATATTATTAACAATTTCAACAACTCTTGAAGAAAACTCATTCAAACATTCATTCTCATTCATTTTTAGATTTTCAAAATCTCTTCTATATGATTGTAATTTTAATTCTCTTACCTTCTTATCACCTCCATACTTCTTTTGAAGAATATCCCAAGCTTCTTTAGCTTTAGGAAAATGAATTACTCTTGGTAGAATAGTGTCTCCAACTCCTTGTTGAATGTACATGGATGCTTTAGCATTCTTCTTCCTACTCTCCTTAAGTAAATCCTTTTTTTCTTTTTCTAGAGTTGTTGTAGCTTCAATTTCATCATACCCATCTTCAACAATCTCCCACACATCTTGTGACATGAACAAGGTCTTCATTTTGATGGCCCAAAAATCATAATTTTCTCCATGGAAGAGAGGTATTGAAGGTTGTTGAATGTATAAACTTGAGTTACTACTACTTGCCATTGATTTGGTTGAAGATTGATTGAAAAATTGGGTTTTTTCTTTTTTTGGATCTAGATTTAAAAAAAATTGGGTTGCTGATTTTTTTGAATTAATGGGTAGAAATTGATTTTTCTTCACTCTCCAAGATCCGATTCAAACGATCTATGCTCTGATACCATTTGTTAGAATTTTGGGTGATTAAACTTAGATGATTTTGATAAATTTTGATAATGAAGGAGTGAGAACTTTTGGTTCTTCTCACTCTCTCTCTATTTTGATTAATTGAAGAGATAATACTAATTCTCTTCTTTTTGTTTTTACAACTTATGGATGTCATGCACCCACATGTGTAGTCTACACACACACAACTTAAATATAAAGTTGACACTCCAATTACACTCTTAACATAACTCACATTACTCAACAGTCCCAAAGGTTGATTTTGCTTCAAAAACAGCCTCATTCCTACTCTCCTCCATATGGCCCAAAGCATACAAATCCCGGACCAAAACCCTGTTCACTGTCTCAAATCATTCAACCATCTTCCCAGAATTGATTCAACTGTCATACTCTCCTCCTCAATGTACAGCCCAATAAGAGAACCAGGAAGGGATATCGTAGATTGTCTTCAATGGATGAGAATATGATCAAGGGATTTGGTGTGGGTGTGGTATCTCTGACACACATTGTACACGCCTGGGATGAATTGAGCAAGCCTTTCTGAAGTTGGTAACGCCATTATGGAGGATCTCCAAGTAAACATTAGTATCTTAGGGGCACCGAAGTTAGTTTCCTCAGTTTTGCCCAAGGGTCTTGGTGGGTGTTGGAAGTTGTACCTGTAGAATCAAGGAGCAACTTTTGAAAAGACTTGGAAGAGAAATTCCCCATGTGGTGTGTGCACCCATATCAGCTTATCCTTAACATTTTTTATTTTTTGGGGAATAATAATCTTCAAAATAGAGTTCACTTCCAGTGGGGAAAATATTTCATTGAGGATGCTCATGCTCATATTCCATTGTTTGTCATTCACATTGAATTAGTCTTTAACCTTGGGGTATCTTGACTTGTCCACTTGATCACTAGGGAAAGGTCAGGAAGGAGAAGAATCCAGGGGTCTTCCCAAACTAATATTTTCACCATTTCCCATTGCCCAACAGCACCTTCTGGCCAAATAAATTTTGGTTGCTTGTATACCCTTCTAAATGGGAGAAGCATCGTTTTTAATCAGATTTGAGGACCAGAAGTTGCCGTCTCTTATAACTTATAAGTACCTTTTTTATGGTTCTTTTTTAAAAAACTCAAATGCAAGGAAATGAACTAATTCACAGAAATAATGCAGGTACATGTCGTCGATGTCGAGGGGCAAAAGCCATACACACCTAGATAGAGAACAAGCAGAGGCATGGGCAATGTTACAGCAGTGGAGTGGGCTATCTCAGAAAGGATCTCAAAGCTGCATCTCGAAGGAGATAACGTAAATGTTATTAAAGCTTTAAATGGAGCGGTGGGGGATGTCAGTTTGAATTCTGCCAAAATATTTCAGATTGCCTAAATATACTAGTTTCTGGATGTGTATTCACAAAAAAAAAAGAAGAAAAAAAAAACTGCAAATGCTGCAGCAGATTCTCTTGCTAAATTTGCTAGAGAGAATTTAGACACTATACACAATTCTGTCTTAATTTGGGATACTTCTCCGGATGTTATCAATTATGAACTGGTGAAGGACTGGCTAGCTATAAGACAATAAATCTAAACTTTGAATAAAAATAAAATAAAAAAAGAACTCGCAAGTACTTTGCTTTAAGCACTTGCAGCCATCCAACCCAACTTTGCCAAGATAAGCCTGATTCACAAAAGAAAATTTCCTGACCCAAAGTGGGATACTGTTAAGTGCCAAGTGTGAGACAGTGCTATGGGAGATGTTTGAGAACAAAATTGTCAGTTTGGCAAAACTGCAACTTGTAGTTGCATACCCTTTATGTTATGTTTTTCGTGTTGGAAAATATGGGTAAAAACAGAGGATGATAACACTAAAAGAAATTGTTGTTGTACTCAAAAGCTTTCAAGGCTCGGGTGATTTCTTTTAGACGATTATTTCTACCCTCCCAATATAAATTGGCGATTGCAACAGGTATGCGAAATAATGCCTTCAGGATACAATGAAAGTCCTACAACAGGAAATTGGATTCAAGGTTTGCACCCCTTGACCCAACCAAGAACACATGAGAGAGATTTCTGATGATGCTTTAGATGGAGAGAAAACATTGAATTCATTTTCAAGAATGGGAGAATTCCTTCACTACTTATAGGGTTATTCATGCCTATTGGAGATGCCTCTTCACTTCCAAAAGACACATAAGGTGTCTGTTGGGAATGGTTGTGTCCTTTATGAACCATCACACCTATTAGAGGTGTCCAACACAGAACACTTCCCCATCATAGTGACAAACCAAAAACGAAAACAGTTTTATTTTCTAAGTTATTGAAAATATCCAACAATCTCCCCCTATTTTCAAAAACCAAAAACATAAAATAAAATAAAACTTATAAAACCGGAGTGGCTGCATCACTCAAGTGACTGCCTACGTACCCGAGTGGGATCAAGCCAACGTAGTTCAAGCACAATTGGGACTAAGCATCATCGCTGAAATCAATACATAAATGATAGGTACCTTCTGGGTTTGAACTTTCACTTAGTGTAATAAACTCAAAGCCTTATCGAGATTCTATGGTGAAACCAGTCTTGAACCAAGTATCCCTTATGATAAAACCGGAGTCTCCACACATATTGATTCCATAAATCATGTGTTCTGTAGCCAAGCACTATAAAGGCCTTGTGCTTATATCCTTATTCATGAGTCTTCTTTAGAGAACGGTCTTCTTCTCTTAGGAAACGACCCACATTTCCATACTCATATAGGCAAGTCTCGAAGGTGTTTCTGCGAGACACCTTTTACTAATCACAGACTCATTAAGGATTTACATCCATCCTATTTTCTTGCAGAAAAACCAGCACTAACTTGAAATGGGAAGTTTTATGTTAGTGCTCCATAATCTACAGCCATAACTTGTTGGTACCACATTGAACCTTGTTTATCTTTTTCAAAACATAGGTTGGGTTTCTGCTATGGGAGATCAACCTTCCTTCACAGACCTTAGTCCCATTTATATATACTTCATTGAAATTAATTCCTTTGGGAGACTCTTCATAATATGTCTGCCAAGTTTTTGTCTGTTTCAATGGCTAACTGCAATTACTCCCTTCTTGAGTATTGACTTACCGTTCCTTGTCTAAGACTTGTATGTCTTGACTTTTCATTATAAGTCTTGTTAAAGACGTTATAGATCATATCCTGATTCACAATTAATCAAGACCTCCTGAGATGGCTTCTTCCAAAATAGGATCTCTACAAGTTAGGTTTTAAGCCATTTCTTCTCATTAATTGCATCTGCTCATGCAATCAATTCCGAAAACATTATTAAAAATGTTCCTATTTGATTTTACAAAATAATTGTAACTTCTCTAGTGATCCTAATTAACATTTACCGTTAATTCACAAGAAGTCATTAAGACTTGCATACACTAGAGGCATATAAAATTTGTAGGCAACTTGCTTGTTATTTCAACAAGCACATTATTACGATGAGTAACTCCTCTTCTCATGCCCAATCCTCTACAAATTTATATCCAAGTACATAGACAGTTTCTATTTAAAATTTTCCATTATGTAATGCAAATGTTCACAATTTATGCATCGGTAATATCGTAACACCTCATCATTGGATATTTGGTCGGCCGCCCAATCTTCCAATACGTTACATTTTCATCGGTATTCCACTTTTCCCTTTCAATGTCATTTAAGACATGCCAATTTCCAAGTTTTGGAACCTTATAATTCTTATCGCAAGAATTATTCTCATGTCGTAAAATTGTTGCCTCAATAATTGTCGGCGAATTCCAAATGACTAGAAAAATTTACATGACATTATCATATAAAATCTTTCCCATCCATTTCATGGTATTTCCAGTAAAATTGTTTACATCTGTGCATAAAAATGGGGACCGGTGCAACACTGTATACCTTAAAGATACACATATTTATCATGACCAATATCAATTTTCATGAAGATATACTGCTAGCACATCCGCTACTTTACATCCTTGCAGTTCTAACGCCAGTGTGGATATATATAGAACATGAAAGAAACTAGCATTAATAGGAAACCGACCTTCCGGTGATCCAGAATAGATTTTATATAATCAACGGAGAATCGTTACCCATATTTTCTCCCATACAGTAAAGGACCAGTATCATAAAGATACTAACTACCATCACCGATACAAGATACTGTGACAAAAATCAAGATTAGAGAAAATGAACATCTCTATCTCCAACTCACACATAATTCCGAAAATAAGGAATTCCTCAAATCCGATTTACTGATACGTACAGTTACAAACTCCAGATTTGGCTGTCGGTCACTAATGGTGGTTACATAATACACCAGTACTTGAGTGCTCTTCATTATAATATGAACCGTAATCACATGATGGCATACTCAAACAATGTCATGAATTGATATCAGTTAATATATTCAGAAAGTTAAGTTTTATACTAACCGTTTTCCTTGCCGATCGCATCTCGACCAGATCACTATTTGCAGCACTGTTCAAAGTACTCCGATATGTGTCCTAATCAAGACTCCGCCATTTTGGTCATCCATAACTGATTAGGATGATGAAGATTCTATCGCCAGACTGGTTCCGGTCTTCTCAACAATATCCAGTTTGCCAAGTCACATATGCGATAAAAAAACTCCAACTATCACAAATGGTATTTGAATACCGATCTGTTCTAGCCTTGTCTTCTTGACAAGCGTTGGCTTCTCCCTCCGGGATGTCCATTCAACTTAATCCAGGTTGAAAAAATTGCACTTTCTGTGTGCTTGTTTGAACGAAAGGGCTTTGAATCGATCGCCGCCGATATGAAGGATTCAAGCAAAGTGTGGATTCGTTCTATTGGTATATTCAAGACCATTTTATTGAACCCAAAGTTACTCAAACCACCTTGCCCCCATTGTTTACCATTATTAATTTGGAAGTTAGTATCTCCTTTTAAAACAGAAGGATGATTACGCTACTTTTCGTCTCATGGGAAGAGACTGACAAAGTTTGTAATCTCTTATACCAACTTCTAATTAAAATGGCGTCCCTTGGCAAGAGTAATACCCCTTGAAGCGGTTGGTCAATATCTAGGGAACAGAGAGATCAACCATTTTTTCGTTCAAGTTTCTTAATCCACCCAATCAAGAAAAATTTCAAAACTATAAAGATGTTAACATCTATGTGTTCTGATGACTAACGAAATTGAATGATTTAATTCTCAATTCCACCAGCTTACAAGTCGGACTAGAACATGGTCCACCAACGCATCAAACAGAATAATACAGAAGCGAATATGATTTCGTCTAAATCACCAACATGCTGTCGTTGTTCTTCACACGTACTCTAGAAGATTACAACGGTGTCGAAATTATTTTGTTCCAAAATACTTAAACATTCTTTAAATTCGCCACAGTTCCATCCTCTTTTGTCGAAGAAATTAATCGTCTAAAACTGTTGGAAAATATGGATAAAAACAGAGGATGATAACACTAAAAGAAATTGTTGTTGTACTCAAAAGCTTTCAAGGCTCGGGTGATTTCTTTTAGACGATTATTTCTACCCTCCCAATATAAATTGGCGATTGCAACAGGTATGCGAAATAATGCCTTCAGGATACAATGAAAGCCCTACAACAGGAAATTGGATTCAAGGTTTGCACCCCTTGACCCAACCAAGAACACATGAGAGAGATTTCTGATGATGCTTTAGATGGAGAGAAAACATTGAATTCATTTTCAAGAATGGGAGAATTCCTTCACTACTTATAGGGTTATTCATGCCTATTGGAGATGCCTCTTCACTTCCAAAAGACACATAAGGTGTCTATTGGGAATGGTTGTGTCCTTTATGAACCATCACACCTATTAGAGGTGTCCCTTATCTCCAACTAACATCCATTGTGTTTATCCAACACAAAACCCTTCCCCATCATAGTGACAAACCAAAAACGAAAACAGTTTTATTTTCTAAGTTATTGAAAATATCCAACATTTCGTTCTTTTGCTACGTTTTTAAATGTGTTGATCTGGTATTTGATCACCAGGTTGCATTACAAAGACCAGGACTGAGACGTATTGACATGGTAAATCCTCTGGCATTATCATTGTTGACTCATGATTACTTAGCCTAGACATGGAGGAATTTAAACTAAGATCAAATATTCACTATATACCAGTGGTTGCAAAGGAACATGCAACTGTATTTAGTAATACACGACCAGTACCATAGAATGAGGCAAGATAAGAACATCAACATCGAAATTTACAGCCTTTTTCGAACCTAATTGTAAGGCAGTTTATCATGTACCTTAACCTTCACTGGATCTCATGAACCAGTAAAATCATCAGTATAACATGAAATAGCGTGCTTATTTGTAACAGAATTTCTGTTCACAGTTTACAACATTTTGGTTAACTAGTTCTTGAAGCTCTTAACAGTGTCTGTCACAGTTCTTGCACGAACCCTAGAATCGTTGATCCAGAGTTTTGAGAGTCTGGGCAATAGCATCTACTGGTGTGTACGGAAAACCGACTTGCCATTTGATATCCTGATAACATAAGAAGAAAACGATCAATTCAACTTATCCCAAATCACAGCAACAGGGTGCAGGATGTGAAAATGGGAAAAGATGAAGCGGAATATGACAACAAACAAGCTAGTGGATTTAGCAATCACATTTGCCATGTGGTCGAAGGTGAACCCAATATGTTTTGTTGAAATTACTAACAAGATAGGTCATCGAAGGTGAACCCAATATGTTTTGTTGAAATTACTAACAAGATAGGTCATCGGGTATAGTTGATAACGTTCAGCAAGGTTGGCATGACAAATGACGTATTAGGCCTTGGATATACCTGTACACATGGTGTGAGATGAATGCCACATAATGTGATGACCTTTTCAAGCGTGCCACCAACAGGCTCGATGAGCGGCTTCAAGATCTCTTCAACTATGTCTGTTTCATCAATTGCATCAGAACTGAAATTCACCTGAGGAATAGGTGCAACATTAACGTCATAAGAGTTCTTAAAGCAATCATGGTTCTCTGCAGGTGTTTGCTTGAGCTCAGATATCCCATGGGTAACCTGTTAAAGTACTGCAAACCAGTCATAAGCTTGAGCTCAGATATCCCATGCAGCACAACAATACCAATTGTCCCATTATAAGTTTGAGAAAAATATATCTACCATCGTCAGATTTTAGAATCACATCAAAATGCCGGTTAAAAAATATCGGGGAAGAACTGGACCAACTAGTCCTTGCGCAGGGCCAATTGAATGTGTTTACGAGATTGGTTGCATATCCCCATCGCATGGATATGCAAATCTAATCCGAAGTTAAGTCATTATCAAGCAAATGGACCTGATTGCCAAATTTATTGAGAGACACTCTAGCTACTTGATCTGATTCTTGCGTGATCACTCCAGCTGCATCAAGCAATGCCTTACATGCATCTCCTGCGAAAATTGTAATCGACATCAAATCAGTTGAAACATCCAAAAAGAACTTACAGAGGGAAGGAGAATATGGTGACCAGAAGAAGATGCAAAAATCCCGAGAAGAATAAAGCTAGCTTGTCATGGAATTTTTGTTCATTGCCTCCCTGTCTAAGAAGCCCTCCTAAGAGAAGTAGCTTCAGGTGTGTCATTCACATAACATACTTATCCAACGTTACTGAACCAATATGAGTTTTTCAATTTTAGTAGAAGACTATCTTAAAAGGTAATACAATGGAAAAGGTTCAAATAGAAGGAGAATTTTGAAACAAGTTTTTTTTTTTTGACTTAAAAGGTTAAAAATCTTATTAAAAAGGAAAACAGAAGTACAAGAGGAGAAGGCGCCTAGGCGTATACAACACCCATAAGCAAAGAGAGAAAACAAGCAATCTCGGTTGAAAAACCAAGAAGGCAACATGCAATCTCGGTTGAAAACCAAGAAGGCAACAACAAATCAAAGAGAAAAGTTCTCTATTTAGCTTTTTTGGCAGGGGTTCTCTTCCCTCTTCCTAGCTTTTCGTTGCAAGAAACCCCAGGCCAGAAAATTTTTGCTTGTTCTTTTTCGGCTCTAGAGATGTTGTTATAGTCCTTAACAATGCCATTCAATAGTTTTTTAGTTTCAGGATTACCCATGTCCGACGCACCTAACGCAGCTGACATTTGAAGTAGTCTATCCATATGATTATCCTTATTCAAGGGACTCTTAGGAGGAATATCCTTAATAAACTTTAACTTGACTACACCCTCATCAGAAGTCCCTAATTTTTCCTTATCCATCTCTTCATAGTCTGTTTCGTACTCAGAATCATCACACTCATTGAAATTGGAGATATTTTCCTCTTCAATAGAGACAGGAACTTGAGTAGTCACCGTCACCTCTATATTGTGTACTCCCTCCAAACAAGTTTTTCCTTGAGGTCTGTTGATCATGCGGCAACATTAAACTATATTGCACTGGGTAGTGAGGTTAAGCAAAGTATTTACAGGATATATAGGTTGGATATACCATTAGAAACTGATCGGGAAAAAACCAAAATTAGTTACAAAGAATGGAATAAGCACCAACTTTGGGTGTTGGTGCCCAGCTTGTTGCCAGGCTACCCACCAACTTTTTGTAATCTGACCTTCAAAGGCTTTTTATATATAAGAATGGAATAAGCAAAGTATTTACACGATATAAAGGTTTTGGATATACCATTAGAAACTGATCGGGAAACAACCAAAATTACAAAAAAAAAAAATAGATAAAAAGAAAAGAAGATAAGTTGTCATCAATCACAGCATATAAATATACTGGAGATGCTTCCACTATTGGCACATTCTGGCATTCTAGAGGGTCAAACTGCAACACAGCATACAAACAGTAAGAATATACAACCCCAAACGGAAAGGAAATGAAGAAGCAAAGAAAACTAAAACTTGAGTATCAGATGATTATCACCTGTTCAAACTAACTTTAGACTGTTTCGAACTCCCCTCCACCACTTAGCACCATGATCATAAACCCTATAAAAACAACCAAACACAAACTATACATACAGTAGTTGATATTACTGAAGGGAAGACTAATTACAACAAAATACCTCAAACTACCAAACCTGTTTTGATTCCAAATCACTAACAGATACTTAATTCTTACATGTAGGTCGACTTCATTTGGGTATCTAGCTACAATCTTAGTATTATTTATTGATGGAGAAGAAGAAGAAACCATTGCTAGTAGAGACTGCCTGATTAGGGTAACGGTCCTATGGGAATTTGTTGGAAACTAGAAGGTAACCTCAAATCTTGCTTTATTGCTGTAAATCAATTAGAATCCGTTAGAATCAATTAGAATCCAATAATGCCCTGGAAATTTGATTTACAGTAATTTGTTAAACCCAAATATTCAATTGCATTAATAATAATACCGAACTTACAAAGATTTTTTAAAAAACTTAAACTAAAATAGGTAAATAATTCTGAAAATTACAATTAGTCCTTGCGTTTCCGACTACCTGCAAGAAACTGTGTCACTGAATAAGAAGCAATACCAAAAAAAACGGTAGCAGCAACACACATCCCTACAGAGAATAGTACGCAGTTGGAGGCAAGATCCATATGAGCACCGTGTACTTTCGCCAATTTATCTAAACCAATCTTGATATCATCCACTGTACTGCTGCAAAAATCTTCACCGATCTTCGATAACAGACTCTGACCACTCCTTGACGGCATCTTTTGTTTTCAGAAATCACTAATTCAAAGATATAACACAACCTATTAATGTGTTACCACCAATCAGCCTTTATATAGGCAGGAGAAGAAGTGCCTTGTAGAATTCTGTTACCTAATTCAACTTCAACTTCCGGTTCCGGTTATAAGTCAAATTGATATTGGGAAAGTACGCCAACTCACTGATCCAAACACTAAAATTGAACAGAGAGGGAAGCCGTAGATAGTGAGATAATCTGATGGTTAAAATTGAACAAACCTTTTTTGTACGGATCACTTGACTCCTCGTCGTTTCATTGTATAAAAGTTAATTTACCGGAGTACTAATAATCTTAATTTTATTTCTTACTTTATTACCAGTACTAATATAAAAAAAAAAATCTTAATTATTTTGAACCGATTTTGAGTATTTTGTTTTTCAATTGATCAAATTCGTTAGAAAATAATGCGCGTACGATCAAAAACAAAATCAAAATTAGGCATGTTGTTTATAGAAAATCTCAGCTTATGGTTAAAATCATGTGCTTTTTTAATAAATTACTCGGTTCAAATGTGGCGTGCGGTGCCGATAGAGCTGCATGTAGTAAGGGGTGTATTATCAAGTTCACCTGTAGTTATTAATGGGGACGAGTTCCTTTTTAAGCGAACTGGTCGATGATTATATACATAATATATATTTGCGTTAATTAATTTTTGTTACTTAGGTTTTGTCGAAATTAGTTTTAGGTTTAACTTTTGTCACTTTAGTTCTTGGTACTTGATTTTTAATTTATGGTGTCTCCTCGTATACTTAGAAACGCCTCTCTCTTTCCAAAAAGAAAACAAAAACTCTTCATTATCATCTTGCACAGATTTGGTCTTTTTGGACCAGATCTGAGCAAGGATTATTGTTTTTCTTAGTTTTAATAAAATAAGATGTTGATTTTTAATTTATGGTGTCTTTTGACACATTTCTTCACCATTTTGGTGATTTTATCTTCGCTTTTTGGGCGATCTTTTCTTCGCTTTGAGAGCGATTATTTCTTCACTTTGATGGTGATTTGTTCAATCTTTGTTGGTTGTTTCATGGCTTGTTATTCTAGATTCGAGAACATCGGCGATTTAACACGGCATAGCTTTGAGTTCATCTTCAACAAAAGGGATTTAGGGCATCCGGGTTTTTCGTTCACATATACAAGATTAAGGGCTTATCACTCCTTTGTTTTTGGAGCATCTCTTGTTATAGAAGACAAACATTCAAAATGGTCGGAATTGATTCCGGATTATACCATCTTTTCTCTCTACTTTTCATACAAAAATTGGGTACCTTTACGGTATTTTGCTCTTTCTCTTCGCGAATTACATGTAATTGGTATCTTTATTTGTATTTGGGTTTTAAATTTCTTGTATTTTGATGTTCTTTTTCTCGTAAACAATCATGTAATCACCTTTTTGGATTGAATGAAATGTGGTCTGATTGTTGATCAAAAAAAAAAAAAAAAAAGTTCTTGGTACTTGAAATTCTCGTTGACCTATATGAACTCCTCAGAGTTTTGATTTTTGTTAAGTAATTATTAACGAGGAATTTAAACTGCACAGTTTGTAGGACCAGAATATCGCCATGGTATTATTCAGCGAGCATCATCGCTAGTTCTTCAACAACGCTTTGCGAGCGTCATAAAATAACTTTAGGAATGATTCAAAGAATGACGTAATAGCTGACGATTAAAGAAACACGGGAAGAGCGTGATTGTCCTGCGATGGTTACAATACCTGCGAGAGTCATCATTACAACTACCGCGAGAGCATCGCAAGCCCGATCTGAAAATAAAGGACAACTTAGCTGTCATCCACTATGTAATTACCCTATATAAAGAGACTCAGTAGATTCAGAAAAGGATGATGTATTCTTAGTGTTGAGAAAGTCTTGAGGAGAGAGAAAATTCAAGAGAGCGGTTGTATTCTTGATCTTCTTCCATTTCTTATAAACATTTCTGAGAATCAAATAATAAAGTGTTGTTTTAATCATCAAACATGTGTTAATTACTGTAAATTCTTATCAAGGGTGTAGTGTAGGATTTCCTGCAACTACATTTTGGCGCCCAGAGACAGGGAAACGATGATGATTATTTGAAGAAAAAGATAAAAATTGACATTGTGATTGGAAAGAATTTGGAACAATTAGTGAAAGATCTTACGCAATATCCAACGGATTACTAAGTTTAATGGCTAGAAGAAGAAGAAACACATCAGAACCACCAACAACCGTAAGGAGGAGTAAAAGACTTGCAGGTGGAGAAACAGATGAAATAGGAGAATCTTCAAGGATAAGAACAAGAAGAAGTAGAACAAGAAATAAAGGAGAAAATAAGGTTCAACAACCAAATCAGCAAACCCCAATACAAGATAGAGCTGTGGATTATATATGATAGAGTTAGCGTGCATACTTGGCGATCAGATTCGATGGAAGAAGCATATGATCGTCAATTAAGAAATAAAAGAAGAGAAGAAAGAGATCAAGGAGTGGTTGAAAGATTAATTCATGGAGAAGGCAAAAATGAAACAACAGATGATTTAAGACAAAAAAATACAGGAGGAAAGGAGGTTAGAAGCGGAAGAACGTGCGAATCTAACAAGACAGAATCACGAGTTAAAAATGAAGAATTTAAGATTGCAAGGTAGGAGATCAAGAAGTACTGCTAGATCAAGTTCAAGATCATTCAGAGAAGAACCAAGACGAAATTCCCCTTAGAGAAATGCTGAAGCAAATATCCGAGAGGAAATACAAAATCCAAATGAAGAGCAGCATCATATAGAAGAAGAGATGATTCGTGATCGCTACATTCCACGCGGGGAAACTGTGAATAGTAGACGTGATAATAGAAATCAAGAGGGTGGAAATAACCAAGATGGTGAAGAAAATCAAGAATAAGGTAGAAGAATATTACATGGGCGAGAAATCCAAAGAAATCAAAGAATCATTGAGGAAGAAATTGAGAGGCATTATGCTAGACAAGCACGTCTAGCTTGCGAAAGAGAAATATTAAGAGCAGAAGTTGAAGAACAAGAGTTTCAAGAAGCAATACGGCAGAATAATCATGACAATCGAAAAAGGAGACGCACACTAAATCGCTATAACAATAATATCAATGAGAATATGATAGAATACAAAGGAGAATAGAAAGACATCGAAGAGAAACGATTAGAAATGAAGAAACTCGCATAGAAGAAATTGGAAGGAATAATCAGTTACGAAATCCAGATGAAGAGGAAAATCATAGAGGAAGGCAGAATGAAGATGTAGATGAAGATACACAAAATCTCGCAAGACAAGAAAGACATGAACGCAGAAGAAGAGAAGTTGCACTGAAAAGACCAATGGAGCAAAATTCAACTGGGAACGAGCAAATTTTAAGAGAATTAGTAGAAATGAGGGGAATATTGAATAACAGAAGAGAAGGAGGCAGGAGGAAACTTGATTAAGCCATTGAAGAAGCTGCGAGAACTCCATTCACTCAAGAAGTACAACTAAGAGGAATTCCTCCAAAATGCAATTTACCAGCGTTAACCAGTATCTTCGATGGGACTACCTGTGTTGTTCAACATGTCAAGGCTTATGTTAGGTGTATGCTAAAATGGGAAAACCATGATGCTGTATTATGCAAATACTTTGCATCTAGCTTAACTAGCGAGGCGTTGAAATGGTTCGAAGGCTTACCAAAAAATACTATAACCTCTTTCGACCATTTGCAAGCTACATTTCTGGGAGCATATATAAGCAACAATTCTTCACGACCCGGTATTGAAGATGTATTTGGATTAAAACAGAGGATTGGCGAGAGTCTGAAACACCTAACCATAAGATGGAAGACAATGTGCAGTGAAATGGCAGGAAGGGTGGATGAGAGATACCTCATTTTATCTTTCATTAATGCGATGTTCGCAACCAATCTGCTGTACATACAAATTTTCAGAATCAAAAATACCATCACAATGACTGAGCTACGAGAACTACAAGAAGAATACATTGCTTTGGACGAGAAACAAAATTATATGGAATCATATCCAGTCGCAAACACCATCTCAATAGCGGCAAATGGAAGTTTACTTCCTAAAATGATTAACAATGTGGCGAGCACCTCGCAGACGAAACAAGAAAAAGTGGTGATTGATACCCAGCAGAAATTAGTATCCATGGGAAGTCGAGACCAAGGGGAGTATGAAAGGGAAAGGAATTATTACAATCGCGGTGGAAATAATTAGATTCAAAGACTTGATCGGACAAAAGAAACTTATGGTGGTCAAAGGCAAAATAATTTTAGAGGGCAAGGAAGTCAGAAGATAATATGGGAAGAAATTAAGATGCCACCTCTAAATGCTAGTATAGAAAAAATTTGGGAAGCTATCATTTTGATGGAAAATATACCATCACCCTGGAATATGGGAAAAGAACCACATCCAAATAATCGAAATCAAGAATTTTGTCCTTACCACCATTGTCATGGTCATTTAATAAATGATTGCAGGAATGTAAAAAGAATAATTTTGAGGATGATTGATCAGGGAAAATTAAATCATTTTCTAATCGGATATCAGCAGTCCTAGCAATTACCACCACCACCAGATATTCACAGAGTGAATACCATGAAAGGAGCAGAAACATTTGTGATAGAGGTTGGAGCCAAGGCGAAGAATTTTTTCTGTAATTACATCATACATTCATACAAGACTATTGATGATTTCCACGACAACATTCTAAGCAGAGTCTTCGCAAGAGACGCGGATGGAAGAGAGATAATGAATATTGCGAGAGCCTCGCCATTAGAAGAGTGGAAAAAAGCAAACTATTTATTTCACTGCACAAGAAGTACTAGAGCTTGGAGAGATGCATGACAACCCACTGGTAGTAATATTATAAATAAATCCAAAACAAATAGAAGAAGAAGATGGAGAAAATGTTAACGGTGAAACTGAAGATTCCTGGGCAATCAACAGGGTTCTAATAGATACTGGGAGTTCAGTTGATATTTTATTTTATCGTACATACAAACCCATGGGTGGAAGAGACGAGATCTGATACCATCAACCTATAAAATTTATGGTTTCAACGGTACTGCCAACAATCCCAAAGGGGAAATTACAATGCGAATTCCATTAAAGGGATTATCTTCTAAGATTCTATTATGCGTTGTGGATATTGAATCACCTTATAATGCCCTGATTGGCCGACCTTGGCTACATGGGATATTAGGTATGGCATCAACTTTCCACTAACGTATAAAATTTCCTCATCCTCATGGTGTTGGAGTTATAAAGGGAGACTGGGTGGATGGGAAGAAATGTTATGAAATTGTCGTGGAATCTTGTGAAGAAAGAGCAGCGAGGAATAGAAATTGGAAACAAAATATCAAGCAAAAATAAAGAGGTGAAAGCTGACGGTTGATACAATAGAGCGACGAGAGGAGGGAATACTGCGAAATCAACATGAATGTATGAATGGCGAGCGGCTCGCAGATGCAAAACGCAACAAAAGAACAGAAGCAGAAAGTAGTAAGTAGAAAGGTAAAATGCACAAATTTAAGAAGTTTATGAATGATTTGTTGAAGAAAATGTTCCAAAAGAATATTTCATTTGAATGAAAAAGATGGAATTGAAAAGTTGAAATGCAAATGAAAAGAAAATCAAAGAAAATAAATTTCATCGGAATTGAGTTACTAACAAGAAACGCGAATAAAATTTCGCAGAGACATAAGAATGGGACGAACCTATATGGCGTACACACTAGTTCGCGGATACAATTTCGCAAGAGACAAATGTAAGACCTAAAGTGCGTCATATAATGGGGTATCTCTTTGCATAACTCAGGGATAATGTTATACCGCTGCTGGAACCTGAGTAATGGAGATGTTGGGGTTATAGAAAACCTATCCGGGGGAGGTACCTTGGGTTTCCAACTATATAAGGTTATACCCTGGTTGGACGACCGAGGATCTCTTCTAAGGAGTGAAAAGTATGACCAAGGCGCCGAGGTACACGGTTGAGCCAAGGGTGCCCGGGGCGTACGAAACTACCCTGGCCATTCTTGGCAAGTCTTGGCTATGATGCATTCGGCCCGAAAAAACCCCCAATTAGGGTGTAGTCTTGTAACTATAATCCATATAAGCATAAAGGATAAGAGGCTGCGAAAACAACTGGTTGTTGGTAAATCCGGATGGGAGGAGCTAGTCTTGTATGGACGATGTTCCCTCCTTGAAGGGGAAACCAGGGGGAAGATAAGGGAGGCACCCTCCATTAGGGAGCTGATAAGTGTCTAAAGACGGCAATGTCATGGGGCTTTATGTTCGAAAGAACATTTAGGCCTATCATATTGTCACGAGACAACTATTATACAGAGGCAACAAGCCATGAGAAAAAGATAAGATGAGATCAATGGGTTCTTACATGAAAATGTAAGGACAGCCTGCGATTTCATCGCAAGATGTCAATGTCATAAGGCTTTGTTCTCACAATGGAACTTAGACTTGTCATATTGTCGCAGAGAAATTGACAAAATACAGATAAGACAAGATCAATGGGTTTTTACCTACAAATGTAAGAACGTCCTGCGATTTTGTCGTCAATACAAGAGGTGGCAAAGTAAGACCTTTAACTAGGAAGGCATAATAAGACCACAAGAAATCAAGATTGAAAGACCTCGATATTGACGTAGAGATATTGAAATTGGCGGTATCAACTGTTATTTGCGATGTAATCGCAAAGATTGAGGCAAAAATATTTAAATAAATTTTATTTACAACTGATATCTAAGCTCTACTCAATTTTTTTTTTCATATTGCGGATGAATAATAGAGGCAAGTATGGGAATACACAGAATGATAAAACTGTTATTCATCATCATATGATAAATTTAAGTAGACATTATTATATGACACATTTTCATAGATTGTTAAAGAGTAATAATTATGTTGATTGACTATATTGCAGAAAAGAATTGTTTTCTAATTCATACAGATAGAAGCAAAAGAAATTTATACATCAAGGAAACTTACAAGCTGGAGAAGCTCGCAGTAATATTACAAGAAATAGGAAATAAGTATACAAAAATTACAAGGAAGATAAAAGAAGAAACATAATTAATTAGATCCATCATCATCGTGGCCATATTTTTCTCCTTCTTCATCTTTACCATCATCTTCGTCTTCGCCAGATTCTTCAGCTTCACTATCAGAAATAATAAGATTTGGAGTGTTCTTTGGAATATTATGATCATCACAGACCGTCTTGATGAAATCATTACGAGCACCAATAAGGGCATTACAGCTTCGTCAGAAAGGCCGTAAACATCTGCGAAGAAGAAAAATAAGAAAAAGTGCAAATAAATACGAGGTTAAAGGAAAAGAGAGAGATTCATTACCATAAAGTTGATTGTTCGTAGCTTGGAGGCTTGCGACCTTATCTCGCGAAAAAGAAAGTTCAGCTTCCAACTGTTTAATCTTTTCTTGAAGGTCAACAGACCCAGATTCCAATTGACTGCGAATATTTGCGGACTCAGCTTCCAATTCCAAATTCTTCTTGCGAATAACAGCATTCTTCTTATAAAAAGATGTGCACCTCTTTTCCAAATATGAGGCAACCGCAAAGGAAGCTCTTCCAGACTGCGAGAGAATAATGTAAATTAAAGATTGGAGAGAAAATGAATACATAGATATAGTGAAGAAATAAAAACATACCAGAATGCCAAGAGAATTTAAGAGGCTGGGGGTTATTGATCTTGAGATTCCTTGGAGAGAATCATTGCCAACCAGTATGGGAGCATTGCAGACCTTGGCAAGATCTTGGGATACTCCGTTGAGAGCTTCATTTCCATAATCATTTGCGATAACATGTGTAATATCGCCAAAAATATTAGATAGTTGGGCCATGGAAGAATCAGATTGAGAAGACTCCATCGCAGAAGGGATATCAGCATCATCATCATCATTGTTATTATCAGAATCATCCTTTGAATTTTCTTCATCAGGTTGAGGAGTTGAAGAAGAAGATAATTGAGTTTTTCTTTTCTTAAAAGGAGGAGCACCAGATTTCTCTCTGCGAGGGGTAGTAGATTTCCCCTTGCGATCAGCTGTGGGTTTATCTTTAGTTCTCGCATGTATTACAGGATCTTGTTCTTCAATTTCCTATAAACACAGATAAATATAATAAATAGAGGCAACAATATATTGTAAAGATTTATAAAGAAGTATTTCTTACTTCATCTGTGAGAGATTTAAGAGCTAAATAAGTAGCAGGTTTCCTTAGCCTATCGTAACTGGCTTTCAACCTTTCAATCTGATAAAAAGGAAATAGTCAGCGAGAGACTAAAGACATGAAGAAAATAATAATGGTAATTTATTATGCAAAAAGTTATGAAAACATACTTCTTTATTTCTCTCAGGCCAGTACAATATCCATGGCTGGTATTCTGTAATATTCGCAGGTAAAACGTGGGTACCAGAGATATATGAACCCTCTAAAATTAGAGGGAAGATATACCATTTGTCATCGCTAGAATGACGCGGACCTTGATTATTATTTGTGTGCCAATCAATGTCTAGCATAAGAGCTTTACCTTCAGCGATGTTATCCTTCTTTTGAGCGGATACCCCAGCAGGTGATATCCCTCTTCATGGGGATTATGTCATAGTTTATGGAGAAATTATCTACAGTACACATCGCGAGAATAATTAGAACATCTTTGAATTTAGGATTCTTCGCAGTATCAGGGTAGCGAGATTCTTTATTAGCACCGCGAGTAGCATACTCCAACAACAGACGAATGCAATCCCCACCTAGTTGATATATGGCTCGCGAGAATTTTGGATGAGAAAGAATCTCATAAAACAAAGGAAGTTCAGGGTTGTAGAGAGGGATAGGAAGACCAGCTTCAAGTTGACCCAGCGAGACTATAATCTTCTTGCGAGAACTCGGATGATCATAAAATAGTTTAATAGAAAGTTCAACTGTAGGGTTTTGATCTGGGAAGTTGGATAAAGAAAAACCTTGATTCTTAAGCTTCTTTTGCATTTCCTCAAAGGCGACCATGTATTTACGACCAGATGAAGCCATTTTTAATAAATTAAAGTATAGGAATGAAGAAAAAAATAGAAGATTGAAGGAAAATATGAAACAGTAGCAGATGCGGAATTTACGGAAGAACAAAAAAATTGCAGAGAGATAGAAAGAAGAAAGTAAAAAGAGAGAAAGAAAAGAATGAAAGAAGTATTTATAGAAGAACAAAGTTCTCGAGAAGATGAATGCAATTAATGCAACGAAAGGACATGAACGGTTAGATCGCAGCGGTTGAAAAGGTCGTGTCAAAAATTGAATGGAAGAAAAATTACGTGAAAACAACTGGTGAAGAGTACAGAAACGTGTCAAAGCAAAAGAATGCAAAAAGATAAATAACAGCGGTTGAGATTAAGATTCAATTCTCATGATCTTTCCTCCTTCGCAGAAAAGACATGAGAAGAGGCAAGATGTAGGACCAAAATATCTCCATGGTATTATTCAGCGAGCATCATCGCTAGTTCTTCAACAATGCTTTGCGAACGTCATAAAATAACTTTAGGAATAATTCAAAGAATGAAGTAATAGCTGACGATTAAAGAAACACGGGAAGAATGTGACTGTCCTGTGATGGTTACAATACCTACGAGAGTCATCATTACAACTATCGCGAGAGCATCGCAAGCCCGATACGAAATTAAAGGACAACTTAGCTGGCATCCACTATGTAATTACCCTATATAAAGAGACTCAGTAGATTCAGAAAAGGATGATGTATTTTTAGTGTTGAGAAAATCTTGAGGAGATAGAAAATTCAAGAGAGCGGTTGTATTCTTGATCTTCTTCCATTTCTTGTAAACATTTCTGAGAATCAAATAATAAAGTGTTGTTTTAATCATCAAATATGTGTTAATTACTGTAAATTCTTATCAAGGGTGTACTGTAGGATTTCATGCAACTACATAGTTAGCACGTGTATAAAAAAAATTCAAGAATAAATAAAATCAAGATCGTTTCTCAAGATCTTCCCATCGTTAATGGGGCTGAAACAGTAGAATAGTTCCACATGAATTTTATGTTCGCCTGACTAAAAAAAAAGTAATGGGGCGAAGGTATAAAGTACGCCTGGGCATGAACTTTATGTTCGCCGCACACCAGGCGTACATTATATGTTCTCCCCACCAAAGAAAAAAATGGGGCGTAAACTTTATCCCCGCCTGGTGTGGGGCGTAAAATTTATCCCCGTCTGGTGTGGGGCATAAACTTTAAGTTCGCCTGGTTTAGGGGATAACATTATATCAACGCTCGACTATATTTGGGTTTAGTCTTGGTCCCCGACCAAATATAGTCTGGGATTTGGATTTAGTTTGGGATTTGGTCGATAGTACGTCCCACTACGTCTCGTTCTCAACCCAAGTATTTGAGTTTAGTCGCCCACTGTCGTTGCTCTAAGGGGTGTATTATCAAGTTCACATGTAGTTATTAATGGGGACGAGTTCCTTTTTAAGCGAACTGGTCGATGATTATATACATAATACATATTTGCGTTAATTAATTTTTGTTATTTAGGTTTTGCCCGAAATTAGCTTTAGGTTTAACATTTATCATTTTAGTTCTTGGTACATGAAATTATCGTTGACCTAATATGAACTCCTCAGAGTTTTGATTTTTGTTAAGTAATTATTAACGGGGAATTTAAACTGCGTAGTTAGCACGTGTATAAAAAAGTTCAAGAATAAATAAAATCAAGATCGTTTCTCAAGATCTTCCCACCCTTAATGGGGCTGAAACAGTAAAATAGTTCCACATGAATTTTATTAACGAGGAAACCGTAAATGCAGAAAAACCTCGGGACCTAATCCAGTTTTGAATACTCTCATAATTAAGCTGTTGTAAAAATACATTATCAACTTCGTATAGTTGAGACCACGTAAATTATCCCTAGTTACCTAGTTTCCTCAATATACATGCGCCTACAACCAATCTGGTCAGCGCACGTGAATTCTAAGATAGAGTCCACTATCTTAAGTTGTTTCAGCCTCTCGGAAGACTTTAAGCACTCAACCCTTTTGGTCGTCTTCCAAACAATAAAGAACTAATTTGTTTGGTAACCACTCTCATATTTCAGGAAGTTAATCAGAGATATTTATGATGAGCGTGAAAAGGCTTTTCTTTTTAAAATCAATTAAACTTCTGTGTTGGGTTTATATCTTCCAAGATCTGGATTAACAAGTTAACCAGATCAAGTCAAACAGAACTACCCTATTCGGACACTGAAGAGTACCACCAAATGATAACTTGTCGATCTAAGTACGGCTAGCAATAACAAGTTTATCAAAAGATAAACTAGATCTAGACGGATCCCAGATAATCAAGTTTGTGCATGAAGCAAATCACAAAGATACAAAACCAATAATATTTTTTTTTGTTTTCAAATCTCCAATAGTCTTCTGTACCTGCATAATAACAAACTTGATTCCTACTTATGATCGATCAAGCACAAAACGGAGTCTGTTAACAATGGATAATCACAAGTCAATGTCAGATCTAAAATCATATCTAAACTACCGCTAATCTCTTGATCTAGTTTGAGTGACCTTATGTCAGAAGAGAAGGCTCTCAAAAATAATCAAATTAGGTGCAATCAAGAGTTAACAACCGTTAGTCAATCAAATCAATCAAAAACTAAAATAACAATGCAATTCTAGTTTCCCACCAACAGTACTAGTAGACGCTTCTTGATCCTAAAGAAGTCTTTAAACTAGCGGTCATAAGAGATTTCGCCTAATTAATAAGGTTACTCTCCTTTCCAAGATAGTATAACAAGTAATATTATTAGTCGGCTACATCAGTAACTATGAAACGAACTGCATGCCCCAAGATGAGTTTGTAAGAAGAACAAACTTCACTATTGATAGACCAAGGTTGTTTGGGTACCAGTAAATTTCCATAACAGAAAATATTCTCAAGATATGCAATAAAGCACCTAAATTTTGTATTGTCTAATTCCAATCAATATCCAACTGTACAACCAAAAAAATAATTGGACAACTCAAAATTAGTTAGCGCTTAACTAATGTACCTTTCCAGAGATATGTTTTGTTTGCTGGTAAAACAAAAACATAATCATTCGAAAATCTTAAAATATTCTCAACCATTTCGGTTTGGGATCTCAACTTGAGTATCAAGGAATATCTTTGAATAATTAATAAATAAGATTTCAGCTCATGTCCAAATTACTCATTATGTCAACATCTTGAACTTTCCTATATTTGAAACCTGATTTCCAAATCACACAAACCCTAAAGTGTATGTGACTTAAGGAAATCGGTTTTTCCAATTGGAACCGGTTATACCTTGACTCCCAACATAGGTTCTACCTTGACTCCCAATATAGGTAGGGATCCGTTCTACCTTGACTCCCAAAATAAGTTAGGATCGGTTCTACATTGATTCCCTATATAGGTTAGGATTGGTCCAACCTTAAGACCTTCAATAAAAACCATACCTTTAATCCTCTTGATTTCTTTCAACTACGAAACAAGTTCGTCAGTATACTTCCTTAAACTTATGTAATTAAACATAGTTTTCTAGGCATGAAATCAAACTTGTGTTCACTATACAATCTAGTAACGAGTTACAAACATTATATTGATGTCGCAATTACGAAGTTTAAAAGATAAGCATTATACTTCGTAGTATAATAACCAATATAAAGCATACACAATTATTGATATATTCTTCCTTGACACTTTGATCATAATAAGATGATTCAAGTCTCTAATACTAGAGTTTCATGTATATAACTTCGCATGTTATATTTTCAATCAGAAATAACTTAAAAGCTTATGATATAAGAAATGAAAACAAGTCAAGTCATGTATTACTAACCTCAAGTAGAAGAATGATGCCTTCCTTGATGTCGATACGTCTTCGGATTCTTCAGGTCCTCATAGTAATACTTGTATGTCTCAACAATTCTATGCTTCCCAGTATAACCTAACGAAGTTGACTCTAGTAATCTAATCAAGTGACTTATGAGTTTTGATACTAAAATATGACTATCAACCTTGACATATGATGAGTGCCAAATATTGCATATTCATACACCTTTTCATTGGCACTTAACTCATCTTTCGCGCTTCAAAGTCATATATTATCCCAAATTCTGCATTCTTACCATCTTCAAGAATAAATATTTGTATTAATTAATTTTGTGTTTTTAAGTACTAAATAAAGCTTGGAAGAATTGAGAAGACAAAAGAGAAGAAAGTTGGAAGCGTTGCAACCAACTCGCGCATCGCTGGCAACCTTGTTTACAAATTCATGGGATTAAACAAACCCATGATCCAAAACCCAAGACCCAAATCCATTTCCACCTCACCCCCATTGGATTCTTTCCAAAACATCCACCTCACCCCCATTGGATTATTTCCAAAACATCCACCTCACCCCCATTGTATTCCATTCTATCCATTAATTAAGAAAACATGTTTTGTTTAATTGTTGAGTGGTTGCTACAGTGAAATTAGGATCCCAAGTGTGAGAGAATTTTTGTGTATAAATAGAGAGGGTTGTTGTGTTGAAAACTCATCCAAGAATAGCTTGTTCATGTTAGTTTATCAAATTTCAGTTTTGTTGTAATGTTCTTCATGTTCTAGTTTCATTTGCTAGGGTTTAAATGAAGCCGTAACTCATTGGTATGTATTCATATCTTGTATCTTGTTCTTGAAAGTTTAGAATTGTTTAAAGATATAATTTAATCCAAGTTTGTCAACATCTTGCTCTCACAATGTATGCCATGTATCCATTATAGTTAGAATATCTCTATGTTGATTATGCTATAACTCATGCTTAACCAAATATTGATCCTCAGATTAGTTGTGCTTTAATTAGATAGTTAATGCTTTGGAGAAATACTTTAGTTGTGATTAAATTATCCATTGGAGAAACACCTTAGATATACGGTAGACTTGAATCTGCTGTAAGGACAAGAATAATATTACAAGTTGAATGCATATCATAAGTTAGTGGTGGATTTGAATACCCTAGTATACATATTCTCAGTGTTTACACCTTGATTTAATTGCGTATTTTAATTCAAATTACTTTCTGTTTAAGTCTTTGCCAATATCTCGTCGTATCGACAAAAGCAAACCCCTTTTGGTTACTCTCTGAAACAGTTCTAAGTAAGGATTTAGAATCAACTTCTACACTCTCCAAGTCTCTGTGGTTCGACCTGTGCTTTCCCTGTGTTGCTTGTCGACACTGTGCACTTGCAGTATACACAATAGTATGTATCTTTCCGATCCTACCAACATACCAACAATTGGTGGTTTCAATCGATCAATGATCTAATATTAGGGATCGGTCATATTATAGATCCCCGATTATGGATTGGTCCTGCTATAGATCCCTGAGAAGGGATCCATCCTGCTAAAGATCCCTGGGATCAATTCTAGTGTAGATACTTGTTTAAGGTATCGGTCATAGAATAGATCATTTGATTCCTTTCAACTACGAAGCAAGTTTCACAAGTCTACGTCCTTAAACTCATGTAGTTAAACATAGTTTTGTATGCGTGGAAAATAGACCCAAAGTTCAACATAATAAACTAGTAACAGATTACCAGATAGTGTTACATCGTATTTACGAAGTTCAAAATAGAGTGTTATACTTCATAAACCAATACGTCTTCATAATCTTCAGAGTAACACGTGTTTGTCTCAAAATTTCTAGTGTTCTTAGTTTAACCTAATGAAGTTGATATGGTAATCTAATCAAGAAGCTTCGAGTTTTGGAGCTAAACCATGGCAACCAAACTTGACACTCCAACACTTGGTAGGTTAAACCGAGCAAATCTCTAACATAATATATTTTTTAGCATATGTATATTAAAAATAATATTTTATGTTTTTCTAGTTAAACTCTATATAAGAATAGTCTTGATTAAAGAATATTTTTCGTTGGTTCCAAAGACATTCTTATATAAAGATTTTAATATATTGTTTTACAAGAAAGCCAAAACTTTTATAGCAAAAATAGAAAAACTTGGGTTATTGAAGATCCATGAAAAGGAAAAGAATATACAACCCCAAAAGGAAAGGAAAAGAAGAAGCAAAGAAAACTAAAACTTGAGTATCAGATGATTATAACCTGTCCAAACTCACTTTAGACTGTTTCGAACTGTTTTCCTCATTCCCCTCTACCACTTAGCAACATGACCATAATCCCTATAAAAACACCCAAACACAAACTATACATATAGTAGTTGATATTAATGAAGGGAATACTATGTAGTTGATGTTGTAGTTACTGGAGGCTATTCTGTTTAAAATCAATTAAACTCCTATGTCGGGTTTATATTTTCCAAGATCTGGATTTACAAGTTAACCAGATCAAGGAAAACAGAACTACCAGATTCATACACTGAAGAGTACCACTAAATGATAACTTGTATGTCTAAGTTCGACTAGCAATAACAAGTTTATCAAAATATAAACTAGATCTAGTCGGATCCCAACCAATCAAGTTTGTCCACGAAGCAAATCACAAAAATACAAAACCAATAAGAAATTCTTTTTGTTTTCAAATCTCCAATAGTCTTCTGTACCTGCATAATAACAAACTTAATTCCAACTTATGATCGATCATGCATAGAACGGAGTCTGTTAACAATGGATGATCACAAGTCAACGTCAGATCTAAAATCAGATCTGAACTATCGCTAATCTTTTGATCTAGTTTGAGTGAACTTATGTCAGATGAGAAGGATCTCAAAAAATAATCAAATTAGTTGCAATCAAGAGTTAACAACCTTTAGTCAATCAAATCAACAATCAAAAACTAAAATAACAATGTAATTCTAGTTTCCCACCAATGGTATTAGTAGACGATTCTTGATCCTAAATAAGTCTTTAAACTAGCGGACGTAAGAGATTTCGCCTGATTAATTTGGTTACTCTCCTCTCCAAGATAGTATTACAAGTAATATTATTATTCGGGTACAATAGTAACTACGAAACGAACTGCCTGCCTCAGGATGATTTTGTAAGAAGACATAAAATTCTACAGCAGTTCCAATTAACCACTAATTATGTAACTCGTTCCAATAAATTTTTCGCGGCCTTCGGCCACATTCATAACTAGTGATATTCTATCCCTACCCACGAAATATTTCTTGGTAGTCCTAAGCCAAACATCCCACCATATTGCAAAAGAAATTATGTCCCAAATCTTGGTTTTCAAACTGTTCTTCCCTTTCTTTCTTCTCCACTCCCATAATGTATCCCTCACACTGCCTTGAAACACCCATTGAAGATTATAGCCACTTAAGAAGTAAAACCAAATCTCTCTGGTTGTGTCACAATGCAAAAACAAGTGTTGTATAAAAATCTATGGATACGTTAGTGATCCTATTTTATTGTATTCATAACTCCAAAATAAGCTCGAACAACCAAAAATCCCGAATTGGATCTCAAATTGTGCAATATGATCGCATCACGGTGCCTGGGGATACGATCTAATAGATCATTATATCGAGAAATTGGATCATAATTTATTAACATACAAATTCTTGCATCTGCAACAGCCAAAATTACAATCTTTGGTAGATATTACATGGACTAATAACAAGTGAAACTAGAGCAAAATATAACTTGGTACAACTCTTACGGAAGCAAAAGGAAATGGGCTAAATTAAGGGGAGGGGCTAAAACCTATGTTATCCCTTTTAAAGGTTCATCCATGTTATCCTTGGTGATGCATTCCTAGCATCACACAGGTCCAGATCATTTGTACCCAATTCTTAATACACCCTATATGCTCCCACTAATCTTCTCCTAACAAATGGCTTTCTAAAATAACATTAATGAACTCTACTTATCCTTTCTATATTGTGCCCTTATTAAATACAGAAATAAAAGGAAACTATTTTTATTACCCTGTGTGATATGTTATATGGCCTTTCAATACATATTAAAATCTAGACAACATCAAACCAAACAAAAACTTAATCAAGATATCGTATTTGTTGTTAATTAGAATTGGTCTGGTTGTTTTATATTTTAATCACATGAAGGATCTTATTCTTGACCAAGATGGATATTAAATGTGGATAATTATTCTTGATCAATAAGGATATTTTAATATGGGCAGTTGACAAGAGAGACTGGAACACACTCGTGCTTTTCTAGTTTATTCTTTGAATGAAATTAGAATTTAGTTTAATCATAAGATCAAACACAAATTGGTAACACATGGATCTGATAAAAAAATAAAAGTTGGATTCAAAATTATATGAAACATGGTAACAAATACAATAATGATCTTTTAATATTAATTCGACGCATAAGATGAAGGGTGAATTGGTTTTCAAACAAAAATATTTGTTCTAATCATCAGAAATATGAAAGCAAAGAACAAATCTCAGTTTTTTTTTTTGTTTCTGACTTCTAAATCCATGTTGCTTGGTTTAGTTATTTGCAGTTACTCTACAACTCTGATAATAATATAATCATGCATGTGCGTGGGTATTTTCTTCAATCACGCGATTTTAGTACTTGAGCATTAGTCGTTGATGGATACGAACGTCCAAAAGTGGAAAATCCGGAAATTGAGTTCAAAATATTATCTTCGTATTCTAATAAATTTCAAAGCAGTACTATGGTGATATGTTCTCCCTCTTAGTCTTTACTTGTCGCTTTTGCTAGATTTGAAATTTACTTCATCCATGTTATTCACTCCTTATGGGAATATAAGCACATGCCCACGATCGTGGGACTGGCTTATCAAAGTAGGTACGATTATTTGTGTATAATTGGTCGATGATAAGAAATTAGTTATGTAAAATAGTTAGTGTTAGAACATTACTCGGTCGAACTCAGAAGTGTTGTTATCTCTAGGTTGTTGTCAAATTTAGTTGTCAACACTATATCTTGATTTCTAATCTACAATTAGTTAAGTCTCGGACTAGGATAAAAATGTAGTTGAGAAACAGGGGATCACGGCAGTCATCATTGTGTTCTACCGTTTGAAGGCGAAGATCAACTGAAGCTTTTTGAGAACTTCATCAATAAAAGGTAAGTGAAGATTGAACCACCTATTTATCAAGTTATATTCACTTTTCTATCATTGAGATGATATCGCATAAATAATAAGACTATTATGCATATACAAGAATTTCGAGTCAAGTTTATCTTGGTAATTAATTCTCGAAATATAATGACTAAGCTTAATGAACATTTGTTCATACTTGATGAATTTTGGTTAAGGATAATTTATTGGTCGGAATCAAAATCATGATTCAAGTCTTATCATTCGAAAATAGCCTGGAACAATGATATGTGTCATTGATGTTATTCGAGAATGTTTCGAATCGATTTAGAGAGAAATATAGAACTACTATAGATTCGGATACAAGACAATGTGATTAGTCTTATAAACTGGGAAAACTGTTATAAGTTTGAACCCGTATTACATGTACTCGTACACATAGCGTGGTAGTTGTATATCGACTTGCATATTTGTGGTACGCAAATTCTTATGCACACCATGTAAAAATATGTTCAACTCGTGAACCAGATCGGTACGCATACTCGTATGCAAACCATTTAGGAACTGTAGTCACGGAACTGCATTAGTATCCAAATCGGTACACGTACCAAAATAGTTTTGTATTCCCGAACTCGGTGGTGTATTCAAACCGGTACGCAAACCAAAATAGTTATGTGGACTCCGGAACCGGTGATAGTCTTAAGGTATCCATACCGATATGTGTACTTAAATAGTTCTGTTGACTCCGGAACTTTGTTTGTCTCGTTATATTAAAAATCGGTACACGTACTGTGACTGAAGCGACTCACGAATGACAATGGTATTTGTACCTTATATACCTACTAACTATGTCGATTATTGTCAAGTGAGATTAAATTATTTCTACGAGATAATTAGCATTTGATTAATTCTCTAAAAATACTATACTTATTTGATTACATGATTGTGACTCAAGGTTAATGTCTTAAGTGTTCATGAAAATGAATATTAAGCTTTTAAGTTCAAATTGGCTAGTTTCGGATAACCACTTAGATCATAGTCTTTATACACGATTCGGTTATAGTTTCACCTAACCAGAGTGTATATCTTGTTCATGTAAATCAGATTCAAATATTCATCTAACAGTGTATATTTATTGCTTGGTTCCAAAGCTATCTTAGTTTAAACCTAGAGCAACCTATGCTTTGAATGTTTATAAAAGGGGAACTTCAAGCAACTGGTATCTTTGAATCCCGACACTACTTTTTGGTGTGTCCTAATTGTAACCAGAGTCGTCCTTTTTCTAACCATTTTAGGGTTTAACGACTAAAAAGACTTCATAGGGATTCACAAAGTCAGGTCCAGTTATTTTTTCTTGATAACTCGAGTATCCTGATCGTGATCGATTGTTGATCTTCTCACTCGATCAAGATAGATAGAAATCATCAAAGTTCTATTCGTCTCAAACTTTGTTGATTCCACAAGTTTTATACTTGTGAGGTGAATAATAATCTAGGCTGAACTTCGGGTTGCATAAGTCTGGATTTTGAAGTTAGCTAGACTTTGTCTATTGATATCGATTTCCATCATCTTTGATCAAACTATTTGATTGTAAAAGGAAATCATATATATATTTAATCTGTGGGAGGCGGATTTGGATTATATGCGCATACATAGGATCAAATTGCAGATGCCCAGGATCATGGGCTTGTGCTTATAGTCACTGTTATTTGAGAATTGAAAGATGAAATTTCATTAAAATTTTACGCATAAAGTTTTACTCGTAATTATATAGAAAGGATATGTAGAGTAGTTTAACGATATTTTGGGTAGTCTGTTGTCAAGAGTATCTTGGTGGGAACATGGGGTACACCAAGAATTGGGTACAGACAATCTGGAGTCGCATCATACCTCATCGTCTTGTAGGACAATGTCATTTTCTAGACAACCTACAAAAATTTAGACTCAAATATTTTAACTGTTACTTGGGGGTACCAGTAAACTGGAACTCCTATTAATAACCATGAAATATTTATGGAAGGAAACTTGTCTAGTAGATTCACTCGTGGTGACTCCATGAAGATTTTCAGACATTGATTTATATGAGAGGGTTTTATCAAGTTTAAATTCAAAACTTTCAAAATCATGTGCCACGTTAATCGAAACAACTTTAGGTTCTTCCACAATCATGTTTTGATTCCCATCTTAATAGGTTGGATCACACAAAGCACATATTATTATATCTTATCGTGTTCTCCTTTTCTGATACCAATTGAAATGACTAGGGTATTAAATACACCATAATCTTTTCGATATAAACATATAAAAGACACACCTTGTGTATTCTAATTCAGACAAGTACTATCAAGTAGATTATTTTTCAATAAGGTAACACTGGGTATATACAATAGGTATCAAAACTGAACGTAACTATTAGGTTCATCTTGATTTACTAAGAAAAGTTATTTTCGATAATTATTGAAATACCAAAATATCGAGAATGCATGTTTCCGATGTTCCCAGAATGCTATGCTTGTGATGGATGCAATTTATTGAAACATATCAATCAAATTATGTCCCGAAGAATTCATTTCCGTACTTTTCAAATTGGTGAAGAATATCTGAAATATGTTCTGTAAGGCAAACTTTTTCTCTACAAAGGAGAGTGAATTCTATCAAAGATCAAAATACATCATAGTATTAATCAGATTTTCTTATGTATGTCTTTTTATTTGAATAAACTAATAAATTTTTGATTAATCATCAATATTTGTGGAAAGCTTGTTAACACTATCAATAAAAGTTAATGATAAGTTGTAATTACTTAGTCATTCTTGTTGATAGTTATGATTGTAATGCTTGTTCAGATTTACATATCTCTTTGTGTTGCTTTTGCATTATATGAGATAATCTTTGGTCTTCACAAACTAAGTTTTGGTCATAATTGGCTTGTCTTTTTATGATCTGTGACTTTTGATTTTTAGGGGATTTTCATATCTATCCTTTTGGGTTGCTATATCAAATTAAGAAGAAGATGGTGATTTAACTCATACGTGAGTCACATATACTAGTATTGATTTATGTTATATGAATTGAATATTCGGTATACATATGAGTAGTTTCGACTTTAGTCTTTTTCTTGTGGCATTTGATGGCTAAGATCATGTAAGCTTTATCTAGTAAAGTTTTTTTGTTTTTTGTTTTTTTGTTAATCTTTTGTTTAGCAGGGAATGACATACACAGGGGAAGAGTTCTTTTTTGAAATTTCACTCATTGATATATCTTTCTGGGAATTATTTCTTTCTTGTTAAGTAACTAGATCGATTCTGATTCTATTTTGGATTATCGAAGTTAGTGAACGATTAATCTTGTTAATCTATTTCCTGTAAAGAAAACTAAGTTATTTTAATATTAGTTTTTGCTTATCGAATTAGTTACAACGCCAAGGACATGACCTCTGTTATAACGGACTGAGTTTGGCTTAACCAAGGATGGGATATCAAATTACTTAGGGGTTAACAAACTTTTTAGGTTTGCAATCCAAGTTTCGGAGTTAACATAACTTTTTAGGTTTGAGTACCGGTTTGGAAACCTTAAGACTGCCATCGGTTTCGGAGTTCACATAACTAAATCGGTTTGTGTACCGGTTTGGATACGCTGCAGAGTTCGGGAACACATAATTATTTTAGTTTGCTACAGGTTCGGAAACTAATCCTGGTTCCGTAACCGTGGTTCTAAAATGGTTTGCATATAAGTATGCATACCGAACCGGTTCATGAGTTAAACAGATTTTCATATAATGTGCATAAAAATATATGTACCACAAATCTGTAAGTCGATACACAGCTACTCAACTACATGTACGAGTACATGTGATACATGTTCAGACATATAACAATTTTCCCAGTTTGTAAGACTGATAAAACTGTCTTGTATCTGAATCTATATATTTCTCTCTAAATCGATTTGAAATATTCCCGAATAACATTAATGACACATATCACTGTTCCATGTTATTTTCAAACGATAAAACTTGAATCATGATTTTGATTCCAAACAATAAATTTTCCTTAATCAAAATTCATCAAGTATGAACAAATGTTCATAAAGCTTAGTCATTATATTTCGAGAAGTCTCTTAACTTCATAATTAGTTCTCGACTCGAAATTCTTGTATATGCATAATAGTCTAGTTAGTTATGCGACATCATATCAATGATAGAAAGGTGAATATAACTTGAGATATAGGTATTTCGGTCTTCACTTACCTTTTTTTTATGAAGTTCTCTAAAAGCTTCGCTTGATATTCGACTTCAAACGGTAGAACGCAATGATGACTGTCGTGATCCACTGTTTCTCAACTACATTTCTATCCTAGTTCGAGACTTAAATAATTGTAGACTAGAAATCAAGATATAGTTTTGATAACTAAATTTGACAACAAGCTTGAGATAACAACACTTGTGAGTTCGGCCGAGCAATGCTCTAACATACATATACCAAAATAGTTGAAGTACAAACAAGAATTAACATCCACATATACTAGCTTATAGAACTATTGGAAGGATTAAATAATATTTTCATTAAGCGACAATTCATATGGATGAGTGGGAGAAAAAACATATATTAAAACCAATTTGAACCATACACTGAATTCTTAGAGGAAAACATGCAGTTCCACAACGGCTCGGTGAACTCATAGTTATTACGTTTTAAGTCAATGTTCATTCAACTTTTGAGATAGTTGGATGGCGAGATAAATATGAAAATGATGTTTAGTAGATGATGAGATACATATTTAGATCAAGACTTGTTAATACACCATAATTTCAGTAAAAAAGTCTCGTATGCAGACTGATAAAACACCAAAATCAGACCCTGCATTAGTCTATAACAGATACATATGCCCAGAATAAATGCGATAAAACACAAGTTGAATACCAGTATTAAACTAACCCATATCCATCCCAGTGATACACATACAAGCAAAATTTTCACTTTTTCCCAAACATTTCTTGTCATAAGCTCTTCCCAAGCTTATCCCTCAACCTTGCTTCATACTCTGCGGGGGAAAAAAAAAAAACGGGGTGAGCCACTGCCCAGTAGGGGTTACGAAATAATGTGAGGATAGTAAAGCAATCAAAATTATAAATCAAACTAAACAATGTTAAGCATGATATGTAAATGCGTAAGCAAGGAGAAGCAACAATGATTAAGTAGCGAAAGAATACTTACGCAAATATTGTAAAAATAAGATTTAGAATTATAAATAAATTTACTCTACTATTCATGATCAAAGTCACCGTCAGGATAGTTCTGGTTACCAGCCATTGTTTCCCCAACGATCTTTCGGGTAGCCACCGAGGTGATGGGGTGCCAATTAAGACTGATGTTCCTAAAATAAAGTTTCCATCCGCATATCACGTTTAAACGATGACTTTGAAATCAACATTTCTAACAAGTTAATTTTGTAAGCAAAGTATAAAGAACATAACACTTTCCGGCTTCCAGAAATTACACGAACTCAGCATGGCAACAAAATCTATATCATTAGTTGCAAAGGTAATAATATTGTCGACAAACATATATTCAATGAGAAAGGAAAATTCTTTCAAGTCTGACATAATATGAAAAGCCTCACATTTACACGAATCTGAAAATCCAACCAAAACAAGTCGGTCATAATTGTCGAGAAGTTATGCAAACATCGTATCCAAGTAAGTACACATTAAGAATTAAAGGAATTCAAAACTACCATTTACTAATTTAAGCTGTGTAAACATATTTTTTTTTAGAAAGAAAAACTTGAGCGACACTTTATGAATTTTAGCACGTGGGAGAATAAATTACAAAATTGTTGAGAAAATTTTAAATATTTGGATAATAGTGGAGTTGAATTAAAAATGCAGCTCATTGAGTTGTTCTTGCAAACATGTGATAAGCAATTTCAGAAATTCAATTTAAAAGAGAGTTGTGTAACTGCAAAGCATTTTTAGTTTTCACAAATTCATTTATTTTATTCAAAATTAAGCATAGTTTAAAATGGTAAAGTTAACGCAGAGAGAATTAATGGATTTTAAACCGAGCTCAACATTAAAAACAGTTCAAAGGATATCAAAAGCATGGGTAATTAGAAGAAGGTTTATGGGAAAAATGTGTCAAGTTCATGGTCGATAAAAATCCCAAATCGTCAATCGTTGTTGCAGAAATGTATATTTCAGCATCAATTGAAAACAAATGTTCACAAGCATGGCTTAGTTTATCAAGTCAAGATTGATATGGAGGTATTGAAATGAAATGAACAAAGTTGTGAGAATGGAAATTTAAAAAGCGGGGGTACAACAACCACACCCAATAATTCGTTCGGCAATCTGTATAGACCAAACTCCAATATAATTACGAGAACACCAACTTAAAAGCGAGCTCTATCAAGAGATATATCAAAGAGCTTTATCTCTATTTCTCAATGCAATCAGCTAATCAAACAAATAGAAATTTGTGAGCCTGATTGATATGAGAAATAACTTAGACGGTACCAAAGACCAATGCCCAAGTGTCAATCAAGTTATATCCAACAATCAAGGTCGGATTTATCAACTGATTGAACTACGCACAACCTGTGATATTTAATTATATAAACAAATATAATGCGGAAAAGAAATAACACATACACCAAAAATTTTGTTAACGAGGAAACCGTAAATGCATAAAAACCCCGAGACCTAGTATAGCTTTGAAAACCACACTGTAATAAGCCGCTACAGACACTAGCCTACTACAAGTTAACTCCGGACTGGAATGTAGTTGTTCCCTAACCAAGTCTCACACCGGTTAAGGTATAATCGCGTTACTTGTGCCTTTAGAATCACTCCGGATTCGGCGCACTTGATTCCCATAGTTGATCTCACCCACAACTAAGAGTTTCTACGACCCAAAGTCGTTGACTTATAAACAAATCTGTCTCCCACAGATAAGTCTATTCTGATAGATAAATATGTCTCCCACAGAATTACCTATGAATTTTTATTCCATCTTATGATAAATCAAGGTGAACATGAACCAATTAATAATCCGGTCTTATAATACAGAATAGCATCCGATAAATATCAATCACCTCATAATAACTTAAATATAAGGTGGTAGAAGAAGTTACCGCGGAACCCCAAAGTTTGAGACGAAGAACTTTGTGATTACTTTTTATATATTACCTATCGGAGATAAATCTCGAGCAAATCTTAGAGAAGATAATACTCAATATGATAGAACAAGAAAGATCAGAATACGTAACTACAGAGAAAATAGTTGGATCTGGCTTCAATCTGGTTTCATGAATCCCAAATGAAGTCTTCAAGTCATTAACCTAATATGGTTTTGGAAAAACATAGGTTAAAGGAGAATCGTCTCTAGTTTGCAAATAGGACACAGGAAAGTGACGGGATTAGGTTTTTCAGTTGCTAGAGTTCTCCCTTATATAGTCTTTAAGGTGAGGGTTGCTTACAATCAAATCTAAGATATCTTAGTAACAAAGCATTCAATATTTACCATTAGATGAAATCCTGATTTAAGATTCAAGTTAAGTTTGCTTAGAAATAAAGCAATTAATCTCCACCGTTAGATGGTCTTAGCTTGTTACACATAAATAAAATATACCTTCATTTAAATATGGGTAACCGTACCTAAATATGTATTTTTAGTTGGCTCATTAACAGTTAACCGAAGTTAGCCATATGAACACTTTTGTCTTAACCATATTCATCTAACACTTCTAGATCAAATATGATGATCAATCAAACATGAAAGATAATCAAATGAATCTAATTGTGTTTCAAATAGAGTTGTTCAATTGTTCACTATCTCATAGAAATATATATGAACAAATTGAAACAAAATCGGATTGATTCGTAATCGTACAAAGTACTTATACAAGAATTCATGAACATTAAGCCACGGTTTGCAAAGATTGTATTCCTTAATTCATAAATGTTTTAGTTCATGAGTATGAAAATCATATTTAACCGATTTTAGAACTCAAACCACTGTGTTCGCAAACCAAGTACGCGAATAGCAGCTCCGTACCTTTGCCTGTCCAGCCGTTCGCAAACCAGGTACGCAAAAAGCCGTCCTGGACCCAACTCAGGTAGAACCGTTCGCATACTAGGTACGTAAACAAGGTTCCCGGACCTTTACAGATAAAACCGTTCGCAAACAAGGTTCCCGGACCTTAATCATAACAATACAGTTCGCATACTAGGTATACATACCGTGTTGTATCCAGACATAGTTAATTGTTCTAAACTATAATTTCAATCATTGAAACATCCTTAGAAGACGACAATAGTTGTCTCACACAAACCATTAGCTTCAAGTAATTTTAAAGTGATTGAATGATCAATACAAAACTTTCCAAGTCGACATCAATTTTTTTTTTTTTTTGTATCACACAAATCATGTAAGATGTTTCAAGGCAATTTTTACATGATCATCTTTTGACTTAATATTTAGTTTCCAACAAATAAATTGTTTCCAACTAAACTCGTCAAGAATATGATGAACATAGTTAAAGTAAAAAAGCTTCCAACACATATTTTGAGAATAGATAAGCGAGATAAACTCAGCTCGAAATATCAAATATGTATAATGTAAAAGTATGTACATCTATACGACTTAGTCTCATAAAAAGATACAATAAAATAGACTTATGAGTGATAGATAAGTTTTAGTCTCCACATACCTTTTGTTGATGAGTTCCTCCAAGCTCTCCTCAGTAGATCTCCGTCTTCAATTGATGAGTGTCGTGAAGTCTAAATCTCACTTGTCTACTGCTGATTCACATCCTACGAACTTGGAAATGAACTCAAGTTGCATCAACTATTGAAAATAATACTTTCTGGAGGAGCACCAAATTAAGGAGATACACCATCAAGTCCAAAAATATGCAATCTTGGCCTTAAAGTAAAGGACCCTAGATCGGACTTAAATTTTAAAGATCAGATTACCAAATTGAAGATCAATTGAGTGAAGGTTTTATATTTTATACCTGACTAGCACCTTGAATCAAGCACATCGAACTTCACTACCATCAACTATATCTTTATGGACTCTGTCGTGTCTAATAAAATTATAGCTTTTATTGTGGAAAGCATTGAACGAAGGACTTTTGACCTTCTACACCGATTCCAACATCTTCCCCCGATGCAAATTTGATATGAAGACTGTTGTTCACACTTCGCTTCACTATCTTATTAGTGTAGATTCATGCAATACCAATCTGATTGTAATTGTTGAATCCTTACTATTTTAATACTAAATTTCATGCTTCAAAAAAACAAAAACAAAAAGTGTTATCTCTATTTGGGTAATATCGTTAGCTTTTTTTTAGCATCTATACCTGGTTTTTAGAGAAAGTTTAACGCCCAAATTTCAGATCTATATAAGAAGACTCTAAAGTGACGCACACACGATCAAGGATAAGAAAATGAACTAGAATTCGTTTTAGGGATATTTTGATTTTAGGTCACATAAAAGTGACCAGTGTTGCGTTTGGGTCACCATAAAATTTTAATTAGAGTTTGGGTCACAGGATCGTCATTGACCATGTTGACAGTTAGGAAAATTAGTTAAATGCTTAAATGACCGAATAAAACCTAGGGATAGATTTATTTACCAACTCTACCTTTTCACTAGGGAAAACACTCCTGGCCTTCGTCAATAAGAAGTTGATCAAAATTGAAATAAAAGTATCATAGTTTACTAATTATCCTCAACTTACATTACAATATGAGCTTACAGACGGTTGGGAATCATTCTCTTCTTTTCCTATAGGATGAATACAACGAGCAAGTACAACAGCTTAACAAGTGTAAATATAAGTGAAAACGAAAAAGGAAAATTTTGGCCTTTTCAGGGCCCTATTGAGGAGGTAATGGAAATCATGTTCAATCTCATATTTTTCTCTTTAATTTTGATATGCATTCATGTTAAAGCGTCTTTCATGGACTACAGTAGCAATGATTTGTGTAATAAAGTGATAAAGTCTAGATTATCCAATTTTCGGCTTTCCTAAATTTGGATGGATGTATTGATTCATCACCAAATTGGGTTTTCCTTTATTCCGATCAGTATACTTTAGCCAGGGTTATGAATTAAGCTGATGATTTTTAAGGGTTGGTTTGGGTTTAATGGCATGGCTGTTTTTTGTTTGTTTGTTTTGTTTCATGATGGATCGGCTCAATTTCTGTTGGTGTTGGTCGAGAAGGTATGTGCAAATCAGAAAACTTAAATTGATCAATGATTAATATAAAAAAATTGGGTTTCATTTTGATTGATTGTATCTGATGTATGTTTGAATTGAACTTGAGAATTGTGATTGTACTTCTTTGATCTTTGTTGATGAAGGGACGAGCGAAAGAATACTAGACTTGAAAAGTACGTACTTTCCTCTATTCTTTTGTGAAGTTCCATATCTTTGCTAAGTAAATAAGATGTATTAACTCTTGAAGTATTCGAAGTATGAAGTATCCTTGAAGAAATATAAGAAGTACTCAATCCTCAAAATATAAGAAGTATCCATCCTTGAATGAAAATCATAAATATTGCCTCTGTTCATGCGAAATTATTACTTCATTTTTGGTGAAAATCCCTGTCCATTTTGGAAATGATTCTTGCCGAGAATATAAAGAACATAAAATGTTTTGTTGGTAATCCATAGTTGCCTCTGTTCTTTATCTATGGAGGTATAATCCTTGAGAAAATGTTAAATGAACGAATTGTTTCTTTATTCTTGTCTTGCCTCTGCCTCATGCGTTAAAATAATCATATTCTGCTAAATAATCACATTTCTTGCGAAATTCTGGAATAGTTTGCGAGGTGCTGAATGAGTTTGCAAATTTCTGAATGTGTCTGGAAGATTATAAATGTATCTGCGAGTTTCTGAATGATGTTCCTGAAATATCGTAGCGAGATTGTGAATAGTACCGTGAATAGTTCCGCGATAAATAGTGATGTGATGCATAATACTGCGATGAATAGTGTTGTGATGAATAGTTCTTCGGAATAGTGCTGGGAGATTGTAGACAATCCTCTTGAGAGACTCTGAATAATATTTCTGAGAAATTATGAACAATACTTCTGAGAGATGCTGAATAATATTTCTGAGAGATTCTAAATAGTACTTGCTATCTCTCTTGCGATGAACAAATCTTTCCTGCATTCTTAAAAGAAAATAATTAATGTTTGAGATTATTCTATTGGTCTTATTTTGCCTTCCTAGTTAAAGGTATTATTTTGCCAATTTTTCTTTTGTATCTGTGAAAAAATCGCAGGATATCTTCACATTTGCATGTAAAAACCCATTGATCTTGCCTTATCCACATTTTTTCAACATCTCTGCGACAATATGATAAGTTTAAGCTCCCTTTCGAGAACTACATATTATGACATTGCCGTCTTGCGATGAAATCGCAGGACGTCTTTACACTTTCATGTAAAAACCCATTGATCTCATCTTATCTTTTTTCTCTTATGGCTTGTTGCCTCTGTATAATTTTCGTCACGCGACAATATGACAGGCCTAAATGTTCTTGTGATCATAAAGCCCCATGACATTGTCGTATTTAGACACTTATCAGCTCCCTAATGGAGGGTTCCACCCTTATCTTCCCCCCTGGTTTCCCCTTCAAGGAGGGAACATCGGCCATACAAGACTAGCTCCTCCCATCCGGATTTGCCAACAACCAGTTGTTTTCGCAGCCTATTGTCCTTTATGCCTATATGGCTTATAGTTACAAGACTGCACCCTAAATGGGGTTTTCTTCGGGCCGAGTGCATCATAGCCAAGACTTGCCAAGGATGGCCAGGGTAGTTTCATACTCCCCGGGAACCCTTGACTCTACCGTGTACCTCAGCGCCTTGGTCATACTCTGCACTCCTTAGAAGAGATCCTCGGTCGTCCAACCAGGGTATAACCTTATAAATCTGGAATTCCAAGGTCTCTCTCCTAGATAGGTTTTCTTTAACCCCAACATCTGCATAACTCAGGTTCCAGCAGCGGTATAACCTTATCACTGAGTCATGTCAAGAGATACCCCCTTAAATAACGCGCTATTATGTCTTACATTTCCGTCTTGCGAAATTTTATTCGCGAACTAGGGTGCATGCCATAAAGGTTCGTCCCATTCTATTAATCTCTGCGAAATTTTATTCGCGTTTCTTCATTCTTTCATTTCTGTCAATTCTTTATATAATCTTGAATAATCTCGCGATTACACTCGCAGCTCTGATAAAAATTTGTTTTGCTCATTTCTGTGAGTTCTTCTTTCATTTCTGTCATTTCTTCTTTCATTCTCATAACACCATATTTGAAGTAAATATTCTTTAAAATCTTTTGAAATCTTATAAATATTCTTTGAAATCTTGCGATTGTATCGCATTCTTAAATCAAAAATATTTTTCTGTAAAATAAATATTCTAGAGAAATCTGTGAAATCTTGCGATTGTATCGCTCTTTGTAATCTTAAAATTTAGAAAATTTTGCGATAATTTCGTTTTCTGTAATCTTGGAAATCTTTGAAAATTTTGGAGATCTGTATATTTTTTGCGATGATTTCATTTTTTGTAATCTTTTGAAATTTTTGAAATCTTGCGATTGTATCGCAAATAGAATATTTTTTGTAAATTAAATAAAAAATCTTTTAAATCTTAGAAATGTTAGAAATCTTCTTTGAAATCTTGCGATTGCCTCGCTTCTAGTAAATTAATTATTTTTTATTTTTTTTAATATTAGAAATCTTAGAAATTTTCTTTGAAATCTTGCGATTGCCTCGCTTAAATCAAATTTTTTATTTTTTGTAAGTAAAATATTCAAAGAAGTGGTACTTATAGGGGTTTACTCAATAAATACATTTGAAAAGAGTTATGAAAATTAATAACTTTGCGAGAATTATACAGAGTTAGGAAAATTTTTGTGGAGTTATGCAGAGTTACCTAATGTCTTGCAGACATTTGTAGAGTCCTTAAGAGTTGTAAAAATAAATTTTATATGGAAATATGCATGATAGACAGAAATACAAAATTTATTGTAGCTTATTTACTATAGTAACTTCAACTAAATTAAAATAAATTATTATTATTTTATATATATAACTTATTTATTTTGTTCAATAAAATACAATAAAGTGTAACAATAAATTAAAATAATAATTATTGTACATATGTACATAATAATTAAAATTAAAAAGTGTTTAATCATATCATATAATTTTTACTCATCTATAATAAGAGCTTTATAGATTGTGTATTCATGAAATAAAATAAAAGAGAGTAAAAATCAACTTTATAAAATTTTGGAAGTCTTCCAAAATCTTACATATTTTGCAAGACTTTTATCAAGGCAAATATATACACAAAAGTCACTCAAAGTCTTGAAAATAGGTAAGTATGCAAAGTCTTGAAAATAGGTAAGTATGCAAAGTCTTTGAATTTTCAAGTTTACAACGAGTAACACAAACTTTACAAGACCTTTTGACAATCTACAATGAGTAACATAAACTTTGAAAGAGATTTTAAAAGTATACAACCAATAACACAATACTTTGTAAATCCATTAAATTCTTTGGAAATCAATAAAAGTATTTATTGAGTAAACCCCTGTTAGCTTTTTATATGATTTTCTGTTGCTGCCGTTTCTCGCGAAGTATATGGTTTGCTTGCGAGATGAGAAACAATGAGAAATGAACTCTTGACATGCCTCTTGCACCATACCAATTGTTCTAACCCTCTCTTGCGAAATTACCTTGCGAAATTCTCGTCAACTTTCTTCATTCTTGGCGAGATAATTACCAACTCTTTTCTTTGCCTCGCAAAAAATTCTTTGCGAGGAGGGAGATTCGAACCCAAGTCTTCTAGTTTGCATACTCCTCTAATCGTTTGGGCTACTTTTTGCTTGCGAAAGAAAGGCCTAGTTCTGATATATTATTCCATTTCTTCGCTCCTTGAAGTTCAAAAATGAGTAAAAGAAAAAGTATGCTTGGCGAGGGACTCGAACCTGCGATACTGAACTTCTTAACTTCTCTATTGACAATTTGTGCTAGCTTCTGTTTGCAATAGAAAGTTATACTATCGTCATCTTACTATTATTATCCTCTCGTCATGAAACTTTAGAAAAATCGTGAAAAAATATTGCTGCGGTGAGACTCGATCCCGTGATCTCCTGCTTGCATTCATGCCTCCCAACCAACTGTGCTAGTTCTCTTTCTTGCGAGATTTATCTGCGAAATAATCAAAGGCTAACTTGCAAATCTCGCTGAATAAAAATAAACTTGCGAGGAGCAAGAATTGATCCCGCGACCTTAAACTTGTATGCTTCTGGTTTTACCAACTGTCTCGTCTTCAACTTGTGAAAGAGTGGCGAGATTCATGTGACTTATTCTTTTTAGTTGTCCTTTGTATAAGCTTTCTCTTTGGCCCTTTCTATTCTCTTTTCTAGCCATGCTATTTTATCTTTCTTTATTGCGAGAGTTCATTCCCTGCAAGCAATCACTATGAGTAATGCAAGTTTTATATCAACTTTATAAAATTGAAAACAAGGATAATCATCAATTTTATTTTATTTTTAAAATCGCATAACTTGAAAAGTACGTTTTTTTTTTTTTTGAAATTAGAAAAGAGAAGAGATTTTGTCCTGTAGAATTATTTGTTGGTGTAACTTCATTTGATTTCTTCGTGATTGTTGATGGAGTACTTGGTGAATAAATCATTAGTCTTCTTCTTTTATCCACTGTGCTGTCTTTGTCCTTTGTGCTTTTTCTTCCGTTGGAATCTAAATTTTCTGTTAAAATGTTGGTGTTTGTTTAATCCATTTATTCGCTGACGTTGTATGTTGATAAGTTGGTGGATGTATCTTATCGCAAAAGAGAAATTTCACTGGATCTTTGATTCCTTCATCTTTGACTTCAATCACAAAAATCATGTTCACATTAATTGTCAAAATTATGATTAAATTCAATGTTTATGGACGTAAATTTATGATCAAAACTCTTTTGAATTCAAAATACCAACTAAACAACAATTTTTGTGAAAAACAAAGATTAATAATCTAAAATTCAAAATCTTCCAGATCTATACTATGAACATATAATTTAATAAGATAAGAAAGAATTTGTCCTGTTTGAACAATTAATTGATCCAAATTCATTAGATTTCTCCTTGAGAAGAATGAAAACGTTCTTACGAAATGTAAATCTCTAATCAACAGAAAATCTCGAAATTTGACATTTTTAGAGATTCATTAAACAAATTTGTAAAACGAGGTTTGGTTACTACAAATTCGTAACAAAAACATTTTTAGATTCAAGACTTCCTCAATAAATCAAATTTATACAAAAAGCAAAGTTTAGGTTTTATAAAAAATCTACTTTCCAGTTTTTGTTTTGAAATTCTCAGGTCCGAAAAATGAAACAAAGAATAAGAAAAGTGAAAAGAAATTTGTCCTTTTTGATGATTTGTTGACATAATTTTTGCTGGTCTTTTCTTCAGCTGCCTCTTAATATATCTCCTTCTCTCTATTTGTTGTATAATCATGAGTTTTCGTTGTAGCTTCCATATTTGATCTTGAAGTTTTTAAATCCAGTGAGATCAAATTCTAATGATAGCCAATTTCTTTGAATCTTCTTCAATTTGACAAGTAGTCCCTGTTTCTAGGGCCAAAATGTAGTTGCAGGTTTTCTTACAACACACCCCTTATCATATCTTGATATTAATTTCTAGATCTACATATAAAATTGGTAGTAAATTTGCTAAAATTATAAAAGGACACCAAGATTTTTTACATGGTTCGATCAATTTGATCTACATCCATGACTCTTCACTATGATTGTTTAAATTTACATTTGATTTACATTGATAATCTCCATTAATGGAGTTCTATATTTAATTTTGGAGAAGAAGATTATAAAGGAAAATATATTTTCTCTCTCTAAAAATCTCTCTGCAAAATATCTCTCTCTCTCCTAAAATTGTTTCCCCCCATTTTCTCTCTCCTGCTCTTCTCTTTATATAGGTATTTACATAAAGGATGACAACTCACACTTCCCCTATTTTAGGATCTCTTGCTATGTGCACGCAGGATTTCTCTTCAACTACAAAATCTTCATTTCTTGCCTTGCTCTCGCGAGCTCCCGCCTTGTGCTCGCGAGCATTTTCTCTAACTACAAAATCTTTACATCTTTCTCATGTTTTATGCTGTCGTTGTCTATTACGTCATTCTTTGAATTATTCTCTGACACTCGCAAAGTGTTGTTGAAGAGCTTGCGATGATGCTCGCAGAAGTTCTGTTGAAGAGCTTGCGATGATGCTCGCAGAAGTGTTGTTAATCTCGCGTGAACATAGTTGTAGCGATATTCTGGTCTTATATTAACTTCAGACTGGAATGTAGTTGAGCCCTAACCAATCTCACACTGATCAAGGTACAATCTCATTTCTTACGCCTCTGAATCCTAGCGTGACTCTACGCACTTGATTCCCTTAGCTGATCTTACCCACAACTAAGAGTTGCTATGACCCAAAGTCGAAGACTTGATAAACCAATCTGTCTCACACAGAAAAGTATATTGAATAGATAAATCTGTCTCCCACAGAAATACCTATGAGTTTTGTTCCGTCTTTTAATAAATCAAGGTGAACATGAACCAATTAATACACCGAACTTATATTCCCGAAGAATAGCCTAGTAATATCAATCACCTCACAATAATCTTAATCGTTTGGTAGCGAAACATGATATTGTGGAATCACAAACGATGAGACGAAGATTTTTGTGACTACTTTTTATCTTGCCTATCGGAGAATAAATCTCGAGAAAATCTTAGAGAAGATAGTACTCAATACGATAAAATAAAGTAAGATCAGAACACGCAACTACAGAGAAAATAGTTGGGTCTATCTTCACAATCCCAATGAAATCTTTAAGTCATTAACCTATAATAGTTTTAGGAAAAACCTAGGTTAAAGGAGAATCGACTCTAGTCGGAACTAGTATCACACAAGAGGTGTGGGGATTAGGTTTCCCAGTTGCTATAATTATCCTTTATATAGTATTCTAATCAGGGTTTGCAATCAATGTCACCTTGGTAACAAAGCATTCGATATTTACCATTAGATGAAAATATGATTAGTCACAAGCTAATATCTTCCAACCGCTATATCGAATTTAGATTGTTACATACAAATGAAAAGTGACTTTATTTAGATATGGGTAACCATACCTAAATGTGTACACCTTATTGGCTCAACAATAGTTAACCGAAGTGATCCATATGAACACTTTCATATCAACCTTGTTCATCTCAATCACAACTAGTTCATCTCAATCACAACTAGTTCAAATGACTCAAATGAAACTAATTCTAGAGTTGTTCAATTGTTTATATTCTCATAGAAGTATACGAGACACAATTGAAGCAAAATCGATTTTGATTCACTCTAATTAATTCATGAATATTATAGCCACGGTTTGCAAAAGATTGCATTCCTTATTATATAAATGGATTAGTTCATGAACAAACCGATTTTAGAACATAACCTACTCAAGTATGCGAACGGGTATGCATACCTAAGTGGCCGGACTAAGTTTGGGATCGCCAATATGCGAACGGGTACGCATACCTTCCAAACATAGTTGAATTCCGGAACTTTGAACTTATGCCAGTACGCATACGGGTATGCATACTAAGTTCCCGGACTTTCATTAAACCAACTAGTTCGCATATGGGTATGCATACTATGGTTCCTTGACTTGGAATAACTTGCAACAGTTAGCATACAAGTACGCATATTGTGCTATATACAATCATGGTTATTTTTTTTTATAAACTCTCAATTCAATCATTGAAACATTCTTAGAAGACATGAATAGCTATCTCACACAAACTATTAGCTTCAAAACAATTTTCAAGTGATCGAATGATCAATACGAAACATTTCGAGTCTACATCAAATGACTGTCTCACACAAATCATGTAAGATGTTACCAGGAGATTTTCACATGATCATCTTTTGACTTAAAATTTAGTTTCCAACAAATAAAATTATTTCCAACTAAACTCGTGAATAATATGATGAACATAGTTAAAGTAAAAAGCTTCCAACACATATTTCGAGAAATAGATAAGAGAGATAAACTCAGCTCGATAAATCAAATATGTATAATGTAAAAGTCTGTATAGCTATATGACTTAGTCTCATAAGAAGATACAATAGAATAGACTTCTGAGTGGTAGATAAGTTTTAGTCTCCGCATACCTTTTGTTGATGAAGTTCTTCCAAGCTCTCCTCAGTAGATCTTCGTCTTCAATTGATGAACGCCGTGAAGTCTAAAGCTCACTTGTCTACTACTAATTCACATCCTACGAACTTGGAAATGAACTCGAGTTGCATCAACTATTGAAAATAATAATTTCTGGAGGAGCACCAAATTATTAAGGAGATACACCCTCAAGTCCAAAAATATGCAATATTGGACTTAAAGTAAAGGACCCTAGATTGGGCCTAAATTATAAAGATCAGATCACCAACTTGAAGATCAATTGAGTGAAGGTTTTATATTTTATACCTGACTAGCACCTTGAATCAAGCGCATCGAACTTCACTACCATCAACTATATCTTTATGGACTCTGTCATGTCCATTAAAATTATAGCTTTTGTTGTGGAAAGCATTGGACGAAGGCCTTTTGACCTTCGACACCGATTTCAACATCTTCCCCCGATGCAACTTTGATATGAAGACTGTTATTCACACTCCGCTCCACTATCTTATTGGTGTAGATTCATGCAATAACAATCTAATTGTAATTTTTGAATCCTTGGGTATCACATACCCTCATGTAATAGCGCTTCACTAGTTTAATAAATTTCATGCCTCCAAAAAACAAAAAGTGTTATCTCTATTTGGGTGTTATTGTTAGTTTTTTTTAGCACATATACCTATTTTTTAGAGAAGATTTTACGCCCAAATTTGAGGCTATATAAGAAGACTCTAAAGTGACGCACACACGATCAAGGACAAGAAAACGAACTAGAATTTTTTTTAAAGCTTGGAGTTATCTTCATATTGGAATAGTTTGTGTCGTGTTCTTGTGGCGTATATTTCATAGGTTATAAGAAACCCCATGAGTAGATAATTTTCACCTATTGACTACGGATATTATCAAAAGTCCTAAACTTAACATGTGAATCAACGAAAATATCTCAGTTTAATTGTTCATAATTTTTTTAGGAGGAATTATCGTTTGGTCCTTTTTTAAGTGGTCCCAAGACAGTTTGGTCCAGCGGGAAAAGGCGTTTCCTGTTTGGTCCATAATTATTGGAAAATATAAAGTAGACAAAAATACCCTTCTGTACTATTTTAGCATTAATTTCCATAACTTTTATACTTCCATAATTATCTAAGTTCATGCTCTCTGATAAACTCTAAACTTCCTACTTATTTTCTTGTAGGAGTTCATTCTGTTTGATAAACTATCAGGTGTTTTGTAATGCTTTTTGTAGATTCGAGTTCATTCTTAAAAAATGAACATACAACAAAACCAATCAATAATATGAACAAAACACAGAGTTCATTCTTTCAATGAACACCCAGTCAAAGTTCATTATTATGAACAAAAATCAGAGTTCATTCTTTCAAATGAACACCCAATTAAAGTTCATTATTATGAATAAAAATCAGAGCTTATTCGTCAAAATAAACACCTATAAAAAATAAACTAATTCAAACCTAGAACAGAGTTCATTCTTAAAAATGAACACGCAAAAAAAAAAGAGTTCATTATTTTCAATGAACACCTAATAAATCAAGGTATAAAACAAAGTTAATTCTTTAACATGAACACATATATAACTAAAATCCAAAACAAAGTTCATTATTTCGAAAGAACACCTAATAATTCAATTCAAGATCTAAAACAATGCTCATTTTTTCGAATGAACACCTAATAAAAAGATCTAAAAATATAGTTCATTCTTTAAATCTTCATCATCTTCATCAATAATAACAGTAGAAGAGAAGAAGAACACAAAAAATCTTCATCGTTCATCATCATCTTCATCGTCAAAAAACTAGAAAAAATGGAAGAAAAAGAATTTTCATCATCATCGTCTTCATCATCATCATCAAACATCATCGTCGTTTTCATCATCTTCATAAGCAAAAAGAAGAAAAAAAAAAGAGAAAGTAGATATGAAAAGAGAGGTTAGAGAAATACAATTACATCATCCATGACGTCCTCCCGCGTGGATATTGTCTACCCTCAGACCAAACAATAATTTCTATGACCAAACAACAATATATATTTTAAAAAAGGACCAAACAGACAGTTGAGTAGGTCAACAGGACCAAACAAACTCTATTATATTATTTCTAGAACCATATGGTAGTTTCTATTTTCTTTTATGAGGGAAGATCCCCTTACACCGTTAAATTCACAATATCTCATATTTTTTTGCGACATTTTTCGTTTTAAAACTTAGACGGTAGTGTAGTTGAAGATAAGATTTTGGGGATATGCTCGTTTTACAAGGCTCTACATACCCACAAAAAATGAGAAAATTCTAAAATAAATCAAGAGCACAACCTATGGCTCATTTTACAAGGCTCTACATACCTCATCATCTAGCAATCTTAATTTTAACGGTTGATTTTTTTTTGATTTTCGGCGGTTGATTTTGAAAGTAATGTGCTCATTTTTTAGAAGAATTAATTGGGGGATATAGCTACGGGACAAAATAGGTGTCCCAATAGCAATTCTGGGTGACCCCCTATGTATTTTTTTTTTTAATTCCTAATCTAGCCCCCACTAATTAGGATTAGTGATTAAGTATAATTAGTAAAATGTTAAGTATTTGGGGGATAAATTAGTGTGTATTTTTATTTGTGTTTGGGTGAGAGTAGAAGGAGGGAAAAAAATATTTGAGAGGAATTTCTTTTTTTGAAAATGGGAAGATGATTGTGATGAGAGAATTACTGATAATAAGAGGTTGAAAAATTGATTTTTTTCTTTGAATCCACCATTGTTGCAGCTGAAAAAGCTTGGTGCGGGCATGGTATTCAACCAAAAACTCATGGTGGCAATTGTTGGAAATGTTCATAAATTGTTTGCCACTATCCGGGGGGGCGTAGCCGGTACCGGCATGGTAATAGCTTTTTCGCGCGTGCCGGTACCTGTTCCGGCATAGTATTTTGCTTAAATACCTATGCCGGAACAGAATGAAAAGTATCCAGAATGTTGATTTTTTTTTTCACTTGACTACCGGCATTGATAGGAAATTATCGGGCATGCCGGTATCAGTGTTCCAAGATATGGTCTTCATCAATTCCGGCATGGTATTCCTCACTTCCATTTTGAATTTTTCCTGGCTTTAAAAAAGCTTGGTGCCGGCATGGTCAGTTGATATGAAGACCATGCCGGTATTGTTTTTCTGCATAGGAAATAAATATGAAAACTATGCCGGAAAAAAATACCGGCATGGTCTTCATATCAACTGACCATGCCGGTACCAAGCTTTTTAAAACCAGAAAAAATTCAATAAGGAAGTGATGAAAACCATGCCGGAATTGATGAAGACCATATGCCGGAACATGATACCGGCATGCTCGAGAATCAATTCCGGCATGGTCATCATCACTTCCGAATAAAAAAAAAATTCGTTTCCAAAGTGAGGTGAAGAGAATTTGATATAGAGTGGGGAGAGTTTAGAATTTGAAAGGAAATGGAGAATATTTGGGTTTCAAAACACTACCCATAAATAAGATTAATAAGAAGTGGAGATGGAAATGAGGGATATGATTTAGATTTTTGATTTTAAGTTTTTTTTTTATTTTGAGGGAAGGGTATTTTAGTAAATTCATAACCAAAAGTCACCCCTTAGCACACACCATGGGTTGGGGGAAGTAATTCATATCCCAAAATTAATTCCCATATCCCCCAATTAATAGTTCATTTTTATGGGTGCGTAGATCTTGGTTAGACAAATATATCCCCGAAATATTAATGAGTATAAATACATATCTAATTCTATATTAGGGTTTGGAGATATGTTATCACCGAAAACCCAGATAACAAGTAGCATAATGTAGTTAACCACGAGATATGTCCATGCAATACTTACATGAAGAGAACAAGAACAACCTAAGTAAAAAACGATTGGATCCTGGGGCATTTTTTTTTGGATAACCTATTTCACAAAAACCATTGTTTTTTTTTTAATCAAACTTGATTTTTTTTTACCAAGTTGTTTAATCATAAGAATCCTTGTAGTGCTTTTTACGCTATTTGATGATACAAAAAAATTCCCGAAGTATGATCTTAATGGGGTATTAGGGAATTATCGTCATGGGAAGTTTAAATCAAATGATAACATGTTTGGGAAGGGACGATGACACCTCTAACCAGTATTTGAAAGTGATTAGATCCGTAAGCACCACCAATCTTTCGCTGAATCTAATCAGAAACCCAAGGTGAAATATATTTTTAAAAAGAATTGAACATATCTCACTTAACAAATTTCGAACTAACTAACACGATTATAAAGCTAAAAATAATAACACGAAAAAGCGAAAGCAGTTGACACTTTTCACTTTAAGTGTAAATGAGACGAACTAATCAACCGTTTACCCCATTGTTATAATATTCCTTACGTTTTCAACCTTTAGAACCGATGCATATGATTTCTCCAGTCACTATGAAACTGTTTTATAATCAGTAAATGTAGCTTCACAATCGACTATGATTTCATCATCTAACCAACCTCAAGAAATTGTATCGACCTATTGATGGTGGGTTTTAGTTCAGGGCTAAAGTTGTAAAACCTATTTTTGTACCGCCTGTCTTGCAAAGGATAAGGCCATTTGATAAGTGATGAATACTTCTTCGCTTTATTAATTCACCTAGAATGGAGCATGTATCAACAATCCCCAAGTATTCTGTGAATTTTGGCATTATTAATTAGTGCATAAAAGGCCTTGTATTTCATGTGTTGTTCTCAGCAGAACTCTTATTGTTGGTGCGACATGATGACTGATTGTTACTCTCAGCAGAGTAACATGAATATCCAAGTATCAGTAGTGAGGCATGCATGAAATACCCGTACAGGCTACACCATTCTCTGACAAAGAGAATCATTTGTCGGCGTGTGATACTAGCCCGAGCATATTTGAATCTGGACTGTCCATATCAGTCTCACAAACAATCATGGCCACGCAAGTTTGCCGCATAAATTAACCAGCCTAGACGAACCCTAGCTGGAGCAGGCAACCACTGCAATGACCACCAGCGGGCCCGGTTATGCCCTGGTCGGTCGAACGCATTCCTTACCCGAAATAGCCGCCAAGCACTAGTCCTGAAAAGGGATAGTCGAGCAGGCATGGAGCGTCTAGCATGTATAAGACTGTCCAAAAAACAGTCTCAAAGAGATCGCACCGTCCAACTTCGCAGGCATGGTTGGACAGATTAGATCTCCCCTCAATCAAGTGGTGAAGTATTGGTATACCCATTGACGGGCCCACTTTCTACCCACCTGATCGGTTCTCCCACAACCAAGTCGTGGAGCAACAAACGGTTTCCCAAACACGGTTGGTGTGATTCCTTGAGAAACCGTAAAAGTCCAACATGATCGTGACCATCCAAATTCGCAGGCATGGTTGGATGGCTTAGATTGCACCCAGAACCATGAAGCAAGCATGCATGTGCTCACCACCGGACCAAGGTGGACCCCGCGTAATCGTCCTTCCCGAGGTAGGCACGCAACCACCAAATCCGATTGGTTGAAGTTGGTCGGTCCGAAACCCTAATTAGGGTTTGCGGCATGATCCATGTATTGCAAATCGATCACGAGCGTCCATATTTGCAGGCTTAGGCGGAGGGTGTAGATATAAATTTAATGGGTCCCGAGCATGTCAATGCGATCACCGTGGGACCATATTCATGCTTGACCGATCGGACAAGGCCGGCCTTGGCCGGACGTCTCGGTTCATGCGCCCAAATTTGGCATACCACGCCTCCTTAAGGAATCTTTTACGACACATGATTCCTATTGAAAACTGATCTCAACCACTCCCATTTGCCTGCCAAATTGAATGGTTTAGATCGGATCTTTGCGAGACAAGCTGGCATGGGCGTGAACACCATTGAAACGTCTCCATGCAGGACCGATCGGTCCCTCCAGAAATATTCCCTAAGATCAAATTTGATTGAGTTGAAGGCGGGAGCTTGCATACCTCCTAAGCCCTAATCCGACGGTTGCAGATGGGGTCGCAAGCCATCTCGTCCGTCTAACTACGCTAGCTTGGACGGACGGCCTAGGCTAGGAGTTAGATGACCATTGAGGTATCACCATGATCACCGTCCACCACTCTTCTACATAATGTGATCGGCTAAGGCATGGCTCGCCCATGCAGCCTCCAAACGATCACTCGAAGATGAATGGACGTGATGCTATTTTAAGACGTTTAATCCGCGACCTACTCCATTAAGCCTTAAAACAACGATGCTTAATACATGCTGAATATATTCAATGCATTACATGAATAGAATACACACGATATTTTTTAAATATCAACTTCCCGAATAACTTAGCATCACATGCTACTTTATGTGGGTCCCACGATCCACATATTCGAGACATCAAACATGTCACAAACTGGGGGATACTTACTGGGGTATTGGTCTGGAGGTTTACAACATGTAGCGTGCAATGCACCATCACAAGAACGTGTCAGGAAGACATGGACGGTTAGTGGTGATGGAAGAAGTGGACAAGACTGATCGTGTGATACTAACACTCAACTACACTACTCCATCACTCCGCTTCTTCCACTTCCCACGAGAGACGTGAATAAGGCTCAATGACTTGTATAAATAGGTTCTCCTCCCTATTTCAAAAAATAACACGGACATAAATCAAGTGTTAATACAATTATATTCAAAATGCCCAGAGCATGCTTGCAATATTCGTAAGCCTGCTCACCTTTCTATTACAAGTCATAAAATATCCTATACCTTCACAATATCAACACCTTCTTCGCTTCCCTGCCTAAGATCAACCCCATCTCCTTCACTTTGTGACCGAAATAGGTATGGAGCGGCCATTTCTTGGTTTAGGCCAGAATTGTATAGATTGATCTCTCGAATCAAAAGCACTCACGTGGAGTGCATTTGTTTAGGGTTTTGATTCATTTCTCATCCACACACCCCAAATTACCAAAACCAGCATAAATAGTTTTTACCCATAAATAATTGGCGACCACAGTGGGAGATTAATCTCTCGGTTGTGAAGTTAATTTCTTCAATACCTAATCCCATTTGGTTGATTTTCAAAATGGTTGGTCTTAGGACTCCCCCAACAATTTCAAATCTCGGTCGGAGTTCCTCCAACGAAGATGCTCCTCTTTTCAACGGTATGTCTAACGGCGCGAATGGAAGAATCCCAATATTGATCGAGTTGGTACGAGTACAAGAGATTCACGCAAAGAATATGGACCTGATCAAGGAAACAATCAACGGTATACTCGATCTCCTCATCAAGATGACATCAGATATGAGCGGTTCTCCTGTCATGGAGATTTCTGCACTGGGGACTGATCCTTGCAACAATCCTCCTCAAATCAACAGTTTCACCATGAATCAGAGGTCGGTGGACCAAGAAGCCGCTTCTCTAGTGGAAAGTTTGTGCGAACTTTTACACCTCTCTAAGAATCAGCGGGCGGAGACGTTTGCTACAATCAACCAGATAGCCATGGACGTACAATTAACTCCTTTATGCCCAGAAGACTCCAAAACGCTGGATATGTCTGTGGATAATGTTACATTTACAGAAGAAGACATGATGGCGAAAGAAGGTCACAACCAGGCCCTGCACGTTACTGCACGCATCAAGGATTCAGAGTTCAAGAGAGCTCTCCTCGATACATGATCGTCTTCAAATGTGATTACCCTCAAGACACTCAGGACAACCAAGGTTCGCCAAAGCAAGATCGTGCGACAGCCTGCCACGATGACAGCCTTTGAGGGAAACCAAACCAACACATACGGGTGTGTCAGTCTGAATTTTTCTGTAGGACCCGTCCAGTCTAACGTAAAATTCGAAGTCATATAAAAGGAGCCGGACTACCACATGATATTGGGGAGACCATGGCTTCATGACAATAAAATTATTCCTTCAACGTATCACGAGTGTTTGAAGACCATGCTGAATGAGGAAGTCGTTTGTATTCCTGCGTCGTTCTCTCCTTACGCGCCAATCTGTGGCGTATAATTGTTTGAGCCGAAGGAAACTCCGCGGGAAGAATCAGGGAAAGTTCATTATATCCTACTCCCCACGTGGGCATCAATCTAGGAGGAGGACCGACTTGCATTATTGAAGGCTAAACCCTACGGTATGTCAGAACATCCTTCTTCATCTGGTGAAGTTGCAACTCATGTTAACACTAAAAGGGATCGAAATTTCATAGCGATCCGTCATCAGGAGGGGATGACCGTATACCGACGCCGTTGTTAGCAATTAGCAGGAGAGACTACTACCCAGTCTCTCCGCCCAATAGAATGCTACAACAACGAAGAGCCGCAGGAAGATGTGTTGGATGCTCCGCGACAGCTACAAGACGGCACCAACTCCATGACTTACGAGCTCGAAGTCGTTAATATCAGGGATGAAAAATCCCCCATACCTATCTCTATCAGCTCAAACTTGTCCACATATGAACGCACGAAACTTGTGCAACTTCTCAAAGAATACCAAGATATATTCGCTTGGACGTATGAAGAAATATCTGGTTTAGATGAAAAATTGGTCACCCATCACCTGCATGTCATACCTGGATCCAAGACGATCAAACAGTCTCCGAGGCAATTCAGGTACGAAGTGGAAGAGCATATCAAGACTAAGATACAGAATCTGCTAGCTGCTGGCTTCATTAAACCCATTCATCACCCGACCTGGTTGGCTAATGTGGTTCCAGTAAAAAAGAAGAACGGGTAGATCAGGTGCTGCGTGGATTTTAGAGACTTGAACAGATGCTTCCCCAAAGATGATATTCCTTTACCCAACATCGACATGTTAGTAGACGTAACAAGTGGGCACAACATGTTCTCCTTCATGGACGGATACAACGGGTACAATCAGATATGAATGTATGAGCATGATGCAAGTAAGACAGCTTTTCGAACTCCTCTCGGAAATTTTTATTATACAGTAATGCCATTTGGTTTGAAGAATGCTGGTGCAACCTATCAACGTGCTATGACGGTAATCTTCCATGACATGATGCATAAGCAAGTTGAAGACTACGTGGATAATATCGTAGTCTAATCGAAGGCTCGATCGGATCACACAAGAGTCATACAGCAAGTGTTCAAAAGGTGCCGTGAGTACAAATTGAAGATAAATCAATTGAAATGCGCTTTCGGTGTTTCTTCAGGCAAATTTCGGGGATTCTAGGTAACCGCTAAAGGAATCGAGGTAGATCCATCCAAGACTCAAGATATCCTCATGATGACACCGCCACGAACTGTGAAGGAGCTCCAAAGCTTCATGGGCAAGGTAAACTACATTCGGCATTTTATACCCGGCTTGGCCCAGCTCGTTGCTTCATTCACTCCCTTGCTGAAGAAAGCAGCAAGCTTCATCTGGATTACACTATAACAGGAATCATTTAAGAAGATTCAACAGATGTTATCATCTCCAGCAGTCATGAAGTCCCCTGTCCAAGGGAGACCACTGTGCCTCTATACTTCCTTCAGCGATACTGCCGTAGGGTCTTTGCTCACACATGAGGATGATGAGGGAGTCGAACATCCCATATATTATTTCAGTCGAGTATTGAGAGATACCAAACTTAGATATCCCAAAGCGGAGAAAGTGTGTCTAGCCCTGATTCACTCCGTTCAGAAGTTCAGACATTACCTGTTGTCCAACAAAGTAGTACTCATATCTAAATCCGACCCTGCGAAGTTTTTACTTTCAAAGCTGGTCTTGATGGGAAGGACGGCCAAGTGGCTTCTCCAAATGTCGGATCTAGACATAACATGCACATCACCGTGAGCTATCAAAGGACAAGCCGTTGCTGATTTACTGGCAGCGTTCTCTGGAGAAGGCACTACTGCATTACACGAGGATCTTCCCGGAGAATTTACAGAGATCTCCGTTGTCAAAAAAGAGGTGTGGCTACGGTATTTCGATGGCTCTTCCACTCCTAACAATAATACTGGAGGAGCAGGCGTGGTCCTAGTATCTCCAAATGGCGAAGTTTTTTCACATTCTTTCAAGTTGGACTTTCAGTGCACCAACAACTCAGCGGAGTATGAATCCTTTCTTATAGGGATATCAATATCTAAGCAAGCAGGGGCCACTCTCCTGGAGATAAGAGGTGACTATAAATTATGGTTAATTAGATTAATGGAGCGTATGCATTGAAGGAGGAAACGCTGGCCCCGTATCGATCATAAGTGCAAAGATTGTTGAACTACTTTGCAGATGCAACCATAACCCATGTTGGTCGCAGCAACAACATACACGCTGATTGTATAGCCACACTGGAATCCATATTGTAGTTTGAAGGCTTGGAAGAGACTCTGATGGTAATAAGGAGGACAGTGGAATCAACATGGCTCTCATAACATGAAGACATTGGGACCTGTGATTGGCGAATTCATATCGTTCAAGAACTCAACAGCTCGCTTTCTCAAGGAAAGGTTAGTCTCAAAACTCTTCAGATCTATTTCATGCTTCATGGTATGCTATATTATCGAAACCCGGATGGTTCCCTATCGAGATGTCTCAGAGATGAAGAGGCGCGGTTGCAGCTTAACCACGTTCATGCTGAAACTTGTGGACAAACGTCGGTGGTAATTCTCTACCATCGTCTTCAACGCCCGGGCTATTATTGGCCAGAAATAGAATCTCAATCTCGTTTACTCCAGAAGTCTTGCACCAATTTTCAAATGCTGCCACATCAGTTGGAGGTTCTCAACGTAAGTCATGCTGGGGACTGGAGAGAATCATACATTATCTATCTCCGCGATGGAGTATCTCATGCCAATCAAAGGGATGCTATCAAGATGAAGCAAAATGCGAAGCGATTCGTATTTCACGAAGGGATCCTATATCGCAAAAGCTTTGGAGCTAATCTACTACAGTGTCTGGCTAAGGAAGAGATTATGACTATGTTGAAAGAAATGGATGAAGGGGAACATCAAGGAAAGAGGAAACTGTTTCTCCAGACACACGAGAAATACTATTATCCAACCATGGAGGATGATGCAACTTTAATTGTTCAAAACTGTCATGAGTGTGAAATTCACGGGAACCTCGTTCACGCACCTTCTACTCATTTACACTCGATAACCAGTCCAAGGCCCTTTTATAGCTGGGGACTTGACATTATTGGGAGGATTAATCCGTCATCGTCAAAGCAGCACGAGTATATCATAACCACAACGGAGTATTTTACCAAAGCCATCCCTCTATGGGTAACTACATGAGCAAAAATTGCCGCCTTCATTAAATAATACATCATTTGTCGGTTTGGTGTACCCAAGCATATCATCACCGACAATGACACTCCCTTTGCAAACAAATCGGTACGAGAGCTGCTCGAAGGATATGGGATTAAACAGGTCTTCTCCACCATTTACTATCCTCAAGGAAACAGACAAGCTGAGAGCACCAATAAGACGATGATCCGGATTCTCAGTCGAACGGTGCATGAAAATCCTAGGGACTGGCATGAAAAGCTTCCTATGGCGCTATGGGCGTATCAGAAGGCACCTAGAAGTTCCGTTGGGATTTATCCATATTCACTTATTTACGGTGCGGACGCAGTCCTCCCGACAAAAATCAGGATTCTGTCATCCAGGATTGCAGTAGCAAGCGGGGTCCACTGGAACGAGGCTGATGCATCTAGCTCGAGAATGCTGAGTTAGATGCTCTAGATTTCAGAAGAAGTAAGGTAGAGGAGCGCGCTCAAGTATACAGAAACATGATCTCTAGGGCATATGAAAAGACTGTGAAGCCACGTATGTTTAAAGTAGGAGATTTGGTCCTGAAGATAGCGAAGCACATTCAGAAAGATATGTCTGCACCAAAGTTATCTCCGAAGTGGGAAGGTCCTTATGTGATTACCAAGGCTTATTTTAGAGCACTGCTCGGTCGAACTCACATGCGTTGCTATATCAAGCATGTTTGTCAATGTTAGTGATCAAAACTATAAATTCTTGATTTCTAGTCTATTATAGCTAAGGTCTTGGACTAGGATATAAAGTGTAGTTGAGCTTAAGAACTCCATGGAAATCATCATACAAGACGAAGGACTACTCAAGGAACCAGTGGATCTTCATCGACTAAAAGGTATGTGGAGACTTGAACTTATCTATCACTCAAAAGTCTATCTAGTATATCTCCTATCTTGAGACAAAATTTATTTTACTATAAAGACTAAAGATATACACATGTGGTATTTCAAGCTGAGTATATATCGCTTATCTATTTGTCGAAATATGTGTCGGTAAAGCTTTTGCTTTAGCAAAGTTTATCTTTTCCTAGTGACGAAAGTCATGTTATGTTTCAATCACTTTGGAAATTGCTCTGACGAAAACTAGTTCGTGAATAACAACTATATGACGTCCTCTAAGAATGTTTCAATGATTGAAATGAGAATTTAGAAAATATAACCACCGGGGGATATAAACATTGTTATGGTAACAAAATATGTATAAGTCCTTATGCACTTGAACCGAAGTTTGCGAACTTTGTTGATCAAGTGGAAAACCGGAACTTGAGCAGTCAACCCAGTCCGCGAACTCAGTCCATGAACGAGTGTAGTTATCGAACCCGAGAATTTCTGCTGGAGTTGTAGCTCAGTTTCAGTCCGCGAACGCAGTCTGCGAACTGATGAAAGTTCTCGAAACCGAGAATTTCTGCCGGATTTTGTGAACTCCAACCGGTTATGTGAGTCCGCGAACCCAGTCCGCGAACTTGAGTGGTTATGTCTAAAAACGATGTTCGTGAACTTATTTAAATTATCTAAGGAATGCTATTGCAAACCGTGGCTTTATAGTTCATGAATTGATTCGAATGAATCACATTGTTTTTGCTTGAATTGTGTCTTGTGTAGTACATAAGATCTCATAGAAATTGAACAACTCTCTAAATAGTTCATTTGAGTCATTTGGACTAGTTATAGTGAAAAAGAATATGGTTGATATGAAAGTTATCATTTGGATAACCATTTGGTTGACTAATATTGAACCAATTATTGTACACATTTGGGTACGGTTACACAAACCCAAAATCTTCAAGTACACGTGTGTATGGCAAGCTAAGTTTTTGATCTAACGGTTGAGAGATATTAGCTTGTATCTAATCAGGTTTTCATCTAACGATGAATATTGAATGCTTTGTTACTAAGCTAACATTGATTGCAAACCCTGATTTGAAAGACTATATAAGGGAGAACTCTAACAACTGGGAAACCTAATCCCCACACATTCTGTGTGATACTAGTTTGCTAAGCTTGAGTCGATTCTCCTTTAACCTTTGGTTTTCTTCTTTTGAAACCAAGTTAACGACTTAAAAACCTCATTGGGATTGTGAAGCCAGACCGATACTACTTTTCTTGTAGTTGTGTGATCTGATCTTGCTATCTCTATCGTAAGAGTACAATTGTAATAATTGGCTTGAGATTTCTATCTCCGATAGGCAAGATATAAAAGTAATCACAAATATCTTCGTCTCATCGTTTGTGATTCCACAATATTTTTTTTCGATGCGTCGATTAAGACTATTGTAAGGTGATTGATAAAACTGAGTTGTTCTTCAAGAATATAAGTCTAATTTTATTGATTGGTTCCTGTTCACCTTGATTTATCAAAAAACGGAACAAAACTCATAGGTTTATTCGTGGGAGATGAATTTATCTATCTTGTAGACTTTTATGTGTGAGACAAATTTGTTTGCTAAAGTCTTCGACTTTGGGTCGTAGCAACTCTTGGTTGTGGGTGAGATCATCTAAAGGAATCAAGTGCGTAGTATCCTGCTGGGATCAGAAGCGTAGGAGCATAACTGTACCTTGGATCAGTGTGAGATTGATTGGGGTTCAATTATAGTCCAGACCGAAGTTAATTTGGAGTAGTCTAGTGTCTGTAATGGCTTAATACAGTGTATGTTTAATCTGGACTTGGTCCCGGGGTTTTTCTACACTTGCGGTTTCCTCATTAACAAAATTCTGGTGTCTGTGTTATTTATTTTCCGCATTATATTTTGTTATATAATTGAAATAATACAGGTTGTGCAATTTTCAATCGATTAGAATATCCGACCTATTGGTTGTTGATTTAAATCGATTGACACTTGGATATTGGTCTTTGGTACCATCCAAGTTATCTCTCCTTGATTGGACTCGCGAATCATATTTGCTTGAGTAAATAAAATTGAGAGATTGAGACAATAACTCCTTGAAGTATTTCTTATTGATTGAGTCTAGTTGATTCTTTAGAAAACAACTTGGAGTTGTACATACAGATTGCTAATCGAAATATTGGGTGAGGTTGTTAGACCCCCGATTTTTTAATTGGTATCAGAGCAGGAAAACACGTTCAAAGACCTCACAAGTCTTTGTTTGTAGCGATCTGACTCTATGGACGACAAAGTCTCTTGTAATGCTTCACCAGGATTAAAAAACAATAGTAGAAGGAATTTTGATAAACTAATTATCCTTCAAAGGTTGGATGAAAAAATCCAAATCAATTCTGATCTTATTGCAGAAATTGCAATCCTAAAGGATTTGAAACCCAATTTAAGTTCCCTAATGGATATGGGTAACTATAATAGTTCCTCTCTAAGGAACCGCCATATATCAAATGATAAACAATGTGTAAAGGTTGTGAAAACTGATGTGACTCAGAACAATTCTACCAAGCCTAAAGGTGTTAGTCTATGTTTGTTTTGTGATTTCTATATTCACTTCCAACATAAGTGTGTGTCTTTTCAAAAGAGTTTACAAGTTACAAGTGATATTTATAAGAAAACTAAACAACTTCTTGCGTCTCTAAAAAGACATACAGAACTATTAGAAAACACCAAAAAGGGTAGCACTAATAGTATGGGAGCATTTGCTTTAAAATCAACATTACCTTTACAATGATTCCTTGATAGTGGGTGTAGCATACATATGACAGGTGATCTTACTTGGTTTGTTTCTGCAGTAAACTATGAAGGAGGACCTGTAACATTTGGAGATGGAAGATGTTGCTTCATAAGTAAGAAGGGAATGATCAAGTTACCTGGCGTACTTGAAATTAATGATGTAGTCTACGTAAAAGGTATGACTACAAATCTTCTTTCGATTAGTCAAATTTGTGACAAGGGCCATCGAGTTGTCTTCAATGCTAATGGATGTAACATTGTGGACAAAACTGGGAAACTAATTTTTCAAGGAACTCGTGGTAAAAACAACTGTTATCTTCTCGATACTCAGTTTAGCAATTATTGCAATTTGACTAAGGTGGAATCTACACATCTTTGGCATGAACGTTTTGGTCACATCACTTATCGCCTTCTAACTAAAATCATTAACAAAGAACTTGTTAGAGGTGTTCCAAAAATCAATACAAAGATTGAAGGTGTATGTGGTGTCTGTCAAAAGGGTAAACAAACAAAAGTTTACCATAAATCATCTAGAGATATTCTCACCAAAGCCCCACTTGATTTATTTCATATGGATCTCTTCGGACCAATTCAACATCCCACTGTTGCTGGCAAGAGGTATTCTTTGGTTATGGTAGATGATTACACCAGATTCACTTGGGTTGCATTTCTATCTCATAAGAATGAAACCCTTGTGGAATTCAAGATTATTGTGAGTAGAATCCAGAACGAACAAGGTTGTAAACTAAAGAAAATTAGAAGCGACCGTGGAACTGAATTCAAAGACACTAAAGTGTTTGAATTTTGTGACGAACTGGGGATTACTCAACAATATTCTCCACCTATTACTCCTCAAGCTAATGGAGTTTCCGAAATAAAAAACAGGAATATTCAAGAGATGGCCAGGGTAATGCTCTATAACAAGAATCTACCTTTAAGATTTTTGGGAGAAGCTGTTTTTACAGCATGTTACTTGATCAACCGTGTTTACTTACGGTCTAAAACTCTCAACACTCCTTATGAGTTATGATATGGTATAAAACCAAACTTACACTATCTCAGAGTGTTTGGAAGTAAGTGCTACATACTAAAAGATCGAGAGCAAATAGGGAAATTCGATACCAAAAGTGATGAAGGTATTTTCCTTGGCTATGCTTCTGACAGTCGTGGGTTCTGAGTATTTAATCTCAGAACACAAGTCATGATGGAATCTGCTAATGTTATTATTGATGATATTAGTGATTTCCATCATGATAATTCTCCTACTGAGTTTCCTCCAACTGAGATAATTGGGAAAGTCAAGTAAATATCGGAACAGTTGAAGTCATTCCAACTGTTACGGATCCTGATATTTCTAGTGATAAGGAGAAGGACACTGGTCAGACCGCTCCTGACGAACTAGAATGTGTTCCCCCTCCACGACACCTCTGGGTTCAAAGGAATCATGATCCAAACAGTGTTATTAGAGGAAAAGATTCTACAACTAGAACAAGAGGACATCTTCAAAATATTTGCAATTTTGGCTGTTATCTATCTCTTGTAGAACCAAGAAATATTGATGAATTGCTTAATGACCCCGCTTGGGTGAATGCTATGCATGAAGAGCTAAATAAATTTCAATGAAAAGAGTATGGGAACTCGTACCTTGTCCCTCCAATGTTAATATTGTTGGCACTAAATGGATATTTAAGAACAGGTCTGATGAATTTGGCACAATCATTAGAAATAAATCCAGGCTTGTCGCTCAAGGATACTCACAAATTTAAGGTATTGACTTTGATAAAACCTTTGCACCTGTGGCACGCCTTGAGTCCATTAGGTTCTTATTAGCTCATGCTAGTTTTCTCAAAGTTAAACTTTTCCATATGGATGTAAAATTTGCGTTCCTGAATGGGATTTTAAAAGAAGAAGTCTATGTTGCTCAACCAAAAGGGTTTGAAAACCATGACTTTCCAGATCATATTCTCAAACTCAAAAAGGCTTTATATGGGTTAAAACAAGCACCTAGAGCCTGGTTTGAAAAACTTACCACTTCTCTTATTAGGAAAGGTTTCTCAAGAGGTGGAGCTGATAAGACCTTATTTACCAAATGGAGTGGGAAAAACGTTGTCATTGATCAAGTTTATGTAGATGATATTATCTATGGATCAACATCTGAGAAGCTAGCAAAGGACTTTCAAGTTTCACTGGCTAGAGAATTTGAAATGAGCAATGTTGGTGAATTAAAATTCTTCTTAGGGTTACAAATTCAACAACATAAGGATGGAATTTACTTATCCCAGGAAAAGTATGCAAGAGATCTTGTAACACGATTCGGCTTGGATAAGTATTCTCCAAAATTGACACCTATGCCTACTACTGGTAATTTACATAAAGATTATAAAGGAGTAAAAGTAGATCAAAAGATGTATCGATCTATTATTGGAAGCCTTTTATATATAACAGCTACTAGACCTGATATTTCCTTTAGTGTTGGTTGTTGTGCTAGATTTCAGGCTGATCAAAAGGAATCTCATCTTGCAGCTGCAAAAAGGATCATACGTTATGTCAATCACACTGTCGGGTATGGTCTATCCTACACTTTTGATACTAACACTGACCTTTACGCTTATTCTGATGCAGATTGGGCAGGATGTGTAGAAGACAGAAAAAGTACATCAGGGGGTTTCTACTATGTAGGACTGAATCTTGTTTCTTGGCATAGTAATAAATAAAATTCACAATCCTTGTCTACATGCGAAGAAGAGTATATTGCTGCTGGGTCATGTTGTACACAATTCTTATGGATGAAACAAATATTGGCAGACTACGGAGTTGATACTGGAATAATGAAGATATTTTGTGATAACTCTAGTGCGATTCGAATCACTGAAAATCCTGTTGAGCACTCAAGAACAAACCACATTGACATAAGGTACCATTTTATTCGAGATCTTTATGAAAATTTTATCATAAATATGGAATTTATGCCTTCTGAACAACAGTTGGCTAACATTCTCACCAAACCATTAGACACTGCCACTTTTCAGCACTTAAGGCAGTCTATTGGTGTTGTTTTGGTTCATTAGCTACTTCAGTAACTCTTGCCCCTGTTCTTATCTCGATCTTTTGGATAATTGAGTTGAAACTCCAGTAGGTGAATACCTTGTTTGTAGTTGATTCATCCATTCTTTTCTGTTAGTGTGAAGAAATCCTTATTTTCTTTTGAAATTAAGGTCGCTCTTATTGTTCCTTAAGGAATGACATATTATGGGGGAGAGTTATTTTGAACTTGTGCTTAATTGTCAAATATTTGTGGGGAGTGCGGTTGTGGAATATTATAGGGGTTATCTTGCGTATTTATAAACTCCTTGATGAATGCATTTAGCTTCGGCTTTATGATTGCATCTAAACAAGATGATACATATTTACATTTGGTCATGAAATGTCTCTTATGGAAATTTCATTAGTATCCCGTTCTTGTACCTTTGCCAATTTTATTGACAAAAAGGGGGAGAATTAATTGTAGTTCACACTACAAATACATATGGTTTTCGGATCATTATGTAAGGGGGAGTGGTTTCCATGTGAGATGAAGTATTGACTAAGGGGGAGTAAAGTATCACCATAGTATTGTTATTGAAGTTGTGATGTAATTGTACTTTGACGTTGTGTAATAATACTATGACACTGTATAACAATGATTGAGAACCGATGCTTTTCTTATTGTTATAGCTACGGATTTTCAACAACGATGATGCTAAACTTACAACATTTGGGATCATTGGATTACTTGGAAGTGACGAAGATTTCGAGTATTGTTGAAGATTAAACATGTGGAATAGGAGGTACAAAGTTTATTTATATATTTTTTGTATTTCATATGTACTAATAGTTTTTCCACTAAAATTGACAAAGGGGGAGATTGTTAGAGCACTGCTTGGTCGAACTCGCATGTGCTGCTATCTCAAGCATGTTTGTCAATGTTAGTGATCAAAACTATAAAGTCTTGATTTCTAGTCTACTATAGCTAAGGTCTCGGACTAGGATAGAAAGTGTATTTGAGCTCAAGAACTCCATGGAAATCATCATACAAGATGAAGGACTACTCAAGGAACCAGTAAATGTTCATCGACTAAAAGGTATATGGAGACTTGAACTTATCTATCGCTCAAAAGTCTATCTACTCTATCTCCTATCTTGAGACAAAATTCGTTTTACTATATAGACTAAAGATATACACATGTGGCATTTAGAGCTGAGTATATCTCACTTATCTATTTCTCGAAATGTATGTTGATAAAGCTTTTGCTTTATCCAAGTTCATCTTTTCCGAGTGACGAAAGTCATGTTATGTTTCAATCACTTTGGAAATTGCTCTAACGAAAACTAGTTCGTGAATAACAACTATATGACATCCTCTGAGAATGTTTCAATAATTGAAATGAGAGTTTATACAGTATAACCACTGGGGGATATAAACATTGTTGTGGTAACACAATATGTATAAGTCCTTATGCACTTGAACCGAAGTTTGCGAACTTTGTTGATCAAGTGGAAAACCGAAACTTGGGAAGTCAACCCAGTCTGCGAACGAGCGTAGTTCTCGAACCCGAAAATTTCTGCTGGAGTTGTAGCTCGGTTTCAGTCCGCGAACTGACGGAAGTTCTCGAACCCAGAATTTCTGCTGGAGTTTGTGAACTCCAACCGGTTATGTGAGTCCGCGAACTTGAGTGGTTATGTCTAAAAACGATGTTCGTGAACTTATTTAAATTATCTAAGGAATGCTATTGCAAACCGTGGATTTATAATACATGAATTGATTCGAGGGAATCACATCGTTTTCGCTTCAATTGTGTCTTGTGTAGTACATAAGATCTCATAGCAATTGAACAACTCTCTAACTAGTTCATTTGAATCATTTGGACTAGTTATGGTGATGAAGAATATGTTTGATATGAAAGTTATCATTTGGATAACCATTTGGTTGACTAATCTTGAACCAACTATTGTACACGTTTGGGTACGGTTACACAAACCCAAAATCTCCAAGTACATGTGTGTATGGCAAGCTAAGTTTTCGATCTAACGGTTGAGAGATATTAGCTTGTATCTAATCAGGTTTTCATCTAACGATGAATATTGAATGCTTTGTTACTAAGCTAACATTGATTGCAAACCCTGATTTGAAAGACTATATAAGGGAGAACTATATCAACTGGGAAACCTAATCCCTACACATTCTGTGTGATACTTGTTTGCTAAGCTAGAGTCGATCCTCCTTTAAACTTTGGTTTTCTTCTTCTAAAACCAGGTTAACGACTTAATGACTTCATTGGGATTGTGAAGCCAGACCGATACTACTTTTCTTGTAGTTGTGTGATCTGATCTTGTTGTTTCTATCATACGAGTATAATTATAATAATTGGCTTGAGTTTCTATCTTCGTCTCATCGTTTGTGATTCCACAATTTTTTTTCGCTGCGTCGATTAAGACTATTGTGTGGTGATTGATAAAACTGTGCTGTTCTTCGGTAATATAAGCCTGAATTTATTGATTGGTTCCTGTTCACCTTGATTTATCAAAAGACGGAACAAAACTCATAGTTTTATTCGTGATAGACGAATTTATCTATCTTGTAGACTTTTCTGTGTGAGACAGATTTGTTTGCTAAAGTCTTCGAGTTTGTGTCGTAGCAACTCTTGGTTGTGGGTGAGATCAACTAAGGGAATCAAGTGCGCAGTATCCTGCTGGGATCATAGGCGTAGGAGCATAACTGTACCTTGGATCAGTGTGAGATTGATTGGGGTTCAACTAAAGTCCAGACCGAAGTTAATTTTGAGTATGCTAGTGTCTGTAGCGGCTTAATACAGTGTATGTTTAATCTGGACTAGGTCCCAGGGTTTTTCTGCATTTGCGGTTTCCTTGTTAACAAAATTCTGGTGTCTGTGTTATTTCTTTTCCGCATTATATTTTGTCATATAATTGAAATAATACAGGTTGTGCATTATTCAATCGATTAGAATATCCGACCTATTGGTTGTTGATTTAAATCGATTGACACTTGGATATTGGTCTTTGGTACCATCCAAGTTATCTCTCTTTGATTGGACTCACGAATCATATTTTCTTGAGTAAATTAAATTGAGAGATTGAGACAATAACTCCTTGAAGTATTTTCTATTGATTGAGTCTAGTTGATTCTCTAGAAAACCACTCGGAGTTGTCTATACAGATTGCTAATCGAAATATTGGGTGAGGTTGTTAGACCCCCTCTTTTTCAGCTTACAGTACAGGCTACTACAAAATTATTAAGATGGATGGAGGCAAGTTAGAAGAAGTCCTTAAATGAAAATGGCTCAAGGCATACCATGCTTGATCATTATCCCGCCACTGTCCCATGACATGACAATGCAAGCATTTTCATTACGTGTTTGAATTATCAGTTTATTCAAAAAAAAAAAGTTAATAAAAAAACGTTAATAAAAAAACTTTAATAAAAAAAAAAAAAAAAAAAACTTCATCCAAAATTAATGCAATTCATTTCTTGAGAAAGTTCAAAAGGGAAATTGACAATAAAGAAATGTGGCTTAGAAGAGGCCATCTAGCAGGTTGTAGTTCCTGGAGAGCATCATCTTCAGCCTGGTATGGTATCTCTCCATCATATCCTTCAAGTTTTGGACTGCCTGCTTCACCTTCTCTGATTCCGCATCCAGAGCCTTCTCCTCCTCCAAGATAGCTTTCGCAGCAAAAACATTCACGAGGATACCATCTCGATCAACCTTGATGATATCAAGACGCTGCCGTAACCAGCCCACGCTGAACTCCATGGATTCACAGGTAGATACCATGTTCTCCCACTTTTTGAGGTTTGATTTAGCGACGTTGCGGGCAGAAATATTCTCTATCTCAGCAATCATGGGAAGAAGGCAGTTTACCGTAGTGACCAGAGAATATGAATAGTGTCGAACTACATTACTGGTTGTGATGTGGCCATACTTTCTCCACACCTTTGTGTACAAAGGCACAAACTCCTTCCGCACTAAGAATACACCGATATCTCGGTAGCTGGAAGATAGGTATTTCATGTGTACATCCAATGAAAGACCCGCATTGGGGTATTCGTAAGATGAGATACCCAGATCAGCATCTTCAAGGTCCGCAGCGACAGGCGTGTTCGAGTTCGAAGGAAGAGGACTGGTTAAGTCATCATCATCGATAATCATCACACATGTTCCAGTGGGGTATCTCTGCAAAAAGAAAAGATCATTCTCCTGATCATCATGAATAACAAGCAACTGTTCATAAAAGAAAAGGAAAAGAGAGACAAACTGGTATGACCTTCTTGACTCGGAGAACACGAACAGGGGATTCATCATGAGGTTCAGGCACAGATCGTGCACGCTTAACAGAAGACCCTGGGTGGTATGAAGAAGATGATCCATTGTTGTTCGACATGATGAGGAAACAGAGTTTCTGCCAGAGAACCCTATTGTAAAATTGTAAAAAGTGGTTCAAAAATCTCTACACACGCATATATGCCGTGGAAACCCTAAGGGAAGAGTAAAGCGATTGCGGCGAAGCCTACCCGATATATGAGTATTCAACATCAACCTAGTCATACTTTCTTTGAAACCCTAATCCAAGCAGCATGATATGAACGATTTGGACAGTAGCGTGTAAACACCTATGCCGGGGAGTCCCAGTAGAACAAAATTTTTATTCCTGGTTCAAACATATAAGGGAGGGGGTCGGTCCCCTTTTATAGACAAATAATTGGGAAATCCTTGTAGGAAAAGGATTCCTCTTTTGTTTCAAAACACCCAAGAAAGGAAACCGGTCCCACTCAGGATTCCATGCTTGCAATGGCATGATCACATGTGAAATTGCTAGCGGGCGAACAAGGCTTTTCGGGTAAGCTCCCTTCATCTCGTTTTCTCCCATGTATTTGTCACCATCTCATGCCTACCCTACAATAGTGTAACCATCATGTGCTAGGCAGGGGACTTAATGTTGATGGTGGGTTTTAGTTCAGGGCTAAAGTTGTAAAACCAATTTTTGTACCGCCTGTCTTGCAAAGGATAAGGCCATTTGATATGTGATGAATACTTTTTCGCTTTATTAATTCACCTAGAATGGAGCTTGTAGCAACAATCCCCAAGTATTCTGTGAATTTTGACATTATTAATTAATGCATAAAACACCTTGTATTTCCTATGTTGTTATTAGCAGAACTCTCATTGTTGGTGTGGCATGATGACTGATTGTTACTCTCAGAATAGTAACATGAATATCCAAGTATCAGTAGTGAGGCATGCACGAAATACCCGTACAGGCTACACCATTCTATAACAAAGAGAACCATCTGTCGGTGTGTGATACTAGCCCGAGTATATTTGAATCTGGACTGTCCATATCAGTCTCACAAAAAATCACGGCCACGCAAGTTGGCAGCATGAATTAACCAGCCTAGACGAACCCTAACAGGAGCAGGAAACCACTGCAATGACCACCAATGGGCCCGGTTATGCCCTGGTCAGTTGAACGCATGCCTTACCCGAAATATCCGCCACGTACTAGTCCTGAGGAGGGATGGTCGAGCAGGCATGAAGCGGTTAGCATGTATAAGACTGTCCAAAAAACAGTCTCAAATCGATCGCAACCGTCCAACTCCGCAGGCATGGTTGGACGGATTAGATCGCCCCTCAATCAAGTGGTGAAGTATTGGTATACCCATTGATGGGCCCACTTTCTACCCGTCTAATCGGTTCTCCCAAAACCAAATCTTGGAGCAACAAACGGTTGCCCAAACATGGTTGGTGTGATGCCTTGAGAAACCGTGAAAGTCCAAACTGATTGTGACCATCCAACTTCGCAGGCATGGTTGGATGGCTTAGATTGCGCCCAGGACCGTAAAGCAAGCATGCATGTGCTCACCACCGACCCAAGGTGTACCCCGCGCAATCGGCCTCCCCGAGGGAGGCGCGCAACCACCAAATCCGATCGGTTGAAGTTGGCCGGTCCGAAACCCTAATTAGGGTTTGCGGTATCATCCATGTGTCGCAAATCAATCACGAGCGTCCATCTTTGTAGGCTTAGGCGGAGGGTGTAGATGTCAATTTAAAGGGTCCCGAGCATGTCAACGCGATCACCGTGGGCCCGACTTCATGCTTGACCGATCGGCCAAGGCCGGACGTCTCGGTTCATGCTCCCAAAGGTGGCATACCACGCCTCCTTAAGGAATCATTTATGGATTAATCTACAAGTCAATATATGGCTACTCCGCTTCTTCCACTTCCCACGAGAGACGTGAATAAGGCTCAATGACTTGTATAAATAGGTTCTCCTCCCTATTTCAAAAAACAACACGGACATAAATCAAGTGTTAATACAATTATATTCAAAACACCCAGAGCATGCTTGCAATATTCGTAAGCCTGCTCACCTTTCTGTTACAAGTCATAAAACAGCCTATAGCTTCACAATCTCAACACATTCTTCACTTCCCTCCCTAAAATCAACCCCATCTCCTTCACTTTATGACCGAAACAAGTCTGGAACGGCCATTTCTTGGTTTAGGCCAGAATTGTTTAGATTGATCTCTCAAATCAAAAGCACTCCTGTGCAGTGCATTTGTTTAAGGTTTAGATTCATTTCTCATCCACACACCCCAAATTACCAAAACCAGCAGAAATAGTTTTTACCCATAAACACGACCTAGCAGATTTTGTGGGAAAAAAGAATCCACGATTTTTACGTACTTTAAACAATTAGTACCCCGAAAATGTCATTCGCACATGACTATTTTCAGTAATTAATTCTTCACTTTGTCGGTTTGATTCTCCATTTTCTTTATACATATGTGTCTTTAGTTAGACTTTGAGTTGGGGTTGAAATACTTTGACAATCTAAATGATCAGTCATAGCCGGATCGCTTTCAAGAGGTATGTATTTTTTTTTTCTGGTTTGGATATGAATATTCACCTAATTCAAACTTCTCACTAGAATCATTTATGTAACCAAAATCAAAATTTAAGGTGTTGAAAAGAACTTCTTCTTCTAATCTTTAAATATGTATAACTCTATTTATCTTATCTTGTAACCCTATCAAAAAACGGAGTTACATGACTCTATTTCCTCGCATCAGATTCTCTCACAACCACAAACTAAAAATTCTCTCAGTGTCCCACATCAACTCATATCTTCACGTAAGGCCTCGTTGCGGTTCATGTCAACAAATTTATTCACTCCTAAGTCCAAAGCTCTAGAAAATTATTCCCATGAGATTCTATTAGGGGTCTGCATGGCCCGTATTATACAGGATTTAGCATCATCAACATCCAGTTGAATACATGACGGATTTCAAGTTTAACATTCGTATCCAATTCAGCATCTAATGGAATTACATCCAATGAATATGCGAATGCATGGATTGGATGCTGATAGGAAAAAACGTGTAACGGTAAAAACATTCACTTCCATTACCAACTACCAAAAATAAGTTCCATCATACATTGCTACAACTTATGATTACATTAGCGGTTGCTAAGATATATAGTCCTAAAATAAACAAAGCTATCAACTTGCTACAGGTTATGTATCTGTCTGCTAGGATCTTCCAAAGGATATGAATATGTCTACTAGGATATGAATATTTCCACTAGGATCTGCCACAGGTTGTGTATCTAAAATTATGAATCCACCTGATACACAAAGCTATCAACATGTACAATAACATCTTCTACCACTCTTTTAGGAATTTTAATTAACCTATCCGCCAATTGGAATATAACACTAGTGAGGTTCAAGTTACCAAGTCCTAATTGCTCATAAACAAAATATGATAAAATATCCACATTAGCGCCTAACCAAGCCGTCCCTGACAGAGAACAAGTAACAATATTGAGATTTTGTTCCTCAATAGTATGTTGGACATAATTAGCATGTATGTTTTTAGAATTCAGGTATGACTCATCTTTAAAATTTAAGAACCAATCTCCAGAATTCACAATAGTTAGTTTGCTCAAAGAATGTTGTCACTAATTTAACCTTTTTTTTATTGTTGTTTTGGTGACACTAATAGTTACTGAAAATGCTGGGGTACCAAGTACACCATCATTTTTTTCGTTCGCCAACCTGTATGGACAAAACCTAAAACAATTGCAAGTAGACCAACTAAAGTATATAAAATTTACGTTTCTAACCTCTTCTCGATCATTATGTATATATACAAGAGTCTGTGAACCTAATTGTTAAGAAGAGTACTTGGACGATCTCAAAAATTAATATCCAAGATCAATCTAGTCATATCCAAATAATCCAATCGAAATTTTTCCAAGTAATTAAACTTGTTATTTATCTTTCAAGAGACGAATTCTACAAGACACAAGTCTTGTAATTAATCACAATCAGATGAACATATCTACTAAGATCAAATAGGTACAACTTTCGTAAATCCAATTATAAAGATAAACAATATAATGAGAAAAAAAAATGAGACACCGGAAGTTTTCTTAACGAGGAAACCACAACTGCAGTAAAACCCCGGGACCTCATCCAGATTTGAAATAACCAAACTTTATTAAGCTACTACAGACACTAGCCTATTCTCCGATTTCGGACTTGAATGTAGTTGAGACTGAATCGACCCTCCAGTTACAATCACGCTCCTTATATCTCTTAAACCTCACAAGGCTCTACGCAATTGATTCCCTTAGCTGATGTCCTTTACATCCTAAGATTTACTTCAACGGAAGTGAAGACTTTTGATACTAAACTGCCTCTAACATATAAACTTATCTGATTTCTGATTAGATCAAAGATCAAGATAATGACATTTGTTTACAATTGAAAATGCTAGAAAACATCACAAATCTAAAACTTACGACTCCTGAAGAGCAGCCTAGATTCTTAACCACCTCTTAAGAATAATCTTCAAAAGATCAAATAAAATTAGTCTTTAGATATCTATATTGAGGTATCACAAGTCTGAGACGAAGATAACTTAGCGATTACTATCTATCTTTCCTTAAAGGGATTACAAACACCTCGATAAAACAAAAGAAAGATCAGGATACACGAACTATCAAGGTAAATATAGTCGGACCTGGATTCACGAATCCCCAAAGGGAAGTCTTTTAGTCATAGACCTAATTATTTTTCTCAGACGAAACCTAGGTCTATATAAGATGACTCTATAATCAACTAGGACACAAAGTTTCAAGGATTGATTTTTCTAGTTGAAATAACATCTTTATTTATAGTTTTCAAAGACCAATGGTTGCTTAGAAATCAAGCTAAGATAACTTGGGAATCAAACAAACATTTTTAGGTCCTGAAAATACAATAAAAGAATATACAATATGAATCGATTTTGGAACCGCGTATAATGATTTTTCGGCTTGACAAGTTTGTCAAAGAACTAAAATAAATTTGATGTTCATTTAAACACCTAAGAATTTAATCATGATGCATACCCATAAGTTTTGGAGTGATCAATGAAGTCTTAAAAGTATTTGAGAAAGTTCTAGCAATGCAAAACATATTTAAAAAATAAGTCTTTGAGCTTCTGCTAAAATCTATTGGGACAGTTGGTACAATGGTTCGTTAACCATTAGGCTTGTTCATGAGTCAGGGTGCAATGGTTCGTGAACAGGATTCGCGAACTCTACATGACTATCGAACCAGTTGACCACGGTTCGTGAACCGGGTTCGCCAATAGCTACCCTATAATACCAACTTTAAGAATTAATTTCACAGAGGTTCGTGAAATGTTTCCATCTGAACTCACGGTTTGGGAACTGGTTCGCCAACCTTCTAGTATTTTTGAAACTTAGATATTTACAGATTGTGAACTGGTTCACCAACCTACCCTGAGCAAAATTATCAGATAGTTCAATATTTCTCTCTTATAATGTTCGAACATTCCCACGTGATAAATCATTTGCATGGGCAATTTTTAATTGATCCACAAATTAATTCAAACAATAAATTGCTTAGAACTAATATTGTCAATGATTTTTGAACATCTTTGCTAAAGTCATGTTTCGATATTTTTCACAAGACAAGCTTGACTCGAAACTTCTTCTTTGTAAATCTACTAGAAGTCATACGACGTCGTCTCAACATATAGAATGGTAAGATAGTGAATAAATTAGAATGGTCCAGTCTTCACATACCCGACACATAAGTTCTCCAAATTTATTCATCAATCTTCAATCTTTCAAGGTGATATCTAATACTCAACTACCAATTTCTAACCTAGTCTGAGACTTGACTTAGTAGACTAGAAACCAAGATATAGTTTTGATCATATAACATTGACAACAAGCTTGAGATAGCAAAACTTGTGGGACCAACTGAGCATTGCGCTAATAATCTTCCCTTTTGTCAATTTTAGTGAGAAAATTATTCAATACATATGGATTCAAAATATATAAACTTTTCAGCTTAATCCACTATGCTTGATTTCCTTGGTTCTTCAATAAACATCTTGAATTCTTCATACTTCAAGTTCTTTTATGGTTCTGCATGTGTTCGTTTAGCACCTTTGTTATTGAAGATGCGTAGAGATAATAACTTATGATAATACTTAAAAAGAGCTTTGCTAGAATGAGTTAATCATACTCTTCTCATCGGTTATTATACAGAAATATAATATTATTATCTTCCTTAAAGTTCAATTGCACCATAACTTTGAAGCAATACTACGGTGATATGTTCTCCCCCTTAGTCAATACTCACTTATTTTGCAAAATAGGTAAAACATATAGATGGTAATTCACTTCCCCTTACATGATGCTCCAAAAAGCCATATGTAATGCAATAAGATACTACTTAATAATTCTTTCCCTTTTGTCAACAAAATTGGCAAAGGCGAAACATTGGTATCAAGATGAATTAAAAAAAAAGAGTATTCAGGACCAGTGAACACATACCAACATTTAAATTAGATGATATCACCAAGTAACCTCGGTTTGCGTCAAGAAGACATAATGGTGCAAGAATATTATTATAGCATTGCTCGGTCGAACTCACAAGTGTTGTTATCTCAAGCTTGTTGTCGAATTTAGTTGTCAAAATTATATCTTGATTTCTAGTCTATAATTAGTTAAGTCTCGGACTAGGATAAAAATGTAGTTGAAAAACAGTGGATCACAGCAGTCATCATTGCGTTTTACCGTTTGAAGGCGAAGGTCAACCGAAGCTTTTGGAGAACTTCGTCAACAAAAGGTAAGTGAAGACTGAACCACATATTTCTCAAGTTATATTCACTTTTCTATCATTGAGACATTATTATGCATATTAAAGAATTTCAAGTTAAGTTTTTCTTGGTAATTAATTCTCAAAATATAATGACTAAGATTAATTAACATTTGTTCATACTTGGTGAATTTCGGTTAAGGATAATTTATTATTGGTTATAAAAATCATGATTCAAGTTTTATCATTCAAAAATAGCCTGGATCAATGATATGCACCATTGATGTTATTCGGTAATGTTTGAAATCGATTTAGAGAGAAACATAAAACTACTGTAGATTCAGAAACAAGACAGTCTTATCAGTCTTATAAACATGGAAAACATGTTATAAGTCTGAACCTGTATTACATGTACTCGTACATGAAGCGGAGTAGCCATATATTGACTTTCAGATTTTTGGAACGCATATTCTTATGCACACCATGTAAAAATATGTTCAACTCGTGAACCCGATCGGTATACATACTCATATCCAAACCATTTAGGAACCGTGGTCACAGAACTGGATTAGTATCCAAATCGGTACATGTGCCAAAATATTTATGTGTTACTAAAATCGGTTGTGTATCCAAACCGGTACGCAAACCAAAATAGTTATGTGGACTCCGGAACCGGTAATAGTCTTAAGAAATCCACACCGGTACGCATACCTAAATAGTTATGTTAACTCCTGAACTTGGTTTGGCCAGTTAGCTCATAAACCGGTACAAGTACTGACTGATCCGACTCACGAACGACAATGGTATTTGTACATTGTACACCTACTAACCATGTCGATTATTTTCAAGTACGGTTAATTATTTCTACCAGATATTTAGCATTTGATTAATTCTCTAAAAACACTAGACTTATTTGATCACATGATTGTGAATTAAGGTTGATGTCTTAAGTTTTCATGAAAATGAAAATTAAGTTTTTAAGTTCAAATCGACTAGTGTCGGCTAACCACCTTGAACATAGTCTTTATACACGTTTAGGTTACGGTTTCACCTAAACAGAGTGTATATATTGTTTATGTAAATCATATTTAAAGATTCATATACCGGTGGATATTGATTGCTTGGTTCCAGAGCTATATTAGCTTAACCTAAAGCAACTTATGATTTGAATGTCTATAAAAGGGGAATTTCAAGCAACTGGGATCTTTGAATACCGACACTAATTTTTGGCGTGTCCTAGTTTAAAACTAGAGTCGTCATCTTCCTAACCCTTTTAGGGTTTTGAAACTACAAAGACTTCATAGGGATTCGTGAAGCTAGGTCCAGTTATCTTTCTTGATAACTCTAGTATCCTGATCTTGATCGATTGTTGAGCTGCTCACTCGATCAAGATAGATAGAAATCAACAAAGTTCTCTTCATCTCAAACTTTGTTGATTTCATAAGTTTATACTTGTGATATGAATAATAATCTAGGCTGCACTTCGGGTTGCATAAGTCCGGATTTTAAAGTTAGCTATACTTTGTCTATTGTTATCGATTTCCATCATCTTTGATCAAACTATTTGATTGTAAAAGGAAACCATATATACGATTAATCCGCGGGAGGCATATTTGGTTCAAATTAAGTCTTCAATTGAGTTGAAGCAACTCTTAGTTAGTGTGACATCATCTAAGGGAATTAATTGCAAGGAGTCCTGTTGGGATTCAAGAGGCATAAGGAGAACGACTAGTGTATGTAGCTGCAATAACAAAAAACCAAACTTTGGAAGAAAAAAAAAACAGAGTTATTCACGTGTTCAACACGCTGTCCTTAATACATTAGAACCCGGATACAATCAGGAGTGATGGTGTTCAGTCTGGACTAGGTCCCGGGGTTTTTCTTCATTTGCGGTTTCCTGTTTAACAAAACTTCCGGTGTATGTGTTATTTCTTTTTCCGCATTATATTGTTTATCTTTATAATTGAAATATCATAGGTTGTACTTTAATCAATCATAGTAGATACATCTGACTTAGTTTTTTGGATACGACTTGGTTGATTCTTGGACATTGGTCTTTGGTACCGTCCAAGTAATCTCTTTGTGATTAGGTTAATGGATTTTTTTTCCTGTAAACATTTTAATCGCAAGATAAAGAGATATTATTCTAGATACTATTCCTTAATTAAGTTTGCGGTGTATTTTGGTACTCCCGTGTTTTCAAATCCCATACAATTCCACATCCAATCTTCCCGCAAATATATTACCATTAAGCACAAGTTCAAAAGAACTATCCCCCTTTTGATGTCATTCCTGAAAGAACAACATGAGCGACCATAAATATAATCACAAGAGAAGGATTTTAACTGTACATACAAGTTTACTCGCCAATTACGAACAAAGTAAATAAGTATCCTAATATTTTTCTTTCTTCTCACAAGTTACGAACAAAAAAGTAAAAAATAAGGATCTTAATGTTAGAGACGCTAATATACAAGATTTTCGTGAGAGAAATAATCATCGACAAAAACTATTCTCTACACCAGTTATGAACAAGAGAACAATTAATGCTATATAACTCAATATAAGAATTATAACTTCTCTAGACATGTATGAACGTAGATATGAAATTTAATCACTTATATCCCGCCGATTATGCAATCAAGGAAGTAAGTAGATTCCTAGAGAATATCTTACGGAATCATGTAGCAGTATATTCACAAAAGTATAATCGTGGAGAGATCAATACTGCCATTCTCAAAATAGTTTACTCCTCTTTTCAAGAGTTAACATCTTAACCTATGAGAAAATATGAGACATATGTACTAATCACAAGAATATGATATCAAAGAACGGATATCACAAAATAAAAAAATCCCATGAATTTGACACATTTATCAAATTTAATTTGAAGGAAAATTCATTAAAAGCTAAAGAATCATCAAAGTCACACAACCATCAACTGAAACATAAGAAATTTTACAGAAGTTTTTAAAACACAACATTAAGACTCGATCGCTAACAGTTTAGTCTACACCATTCAATAGAGACTCCATCGCTTAACCTTTTTACCATAATGGCGCGGCCAATTTTTCGGGCCACCTGACATGGCATATGTGTGGGTTTGTCACCCCTCCTATGAAACGACCTAATGAAATACAAAATACATCCACGGGTCATTCTCAATTTTCCACGAACTTTGTAGAAGAAATAGGTATGACTTCAGTATGTTGTGTTCTCTATGATTCTCAATATAATCATTATCTGTTTTTTTTTTAATATTGTTATTCGATTCAGCACTACCATATTCTCCATTTGCTACAAAATCCTAACCTTATTCTCCATTCGTCTATTTTTTACTCAAGTTTTTCTCTTCATCTAGAAAAATCAGTAGTCACAAATAGAGGTTTCATGTTTCAGGTAATATGTAATGATTCAAATAAACAATGGGTACATTTGTGATTTGAATTCGTTTATTTGATTGATATTTTATTTATTTTGTTTTTGTTTAAGGGATGGGGTCACAGTACATGATTGGAGAGAAGTAGTACCAATTGAGGTAATTTATGTCATTTATATTTTCTGTCCTGTCATATTCTTGCTTTTACAACCTAGATTAAGTCTCTACTGGCAGCTTGTGTCCCCGAACAAAAAAAAGTGTACTCAACTTTATTGTTGATATATCAATATGCCCAAATTATTCTTTATCTATCTATGTGTTTATATGTGAAAATGGTTTCTACTGGTTTTGGTAACTACGGGTGTGAAAGTGAGAAACAATTTAAACCCTAAACAATGTACTGTAAGGGAGTAATTTAGGTTCAAGAGATCAATCTGTACAAGTCCGACCTAAACCAAGAAATGGCCGTTCCAAACTTGCTTCGATCACAAAGAGGAGGAAAATGGGTTGGTTTTGGGGAGGGAAGCAAGGAGAGTGGTGGGACCAGAATAGTTGATTCTGAAGAGCAATTGGGTTTCTACGACTTGTTATTAGAGAATTCTGAGATCTCACGAGGAGAGCTAGCAGGTAAGTACTTTTGAGTATTGTCTGGTCTGAATGAACTTGTTGTCCAAATGGAAATAGGTAAGACCTATTTATACAAGTCGAGGTAGAAACGTACCCTAGTCTCATTAAGGAGTGGGGAAGTAAATGTGAGGAGGTGGTAACCGAATGCATGGACTTGATATCCCATAAAGTAGTTAACGTATGAAATTGGTTTTTATGAAACTGTTAACGTTATGGAATTAATGTTCCATAAAGTTTTTAACTCACAGCTTTATGTCCCATGAACGTTTCCCACATAACTCCCATATTTACTAGGCGCCTCACCCTTATGACACTTTCTTATGAGGGACGTAGTGTACGCCGCACACTGTAGACCACCAAACCAATACCCAAAGAGAATCCCCATGTTTGTGTTGATGTCTCGATTGTTTTGGAAAACATGTAAAACATTGTTGTGGCTTGGCAAGTGGAGATTGGGGAACTTGCTATCCAAGTAACCTTCGACGGTCGAGATGTTGCATCTTGAGAGGAGGGGCAACCGTTAATCGTTGCACTCATTCGTTTTGGTAGCCGCGTAGTGAGGTCCAACAGGGTGGCACGACTAGGGTGTGTTTAGACTTGGCATGAGGATCCAAGGGTTCGCCATGGGCGTATGGCATGGCTAGGGACAATTCAAGGGCGCTTGTCTTGGAATGTCGTGACTAGCATGGCTAGGTTAGGTTTGGCTTGGCATGTGGGGCCAAGGGTTTGCCATGGTCATATGGCATGGTTAGGGCCAAGGAAAGGGCACTTGGCCAGTCGTGACGTGACTAGCGCGGCTAGGGACAAGGCTTGGCGCGGCTAGCTTGGATAGGTTTGGTTTGGCTTGACATGTGGGGACAAGAGTAAGACATGGGCGCATGGCGTGATTAGGGCCTAAGGCAAGGGCGCTTGGCTAGTCGTGGCGTGACTAGCACGGCTAGGGCCAAGGCATGGTGCATCTAGCTTGGCTAGGTTTGGTTTGGCTTGGAATATGGGGCCAAGGGGTATCCATGGGCGCATGGCGTGACTAGCATGGACTAGGCGCGCAACCAATCTAGGGTTTCGGGTCTAAGGTCGTGAGGGGACATTAGACAGCCAGGATTTTCTCCTAGGATTGAAGGGAAACCGTTGATTATTGCATGTCTTCACTTTGGTAGCTGGATGGGGAAGGCCAGCATGGTGGCGCGACATGAGGGGCCATGGCTAGGTACGTGTCCAAGCTAGGGTTTTGGGCCTAAAGTCGTGAGTGGACTTTAGACGGCCATGATTTGCTTCTGGGATTGAAGGGCAACCATTGATTATGGCCTGGCTTCACTTTGGTAGCCGCATGCGGAAGGCCAGCATGGTGGCACGACATAAGGAGCCATGGCGAGACATGTTTGGCATGGAGCGTCTAGCTTGGCTAGGTACGTGACCAAGCTAGGGTTTTGGGCCTAAAGTCGTGATGGGACTTTAGACGGCCAGGATTTGCTCATGGAATTGAAGGGAAACCATTGATTGTCGCCTGGCTTCACTTTGGTATACGCATGGGGAAGGCCAGCATGGTGGCGAGACATGTTTGGCATAGCGCGGCTAGGGCCAAGGTAGGGGCGTTTGGCTTGTCTTGGTATAACTAGCATAGCTAGGTCCAAGGAAGAGTACATTTGGCATTGCGCGGATAGCTTGGGCTAGGTGTGGCTGGCATGATTTGCCATTGGCACGGAGGTGCGACTATCATTGTTGGCATGCTTTGGCGCGGTTGGTGTGGCTGGCATGATTTGCCATTGGCACAGAGGTGCGTCTAGCATGGTTGGCATGCTTTGGCGCGGTTGGTGTGGCTGACATGATTTTCCATTGGCACAGAGGTGTGGCTAGCATGGTTGGCATACTTTGGCGCGGTTGGTGTGGCTGACATGATTTTCCATTGGCACAGAGGTGCGTCTAGCATGGCTGGCGTGCCTTGGCGCGGTCGGTGTGGCTGGCATGATTTGCCATTGGAACATAGGTGCGACTAGCATGGTTTGCATGCTTTGGCGCGGTTAGTGTGGCTGGCATGATTTGCCATTGGCACAGAGGTGTGGCTAGCATGGTTGGAATGGTTTGGCGCGGTTGGTGTGGCTGACATGATTTTCCATTGGCATAGAGGTGCGGCTAGCATGGTTGGCATGCTTTGGCGCGGTTGGTGTGGCTGGCATGATTTGCCATTGGCACAGAGGTGCGGCTAGCATGGCTGGCCTGCCTTGTCCTAGTCGGTGTGGCTGGCATGATTTTCCATTGGTACAGAGGTGAGGCTATCATGGTTGGCATGCTTTGGCGCGGTTGGTGTAGCTGGCATGATTTTCCATTGGCACAGAGGTGCGGCTAGCATGGTTGGCATGCCTTGGCGCGGTCGGTGTGGCTGGTATGATTTTCCATTTGCACAGAGGTGCGTCTAGCATGCTTTGGTGCGGTTGGTGTGGATGGCATGATTTTTCATTGGCACAGAGGTACGGCTAGCATGGTTAGCATGCTTTGGCATGGTTGGTGTGGTTGGCATGATTTTCCATTGGCAAAGAGGTGCGGCTAGCATGGTTGGCATGCCTTGGCGCGGTCGGTGTGGCTGGCATGATTTTCCATTGGCACACGTGGGAATTAGGGTTTGGTTCGTTGTATCCCTAATTTTGAAAAATATACCCGGGTAATTATTTTAGAGACACATTAAAAGTTTCAGTAAATGTGCCTAGTAAATGCTTATTGCTTTAAATGTCGTGGCATTACTGTCTACTAGGGTTTAGTGTTTTACGATTTTAACCCTATACTAAAAAACCACCATCAATATTAAGTCCCCTTCTTAGCTAGGAACAGGTGCCTTGTTGCGAGGTATGCATATGATGGTGATATACGAGGATGGAATCGAGGTGTAAATCATTGCAAAGATGGCCAGGAGAATCCGACTAACCTTTTTGAGTAAAGAGATTTTTGGCTTGCGGCTCTGGGTACGTTGTACTAGGAATTAAGACCATGGAGCAGTGAGGAGAAATTTACAGTCTTGGTATGTTCGTACACCTCCAAGGCGAGGGGGGTGGGTTTCTGGAGGGCAAAGCAAGTGGACGGCTTGGCTCAAAGGGCCAAGAGGTGGCGTGGTCCTGGCCGCGGCAATGGCATGGTGAAATGTGCAGGGGCTACTAGGCATGGTGGGGCCGTGGTGATGGAGCGAGGGCTTGGCCAGGTGTGGTCATGGAGGGATGCGGCTCGGTGGGGTGAGGCATGCACATATGGCTAGTGGCGGTGAGGATGAAACATGGCACGGACTGCTTGGTGATCTATCTTCAAGGGATTGGTTGCCTCTTTCCTTATTTGACTTGACCAGGAAATTATTTTCTCTTCAAACCAAAACGTTACACCCACAAAAGAGGAAAAACTTTACTCTTTCTGCTTTGGTTGCCGATTTTTCTTCCGAAGCTTGGCGTTGGTGGTGAGAAAGAAACACACGATCTAGTGGGCCTCGAGAAAATTCTTTCCACGATTTCTAACCAACCATAATTATTTCTCACAGCCAGGAATGAGATTTAATTAGGATCGGATATTATGCCTTAACTCACGGCCAGTATAAAAACTTTCGCTTTTGAGGTTGCATCACCTTGCTGTACATAAAATATGATCTTGAACTCTATGTTCGCGTAGTTTGTCTCCGTCCATCCCTTTTACTGGTACCGCCTCGTGTTTCCTTTTTTTTTTATCCTCTTTCTTATGCGTGTATAGATAGGTTGGAACTTGACCATTTTCCTTGTTCTTTGTAATGCATGATGAGACCCTCTAGGGGTAGCCATGTCTTCAATTCTTCGGAGAAGGACTTAAGAATTGGCGGAAACCGATCTTTTTCTCATGAGAAGGCATTGGCTAAAATTGAATCTCTGTTCCATGAGTCCGGTGAAATCATTAAGGACCTTCCTTCCATCTATCTCCATGAAATGCAGGAGCGTGTTCAGAACTTCTTGGGTTCAGTGAGCATGGAGGAGGGACGAGAAAACGAGGAAGAACTTTGGCGTGTTGAGAAGTTCCAGTGCGGAAAAACCCTTCCTTTGTCCGGTTATAGGGCGGATCGAACTGTTTCTAGGTCGAAGCAGCGGAAAATCGAGCATGTGAAATTTTCGGAGAAAGGCGCCATAGTTTTCGATTTTGATGCGGATGAATCAAAAAATCTTATTCAGAGTGTCGATGAGAAAACCCTCGAGGGAGCATCTGACAGAAACTAAGTAGCCTTTGAAGTTGACGCCAAAGGTGTCGTTGGTTATACTGGAGGGGTCATGGTGGCGTATGCTGGACCGATCATCGGAGCGGACACTGCTGCTGCTGTGGTTGCTTCGGGATGGGATGTTGAGGTTTCTGCTGCTAACACCGTTGAATAGAATCTTTGTTGCCCGAGAGATTGCTGGTGAAAGTGCTTGAAGATAGCCTTGACCAAGGGGGCTTGCTGGGGATGCTATCCGGGCCTGACAACGCACACCCTTGGACAGTTTCCAATGTGTGGGGATGATCAGTCCCATTGTCTACCCACCATCCCTGATGGTCTTCCAGATATCCACTCGTAAGTGGTGTGCCACTTAGGCTAGGAAAACTCACAGTACATGGACAAGCTCAACTCGATTTGCACAGTAACTGGCGAAGCAGTTACAACTCTTTCCCGCGCAGAAGTTGGCATACTCTCCAAATTTAAGTTTTCCCTTAAGGAAAATATTTGTGGACAAGTCCACTCCGCACAAGTCCCTAGTGTTTTCTCGGAACTTGATCTGATACCATCTGTGACGGACCGGAAAATTACGCCTTTGGCGCGTCGCCCCGCAGGCCGCAACTCCCCCGGTGCGCCACTGATGAAGATACAATCTGGGCCTCATCCATAGGCAAATGCACACTCATCTGCCCTTGCGAGCATGCTCGTGGAGCATGACGCAGCTATTTAAGCTTCCATACCTTTCCAACTTACCCTTGTTCTGCAAAAGGGTTTAGGGCCATAAGGCCAATGCCAATGCATTTCGCATGCATCTTTGGATTTGCCTTAGCATAGGGAATCCATCACTGAATTTCCTAACTAGCTGAGCAACCGTCGCATTATCGTGTCTTGTCCAGGCTTAAGGCATAAGCCGTGGACTTAGGAATAGGATGCACCAAGCCCTTTCCCTTTCCTACGTTACTTCGCTTACCAACTCTTTATAACTTGATAGGAGGGATGAGCATCCACTTACTGGCATGCAACCAAGCCTCATCAAGTGTGGCCACAATCATCTCTTGCGTCGGGCTACCGAGCTTAGGTGATATGAGGGGCCAATGTGCTGGACCGGCAATGCGGCAACTCATTGCGGCTGCCTACGTATCCTTCCCTACTATAAAGGAATCAATCACAGACCGTAGTTCATCCCGAAGGGATAAGAAACTTAATCCAACTCGTTTGCTAGGCCGTGGCCAAGCAATAGTGGTAATTTCCTAGTCCTTATAGGCCGTTTCGTCAAAGATGCATACTGATTATGCATCATCGGGTCCTCAATATGGCATAGTGATACCTAGGCATAAAATGCCCTCTTCGCGAGGCTACACAACTATAAATGAGCCTTAGGCATCATTTATACTCTTCCGGCTAAGCTGTGAAGCTTACTTGGTGCATAGTCCGCATATGCACCTTCAACCAACTACCCTTCCCTATATATGTAAAAATGACATTTTTACAAGTATGGAAAGAAGACCAAAAATCATTCATCTACTCCCCGCAATCTTTGCGTTTCACTGTTCATCGCAATATTTGCGTTCCATCTCTCCACTATCCATCACAATCTTTGCGTTTCACTGTTCATCGCAATCTTTGCGTGCAATGATTTCGCTCGCGCAATATTCGTTCGGCCAGCCCTCTCTGGCCTAATGCACAATGATTGTGCGGTACTGGCTCAAGACCAATAACTTTCGTAATGCACAATGATTACGCTATAAGCTCAAGGACACCAACCCAACTGGCCTAATGCATCATGATGATGCAACATTGGCCCTTGGACAAATGCCAAACATAATGCGCCATTTTGGAACGATATTGGCCTTAAGCCAATCCACCTTTTTCACTCTGCGGAAGATATTTGGATGAAGCTTCATCTCATCCCATGGCGCATCTTTCAGCAAGCGCCATGCGAAAAACACGGGGTGTTACACTCTTCAACCCTTTAAAGAATTTCGTCCCCGAAATTCCAAACAAAACTATTGTGGACAAACTCTTCGGTTTGGATTTCCTGAGCAAAAGTACCATACCAGATGCTCAGAAATCACAGGTTTGTTCAAGTTGTCATGAACAACAATTTAGACCTTCTGAGCAAATATCCCATACCACCTGCCCAGGAATCCAAAAGTGTCCACAACGATACCAAGAATCGCAATTGGCCAGTGCCAAGAGGATAACTTGACAAGGTATCCTAGATAGCAGCCCATACTACCACCCAGGAATCCCTAAGGTTCACAAGTTGAAAGATGTCATCTGAATGAAAAGATTTCAGCACTGTACTGTGTGGAATAGTTTTCCAATTTCCCACCGTCCCTGACGGTCATCCAGGTTGCCACTCGTAAGTGGGATGCTAGATGGGCCTGACAACGCACACCCTTGGACAGTTTCCAACTTGTGGGGATGATCAGTCCCATTGTCTACCCATCGTCCCTGACGGTCTTCCGGATATCCACTCGTAAGTGGTGTGCCACTTAGGCCAGGCAAACTCACAGTACATGGACAAGCTCAATCGATTTGCACAGTAACTGGCGAAGCAGTTACAACTCTTTCCCGCGCAGAAGTTGGCATACTCTCCAAATTTAAGTTTTCCCTTAAGGAAAATATTTGTGGACAAGTCCACTCCGCACAAGTCCCTAGTGTTTTCTCGGAACTTGATCTGATACCATCTGTGACGGACCGGAAAATTACGCCTTTGGCGCGTCGCCCCGCAGGCCGCAACTCCCCCGGTGCGCCACTGATGAAGCTACAATCTGGGACTCATCCATAGGCAAATGCACACTCATCTGCCCTTGCGAGCATGCTCGTGGATCATGACGCAGCTATTTAAGCTTCCACACCTTTCCAACTTACCCTTGTTCTGCAAAAGGGTTTAGGGCCATAAGGCCAATGCCAATGCACTTCGCATGCATCTCTGGCTTTTCCTCAGCATAGGGAATCCATCACTGAATTTCCTAACTAGCTGAGCAACCATCGCATTACCGTGTCTTGTCCAGGCTTAAGGCATAAGCCATGGACTTAGGCATAGGGTGCACCAAGCCCTTGCCCTTTCCTACGTTAATTCGCTTTCCAACTCTTTATAACTTGATAGGAGGTATGAGCATCCACTTACTGGCATGTAACCAAGCCTCATCAAGTGTGGCCATAATCATCTCTTGCGTCGGCGAGCTTAGGTGATATGAGGGGCCAATGTGCTGGACCGAAAATGCTGCAACTCATTGCGGCTTCCTACGTATCCTTCCCTACTCTAAAGGAATCAAGCACAGACCTTAGTTCATCCCGAAGGGACAAGAAACTTAAGCCAACTCGTTTGCTAGGCCGTGGCCAAGCAATAGTGGTAATGGCCTAGTCCGTATAAGCCGTTTCGTCAAAGATGCATAATGATTATGCATCATCGGGTCCTCAATATGGCATAGTTATGCCTAGGCATAAAATGCCATCTTCGCGAGGCTACACAATTATAAATGAGCCTTAGGCATCATTTATACTCTTCCAGCTAAGCTGTGAAGCTTACTTGGTGCATAGTCCGCATATGCACCTTCAACCAACTACCCTTCCCTATATATGTAAAAATGACATTTTTACAAGTATGGAAAGAAGACCAAAAATCATTCATCTACTCCCCGCAATCTTTGCGTTTCACTGTTCATCGCAATATTTGCGTTCCAGCTCTCCACTATCCATCACAATCTTTGCGTTTCACTATTCATCGCAATCTTTGCGTGCAATGATTTCGCTCGTGCAATATTCGTTCGGCCAGCCCTCTCTGGCCTAATGCACAATGATTGTGCGGTACTGGCTCAAGACCAATAAATTTCGTAATGCGCAATGATTACGCTGTAAGCTCAAGGCCACCAACCCAACTGGCCTAATGCATCATGATGATGTAACATTGGCCCTTGGCCAAATGCCAAACATAATGCGCCATTTTGGCACGATATTGGCCTTAAGCCAATCCACCTTTTTCACTCTGCGGAAGAGCTTTGGATGAAGCTTCATCTCAGCCCATGGCGCATCTTTCAGCATGCGCCATGCTAAAAACACGGGGTGTTACAAGGTGTGTCTTCGTTGATGAGCTTGCAGTATCCTCCTAAAAGAATGTTCGCCACCAGATACAACTCGTCTTCTCTTCCATTGGGCGAATCAATCTGAATAGCCATTTTTACCATCATCTTCCCAACTTGAAATGAGTCTACCTTAACCACTACATCTCCAATTGAAAACGGGTTCAGACGTTGTGCAACCGTTTGAGTCTTGGCTTCATTGGCTCCAACAAAAGTTTCCAAGCTTTTTGCAAAGTGTTCGAATGTCCAGCACCCCATTCATATCTCTTGATAGCGTCTGTGCCAGTAATCGCGCCGAGTCCCCATGATGGTCTAGGGGAAAGAATGACTGGTTGTAGAGAAAGTTGCTCGGTCAGACTTAATTGCGTTTGAAATCCATGAGCTAGCGCCAACAGGTCCTCTCAAGATGTCTGGGTTCCTATGATAGTTTTTCGATGCGATGACCAGTGGGGTGATTTATTGGAAACTCCTTCGGGCGTGGACACTGGCAGAGGGTGCACATCTGATCTTGCTTTGTTGTCGAGTACCCGTAAGTGTTCCAATATCATGTCGTGACCCAGCTCTTTGACGATGTGGAATTTGCTATGCGTTATAACGTCTCCCACCTTGATCTCGAGGTTGATGTAGCCATGTGCATTCAAAGCTTCTCCTCTCGGGTTCTTAATCACGGACGGGTAATGGGTAGCGTCTTGTTTTGTAAATCATGCTTCTTTCAGTATATTGAAAGTGACTATGTTGAGGTCAGAGGCCGCGTCGATGAGCGTGTTGTCAAATTTAATACCTCTTAGATGGGACATGGTCAGCAGTCTCCAGTTCTCCCCTTTGGTTCCGCTTGTTTGGAAGGCTTGGGCACTTGGTGTGGCCTCCGGGGAGAGAAAAAGCTGTCTGCCGGATACAACGCGATTGAGAGCTGCGAAAATATCTTGGCACTGCACCTTGGAAAGATATAGAATTTCGCATACATGTTGCATCATGAATTGTACAGTCTCGTGTACGGAGTCCCCAGAGGGCCCGTAATTTCTTATTGGGAGTGGGTCTCGATGAACCCCTTCGTCTCCTAGTTAGAGCTCTCCCGCTTCTATATTTTCTTTGAAAATATGCTTTATCCTGTTGCAATCACTGGTCGGGTGGTGAACGAACCTGTGGTAATTGCAGTACTTGGGGTTTTCCATCTCAGCCGCAGTTGGTGGACGTCTGGGAGGTGGTATTCTGACAACATCGTCTTGAACCCAGGCCTCTAGGAGGTCAATCACCTCCTCGATGGGAAATGGGAAATATAAGTTATTTCTTTCGGTTTCATGATAATTCACGGGAGTTTTAGTGACGGCCTTCCATGGCGGGGTCTCCCATTGCGCTGGCGCTTCACATTTTGGCTGGGGGCCCGTAGTCGGGGCCTTCTTTTTTTTCCATTTCGTTCACTATGTTCACGAAAGATGAGCCGGCATTAAATTGCTTGCTGATGAGGCATCTATTCCCGCGAGTTTCACGCGTGTCTTCGGTTCTAGTTGGCTTAGTTCTTTCCAGCAATATCGGTGTTGTCGTTGTGGATCGTCTAGCGGCTTCATGGAGTTCGGAGAATGTTTGGAAGCGCAAGTTCTCTAGCAAGGCGCGGTAAATAGGAACCATACCATTGATGCATGCGTTCACCAGCTGTTGCTTGGTCAAGTTTGGGTCATGACAGTCGAGTGCTTGAACCCTGAACCTTTTGACGAAATCATTCGGATATTCGTTATCCCACTGGTGCATTCTTCTGAGGTCTGAGAAAGTAACTTGTTCAGACACGAAGAAGTATTTCCTGTAAAATGCGGTGACAGTGCTACTCCAGTTGGGGATACTGTTCGGCGGGATGCTGTTGTACCACGTATATGCCCTTCCAGTAAGCGATTTTGAGAATTACCTTAGGCGAAGAACGTGATTATATTCATGTTCTCATATGGATTCCAGGAAATGAGAGACATGCTCGTGTGCATTCCCGGTACCATCGTACATGGTATATTGTGGAGAGGAGTACCCCCTTGGAAGAGGGGTTCTCTGGATTTCAGATGGGTAAGGGGGCTGGTGCTGATGCGCGTCCATTTCATCAATCTTGACTCGGTTGCGGAGAAGTTGCTCCAGATCTCCTCGCGTGACGAAGTTGGACAGCTGATTTCTTTCCGATGGGATTCTAGCGTGAATCCCCTCGTCTGCAGAGGCGTGTTCTGCCGAGGTGCCAGCGCTAGGGGTGTTGAAGACGTTTCTAAATGGCTCTAGCGCGCATGACTCGCGTGGTAGCCACTCTGTCAGGGTCTTGAGAAAGACGAGTACTTCCTTCTGTGTTGAAACCATATCCGTTTGAGCCCTGGCGAGCATTTCTTGTCGTTCCATAAAATCAACGATGGTGACATAAGGATGGCTTCCTCTGGTCCCTCCGGTCTCTCATCCCGTTGGTGGGGTAGTTGGAACTTTAGTCGTGGTCGGGGGTGCCATGCTAGACGAAGCATTAGGAGCCGCAGCGGCAGCTCTGTCTCTGGTGACTGGTGGCGTAACGCCCGAAGAGGTGTTTTCGTTGCTGTGACTAAGGGGTTGTGAAGAGACATTAGAGGCGCTGGAGGCTTTAGCCCTGGTGATTGGTGGTTTTACGCTTGAGGGAGTGCCTTCGGAGTTACTGTAGTCAGTAGGAGACGTAACGACGTTACTGGGAGAGACATTAACATCAGGGACGTGCTCTGTGCTGGTATTTTCAGCAACCGCTCCAGACCTGAGTTCCACCATATTGTGATTGACGTTCGGGAAACGAAATCAGGAGATGGGGTTGATGTTATAACCGATAGATCAATCCTCCCACTGTGGTCGCCAATTATTTATAGTTGAAAATGGTTTCTACTGGTTTTGGTAACTACGGGTGTGAAAGTGAGAAATAATTTAAACCCTAAACAATGTAATGCAAGGAAGTACTTTAGGTTTGAGAGATCAATCTGTACAAGTCCGGCCTAAACCAAGAAATGGTCGTTCCAGACTTGCTTCGATCACAAAGAGGAGGAGAATGGTTTGGTTTTGGGAAGGGAAGCAAGAAGAGTGGTGAGACCAGAATAGTTGATTGTGAAGAGCAATTGGGTTTCTACGACTTGTTATTAGAGAAGTATGAGAGCTCACGAGGAGAGATATCAGGTAAGTACTTATGAGTGTTGTCTGGTCCGAATGAACTTGTTGTCCAAATGGAAATAGGTAAGACCTATTTATACAAGTCGAGGTAGAAACGTACACTGGTCTCATTAAGGAGTGGGGAATTAAATGTGAGGAGGTGGTAACCATATGCATGGACTTTATATCCCATAAAGTAGTTAACGTATGAAATTGGTTTTCATGAAACTGTTAACATTATGGAATTGATGTTCCATAAAGTTGTTAACTCACGGCTTTATGTCCCATGAACGTTTCCCACATAACTCCCGTATTTACTAGGCGCCTCACCCTTATGACACTTCCTTATGAGGGGCGTAGTGTACGTCGCACGCTGTAGACCACCAAACCAATACCCAAAGAGAATCCCCCTATTTGTGTTGATGTCTCGAATGTTTTGGAACTCATGTAAAACGTTGTTGTGGCTTGGAAAGTAGATCTTGGGGAACTTGCTAGCCAGGTGACCTTCGACGGTCGAGATGTTACATCTTGAGAGGAGGGGCAACCGTTGATCGTTGCACGCCTTCGTTTTGGTAGCCACGTAGTGAGGTCCAGCAGGGTGGCACGACTAGGGTGTGTTTAGACTTGGCATGAGGAGCCAAGGGTTCCCCATGGGCGTATGGCATGGCTAGGGACAAGGCAAGGGTGCTTGGATTGGCATGTCGTGACTAGCATGGCTAGGTTAGGTTTGGCTTGGCATATGGGGCCAAGGGTTTGCCATGGTCATATGGCATGGTTAGGGCCAAGGCAAGGGCACTTGTCCAGTCGTGACGTGACTAGCGCGGCTAGGGCCAAGGATTGGAGCGACAAGCTTGGATAGGTTTGGTTTGGCTTGGCATGTGGGGCCAAGGGGTATCCATGGGAGCATGGCGTGATTAGGGCCTAAGGAAAGGGCGCTTGGCTAGTCGTGGCATGACTAGCATGGCTAGGGCCAAGGCATGGTGCTACTAGCTTGGATAGGTTTGGTTTCGCTTGGCATGTGGGGCCAAGGGGTATCCATGGGAGCATGACGTGACTAGCTTGAACTAGGCGCGCGACCAAGCTAGGGTTTCGGGTCTAAGTTCGTGAGGGGACTTTAGACGGCCATGATTTGCTCTTGGGATTGAAGGGCAACCGTTGATTTTTGCCTGGCTTCACTTTGGTATCCGCATGAGGAAGGCCAGCATGGTGGCGCGACATGAGGGTCCATGGCGAGACATGTTTGGCATGGCGCGGCTAGCTTGGCTAGGTACATGACCAAGCTAGGGTTTTGGGCCTAAATTTTTGAGGGGACTTTAGACAGCCAGAATTTGCTCCTGGGATTGAAGGGCAGCTGTTGATTGTCGCCTGGATTCACTTTGGTAGCCGCATGTGGAAGGGCCAACATGGTGGCGCGGCATGAGGGGCAATGACGAGACATGTTTGGCATGGCGCGGCTAGGGCCAAGGTAGGGGAGTTTGGCTTGGATTGGTGTGACTAGCATAGCTAGGTCCAAGGCAGAGTGTGTTTGGCATGGCGCGGCTAGCTTGGGATAGGTGTGGCTGGCATGATTTGCCATTGGCACAAAGGTGCGGCTAGCATGGTTGGCATGCTTTGGCGCGATTGGTGTGGCTGGCATGATTTTCCATTGGCACAGAGGTGCGGCTAGCATGGTTGGCATGCTTTGGCGAGGTCGGTGTTGCTGGCATGATTTTCCATTGGCATCGAGGTGCGGCTATCATGGTTGGCATGCTTTGGCGCGATTGGTGTGGCTGACATGATTTGCCATTGGCACAGAGGTGCGACTAGCATGGTTGGCATGCTTTGGAGCGGTTAGTGTGGATGACATGATTTTCCATTGGCACAGAGGTGCGGCTAGCATGGTTGGCATGCCTTGGCACGGTCGATGTGGTTGGCATGATTTTCCATTGACATACGTGGGAATTAGGGTTTTGTTCGTCGTAACCCTAATTTTGAAAAATATACCCGGGTAATTATTTTAGAGACACATTAAAAGTTTTAGTAAATGTGCCTAGTAAATGGTTATTGCTTTAAATGTCGTGGCATTACTGTCTACTTGGGTTTAGTGTTTTACGATTTTAACCCTAAACTAAAAAACCACCATCAACACTATGTTATAGAAGGGATGTGCATATTACGGATAATTATCTTAATATCTATACATATCAAATGTTATTATAATAAATCCAACCTTTCTGTATGCATGTTAAGAAAATCTTGTTTGCTTAAACTTCATTTTACTCTTTTGGTCGTTCTCCCAAATCGTTTTTACAAACACAATACCTTTTAGCCTCTTTGCTAGACATGTCTGGGTTAGGTACATGGCTGACTGTGCTTACAAATTAGCTACATTTGACACTGTTTTTTATGTGATATATTTCATTAAAATTTGCATATGTTACCTAATGCACTTGCCACTTTGAGTCTTTAACAACCAATCACTTCTTGTTGTAATTTAAGTTTAAATATCAATTGTACCGTTTTGAAGGTTAGACACATAAGAGGTATTTGATGTGATCTCAATAATGTTGTAGTAAATAGGTTGGTTGAGACTTGTGAAAGCAATAGATTTTAGACTTCTAAAACTTAAAAATATAAAGAAAACTTATTGGAAAATCGATTTCAAGATATTAGGAATAACCAAGACACTGATTCCACTATTACACATGAATAAATTATGGTAAATAATCCAAAACTCTAATTATCTTTGAAGTCCCTTATTTCTTAATTCACAAATAATCAGGCAAATTCTCAAAAATTAATTGTATCCCCTAAGCATAGATTATCTAAACAAAGCTAACCTATCTAATTGAATCACAACTAATGAAGAAAATTTTGCAAACAATTATAACTCTACAAAAGCAGTGATTGAGTGAATTATTATAAATTATAAATTTGAGAAATTAAAATAGTTACCAATTATCCATGCGTGAATAGCTTCCTCGTTGCCTTGGTCGTGATATAATGAGCTCATCATCATGTTGGAAACACACTTAAAAGTTGATTTCATTTATGCTCAAAAGTGGTTACAAATGATGAAAAATGGGAGAAAATGATTAAAACCGGGTGTTTGCAACGCTTATAATTGTTGCAAACACTGTTACAAAAGAACGATAACTGATATGCGTCACTGATATTGTAGTTGTGCGACCCCCATGTGATGGTCGTTGTTACTGTTGATAAACGACGGTCTTCAGAAGTATTATGTTCTTCGTGTTCTTCCTTCACAGCAGCAGTAGGAGAATTCTCTAACTTGATTTCTATTGCTCTGTTCTTCTCCCAAACTCTCCGCCAGCCTTATGCTCGACCACAGCAAGCTATTTATACACCTTTGGACCAAGAATAACTCCTCATCAATCCAAAAAATCTTCCCATTACTCGGCAGTCAATGAAAATATTCTCGGGATATAATCTTTCCATTTTCTTCTCCTGCACGCATTTCACAGCTTGTAAATCTCCTTATTTATCTCTGTCACCTTCCAAATGGTTGTTAGAGTCATCTTAGTATGTGCAAACTCGGTCCAACTCATGCAAATCCCATGAATATCTCCATCCATGACGTGCTCCCTGTCTTCTTCAACACGAGTTAACTAGCCAAATTCAATCGATCAAGAGGCTCATACCAAGCCTGTTATGATAAATCAAGTCTTCCCGTAAATTTGAGCCATTGAATCACACTATAACCCCTCCAAATGACGAACTAAAAATATGCCATTAGTGTGAATATTTTCCCGCCAAAACCAAAATTCAAATGAAGAAGATGGGTGTGATAGATAAATGGGCTATATATAGTGTTGTCTCCTGAGGGTTTACCAGAGGTGTACCTACAAAACCTTTAGTATTACTGCGAGTGAACGCAGGAATAGAAAAACCAATTTATTACATCGTCAAAACATTTAATAATGCAGAGAAAAATTATTCAAAGATTGAGATGTTAATTCTGGCATTGGTTTATGCAACCTTTAAACTTCGCATCTATTTTCAAGCACATAAAATAAAAGTATTAACAAAGGTACCAATTGAGTCAGTAATGAAAAATTCAAAAAGATCAGGCAGGGTTGAGAGATGTAATGCACAAGTAGGGAACTTTGAAATCAAATATGAAATCCTATCCTCGCCAAAATCACAAGTTGTAGCAGATTTTTTAACCAAATTTCCTCTAGAAGATGATAAAGCTGTAGAAGAGATGATGGACATAGAAGAAGAACATGGAGACCCAAAAGATCTATTAAAAGAACCCAACATGTGGGAAATATTGGTGGATGGATCATCAAATGGGGAAGGTAATGGAATTGGAATTGTCTTTAATTTTCCAGAAGGAGAAAAAATGGATTTTTCATTTCGTATGGAATTCACGTCCACTAATAATGAGATGGAGTATGAAGTGGTGGTGCATGCGTTAAAATTCGCAATAGAAATGAAGTTGGAAAATGCTAGAATTACTAGTGACTCGCAATTGGTTATTCGCCAGATAAAAGGAGAATACACAGCAAATGAACCATTTTTGAAGAAATACAAGAAACTTATTGGAGAGTTGTCTGCGAGAATTCCAAAAATAAAATGGAGACATATATCAAGAAAAGATAACAGACTCGCAGATGCATTTTCTTTCATATCTAGCATGATGATAAATCCAGCTACGAGATGCATAAAAATTCAGACACTTGTATCACCCTCAATCAATAAGGAAGAAGAAGATGAAGAAGATGTGATGATGATAGAAGGTGGTGAAGAAGAACCAAAAGGCAATATTGCAGATTGGCGAACAGAACTTCACGCATATTTGGCAAGAGGAGAGACACCAAGAAATATATTAGAAACACATAAATTAAAAGCCGATCAACAAATTATGAATTAAGAGATGGAATATTATATCGCAGATCTTTTAGTGGACCATCGCTAAGATGCTTGACAAGGGAAGAATGACAAAAGGTGTTAAAGATGTTGCATAGTGGAGATGCTGGTAATCACAGTGGGGTAAGATCTTTGGCATACAGAACAAAAATGCAAGGTTATTATTGGCCATATATGCATGAGAACGCGAAGCAACTTTCAAGACGATGCGAAGATTGTCAGTGATATGGAAAGAAAATACATGCACCATGGGAACCATTATCATCCTCAACCAATGTGTGGCCTTTTGGAAAATGGGGGTTGGATATCGTGGGACCATTTGTACCGGGTTCTGGACAAATAAGATATTTAATTGTCGCTACAGATTATTTCATAAAATGTGGAGAAGTAAAAGCAGTGCAACACATCCGCGACAAAGACATTTTTACATTCATATTTGAAAATATAATTTGCAGATTTGGGATTCCTGCACAGTTGGTATTTGATAATGGAAAACAGTTTGAAGGACAGAATATCGAATTGTTACTTAATGCATTTAAAATTAAATGTGTAAAATCGACACCATTATATCCACAGTCCAACGTACAGGCAGAGGCAACAAATAAGATAATTGTAGATATACTGAAAAAGAAACTAGAAGGACACCACAGGGCATGGTGCGAACAAGTACATAATGCAATATGGGATTACAATACAACTAGACGGGAAGCTACCGGAATGTCACCTTTTTGTTTGACATATGGGGTTGAAGCTGTGTTACCAACATAGGTTGTTCTTACTACATAAAAAAGAGAGGCTTGGGAGAAGAATCTTAGTGCTGGGATGATTCTAAATAAACTGGATGATTTGGAAGAGAAGAGAGAAAAAGCTTTACAACATATGGAAAATTATCAGCGAAGATTAGCTCGCGAGTACAACAAATGTGTCAAAAAACGTGAATTCCAACCTGGTGATCTAGTGCTGCGAGAAATACCAAGTTATCAGCAAGAAAATGGTGGTAAACTGGCGAGAAAATGGGATGGACCATACATCATTAAAGAGATAGTTGGAACTGGGGCATACAAATTAATAGATCCTGAAGGTAGAGATGTTGGTCAAAGACTTGATAGACCATGAAATAGATTATTTCTAAAAAGATATTATCAATGACAAATTCTGCGAGATTAGAGATGTTGGTATGTTATATGATGAAACGGGTCATAAATTTTTCTATCTCAATTACAACTGCGAGATTCTTCCAATGACAGAGCAAGTAAAAAATACGAAAATATTGCAAGAAACGCGAATAAAAATTTCCAAGAGATTAATAGAATGGGACGAACCTATATGGCATACACCCTAGTTCGCGGATATAATTTCGCAAGAGGCAAATGTAAGACCTAAAGTGCGTCATATAAGGGGGTATCTCTTTACATGATTCAGGGATAAGGTTATACCGCTGTTGGAACCTGAGTCATGAAGATGTTGGGGTTAAAGAAAACCTATCCGGGGGAGGTACCTTGGATTTCCAACTATATAAGGTTATACCCTGGTTGGACGACCGAGGGTCTCTTCTAAGGAGTGAAGAGTATGACCAAGGTGCCGAGGTACACGGTTGAGCCAAGGGTGCCCAGGGCGTACGAAACTACCCTGTCCATTCTTGGCAAGTCTTGGCTATGATGCATTCGGCCCGAAGAAAACCCCACTTAGGGTGCAGTCTTGTAACTATAAGCCATATAGGCATAAAAGACAAGAGGCTGCGAAAACAGCTGGTTATTGTTAAGACCGGATGGGAGGATCTAGTCTTGTATGGTCGATGTGCCCTCCTTGAAGGGGAAACCAGGGGGAAGATAAGGGCAGCACCCTCCATTAGGGAGCTGATAAGTGTCTAAAGACGACAATGTCATGGGGCTTTATGATCGCAAGAACATTTAGGCCTGTCATATTATCGCGTGAAAATATTATACAGAGGCAACAAGCCATAAGAGAAAGTTAAGATGATATCAATGGGTTTTTACATGAAAGTGTAAAGACGTCATACGATTTCATCGCAAGACGACAATGTCATAAGGCTTTGTTCTCGCAAGGGAGCTTAGACTTGTCATATTGTCGCAGAGAAATTGACAAAATACGGATAAGGCAAGATCAATGGGTTTTTACATACAAATGTAAAGACATCCTGCGATTTTGTCGCAGACACAAAAAATTGGCAAAATAAGACCTTTAACTAGGAAGGCAAAATAAGACCAACAGAATAATCCCAAACATTAACTATTTTCTTTTAAGAATGCAGGAAAGATTTGTTCATTGCAGGAGAGATGATGAGAAACAAGAATCCTTTAGAATTTCTCGGAAATATTATTCAGAATCACACATCAGGATTATTCATAATTTCGCAGTAGTATTCATAATATCGCAGTATTATCCATAATTTCGCAAGAAATATCGCAACACAGTTCGCAAGGAGAAAATACGGGAAAAAATTGATCATTACAAGAAAGATAATGAAGGGAAAGTAGGGGAGTTGATAAATTAAATATCATTATCTTTCTTGAGAATATTCAAAGTAACAGAAATAAAGTTGAATTCCAAAGTTGCATAAAGATACATTGCTCGCAAGAAAAAGGAAGAAATAGAAAACAAAAACAAAACTCAAACTTCAGTGTTGGTCTCGCCAGCTTATTTCTCCTTGCCAGTATTCTTCGCATAACGATCAGCTTGAGTTTCTTCTTCATTTAATTTTTCACCAGTAATTGCTTCACTACCAGTAGCTACTTCTTTAGAAGGACTCTTTTCTTATTCGTCTGTTAGGTCTTCTTGAGAGATATCTTCTTCACCACTTGCATAGTATTGATCATTATCAATGGGAAGAGGAATTTCATCATCATCTACTTCTAGAGGATCAATGGATACAGGAGGGAGAGAATGGGATATCAGAACGTCATTCACAAGAACTTCAGCATTAAGATGAACCTTGCGAAGGAAACCTCTATCGCGATTTCTAATCTCCGTATTTTTGAAGTACTCAAGGTAGTCATATCTCCTCTCTACACGATTGCGAGGTTTAACAAGGTGGGCGATGAGTGTTCCGTTTTCTTTGCGAACTTTAGCCAGTTTTTCAGTCAGATCAGAAATGGCAGAATGTAGAATGAAGGCTTTTTTCAGATTGTGCGAGAAACATAAGTTGACAAGAAGATATTCAGATGAAAATATCGCAAGAAATATAGCATAGAAATTAAATTAAAAAAAATTAACAATCAAGGCAGTCAAAATGACTACCTTTTTTTTGAGAAGTTAAGTTTTGAATTAGTGTTAAGAAACAATTCTCCCATTGGTTCATGGAATCATCAAAATTATCTCCAACTATACCCTTCAGGCGAGACTTTATAGTTTCTTCTTTGGATAGGAGATAAATATTTTATTTTGCTAGTAAGGAGTAAGATTCTTCTAATTGAGAATATTGATCTTGGAGTTTACTGGCATTTAAACTTAGAGTTAGCCTGCCTTTGATAAGTTTATCTTTCTCAGCGGCAGAAGATTCAGTGACTTCCTTGAGTTCATCTTTTAATGAACGAAGAGATTGTTCTTGGTCGTTACACACTTTTTGAAGAACATTTATTTGCTGCGAGGAGATCACCATCTTGTTTGAAAAGCTACGTTTCTCCTGAGATAAAGTTTTATTTTCATCTGATAAAGAGTCCATCGCCAAATTAGCTCGGGTTAACAAATATGAGAGGCGAGTAACTTCGCTACTTAATAGATTTTGCCTTTGCGCTAATTGATCATTCTCATTGGTAAGATTATCTATTTGATCGATCGAGTATGTGTAGAGATTATATAATCTATTATATTGATCCATCCAAGAATCTCTCTCAACACGGGATTCTTCAGCAATAGACTCAAATTCAAATATCTTCATTAATCGTTTCTGATTTAAAGCTAAATAGGCAAACCAAATATTTAAAAGGAAATTGAGTACAGAAAAGATAAAAATCTACAAGAACAGAAAAATTAGAGGTAAAGACAGAAAAACTATACCTTTTAACTCCTTGTTTTTATCGCGAAGATTTTCGCAATCTAATAAAGAGTTGCGAAGCTTGTGATCAAGAATATCACATTCTGAAGTTATGGCTTGGAGACTTCCCTTTAGAGCTTCAACTTCATTTTCTAAAGACGCTCGTGAAGCAGTTCGATCAGAACCAAAATATTTGATTAAAGTCTCGCAGACATCGTATTTGAAAGGGTCAGTAGAAAATTTCTTGGCATCATCTAAAATGTCAGCCAAAACTTTAAAAGAAGCATCAACCCCTACTGATGCTTCTTTAGATGAGGAAAGAGGTGTAGAGGGTGAAGTGATAATGATGGAAAGTTAGAGATTTGAGTTATTTGCAATGGTTACATCATCAAAAGGAGGAGTTTCAGGAAAAGTAACGGTTGGAGGTAAAATAGGAGAGGAAGAAACTTTGCTTATAACAGTTTTGGGAATCTCATTTGTTGGAGGATTAATGGAACTGGGGATATTGATAATGATATTCTCGCAAATAGAGGATGGAGGTTCCATCTGCGAAATAGTGGAAATATATTTTGAAGATGAAAATTTGGGAATAGTAATATCAATCTCAAGAGTCTTGGCTTTGCGATATTGCTTGCGAGGTCTAACAGCATTTTCATCACCCTGCGAGAAATAATATAGATAAGAAACAGAGGCAACAATATTGTTATTAAGAAAACAAATGTTTCTTCTTACCTTATGACTCGCATACTTCCTTTTCTTTTCAGTGAGTTTTTGTTGTGAATCTTCGAGAATATTAGGGTTTTGATCGACAAACTGGGTGTTGGATGTAGTTCCACTGAAAAGAAACCATAGTAGGGGAGTTATATAGAATCAAGCAAAACAGATCAAATAAAGTGAATACATAGGATTTAGACATGCAAAATCGAGTTTAATAATGTCAGAAGAACACATACCTTGGAGATTCCATTGAAGCAGCAGCAGGTGAATTTGCAGAAGTTAAAGAAGAAAGTTGCAGGTAGAAAAAAAATATGCAGAGAATGAAGAGGTGAAGAAGACGAATAATTAAAAGAAGAAAAAATATTTCTTTGATAGATTCTCTCTTTTATAGACAAAAGGATGGTAACCGGGTAATAAAATATTAATCGGTAAAAAGTAGAATATTCGACATGTGTAGGCGGTAACACTTAATTTACGGAGTTTTGTTGGTCATAGAAGATGAAACGATGAATATCTGCGGCATTTTATTTCTCATGATCTTTCCTCCTTCGCAGAAAAGACATGAGAAGAGGCAAGATGTAGGACCAGAATATCGCCATGATATTACTCTTGCGAGATTAACAACACTTCTGCGAACATCACCGCGAGTTCTTCAATAACATTTCGCGAGTGTCACAGAATAATTTAAGAATGAGGTAATAGCTGACGAATGAAGAAATACGGGAAGAGCATGATTGTCCTGCGATAGTTACAACACTTGCGAGAATGGACATTATAACTACTGCGATAATATCGCGAGTCAGATCCGAAATTAAAGGATAGATTAGATGTCATCCACTATGTTACTGCCCTATATAAAAAGACCCAGTAGATTCAGAGAGAGGATGATGTATTTTTGAGTGTTGAGAAAGTCTTGAGGAGAGAGAAAATTCAAGAGAGCGGTTGTATTCTTGATTTCTTCCATTTCTTGTAAACATTTCTGAGAATCAAATAATAAAGTGTCGTTTTTGATCTTTAAATATGTGTTAATTACTATAGATTCTTTTCAAGGGTGTAGTGTAGGATTTCCTGCAACTACACTCCACTTATCTGATATAATAATTCACGTGTTAGGCCAGTCCGACTAACCCTATTTCAAGTGGACATTGTGCTGAAATATTCCTTGAGTGATTTTTTCTCCAAGAGGTTTATACACAGTGGGTCTTGTATAGGTTGTAATCAAAATAAAAGATTGTGGTGTATTTGGGTACCCTCGTCTTTTCAAATATGCCATCCATTGCTTTGCCAGAAGGAAACAAATTTTTAAAGTTCATAATTTGCTTCTCTTCACTATCAATGGAACAAATAGTCAGTCGACTACTACAGTGAATCACATACCCACATAAAATCAGAAACCTTAAAAAAATGATCTCTATTCTAGAAATCATCACAGGGCTCAAGTGCATTCTGGCATAAATTCTTGTGTTGCAAATGAAAGTATTCCATGTACTTATAAGAAGGTTTCTGGTAAATATAAATCTAGAAAATAGATCCCCTTCCAACCTGATCCTTTTGAACCTGTCGTAAGAGGTCTTAGATTTAGTCCTCAGAGAAAACTTTCTGACGGATATGCTAAACAAGCAGTGTCTTACTTCTCTAGGATGAACTCGTGTCAAAGAAAGAAGGATAGACAAAAAAAATGTCCATTTAATGAGATAAAAGCTCATACTTGTGTAAATTAATCACAAGGTTGATATCTCACATGCAAAAAAACTAGTTGTTAGAGAATTGAATAGGTATACTCTTGATAAAGTGACTATAATTATCTACCTAATTTCTTATCGTTCTTAGATGGATAGTTGATCAACACTTTAACATGAGTATTTTTTATCCTTCATTTTCTATTAGTTTTTATTTCTTGCATGTAAACCTTTTTAAAGAGGTAAAAGCGTGGACCTTTTCCGTGCAGAGCTTTGAGAATCCTTTTCTTACGGGTACACGTACGGTTTCGGGGTCTCTCATAAACCTATCGTGTAAACCCTAAGACTCTCGAATTCATTTATATACATATCCTATTGAGTTGAACTCTTTACTCTAGGTTTCATATTATCAATGGCTTCTTCTTCATCCTGCTCGTGGGATTTACCTAAAGATTTCATTGATAACACGGTATATTTCAAATTCGATAAAGAGAAGGGTACTTTTGTTGAGGTCGAAGGTTCTTTTCCTCAATATCCTGATTCCTTTTCGGATATAGAGGAAGTTGAAAAGATTTCGTCAGATGTAGTTCTTGACTTCCTAAAGAACTTTGAGGAGGCAAAGCAGCAACTTGTTGATACGATGAAGTGTCTTGATGTGGTAAGAACTGAGTTGAAAAAGGTTAGGTCTGACCTTGTTCTCATAAAAACCCATGTTAAAGAACTTCCTAATAAGGATATCCTCTCCAAAGGTGCAGAGGATGCTGTCGTTCACAAGCTCCGGGACCTTAAGACTTAAGAAGGTCCCGAACTGTCTATATGACATTAGTTCACTTTGGCATGGAAGTTTTTTTCAGTTTAGTCTGTTTGATTTGATTTTCCTAGTAAATCTTCTAGTTTTCTTGTTTTGTTTAGAAGAATAACTAGAGTTTGGAATAGTCATTATTGTGATTACACATAGCTATGCCCAACGTTTTCATCTTCATATTTTTAGATTTATTGGTTTAAATTCTAATATTGTTTGGAAGATGATTTTTGCAGTATTATTCTTTATGGTTTTAAATATTGCAATATTTTTATAGGATATGTGTGTTTGCGTCCGTGAACTTAATTGTCCCATACCTTGTCAAAAGTAAAGTCGTTCATGAGTTGATATGCTTATATTGATAAAAGAATGAATTGACTTTTGACAAATACAAAAGTTAAGCCTATTATGTCAAATTTTTTGACGGAAGATAGGTTAACATCTTTTGTTTTCAAGGATTATGTATATTATATGTCATTGTGCAAATAGTGATGGAAAATAGAATGAATCCTTGTGTATTCCGCAGTAATTGATCTTCCCTGATCCACATTTTTTGTATTACTGTGAAGCTCTGTATGTGTCTTATGTTGAGCACTAAACAACCAAAGTTGATTATTTTTATGATTATCTTAGTTTTTTTTCGGTAAGGTACTTTATGTCGAGCATATTGAACTAAATTAATCATCTTGTTTGGTTATTTAGTTATGACTCCATAAGTTTACTTGTGTTGAGCATATTCGGTTAAATTAATTATGAGTTCTCTTATGGTTAATTTAATATTTTTGGATTCAAATTCATACTTGTATGTGATTTGTTATGTCCAAAGAAATCCTTATTTTCTTTTGAAATTAAGGTCGCTCTTGTTGTTCTTTCGGGAATGACATATTATGGGGGAAAGTTCTTAATTGAACTTATGCTTAATTGCCAAATCTTTGTGGGGAGTGCGGATGTGGAATATTATAGGGGTTATCTTGTATCTTTATAGACTCCTTGATGAATTCATTTAGCTTCGTCTTTATGATTGCATCTAAATAAGATGATATATACTTACCTTTGGTCATGAAACGTCTCTTACGGAAATTTCATTAGGATCCCGTTCTTGTACCTTTGCCAATTTTATTGACAAAAATGGGGAGAATTAATATGTAGTTCACACTACAAATACATATGGTTTTCGGATCATTATGTAAGGGGGAGTGGTTTCCATGTGAGATGGAGTATTGACTAAGGGGAAGTGACATATCACCATAGTATTATTGTAAAAGTTGTGATGCAATTGGACTTTGACGTTGTATAATGATACTATGACATTGTATAACTGTTTATGGGTGAAAACTGTTTATACGCTTTTTGGTAAATTTGGGTGTGTGTGAATGAGAAACGAACCTAAACCCTAAACAAATGCACTGCACGGGAGTGATTTTGATTCGAGAGATCAATCTATATAATTCTGGCTTAAACCAAGAAATGGTCGTTCCAGATTTGCTTCGGTCACAAAATGAAAGAGATGGGGTTGATCTTAGGGAGGGAAGCGAAGAAGGTGTTAAGATTATGAAGGTGTTGGATGTTTATGACTTGTATCATAATGTTGAACTGGCTTGCACAATGTAAGCTATCAGTTCTGGGAGTTTTCTGGATACGTTGGTTATAACACTTGTTTGTTTTTTTGTCGTTTGGAAATAGGTGAAGGACCTATTTATACAAGTCATTGAGTGCAACCCTCATCTCATAGGAAGTGGAGGAGGTGAAGTGATGGAGTAAAGGGGTCGTGTAGGAGTGGTGATTGTTACACGATCACACCTTTGCCCATTTCCATCATTACTATTAACCGTCCACTTTTTCCTGACACATTCTTGAAATGGCGATTGCACGCTGTAAACCACCAGACCAATACCCCAGTAAGTATCCCCCTGTTTGTGACATACTTGATGTATCGAATGAGCGTATCATGAGACCCACCGCAGGAAATAGCATACAATGTTATTACGTTAAATAACTAAATTATTCAAGGAATCGATATTTATAAGATATCATGTATGTTCGATGCATGTAATGCATCGAAAACAATCAATATGTGTGAAGCATCGTTGTTTTAAAGCTTAACCGAATGAGTTGCGGATTAAGCATATAAAAATAGTAGCATGGCCAACCATCTTCGAGTGATCGTTTGGAGGCCACATGGACAGGACATCCCCTGGTCGATCACTCCTTATGGTAGAGTGACGGACAATGATCATCAAGGTGCTTTATTGACCGCTTAACCCTTAACCTAGGTTTTCCGACCGAGCTGGTAAAGTTGGACGGACGAGATGATCTACGACATATATTTGCGACCGTTGATGGAATTTTGGGGTTTTTAAGAGGTACGCAAGCATCACTCTTTGGCTTGACCGAATTCGAGCATGAGCGATATTTTTGGTGGGACCGACCGGGCATGCGTGTAGACGGCCTGCCGGTTTATATGTCCATACCGCTTTGTCTCATGAAGACGTGATCTAAGCCACTCAATTTTTCCGGTAAAGATGAGTGGTCGTGATCGATTTGCGACAGAAATCCGTTGCCGCAAAGGATTTATAGGCCGCGCGACACGCTACCTTTGGGCGTGTGTTTCGAGGTGCATGGCCATGGTCTACTTTGGTCGTCCGGTCACACGCATAGGTGGGCCCACGGTGATCACGTTAATATCCTCGAGACCTTTTGAGTATGTATCTACGTCCTCCGTTTAGGCTGGCGAAGATGGATGGACGTGATCAAACTACGACAGATGTACATTGCCGTAAACCCTAATTAGGGTTTTGAAATAGTCACGTACACGCAACTTGGGCCAAACGAATTGGCAAGTTGCGCTTCTCCTTTGGGGAGGCCGATCATGTGGGGCCCACATTGGGCTGACAGTGAACATATGTGCACCTTCCAAATGGTCTTAGGCGCGATCTAAGCCATCCAGTTATGCTGGCTAAGTTGGATGGTTGTGATCGATTTAAGACACTAGTGGAACTTCCGCGACCCTTTAAAGCATCACGTGAACCATGTTTTGAGAACACGTTCCGCTTCTCTATTATTTTGTCGTGAGAAAACCGATCGGGTAAGGGGGAAGTGGGACCACCAACGTATATGTTGGTGCTTCCCTCATCACTCATGGGATGATCTAATTCGTCCAACTAGGATGACGAAGTTGGACGGTTGCGATGGTTTTAAGACTGCTTTAAGCGGTCTTGCTCGTTTGAGCCTTTCCAAAAACAATGCGGCCATCCCTATTTGGGGCCGGCGTTAGACGAGCGTTGGGAGTGTAGTGTGGTGTTCGACCGGCTAGGGCATAGGAGGGCCCGCCGGCGGTCATCATGGTGATCGCCTTCTCCTGCTAGGGTTCGTCTAGGCATGTTAAATCATGTGGTCAACTTGCGTGGCCGTGATCGTTTCTTAGACGGACAGTCTAGATTTCTCTTAAGGAAATTAGGCATGCTCGATCGGGCTAACCAAAAACGCATCAATACGAGATTCTCTTTGTTATAGAATGATGTAGCTTGTGTGGGTATTTCATGCATGTCTCAATATTGGCAAGGAGATTCATGCTACTCTGCTGAGAGTAAAAACTTAGTTATCATGGCATGCAAATAATGAGAGTTCGGCTGAGAACACAGCACGAAAAATATTAGGCAAATTATGCATTAATTATTAATTATTAATGCTAGTAAAATTCACAGAATATTTGGGATTGCTATTGCACGCACCATTCTGGGTGAATCTTGTGTATTTCATTGAATTGTTTCCAATAAATAAAGTGAATAGGTTTTATGCACTCATCACTTATCAAACGGCTTTACACTTTGCAGGATGTCAGCACATTAAATTTGGTTTTACAATTTTAGCCCTGAACTAAAATCTACCATCAACATTAAGTCCCATGCTTAGCACGTAACAGTGGCATTGTTGCGGGGTAAGCATGAGATGGTGACAGACAAGGATGAAAAATCAAAAGGGCAATACAAGATAAGATTACCAGGAAAATTCGATTGACCTTTGGGAAGAGGCATGTGCAATATGCAATCTTTGTGCTAGCGCGCTTCTGTCTTGGCCACAGAGTAGTGGTGCCATTTTGGTTCAGCGATCTTGAATATAAAGACGAGTGTTAAGGCTGTGGATCCCTCAACACTATAATGTATTGAGGCAGTATGCATGACAACACAATAGTGAGTGTTGAGGAATCTCAACACTAAGAGGAGAGATGTGTTGAGGAAGTTTTCCTTGCAACATAATGATGAGTGTTGAGGAATTTTCACGTCTCAACACTATGAGGAAAAAAGTGTTGAGGCAATTTTCCTGGAAACACAGTGATGAGTGTTGACCAATTTTCATGTCTCAACACTAAGAGGAAAAATGTGTTGAGGAAGTTTGCCTGGCAACACAGGGATGAGTGCTGAGGAATTTTCTCGTCTCAACACTAAAAGGATAAATGTGTTGAGGTAGTTTTCCTGGCAACACAGTGATGAGTGTTGAGGAATTTTCTCATCTCAACACTAAGAGGGAAAATGTGTTGAGGCAGTTTGCTTGGCAACACAGTGATGAGTGTTGAGGAATTTTCTCGTCTCAACACTTAGAGGATAAATATGTTGAGGCAGTTTGCCTGGAAACACAGTGATGAGTGTTGAGGAATTTTCTCATCTCAACACTAAAAGGATAAACGTGTTGAGGCAGTTTTCCAGGAAACACAATGATGAGTGTTGAGGAATTTTCTCTTCTCAACACTAAAAGGATAAATGTGTTGAGGCAGATTTCCTGGCAACACAGTGATGAGTGTTGAGGAATTTTCTCGTCTCAACACTAAAAGGATAAATGTGTTGAGGCAGTTTGCCTGGCAACACAGTGATGAGTGTTGAGGAATTTTTTCATCTCAACATTAAAAGGATAAATGTGTTGAGGAAGTTTGCCTGGCAACACAGTGATGAGTGTTGAGGAATTTTCTCGTCTCAACACTAAAAGGATAAATGTGTTGAGGCAGTTTGCCTGGCAACACAGTGATGAGTGTTGAGGAATTTTATCGTCTCAACACTAAAAGGATAAATATGTTGAGGCAGTTTTCCTGGCAACACAGTGATGAGTGTTGAGGAATTCTCTCGTCTCAACACTAAAAGGGTAAATGTGTTGATGCAGTTTTCCTGGCAACACACTGATGAGTGTGGAGGAATTTTCTCGTCTCAACACTAAAAGGGTAAATGTGTTGAGGAAGTTTTCCTGGCAACACAGTGATGAGTGTTGAGGAATTTTCTCGTCTCAACACTAAATGGATAAATGTGTTGAGGCAGTTTGCCTGGCAACACAATTATGACTGTTGAAGAATTTTCTCGTCTCAACACTAAAAGGATAAATGTGTTGAGGCAGTTTACCTGGCAACACAGTGATGAGTGTGAGGAATTTTTTCGTCTCAATACTAAGAGATTTAAAATTTATTTGATATGCCTAATAGATAAAAAAATAATTAGTTTAAGGATAATTACTTAGCTCTGTCTCCGCTAGGCATGACCTTTGCACATGATTGGGATGTAAGTGGATTAGGCTCTCCCGTGAGTAAGAAACGTGACAAAATTCCCCATGTGTAGTTATCCTGAGGTTATTTTCTCATGGAAGATGTGCTTCCATTGCATTCGCTGGTAAGGCAGTGTCTGCGATTTAAACTTCTAAACCTGAAGTAAGCTTCAATCCCCAAGTGTAGCTTACTTTGATTGTACCACCTTGAATCCATGCCTCAGTGATTTGGTACAAGCTTATTGTACTCTCCTGGATGCGATGCTGGGATGCTTGGAACATCACATGGATGAAGTATTCTTTGTAGTGGTTGTTGCCATGGTGAATCTCTGGCTGGTATCAAAGATGCGTCATGGGGATTAGCCTTCTATGATGCAAGTCGGTCCTCCTCCTGGATTGACGCCCACGTGGGGAGTGGGATGCAATTGAAAAGGCGAGGGTACCCAAATATACCTCAAGCTATAAATTTTCCTTCCTTTAAGTCCTTTCTCCGAAAGTGATTGTCTATAGACTGAGTCGAGATAATACAACAAATCGGTTCATACTTCGTGTGATTGTCTATGGATACGATATCGAGACAATACAACAAGGAAGTAAGATATAATAAATAGGAATTAATGTTTGTGCAATTTAATTTAATTATAATAAAACAATTATAATGCGAAAATATAAAGTAAATGACACAGCAAGATTTTGTTAACGAGGAAACCCAAATGCAGAAAAACCCCGGGACCTAGTCCAGAATTGAATACTCTCAGGATTAAGCCGTTATACAAAATAAACCAACTTTGTATAGTTGAGACCAAGTAACTAAACCTATAATTCACCTAGTTTCGTCTGTATTCCCACGCCTCCAACATGTAAACAAGTCACGTACTTGGACCAATTCCTTTGGTTCGTATTCCAAACAGTAAAGGAACAACAAATATGTTTGGTATCAACTCTATTCAACCAAGTGATATGGGTTGCACAAAGGATATTCTATTTATCTTAACATAAACTCCTTTGCCAAGTTCCAAGATCTATCTTATGTTCAATCAACAAAAGGTAATCGTTAAGATAAATACAACAACACTCTTAATCCAAACAATTGTGTTAATGCCGATCTACGCAATTAATCAATCCAATCTACCACAAGGGTAAACTGATTATTAATTGGATCCTCTTTTACCGAAAAAATTATTGTTCACCCCAAAGATTATAAAACCAAGTCTGAAATCTTCAATATCTTCTTTGTCTTCAAATCTTCTTAGATCTTCAATAAACACCTACACACAACTACTTGAATATCTTGTGATCAATCACACACAAAACGGAGTTTGTTAACAATGGATTATCACAAGATCATCTTTAGATCTAACAATAGTCTAAAGATCCTTGTTGAAACCTTGAACTAGTTTGATTGAATCTTATATCATAAGAGAAGATTCTCAAGCATAAACAAACTAGGTGCAATCAAAGTTCAACCACCATTAGTCAATCAAATCAATATGAAAACTAAAGATAAACAGTAATTATCTAGTTTCCCTCCAACGGTATGCGCTAGAGCTTCTCAATCCCAAAGAAGATTTTAAACTGAGCGGTCTTAAAAGATTTTACCTAATTAGGTTACTCTCCTCTCCGAATAGGCGGCTTCACCAGTAACAGTACAATAGAGAAAATTTCTATCACGAAGGATTAGTTTGCTAGAAATGCAAACTCAAAGTATTTATAGACAAGGAAGTTTGGACACCAAGGAATTTCCAAAACCGAAAATATTCTCAAGATATTCAATAATTTCCAAATTCTGTTTTCATAATTCCTGAGAATGCACTGTCCAAATTTATGATCGAAATCTCCTTGGAAAATCTTTAACTAGCAAATGCACATTACTGATTCTTATTTTCCATATATAATTAAAAACCTTAATTGAAAGATTCTTCACTTATTTAAATTCGATCTTGGGATTTCCTTCCTTCTTAGCTGTTAAGAAATATCTTTGAATAATAAAAGATACACATTAATGCACGTGTTCAAAATATGTCGACATCTTTCCTCTTGTAAGTCCTTTTTCATACTTACTCACTTGAAACCGATTTACCCCACTTCCAAACAAGTTTAGAATTGGTTCGTCTGACTTTCAAGAACTATGTGATTGATCAAGTAATACTCAATCACAAATCATGGGTGTAACGGTTCTACCAAAACAAGTTTCGGTTCTACCTCCATGTGAGTATTATGCATAGTCACACTAGCTTACCAAAGATTCGGCTTACTAGGTACTAGGATCGGTTCCCCATATATATTTGGTATCTAACTTGTATGTGTTGTACATGTCCATAGGATCAGTTCCCCTTTGCCTAAAAACGTGTTGCACATGTTCATAGGATCGGTTCCTCTTTCTTCTATAAACCTTGTTGCACCTCATACAAGGATCGGTTCCCCTTGTGATGTACTGCAACTCTTACTAGGATCGGTTCCCCTATCCCAAATTTGGTCAGACACACACAAACCCAATCATACCCCAGGTGATTACTTAAGATTGGTTTCACTAATAAAAGTCATACCAATACATAAGTTAGGTCTCATGTGAATAGTTTTAACAAGAACACAAACAAATCATGAGCGGTTATACTGATCACACATATTGGTTGTTCATAAGATATGCAATGAAGAACATCCCCAATAACGCCTGGCGATTTCCTTTTCGGTTCACAACACATATCATGAACTTACTTCCTTAGAACACATGTAAACATTGTTCCCTAGGATGAAATCCTCACCTCATACCCGTACATAATCATAATAGCATTCATATGATTATGTTGATGTCTTATATACAAAGTTTAATTGTTAAGCAATAAACCTCATATTATATTCCTTAATACTATGTCTATCTATAGTATTCATGCTTCGCAGTTTTATGTTTTCAATATGCACGACTTGAAATATATGTTAGGGAATGAAACAGTTCAAGTCAAATATCACTAACCCCAAGTGGAAGGATGATGTTGTGGTCGTAGCTCCGTACTTCTTCAAGTCTTCGCAATACTTGTAATGTCTTATCCTAATACTTTCAAGCTAACCTATACGAAGTTGACTCTAGTACATTTAAATCAAGTGACTCTTAAATGAGTTTTGGATCACTAAAATATGACAACCAAACTTGACATACCAATGCTTGGTGGGTTCAACCGAGCTATGCTCTAACAATCTTCCCCTTTGTCAATTTTAGTGACAAAACTCTTATAATCATATGGATAAGCCATAAATAATTTATACAAACCAAAAAATATATCCATTCGTTAAGCCATAAATAATTTATACAAACCAAAAAATCAACTTGCATAATTATTCACCTCAACCGGAAGCAATTGAAACAACATATATCATTAAAGTTCCACTATTGCACCGAAATTTTGTAAGCCTAAACAATTGATACTATACAATAAAGTAAAATAACAATTGTTTTACTTAACTAGATTCGGTTGAAATAACATAGACATTAAAGCACTGCAATTGCACCAAACTTTTGTAAGCCTAAACAATTAATATCACACAACAAAGCAAGATAACAATAGTTTTACTTAACCGTAACCAATTGAATCACACATACATCCACACATTCATAATGGAATAAACACACAATTGTACCGAAAATTTCGTTTAAGCAAAAGCAATAAATGTATCAAATAAAAACAGGCTTTTCTTAAACAGGAAAACAATTAACTAACAAGATTGTTACCTCAATTTCGCATCCAACTTCTCCAATATGATTGCATCTTCTTCTTCCAGGGAGAATTGATATCGAAATACCATTATGTTGTCATCCTTATGCAAAAACAAAAGAATAACAACAACCAACCTTTACCAGAGAAAGGTTGAAAATCGGTTTTAACAATTGCAAGCAAAAGTTGAAAACCTTCGAAACACATATGCTTTTATGCTAAACCAAAACCGATTCAACATATTGTGACTTTTTCACATATTTTTTCTACAGGAACCTCATGATCCTTTGATAAAGCCTACCAACATGGGATAGAACTTAATCCTGCTAAATTAAAAAGTCACCTAAACCATAAGGGTTCACAGCATATTATGAGATCGAATATCAGGGTAATAAAACCAAAATCAAACATCCCATAAACATCCATAGCAAATAATAAAGCATTCAAGCACATGCTATGTAAATAAAAAACTATGACAAGAAAATTATAAATCAAATAACTTTATTCATAATAGTTTTTATTCATAATAGACTTATACAATCAATGAAAGAAATAAAAAATTGATGTTTATTTTTCTAGATTAAGTATTACAGCATATAACTTAATCTCTAGTGGTGCTCTTGTTGTTTACTGAAGTTTTATCAGCATCTTTACTATTAAAGTATGTTTCAATAATTTTGTTGGCAACCACCTTTTGTCTTCCAATAACTCCAAATTGAATTTTCAAGTCAGCAAGCTCACTTTTTGTCTCTTCCAAGCTTTTTTTTAGTCCATTTCGAACTTGTATCAAGGAAAAAAGATTTCCTATGAGATCTTCAAACTCATGCATAGTTTTATGCATACCATTTGTAGAAAACTACTTGCAGGATTCTGAATCATCAATTGCAAAAAAACTTATTTCTTCTTGAGAACTACCAGATTTATGATCAGACACGATTCTCGAGATAATCTTTCTGATTCTTCGTTTTGAGATGAAACCAAGATAGTTTCTAATCTTTCTAGCTTCCCTTTTATTACTCCTTTCTAATCAGGGAAGACTTATTCTTAAGAGAAGATTTTCTTTCTCTTGAGCAGAATATATTCGGTTCAGAAAGTAGGGTTTCCGAATATATAAAATAAATTTTTGCAACTTCTCTTTTTATTAAGGAGAATCGACTCTAGCTTAGCAAACTAGTATCACACAGAATGTGTGGGGATTAGGTTTCCCAGTTGCTAGAGTTCTCCCTTATATAGTCTTTCAAATCAGGGTTTGCAATCAATGTTATCTTAGTAACAAAGCATTCAATATTCACCGTTAGATGAAAACCTGATTAGATACAAGCTAATATCTCTCAACCGTTAGATCGAAAACTTAGCTTGCCATACACACATGTACTTGACGATTTTTGGTTTGTGTAACCGTTCCCAAATGTGTACAATAGTTGGTTCAATACTAGTCATCCAAATGGTTAGACAAATGATAACTTTCATATCAACCATATTCTTCTTCACCATAACTAGTCCAAATGACTCAAATGAACTAGTTAGAGAGTTGTTCAATTGCTATGAGATATTATGTACTACACAAGACACAGTTGAAGCAAAAATGATGTGATTCACTCGAATCGATTCATGAACTATAAAGCCACGGTTTGCAATAGCATTCCTTAGATAAGTTCACGAACATCGTTTTTAGACATAACCACTCAAGTTAGCGGACTGGGTTCGCGGACTTAAGTTAACCGGTTGGAGTTCACAAACTCCAAAAGAAATTCTAGAGTTCGAGAACTTCCGTCAGTTCACGGAATGAAACCGAGCTACAACTACAGCAGAAATTATCGGGTTCGAGAACTACGCACGTTCGCGGACTGAGTTCGTGGACTGGGTTGACTGCTCAAGTTCCGGTTTTCACTTGATCAATAAAGTTCCCAAACTTCGGTTCAAGTGCTAAGGACTTATACATATATGTGTTACCACAACAATGTTTATATCCCCCAGTGGTTATATTATCTAAACTCACATTTCAACCATTGAAACATTCTCAGAGGACGTCATATAGTTGTTATTCAAAAACTAGTTTTCGTCAGAGCAATTTCCTAAGTGATTGAAACATAACATGACTTTCGTCACTAGGTAAAGATGAACTTGGCTAAAGCGAAAGCTTTACCAACACATATTTCGAGAAATAGATAAGCGAGATATACTCAGCTCGAAATATCACATGTGTATATTCTTAGTCTATATAGTAATACGACTTTTGTCTCAAGATAGGAAATAGAGTAGATAGACTTTTGAGTGATAGATAAGTTCAAGTCTCCACATAACTTTTAGTCGATGAAGATCCACTGATTCCTTGAGTAGTACTTCGTCTTGTATGATGATCGCCATGGAGTTATTGAGCTCAACTACACTTTATATCCTAGTCCGAGACCTTAGCTATAGTAGACTAGAAATCAAGACTATATAGTTTTGATCACTAAGATTGACAAACATGCTTGAGATAGCAACGCCTGCGAGTTCGACCGAGCAATGCTCTAACAATCTCCCCCTTTGTCAATTTTAGTGGCAAAACTATTAAAACATATGGAATTCAAAAAATATATAAATAAACTTTGTAGCTCCTATTCCACATGTCTAATCTTCAATAATACTCGTAATCTTCGTCACTTCCAAGTATTCCAATGATCCCAAAGGTTGTAAGTTTAGCATCATCGTTGTTGAAAATCCGTAGCTATAACAATGAGAAAAGCATCGGTTTTCAATCATTGTTATACAGTGTCATAGTATTATTACACGGCATCAAAGTCCAATTGCATCACAACTTCAACAACAATATTATGGTGATACTTCGCTCCCCCTTAGTCAATACTACATCTCACATGGAAACCACTCCCCCTTACATAATGATCTGAAAACCATATGTATTTGTAGTGTGAACTACATATTAATTCTCCCACTTTTTGTCAATAATATTGGCAAAGGTACAAGAACGGGATCCTAATGAAATTTCCGTAAGAGACATTTCATGACCAAAGGTAAATGTGTATCATCTTGTTTAGATGCAATCATAAAGCCGAAGCTAAATGCATTCATCAAGGAGTTTATAAAGACGCAAGATAACCCCTCTAATATTCCACAGCCGCACTCCCCACAAAGATTTGTCAATTAAGCACAAGTTCAAAAGAACTCTCCCCCATAATATGTCATTCCCTAAGGAACAACAAGAGCGGCCTTAATTTCAAAAAGAAAAGAAGGATTTATTCACACTAACAGAAAAGAATCGATGAATCAACTACAAACAAGGTATACACCTATTGGAGTTCCAACTCAATTGCCCAAAAGATCGAGATAAGCACAGGGGAAAGAGTTACTGAAATAGCTAATGAACTGAAATATCACCAATAGACTGCCTTAAGTGCTGAAAAGTGGGAGTGTCTAATGGTTTGGTGAGAATGTCAGCCAACTGTTGTTCGGATGGCACAAATTCCATATTTATGATACCATTCTCATAAAGATCTCGAATAAAATGGTACCTTATATCAATGTGCTTTGTTCTTGAGTGCTCAACAGGATTCTCAGTGATTCGAATCGCGTTAGAGTTATCACAAAAGATCTTCATTATTCCAGTATCAACTCCATAGTCTGCCAACATTTGTTTCATCCATAAGAGTTGTGTACAGGATGACCCAGAAGCAATATACTCTGCTTCGCATGTAGACAGGGATTGTGAATTTTGTTTCTTACTATGCCAAGCAACAAGATTCAGTCCTACATAGTAGAAACCCCCTAATGTACTTTTTTTGTCTTCTACACATCTTGCCCAATCAGCATCATAATAGGCGGAAAGGTCAGTGTTAGAATCAAAAGTGTAGGATAGACCACACCCGATAATGTGATTTACATAACGTATGATCCTTTTTGCAGCTGCAAGATGAGATTCCTTTGGATCAGCCTAAAATCTAGCACAACAACCAACACTAAAATAAATATCAGGTCTAGTAGCTGTTAGATATAAAAGGCTTCCAATAATAGATCGATACATATTTTGATCTACTTTTACTCATTTCTCATCTCTATGTAATTTACCAGTAGTAGGAATAGGTGTCAATTTTGGAGAAGACTTATCCAAGACGAATCGTGTTACAAGATCCCTTGCATACTTTTCCTGGGATAAGTTCCATCCTTATGTTGTTGAATTTGTAATCCTAAAAAGAATTTCAATTCACCAACATTGCTCATTTCAAATTCTCTAGCCAGCGAAACTTGAAATTCCTTTGCTAGCTTCTCAGATGTTGATCCGTAGATAATATCATCTACATATACTTGAGAAATGACAACGTTTTTCCCACTCCATTTGGTAAATAAGGTCTTATCAGCTCCACCTCTTGAGAAACCTTTCCGAATAAGAGAAGTGGTAAGTTTTTCAAACCAGGCTCTAGGTGCTTGTTTTAACCCATATAAAGCCTTTTTGAGTTTGAGAACATGATATGGAAAGTCACGGTTTTCAAACTCTTTGGTTGAGCAACATAGACTTTTTCTTTTAAAATCCCATTCAGGAACGCAAATTTTACATCCATCTGGAAAAGTTTAACCCTGAGAAAACAAGCATGAGCTAATAAGAGCCTAATGGACTCAAAGCGTGCCACAGGTGCAAAGATTTCATTAAAGTCTATACCATCAATTTGTGAGTATCCTTGAGCGACAAGTCTGGATTTGTTTCTAACAATTGTGTCATTTGGTACCAACAATATTAACATTGGAGGGACAAGGTACGAGTTCCCATACGTCTTGCCTTTGAAATTGATTTAAATCTTCATGCATAGCATTCACCCAAGCGGGATCATTAAGAGCTTCATCAATATTTCTTGGTTCTACAAAAGACAGATAACAACCAAAATTGCAGATATTTTGAAGTTGTCCTCTTGTGCTAGCTGTAGAATCTCTTCCTCCAATAATACTATTTAGATCATGATTCCTTTGAACCCATAGGTGTCTTGGAGGGGGAACATATTCTGGTTCGGCAGGGGTGGCCTGATCAGTATCCTTCTCCTCGTCACTAAAAATATCAGGATCAGTAACAGTTGGAATGACTTCAACTGATTCCGATATTTCATTGACTTTCTCAATTATCTCAGTTAGAGGCAACTCAGTAGGAGAGTTATCATGATGGAAATCACTAATATCATCAATAATAACATTAGCAGATTCCATCATGACTTGTGTTTTGAGATTAAATACTCGGAACCCACGACTGTCAGAAGCATAGCCAAGGAAAATACCTTCATCACTTTTGGTATCAAATTTCCCTCTTTGCTCTAGTACGTAGCACTTACTTCCAAACACTCTAAGATAGTGTAAGTTAGGTTTTCTACCATACCATAACTCATAAGGAGTGTTGAGAGTTTTAGACCGTAAGTAAACACGGTTGATCAAGTAACATGTCGTAAAAACAGCTTCTCCCCAAAATCTTAAAGGTATATTTTTGTTATGGAACATTACCCCGGCCATTTATTGAATATTCATGTTCTTTCTTTCGGAAACTCCATTAGCTTGAGGAGTAATAGGTGGAGAATATTATTGAGTAATCCCCAGTTCATCACAAAATTCAAACACTTTAGTGTCCTTGAATTCAGTTCCACGGTCGCTCCTAATTTTCTTTAGTTACGACCTTATTCGTTCTGGATTATACTCACAATAATCTTGAATTCTCCATTCTTATGAGATAGAAATGCAACCAAGTGATTCTGGTGTAATCATCTACCATAACCAAAGCATACTTCTTTCCAGAAACAGTAGGCTGTTGAATTGGTCCGAAGAGATCCATATGAATTAAATCAAGTGGGGCTTTGGTGAGAATATCTCGAGATGATTTATGGTGAACTTTTGTTTGTTTACCCTTTTGACAGGCACCACATACACCTTCAATCTTTGCATTGATTTTTGGAACACCTCTAACAAGTTCTTTGTTAATGATCTTAGTTAGAAGGCGATAATTGATGTGACTGTAGGACCAGAATATCTCTACAATGCTATTCTTGCGATATTAACAACGTTTCTGCGAGCGTCACTGCCAATTCTTTAACAACATTTCACGAGCGTCACAGAATATCCAAAAGAAACTGACGATGGAAGAAATAAAAGAAGAATGTGTAGATCCTGCGATGGTCAACATTCTTACGATAGAGGATATTGTAAGCGATCGCGATGAGATCGCAGAATAGATCCGAAAGAGGAGGAAAACTTAGCTGTCGTCCATTATGTAAATCCCTATATAAAGGGGTCGATACATCCAGAAAAGGATGATGTATTTTTGATAGTTGAAAGAGTCTTGAGGAGAGAGAAACTTCAAGAGAATATTTGTAATCTTGATTTCTTCCAATTCTGTAAACATTTATGAGATTTGAATAGTAAAGTGTCATTTAAATCTTTGAAGTTTAATTGATTTCCAATAGATTTCTATAGAATCTTAACAAGGGTGTAGTGTGGGAATTCCTGCAACTACATTTTGGTGCCCGAAACAGGGAGAATCAAGCTACGAAATCTCTAATTACAACTTGAAAATTTGAAGAAATTGTTAGAATTGAAGAAATGGCTAGAAGAATAAGAAACACATCAGAACCACCAACAACTGTAAGAAGAAGTAAAATACTTGCAGGTGAAGGAACATGTGAAGGAACAGGTGAATTAGAAGAATCTTTAAGGATAAGATTAGGAAGAAATAGAGCAAGAAATGAAGCAGAAAATTCAATTCAACAGCCGAATCAACAAGCACAAATGCAAGATAGGGATGTGGATTATGATAGAGTGAGTGTGCATACTTGGAGGTCATATTCGATAGAAGAAGAAGAAAATCGACAATTAAGAAATGAAGAAGAAGGAGAAAGGAATCAAGAAATGGTTGGAGGATTAATTCATGAAGGACGTGAAATAGTAGATGATTTGAGACAAAGAATACAGGAAGAAAGAAGATTAGAGGCAGAAGAGCGTGCGAATTTAACAAGACAAAATCATGAGATAAGAATGGAGAATTTGAGGTCACAAAGAAGGAGATCAAGAAGTACTGTTAGATCAAATTCAAGATCATTCAGATAAGAACCAAGGAAAAATTCCCCTATAAGAAATGTTAGAGAAAATACTCGAGGAGAAGTGCAAAATAGAGAAGAAGAGATAATTGGTGATCGCTATAATCCGAGTGAAAATAGAAATCAAGAGGGAAGAAACAACCAAATTGAAGAAGAAAATCCAGAAGAAGGTAGGAGGATACTACATGGGCGAGAGAATCAAAGAAATTGAGAATCATTACGCTGAACAAGCACGTCTAGCCCGCGAGAGGGAAAGATTAAGGGCAGAAGTAGAAGAACATGAATTTCGAGAAGCAGTGCGACAAAATAATCATGAAAATCGAGAAAGGAGATGTACGCAAAATCGCTACAATGGTAATATTCAAGAGGAGTATGATAGGATACAGAGGAGAATAGAGAGACAACGAAGAGAAATGAGAAGAAATGAAGAAATTCACAGAGAAGAAGATATGCAGTTACGATATCAAGAGGAAGATGAAAGAGGAAATCGCAGAGAAAGACGAGATGATAATGAAGAAGAAGATACACAAAATCTCGCAAGACAAGAAAGGCAAGATCGCAGAAGAAGGGAAACAGCATTAAAGAGGCCAATGGAACAAAACTCAGCTGAGAATGAGCAAATATTGAGAGAATTAGCAGAAATGCGAGGAATGATAAACAATAAAAGAGAATGAGGTAGAAGGAAACTTGATGAAACTATTGAAGAAGCTGCGAGAACCCCATTTACTCAAGAAGTACAATTAAGAGGGATACCTCCAAAATGCAATTTACCAACATTAACCAGCATTTTTATGGAACTACTTGTGTTGTTCAACACGTCAAAGCTTATGTTAGATGTATGCTACAATGGGAGAATCATGATGCTGTGCTATGCAAATATTTTGCATCCAGCTTAACTGGTGAGGCATTGAAATGGTTCGAGGGATTACCAAAAAATACCATAACTTCTTTTGATCATTTACAAGCTACATTTTTAGGAGCGTATATTAGCAACAATTCATCACGGCCGGGTATTGAAGATGTATTTGGGTTAAAACAGAGAATTGGCGAGAGTATGAAACATTTAACCATAATATGGAAGACAATGTGCAGTGAGATGGCAGGAAGAGTTGATGAGAGATATCTTATCTTGTCTTTTATCAATGCAATGTTCGCGACCAATCTATTATACATAAAAAAATTCAGAGTCAAGAATACAATCACTATGACTGAACTGCGAGAATTACAGGAAGAATACATTTATTTGGAGGAGAAACAAAATGAGATGGAATCATATCCCATCGCGAACACCAATTCCGGAGCAGCAAATGGAAGTTTACTTCCTAAAATGATAAACAATGTAGCGAGCATCTCGCATGTAGGTACTGAATATCGCAAGATAATAGTTCACGAGTATCATAGTAAATAAAGGAGAAAAGAGTTATAAAATGATACGATGATAGAAGTAGCGCGGAGAAATATGAAGTTTTGCGAGGATGGAATAATTTTGCGAGTATGAGTTGAGATACTTCATAACTCATATACAACTGTATAAATTTTACTATAAATAGGAGTTCAAATGTAAAATTCGAGAGGTTCTTTTGAGTGAGTGTTAGAAAATATCTTAGGAAAGAGAATAGAAAAAGTTGTAACTATTCTAGTTCCATTTAGATACTTCCTTGTAATCAATTGAGAACATTAATAAGAAAATTGTTATTCATCATCAAGAACTTCATGAGTTTTTACTAATTCTACTGAGGGTGTAGTTGTAGGTTATTCTGCAAGACGGCAATGTGATGGGGCTTTATGTTCGCAAGAATATTTAGGCCTATCATATTGTCGCAACAATTCCTGAAGAGGCTAAAATACTATACAAAGAGGTTAAGATGAGATCAATGGGTTTTTTCATGAAAGTGTAAGAACGTTCTTAAGATGAGATCAATGGGTTTTTTCATGAAAGTGTAAGAACGTCCTGCGATTTCATCGCAAGACGATAATGTCACGAGGTTGTATGTTCGCAAGAATGTTCAGACTTGTCATATTATCGCAAATACAAAAATTTACTACAAAAGATGTGGAAAAATAAGACCTTTACTTAGGAAGGCATGATAAGACCACAGAAATTAATGAAATTCATTGCATCAACATCATTGAAGAAATTATACAAGAATATACATTATGAAGATCTGAAAAGAAGACAACTTCGTTAATATCATTGAACAAATTTTACAAGAATATACATCAAGAAATTTTGAAGAGAAGACAGCTCTGTCAATATCATTGAAGAATTTTTACAAGAAGTCCTATCAAAGAAGACAACATCATTGAAGAATTTTAATGAAGACTTAACAAAAGATGCGATTTTGATAGCAATCAAATACAGATAAGTTCATACTCGTAAAATGTTACGAGAATTAAATACTTCTTATACTTCTCCATATATTGAATATTTTTCTACAAATTCAATACTATTTATACTTCTTCAAGAGTATATCATATTTATTATACTTCTTCAACGGATATTTAATTCTGCGAAGGTTAAGTACTTATTATACTTCTTCATACAATTCTTATACTTCTTCATATATTGGGAAATTATTCATGAATTGGATACTGCTAATACTTCTTCAAAGATATTTTATACTTCTTATACTTCTTAAGGGTATTTCATATTTCTTATACTTCATACTTCTTATACTTCAAGGGGAGATTTATTATTTACCTCGAAACATTCCGCAAAAGGCAAAAAGCTCATATTTCTTATACTTCAAAGGGAGGACTTTTTATTCATAATCACAATCAGACAAAACTTCGTAAGATAAATTGAGAAGGATATTCTAATACTTCCAAGAAGAGTTGATCATCTGAAGAGCAATAATAAGGGGAAAAGGAATACTAAGCTAAGTCTTTAAGATATATTATTTCTCTCCACATGATCAAGTTATGCGAATAAGGGAAACAAACATCAAAGAAAGATTAATTCAAATTAAGCTTTGAAAAAGAAATTTTTGGATTGATTCAAAGTGCAATCAAGAAGAAAGTGTTATATTGAAAAGAAATAGAACAGACATACAAAAAAGAGTGAAGTTACAAAACAGATATACAAAAAAAAGAGTGAAGTTATTTTTCAAAGATCTATTCCCATCAAAATGATCTTCTTCTTCAACTTCACTATCATTTTCAACTTCACTTTCGAGATTTCCCGGATATGGAGTATCTTCGAATTTCTTCGAAAAAGGAGCGTATGGTACTTCTTGAGAGGAATTTCATTATCTTCGCAAATCTTGCGAGTCATCTTAGCTCGAAAACGCTTGACATATAAACTATGGTTATGCTTTGGAAATTAGAAGCTGAGATCTCAAGTCGAAAATTTTGTTATTACGATTAGCAAGGAGAGTTTCCAGATCGTTATTCATCTTCGCATAATTTTTCTCAGCAAGAAGGAGAGAAATTAAGGAATTGGTTAGCAAATTACGAAGGAAAAGTAACCAAAATAATTACCATCGCAAAGAATTTACCTTCTAGTTGCTTATTATCATTACGAAGAGAAGAATTTTCAAGCTTTAATTGATTATTCTCCTCAAGAAGAGAAGAATTATCAATTGCGATGCTCGCTGATTGTGAATTATCTTTGTGACGGGATATTAATTCTGCGTTATCAATATTTAAATCTTCTACTTTCTGACGGAGACTTGAATTTTCAACCTCTAACTTCTTACAACGATTCAAAGTTTTCTTCTCAGCAATAGAATGACGTCTTTCCCAATCGAAGCAATTGCACAACTAACTCTTCCAACCTAAACAAGAAAAAAGGGGTTAGAAATCAACAAAATAAGGGAAATAAACAAGGAATAGAGAAGAAACTTACCATGCTACCTAAAGCATATAATGAAGCAGGAGAGACGAATCTTGAAATTCCTTTGAGGGAGTTATTATCAATTACAGTAGGAACTTTACAAGCCTTCGCAATAAGTTTGCGAGCATTCGCTGTAGGAGAATTTCCTAATCCACGAGAAGAATGGAGGAAAGCCTCAGAGATGCTAACCATTTATGAGGCAAAAGTTTCTGGGATACTATAATCTTCATTTCCACCTTCATCAACATCATTATCATCATCTCCTTTTTCAGAAAGGGTATCGGAATTAGAACTAAAGTCCTTCTCAGGAAATTTATCATCTTCATCACCAAGATCTTCCTCAATGTTCTCATTAGAATAAATTACATTGGAATGAGATTTGGTTGAGAGTATCTTCTTTTTCCTCCTCTCGTAAACAACATCTTGAAGTTTTCTTTTCCCTTTGCAAAGAGCATCATCTTGACTACCAGAAGCTTGGGTAACCTTCGCAGAACGGAGAGTTTGTTGTCTTGCAGTAAGCCTTTTAGAAGAAGTAGAACTCTTATTTTCACTCGCAGCAATCTCAAGAAGAAGTGGAACCTGCAAATTCAAATAAGGATAAGAAACAGAGGCAACAATATATTGTTTAGAAAAATATAAGAGTGTTTCTTACCTCATTTGAAACTAAAGGGTAACAAAAAGATAAGGAGACGAAAGTACATACATTTCTAAAAACCCAAGGTTGATAATGGCGATTACGAAGGTTCGCAGGAAGTTCTACTATCCCAAAAATATAAGAACCCGATAACATTAAAGGGTACTTATACCAATCTTCATCTTTAGAACGACGAGGTGTCTTATTATTTCTTGAAGAATAATCAATATCGTGCATGAAAAGATCATCTGCTGCGATATTAGCTTTACGATGAAGACGAACACCCCAACGATTATCTTCTTTCCTCGCAGGAATTAGTGTATAATTTTTGAAGAAACCCTCAACTGTATAATTCTCAGCAACAATTTCCATATTTTCAAATCCAGGTTTCCTAAGTTCAACTGAATACAAAGATTTCCCAAAAGCGGCACGATTTGCGAATTCAACTAAGAGGCGAATACAATCACCAGTCAATTGGTAAATGGCATAAGAAAAATTGGGGTGGGAAATAATCTCATAGAATAGAGGAAAGTTGACATCATAAAGAGGAAGAGGAAGACCTGCGAGGATTTGACCTCGTGAGATTAAAATTTTCTGATCATCCCAAACATAGTTGGTAAAGAGCTTCACACAGAGAGAAGATTTATTATCATAACCTTCAATCTCAGAGAGAATAAGGTCTCTATCAGCAAGTTCCGCATTAATTTGTTCAATAGTTTTCTTCTTTGGTGCCATTGAATATAAGAGGGAAAATAGAAAGGAAAAAAGATAAAAGAGATTGCAGAGGCAGAACTGGTGAAGAAGATGAATAAGAGAATAAAAAGTAAAAACAAAGGATAATATTTATAAGAGAGTTTGATGAAGATAAAAACTCATTAATACGAGTAAGCGTGAACGGTTGAAAAGAACGGTTACGAAGAAACGTGTCAAAAAGATAAGGGAAAAGTAAAAAGACGTGTTGCGAACTTGATGGGTGGTAATAACTATACTAAATTTACGAGAATAGGGATTCTCATGACATTTCTTCTTCGTAGAATTGACATGAGAAGAGGCAAGATGTAGGTACTGAATATCGCAAGATAATAGTTCACGAGTATCATAGTAAATAAAGGAGAAAAGAGTTATAAAATGATACGATGATAGAAGTAGCGCGGAGAAATATGAAGTTTTGTGAGGATGGAATAATTTTGCGAGTATGAGTTGCGATACTTCATAACTCATATACAGCTGTATAAATTTTACTATAAATAGGAGTTCAAATGTAAAATTCGAGAGGTTCTTTTGAGTGAGTGTTAGAAAATATCTTAGGAAAGAGAATAGAGAAAGTTGTAACTATTCTAGTTCCATTTAGATACTTCCTTGTAATCAATTGAGAACATTAATAAGAAAATTGTTATTCATCATCAAGAACTTCATGAGTTTTTACTAATTCTACTGAGGGTGTAGTTGTAGGTTATTCTGCAACTACATCGCAAGCACAACAAGAAAAAGTAGAGACTGATAACCAGCAGAAGTTGGTAGCTATGGGTAGTAGAGATCAAGAAGAGTATGAAAGGGAGAAGAATTACTATAATCGCGGTGGAAATAATAAGATTCAAAGGCTTGACCAGTCGCAAGAAACTTTTGGTGGACAGAGGCAAAAAAATTTCAAAAGTCAAGGGAATCAGAAGATCATATGGGAAGAAATTAAGATGTCTCCTCTCAATGCTAGTATAGAAATTTTTTGGGAAGCTATCATTTTAATGGAAAATATACCATCTCCATGGAACATGGGTAAAGAACCACAACCTAACAATCGCAGTCAAGAATTTTGTCCTTACCATCACTTTCATGGCCACACAGTAAATGACTGTAGGAATGTAAAGAGAATAAATTTAAGGATGATTGAACAAGGAAAGCTAAATCACTTTTTAATAGGACAACCACAACCTCAGCGATTACCTCCAGCACCAGAAGTTCGCAGAGTAAATACTGTAAAGGGAGCTGAATCATTCGTAATAGAAGTTGGGGCTAAAGCAAAGAATTTGTTTTGTAATTCCATTGTACATTCACACGAAACCATAGAAGATTTCCATGACAATGTTCTAAGAAGAGTCTTCGCGAGAGAAACATATGGAAGAGAGATAATGAATATCGCGAGAGTCTCGCCATTACAAGAATGGCAGAAACAAACTATATCTTTTAGTACACAAGAGGTACCAGAACCAGGCGAGCAGCATGATAACCCATTAGTGGTAAGACTAGAGATAAACCCAAAGCAAATGGAAGAAGAAGATGAAGAAAATGGTGATGAAAATGAAGATTCTTGGGCTATCAATAGAGTTCTAATAGACACAGGCAGCTCTGTTGACATACTATTTTATCATACCTATAAAACAATGGGTGGAAGAGACAAAGATCTAATTACTTCAACATATAAAATCTATGGTTTTAATGGTACTGCCAATAAACTAAAAGGGGAAATTGAGATGCGGATTCCATTGAAAGGGATAACTTCCAAGATCATGTTCTGTGTTGTTGATATTGAATCGCCTTACAATGATCTGATTGGTTGACCTTGGCTACACGGAATATTAGGTGTAGCATCTACTTTCCACCAATGTGTTAAATTTTTTCATCCTAATGGTGTTGGAGTAATTAAAGGATATTGGGGAGAAAGCAAGAAATGTTACGAAATTGATATAAAGTCTTGCGAGGAAAGAGCTGAAAAGAATAGCAATTGGAGGTACAAATTCAAACAACAACAGAGATGTGAAAGGTTAATGATTGATACAATAGAGAGGAAAGAGAATATGAAAGCTGATGTTGAGTGTCTCGCAGAAAAAGGAACAACAGCAAAACGTAGTAGAAGAACAGAATCAGAAAATAGTAAGTAGAGAGGTAAAATGATGAACTTTAGAGAACTCTATGAATGATTTGTTTAAATAATATGTAATTGAACAAAATATTCTTCTTGAAAGAATGGCAAGATTTTCAAAGTTATGAAATTCTATCAGAGTTATAATACTCGCTAGAAGCGCGAATAAAATTTCGTATAGATTAAAGAATGGGACAAACTTTTATGGCGTGCACCCTAGTTCGCGAATAAAATTTCTCAAGAGGAAAATGTAAGACCTAATAGAACGTCATAGGAGGGGGTATCTCTTGACATGATTCAGGGGTAAGGTTATACCGCTGCTGGATCCTGAGTCATGCAGATGTTGGGGTTAAAGAAAACCTATCCGGGAGAGAGATCTTGGATTTCCAACTATATATGGTTATACCCTGGTTGGACGACCGAGAATCTCTTCCAAGAAGTGCAAAGTATGACCAAGGCGCCAAGGTACACGGTTGATCCAAGGGTGCCAAGGGCGTACGAAACTCCCTTGCCATTCTTGGTAAGTCTTGGCTATGATGCACTTGGCCTGAAGAAAACCCCACTTAGGGTGCAGTCTTGTAACTATAATCCATATAGGCATAAAGGACAAGAGGCTGCGAAAATAGCTGGTTGTTGGTAAATCTGGATGGGAGGAGCTAGTCTTGTATGGCCGAAGTGCCCTCCTTGAAGGGGCAACCAGGGGGAAGATAAGGGAGGCACCCTCCATTAGGGAGCTGATAAGTGTCTTAAGACGGCAATGTCATGGGGCTTTATGATCGCAAGAAAATTTAGGCATGTCATATTGACGCGTGACGTAAACTATACAGAGGCAACAAGCCTAAAGAGAAAAGTTAAGATGGTATCAATGGGTTTTTACATGAAAGTGTAAAGACGTCCTGCGATTTCATCGCAATACGGCAATGTCATGAGGCTTTTATCCCGCGAGGGAGCTTAGACCTGTCATATTGTCGCAATACAATCAAAAGAATACAGATAAGGCAAGATCAATGGGTCAATACATGCAAATATAAAGACGTCCTGTGATTTTGTCGCAGAAAGAAAGAGTGTGGCAAAATAAGACCTTTAATTAGGAAGTCATAATAAGACCACAAGATTACTGTGATAATACTCGCAGATGTTATGAGAATTGCGATTTCACGCAGTTATTGCTGACGGTAAGATCGCCAATCTTAAGGAAAATTTTATTTACCGCTAATATCTAATTTTTAATCAATTTTTTATATTGCAGATGAATAATAGAGGCAAGTATGGGAATGCATGAGAACGATGAAATTATTATTCATCTATCATATAAAAATTGCATGGATAAATTTTTAATGCACGAAGATAATTAAAGAATAATAATTATATTGATTGATTGACTTGCAAAAAAAGAACTGTTTTCTAATTCATACAGGTAGAAGCAAAAGAATTCACAAAATTGGAGAAACTCACAGCAATGTTACAGAAAGAAGAAAATAAACATACAAGGAAGATAGAAAGAAAAAGAAAAACTAGATAGAACCATCACTATCCTCTTTATCAGACTTCTCTTCATCGCCAGATTTCTCCCTTTCATCATTATCATCACTATCTTCATTCTTATTAGATTCTTCTCGTCCACCAGATTTCTCTCCTTCATCATTGTCATTATCATTATCATCCTCGTCAGAATCCTCAGCTTCGCTATCAGAGATGTTAAGATTTGGGATTATTGCGGGGATTTCCTTTGCAAGATCAGAATATATAGAAGGAGAAATTCCATGATCATTGCAGACAACTCAACGAAATCATTACGAACAACAATAAGAGATCTATTGAAATTCGCGGTGGTAATGTCAAACTGCTCTTTCAATCGTGAATATTTACTATTGCGAGCAGCAAGAGTATTCGCGAGCTGATTCTTCTCATTTTCAAGTTCCCCAATTCTTTTAAGATATCTTTTTTCAGCTCCTGCGAGAATATATGACAACAAGTTAGAAATTTTGTAAAGAAGAGTAATAAAAACAGGAAAATAGCGAGAAGAAGAACAACAAACAACCTTCTCTTTCAGAAATCATATCTCTAATTAAGGCCGCTTGTTCAACTTGAAGGCTAACATTTACACCTAAGTCATTCCTGGCATTATCAAGAACCTTCGCAGCCCAAGCAAACTCATCATCGCTATTAATAAGGAGACGAGATCTAACTTGAGTCTCCCTCGCAAGAATATATTCATTCTCGCGGATAAGTTTATCTCTGTCCATTTGAACGCCAAGGAGAGTATTATGAAAGTCTGCTAGGGTCTTGGATCCCTTCTTGATAGCAAGATCTTTCTCGTCAATGAGATCACTATTTTTCTGTCTTAATCTATCTATTTCTTTCTTTGAATCAAGATAAAAGCGCTTATATTTATCAGTCAAACCTAAATTGAATCTGTGTTCAATTTTTAAGAGATTAAGCTTGGATCTAAGTTCATCCATGGAAAGGAATTTAATCTTATCATCTGAGAAATTACTTAAAAAATTATTAAGACAGGCAATAAGAGTAGGATCAGGGAAAGATTGAAAGAGTATAGCCTCGTCAGAAATACCATAAATATCTGCAAGTTAAAAGTGGTCGCTTAAATAAGTTGCAATAGAGTAAAAAGAATTAAGAGAGAAATGAAAGCAGTCATACCATATAGTTGTTGGTTAGCTCTATCAAGATCAGAGATCTTTTGCTTATCAACTGAAGCTTCAGTCTCCAGCTGTTTATTCTTCTTGCGAAGCTCAATAACTTCAGATTCTAATTTCTCTTTATCTTGGCAAAGTTTAGCAACTTTCTCTTGAAGATTGACACATCTTTTATCTAAATCAGAAGCAACAGCAAAAGAAGCTCTTCCAACCTGCGAAAGAAAAATATAAATTAAGATCTACCGATGGAGAAAATATATAAACAAACTGAAGAAATAAAAACATACCAAGGCACCAAGAGAATTCAAGAGACTAGGAGTCAGCGATCTTGAGATTCCTTGGAGAGAATCATTATCCACCAGAATAGGGGCATCGCAAACTTTAGCGAGAGCTTGGGATGTTTTGTCAATGACTTCATCCTCGTCATTACAAGTTATGATGTGGGAAATATCGCTAAAAATTCTAGATAAATGAGTCATTGAAGAGTCAGAAGAAGAATAATTTTTTATTGAAGGAAAACCGCTAACATTAAAATCCACGTCATTATTATCCTTATCAAGGCCAACACTTGGATTTTCTGGAATAGGTTGAGGGGTTGAAGAAGAAGAGGGTCGGGTTTTCCTTTTCATCGAAGGATGATCGCCAGAACCTTCACCACAAGTGGCAGAAGGTTTCCCTTTGGAAGGAACAATATTTTTATCGCCAGATTCTCCACCACGAGGGGCAGAAGGTTTTCCCCTAGGAGGAACAACAGATTTATCCTTTGAAGGCTTCTCCTTAGTTCTCACGAGTTTTATTAGCGGTAGTTCTTCAATTTCCTGCTAGCACAAATGAAGATAAGAAATAGGGGCAACAATATATTGTTAAAATTTATGAGGAGATATTTCTTACTTCATCCATGAAAGATTTCAAAGCCAAGAAAGTGATAGGTTTCCTAAGAGCTTGATAGCTGAGTTTCATTCTATCAATCTGATAAAGATCAAAATAGTTAGCGAGAATATAAAGAAGATAGTAAATGATAATAATATAAAAACTTGAGAGAATATACTTCTTTAGATCTTTCAGGACAGTTGAAGACCCAGGGCTCATACTCTGAAAGATTCGCAGGTAATGGGAGAGAACCAGTTATATAAGGACCTTCAAGATATAAAGGAAAGATGAACCACTTGTCATCGCTAGAATGGCGAGGACCTTGGTTGGTAGGTGTATGAAAATCAATATCCAGCATAAGAGCTTTGTCACCAGCGACCTTCTCTTTTTTCAAACGAACATCCCAACAGGTGCTATCCCTCTTCATAGGGACTATATTGTAATTTACAAAGAAGTTATCCACAGTATAATCTGCAGAAACAATGGGGGCATCTTTAAATGGAGGATTCTTTGGAGCTTTAGGGTAGCGAGTTCCTTTATTAGCACCGCGAGAAGCATATTCAAGTAGTAATCTGATGCAATCTCCACCTAGTTGATATATCGCTCGTGAGAACCTTTCGTCAGAAATAATTTGATAAAATAATGGAAGTTCTGGGTCGTAGAGAGTAATGGGAAGACCAGCTTCAAGTTGTCCTAGCGATACTATGATTTTTTTGCGAGAACATTGATCATCAGTAAATAATTTAAGAGAAAGTTCAGATCTAGAATCCTGATCTGGAATTAAGGACAAGTTAAAACCTTTAATTTTGAGCTTCTCGCGCATCTCATTAAAGGCCTTCAAGTTTTTGGTACCAGAAACAATTTTTGAGTATGGAAATGAAAGAAAAGGTTGAAAAGAAGAAATAAATCACAGCAGTAACAGAAGCGCAATTCGCGGAAGAACAGTAAAATTTGCAGAGAGGGAACTGAGAGAAAGAAGAATAAAGTAAAAGAGAAAAAGGAAAGGAATGAGAAGAGTATTTATAGAAGAAGAAATTCCTCGAAGAAGATGAGGGCAATTAATGCAAAGAAAAGACGTGGGTGGTCAGATCGCAGCGGTTAGAGGAGACGTGTCAAAAATTTATTGGAAGAAAGAATTCGTGAAAACAGCTGGCGAAGGACATAGAAACGTGTCAGAACAGTGAAGTCTGAAAAGATAAGCAGTTATGGCATTTTAAGTTCTCATGATCTTCTCTTCTTCGCAGAAAATACATAAGAAGAGGCAAGATGTAGGACCAGAATATCGCTACAATGCTATTCTTGCGATATTAACAACGTTTCTGCGAGCGTCACTGCCAATTCTTTAACAACATTTCACGAGCGTCACAGAATATCCAAAAGAAACTGACGATGGAAGAAATAAAAGAAGAATGTGTAGATCCTGTGATGGTCAACATTCTTACGATAGAGGATATTGTAAGCGATCGCGATGAGATCGCAGAATAGATCCGAAAGAGGAGGAAAACTTAGATGTCATCCATTATGTAAATCCCTATATAAAGGGGTCGATAGATCCAGAAAAGGATGATATATTTTTGAGAGTTGAAAGAGTCTTGAGGAGAGAGAAACTTCAAGAGAATATTTGTAATCTTGATTTCTTCCAATTCTGTAAACATTTATGAGATTTGAATAGTAAAGTGTCGTTTGAATCTTTGAAGTTTAATTGATTTCCAATAGATTTCTATAGAATCTTAACAAGGGTGTAGTGTGGGAATTCCTGCAACTACGGTGACCAAAATGTTCATGCCAAATGTAACACCCCGAGTTCCGGACCAGGGTCAAACCCATATGGAGATCCGAACTCGAAGCGTTACGGGTCGGGAAGAGACTTATGCATACATATTTTTGATAATTTACTTTTGCACAAAACATAGTTGAAACTTTATATAACATGAATTAAAGCATATAAGTCCACTAATTATCTTTAACAACATTTTCAACCAAACATATTATTTTCACTAAATCATCTAATTCATTTGTTCAACCGTGAATTCAAAATACCACTATTGTTTCTAACGAATCATTTAATTAACATTTCAAATAAAACTTCACAATAATCCATCAACAAAACATCCAATTTATTTGTTCAATCATGAGTTCCCAATACCAATATTATTGCCAACAAATCATCCATTTAGGACTTAACACACCAATTAACATCATCAATAATGTTTCCAACAACCCATCCTTTTAAGTGTCAAAACATGAGTTACATATCAATATTATCACCAACAAACCATGAGTTTACAATACCAAAATAATTGTCAACAAATCATTCATCAATGATTCAACACATCTATTCACGTATTAATATCGTCAAAGAGAAATCATGAGTTCATCACACCAATTATATTTTCCAACAAATCATTTAATCTAGATTCCAACATATTCACATATTTATATTATCACCTCAAACAATGAGTTCACGGTACGAAAAACTTGGTTCGTACACCCACCTATCGTTTATCGGCACGAACAGCCTCCATCGATGGTCAGGAACAAAATTTCCTATGGGGATCATACCCATATGCTCTAGGGATCATTACCCATTTTATTCATAGTACGAAAACCTTGGTTCGTACACCACCTATCGTTTATCGGCACGGAAAGCCGCCATCTACGGTCGGGAAACACAAGTTCCCATGGGGATCATTACCCATTTAACTATCGGGGATCATTACCCGCCGTTAGCATGAAACGATATTCCATCTAACGAAAAAAAACATGAACTCATTTCCTTTTATAAATCGTTTTTACACACAACACAAGCAACCATGGCATAAGAACATAATTTTCTTTCAAGCATTTCTACAAACAAGCTAACTGTATCCATTTTTCATCATACATATTTGGGTGATTTATTCATCTGATCTTCCTGAAACTTCTATAGAACATACATAGATCCATAAGAAACAAGATATCCAAATTTCACAGTAAACTAATGGCTCAATCAAAAGATCATGATTTTATATTATTTATTTAAAATCTGGTCAGATTACATGTTATTAGAAAACAATTAATGGTAAATTCATAATAATCTGAAATTAACCCAATCCAAAGCACACTGATAGATAAATCACAAATATACAACTTTTGTTAAGGACTCAAATTGTTTTAGCATCATTAAGACTACCTAAGAACATCAAAATCACAGAAAAACGAAACTGTCCAGAATTTCAGAAACTATCACCTAAATCTAAACAAACATTCAACGGTGAATTTGTGATGTATTGTTCTCAAAATTTAACCATAGGTACCTAATCATGTTACTTAACAAATTCAAAAGCCTGATCATCAACAAGAGGTACATACTTATTCTAATAAATTACTGAATCATTATAATACAAAATCATATAAAGTAAACACCAAAGAAAAATACCCAAAGAGAAAAGGTTTAGCATTCTACCTCTCAATCCTTTGATCCTCTTGATTCTCCATAATCTTCTTCTCTAAAAGAACCATAGCTCTAACTTCTTCTTTTTCTCTTAACCTTTCTTTTTCCAACTTCTAAAATTATTTTTCCTTTACATTAATAGAAAACCTATATATATTAACTATTATTTTTCTTCACTATTTTAATTATCTTTTCATTTTCTCTTAATTTTATTTATTATTGATTATTCTATTTACCCCCTAACTTGAAGCCTTTCTAGTTCAATCCACCCACTTAGGCTAAGGCTAAGGAAACAACAATCTAAACCACATGGTTAGCTAATTTGGGTACAACCCGACCCGAAACCGCAACTAAAAATGCAGGGTATTACACCAAAGATGTGTAGGTTCCACCTTAGTTAAATTGCAATAATTTGTAAACTGAGTATCGAGAAGATAACAGTTATTTTAACCACTAGTTCCTTGAAAAATTACTTTCCCAGTTTTGTCTACGATGTCACATCCATTTGCATTGAAGATAACTCGATGGCCCTTGTCACAAATTTGACTAATAGAAAGAATATTTGCAGTCATACCTTTTACGTAGACTACGTCATGAATTTTAGGTACGCCAGGTAATTTGATCGTTCCCTTCTTACTTATGTAGCAACATCTTACATCTCCAAATGTTACTGGTCCTCCTTCATAGTATTCTGCGGAAACAAACCAAGTAAGATCACCTGTCATATGTCTGCAACATCCACTATCAAGGAACCATTGAAAAGGTGACACTGATTTTAAAGAAAATGCTCCCATACTATTAGTGTTGTCCTTTTTGGTGTTTTCTAATAGTTCTGTATGTCTTTACAGAGACGCAAGAAGTTGTTTAGTTTTCTTATAAAGATCACTTGCAACTTTTAAACTCTTTTGAAAAGACACACACTTATGTTGAAAGTGATTAGAGAAATCACAAAATAAACATATACTGACACCTTTAAGCTTGGTAGAACAGTTCTGAGTCACATCAATTTTCACAACCTTTATGCGTTGTTTATCATCTGATATATGACGGTTCCTTAGAGAGGAACTATTATAGTTACCCATATCCATTAAGGAACTTAAATTGGGTTTCAAATCCTTTAGGATTGCAATTTCTGGAATAAGATCAGAATTGATCTGGATTTGTTCATCCAACCTTTGAAGGATAACCAGTTTATCAGAATTTCTTCTACCATTTTTTTTTAATCCTAGTGAAGCGTTATAAGAGACTTTGTCGTCCATAGAGTCAGATCGCTACAAACACAAACTTGTAAGGTCTTGAACGTGTTTGCCTACTATGATACCAATTGAAAAAGCGGGGTCTAACAACCTCACCCAATATTTCGATTAGCAATCTGTATGGACAACTCCGAGTTGTTTTCTAGAGAATCAACTAAACTCAATCACTAGAAAATACTCAAGGAGTTATTATCTCAATTTCTCAATTTGATTTACTCAAGCAAAATTTATTCGCGAGTCTAATCAAAGAGAGATAACTTGGATGGTACCAAAGACCAATATACAAGTATCAATCAATTTAAATCAACAACCAATAAGGTTGGATATTCTAATTGATTGAACAACGCACAACCTGTATTATTTCAATTATATAACAAAATGTAATGCGGAAAAGAAATAACACAAACACCAGAATTTTGTTAACGAGGAAACCACAAATGCAGAAAAACCCCGGGACCTAGTCCAGTAAAAACATATATTGTATTAAGCCGCTACAGACACTTGCCTAGTCCAAATTAACTTCGGTCTGGACTGTAGTTGAACCCCAATCAATCTCACACTGATCCAAGGTATATTTATGCTCCTACGACTCTGATCCCAGTAGGATACTGCGCACTTGATTCTATTAGATGATATCACCCACAACCAAGAGTTGCTACGACCCAAAGTCAAAGACTTTAGCAAACAAATCTGTCTTACACAGAAAAGTCAACAAGATAGATAAATTCGTATCCCACGAATAAACCTATGAGTTTTGTTTCGTCTTTTGATAAATCAAGGTGAACAGGAACCAATCAATAAAACCAAACTTATATTCCCGAAGAACAGCTCAGTTTTATCAACCACCTCATAATAGTCTTAATCGACGCAACGAAAAAAGATATTGTGGAATCACAAACGATGAGACGAAGATGTTTGTGACTACTTTTATATCTTGCCTATTGGAGATAGAAATATCAAGCCAATTATTACAATTGTACTCGTATGATAGAAACAACAAGATCAGATCACACAACTACAAGAAAAGTAGTGTTCTGTCTTCACAATCCCAATGAAGTCTTTAAGTCGTTAACCTGATTTTTGAAGAAGAAATCCAAAGGTTAAAGGAGAATCGACTCTAGCTTAGCAAACTAGTATCACAAAGAATGTGTGGGATTAGGTTTCCCAGTTGCTAGAGTTCTCCCTTATATAGTCTTTCAAATCAGGGTCTGCAATCAATGTTATCTTAGTAACAAAGCATTCAATATTCACCGTTAGATGAAAACCTGATTAGATACAAGCTAATATCTCTCAACCGTTGGATCGAAAACTTAGCTTTCCATACACACATGTACTTGACTATTTTGGGTTTGTGTAACCGTTCCCAAACATGTACAATAGTCGGTTCAATACTAGTCAACCAAATGGTTAGCCAAATGATAACTTTCATATCAACCATATTCTTCTTCACCATAACTAGTCCAAATGACTCAAATGAACTAGTTAGAGAGTTGTTCAATTGCTATGAGATCTTATGTACTACATAAGATACAATTGAAGCAAAAACGATATGATTCACTCGAATCAATTCATGAACTGTAAATCCACAGTTTGCAATAACATTCCTTATATAATTTAGATAAGTTCACGAATATCGTTTTTAGACATAACCACTCAAGTTAGCGGACTGGGTTCGTGGACTCAAGTTAACCGGTTGGAGTTCACAAACTCTAGAATAAATTCTTGGGTTTGAGAACTTCCGTCAGTTCGCGGACTGAAACTGAGCTACAACTCCAGGATAAATTCTCGGGTTCGAGAACTACGCACGTTCGCGGACTGAGTTCGCGTACTGGGTTGACTGCTCAAGATCCGGTTTTCACCTGATCAACAAAGTTCGCAAAATTCAGTTCAAGTGCTAAGGACTTATACATATATGTGTTACCACAACAATGTTTATATCCCTCAGTGGTTATATTGTCTAAACTCTCATTTTAACCATTGAAACATTCTCAGAGAACGTCATATAGTTGTTATTCACAAACTAGTTTTCGTCAGAGAAATTTCCAAAGTGATTGAAACATAACATGACTTTTGTCACTAGGTAAAGATGAAATTGGCTAAAGCGAAATCTTTTCCAACACACATTTCGAGAAATAGATAAGCGAGATATACTCAGCTCGAAATGTCACACGTGTATATTCTTAGTCTATATAGTAATACGACTTTTGTCTCAAGATAAGAGATTGAGTAGATAGACTTTTGAGTGATAGATAAGTTCAAGTCTCCACATACCTTTTATTCGATGAAGATCCACTGGTTCCTTGAGTAATCCTTCGTCTTGTATGATGATTGACATGGAGTTCTTGAGCTCAACTACACTATCTATCCTAGTCCAAGACCTCATCTATAGTAGACTAGAAATCAAGACTTTATAGTTTTGATCACTAACATTGACAAACATGCTTGAGATAGCAACGCATACGAGTTCGACCGAACAATGCTCTAACAAGAAGTATTATAAGTTTCCTGTCAAGTGACTGAAAAGTGTATTCCTTAAGATCATTATCACGGAATCAGTTCAAAGTTTCCTTTGGACAAGATTTTATTTGATCATAAGTAGATATAAAATCTTATTTCTCATCCTCTTCTGACTTGATGTAGTTCGGCAAACTACCATCATCTTGATCTATTTTATATGTGACTAAAACAACAACATCATTTGTCAGAGTCATTGGACATGTCTCTTTATTAAGATAATTAACAAGAGCTTCTAATTTGACAGTGAGATTCATATTCTCTTCATCCAGACTATCCAGTTGACTGTCTTTATTTCTGATCTCATGTTTAAGAATATTTGACTCAGTCTTTAAAATCACCATTTTAGAAGACATAGATTTTATAGGCTTTAGAAGTTTTACCAACTCTTTATCAGCATATTCTTTTTCATCAGAAAAAGACACAGATGTTTTCGCAACTCCTGGATCATGAGTCAACGAAGTAGTAACATCTTCAACCTTTGAGTAGTCATACTCTTGATTAACGTTAACTGAATCAGACATGGATTCAATTCTTATAGGATGGATTGCACCAAACACAGATTGTTAAATATTTTCGTCTTTTCCTGCTCGGATACCAATTTAAAAGGCGAGGGTACCCAAATATACCTCAAGCTATAACTTTTCCTTCCTATAAGTCATTTCTCCGAAAGTGATTGTCTATAGACTGAGTCAAGATAATACAACAAATCAGTTCACACTTTATGTGATTGTCTATGGATACGAGATTGACACAATACAACAACAAAGTGTGTTTACTTGATATAAAGGTTCGCACTTAACCAAACTCAATAGGATTGCATATCAAGTAAATAGGAATTAACGTTTGTGCAATTTAATTTAATTATAATAAAATAATTATAATGCAGATATATAAAGTAAATGACACAACAAGATTTTGTTAACGAGGAAACCGCAAATGCAAAAAATTCTCGGGACCTAGTCCAGAATTGAATACTCTCAGGATTAAGCCGCTATACAAAATAAACCAACTTCGTAAAGTTGAGACCAAGCAAATAAACCTATAGTTCACCTAGTTCCGTTTGTATTCCCATGCATCCAACATGTAAACAAGTCACATACTTGAACCAATTCCTTTGGTTTGTATTCCAAACAGTAAAAGAACAACAAATCTGTTTGGTATCAACTCTCTTCAACCAAGTGATATGAGTTGCACAAAGGCTCTTCTGTTTATCTTAACATAAACTCCTTTGCCAGGTTCCAAGATCTATCTTATGTTCAATCACCAAAAGGTAATCGTTAAGATTAAGCCAACAACACTCTTAATCTAAAGAATTTTGTTGATGCCGATCTATGCAATTAATCAATCCAATCTACCACAAGGATAAACCGATTATTAATTGGATCATGTTTTACCGAAACAAGTATTGTGCACACCAAAGATTATAAAACCAAGTCTGAAATCTTCTTTCTCTTCTTTGTCTTCAAATCTTCTTAGATCTTCAATAAACGCATGCACACAACTACTTGAATCTCTTGTGATCAATCACACACAGAACAGAGTCTGTTAACAATGGATTATCACAAGATTTTCTTTAGATCTAACACCAGTCTAAAGATCCATGTTGAAACCTTGGACTAGTTTGAGTGAATCTTATATCAGAAGAGAAGATTCTCAAGCACAGACAAACTAGGTGCAATCAAATTTTAACCACCGTTAGTCAATCAAATCAATATGAAAATTAAAGATAAACCGCAATTTTCTAGTTTCCCACCAACTACGCACTAGAGCTTTCTCAATCCCAAAGAAGACTTTAAACTGAGCGGTCGTAAGAGATTTCTCCTAATTAGGTTACTCTCCTATCCGAATAGGCGGCTTCACCAGTAGCAGTACAACGGAGGAAGTTTACCGTCACGAAGGATTAGTTTGCTAGAAATACAAACTCAAAGTATTTATAGACAAAGAAGTTTGGATACCAAGGAATTTCCAAAACCGAAAATATTCTCAAGATATTCAATAATTTCCAAATTCGGTTTTCATAATTCTTGAGAATGCACTGTCTAAATTTATGATCAAAATATCCTTGGAAAATCTTTAACTAGCAAATGCACATTACTAATTCTTATTTTCCATATATAAATTCGATCTTGGGATTTCCTTCCTTCTTAGCTGTTAAGAAATATCTTTGAACAATAAAAGATACACATTAATGCGCGTGTTCAAAGTGTGTCTACATCTTTCCTCTTGTAAGTCCTTTTTCAGACTTACTCACTTGAAACCGATTTACCACACTTCCAAACAAGTTTAGAATTGGTTCATCTGACTTTCAATAACTATGTAATTGATCAAGAAACACTCAATCACAAATCATGGGTGTAACGGTTCTACCAAAACAAGTTCCGGTTCTACCTCCATGTGAGTAATGTACATAGTCACACTAGCTTACCAAAGATTCGGCTTATTAGGTACTAGGATAGGTTCCCCACATATATTTGGTATCTAACTTGTATGTGTTGCACATGTCCATAGGATCGGTTCCCCTTTTCCTATAAACATGTTGCACATGTTCATAGGATCGGTTGACCTTTCATTTATTAACATTATTGCACCTCATACAAGGATCGTTACCCCTTGTGATGTACTACACCTCTTACTAGGATCGGTTCCCCTCTCCCAAATTTGGTCAGACACACACAATCCCGATTATACCCCAGGTGATTACATAAGATCGGTTTCACTAATAAAAGTCATACCAATACATAAGTCAGGTCTCATATGATTAGTTTTACTAAGATCACAAACAAGTCATGAGCGGTTATACTAATCACACATATTGGCCGTTCATAAGATATACAATGAAAAACAGCCCTAATAATGCCTGGCGATTTTCTTTTTGGTTTACAACACATATCATGAACTTACTTCCTTAGAACACATGTAAAAATTGTTCCCTAGGATGAAATCCTCACCTCATACCCATACATAATCACAATAGCATTCATACGATTATGTTGATGTCTTATATACAAAGTTTAATGGTTAAGCAATAAACCTCATATTGTATTCCTTAATACTATGTCTATCTAGAGTGTTCATGATTCGCAGTTTTATGTTTTCAATATGTACGACTTGAAAGATACGTTAGGGAATGAAACATTTCAAGTCAAATATCACTAACCTCAAGTGGAAGGATGATGTTGTAGTTGTAGCTCCGTACTTCTTCACTTCTTCAAGTCTTCACAAAACTTGTAATGTCTCATCCTTATACTTTCAAGCTAACCTATACGAAGTTGACTCTAGTACATTTAAATCAAGCGACTCTTAATTGAGTCTTGGCTCACTAGAATATGAAAACCAAACTTGACATACCAACACTTGGTGGGTTCAACCGAGCTATGCTCTAACAGCAATGAACTTTGTCTAGTTCTTCACGCGGATATTCTCTTGGTTCAAACGATTTCACTCCACATATTATTTGAGCATTTCTCGGTCGAACTCGCATGCATTGATATATCAAGAATGTTTGTCAATGTTAGTGATCAAAACTATAAAGTCATGATTTCTAGTCTATTATAGCTAAGGTCTCGGACTAGGATTGAAAGTGTAGTCGAGCTCAAGAACTCAATGGCAATCATCATACAAGACAAAGGACTACTCAAGGAACCAGTGGATCTTCATCGACTAAAAGGTATGTGGAGACTTGAACTTATCTATCACTCAAAAGTCTATCTACTCTATCTCTTATCTTGAGACAAAAGTCGTTTTGTTATATAGACTAGAGCTATACACATATGACATTTCGAGCTGAGTATATCTTGCTTATCTATTTCTCGAAATATGTGTTGGTAAAGATTTCACTTTATCCAAGTTCATATTTTCCTAGTGACAAAAGTCATGTTATGTTTCAATCACTTTGGAAATTACTCTGACGAAAACAAGTTTCTGAATAACAACTATATGACGTCCTCTGAGAATGTTTCAATGATTGAAATGTGAGTTTAGAAAATATAACCACTGGGGGATATAAACATTGTTATGGTAACACATATATGTATAAGTCCTTAGCACTTGAACCGAAGTTTGCGAACTTTGTTGATCAAGTAAAAATCGGAACTTGAGCCGTCAACTCAGTCCGCGAATGTGCGTAGTTCTAGAACCCGAGAATTTCTGCTGGAGTTTTAGCTCGGTTTCAGTCCGCGAACTGACAGAAGTTCTCGAACCCTAGAATTTATGCTGGAGTTTGTGAACTCCAACCGGTTACTTGAGTCCGCGAACTTGAGTGGTTGTGTCTAAAAACGATGTTCTTGAACTTATTTAAATTATCTAAGGAATGTTATTGCAAACCGTGGCTTCAATTGTGTCTTGTGTAGTACATAATATCTCATAGAAATTGAACAACTGTCTAACTAGTTCATTTGAGTCATTTGGATTAGTTATGGTGAAGCAGAATATGGTTGGTATGAAAGTTATCATTTGGCTAACCATTTGGTTGACTAATATTGAACCAACTATTGTACACGTTTGGGTACGGTTACACAAACCCATAATCGTCAAGTACATATGTGTATGGCAAGCTAAGTTTTCAATCTAACGGTTGAGAGATATTAGCTTGTATCTAATCAGGTTTTCATCTAACGGTGAATATTGAATGCTTTGTTACTAAGCTAACATTGATTGCAAACCCTGATTTGAAAGACTATATAAGGGAGAACTCTAGCAACTGGGAAACCTAATCCCCACACATTCTGTGTGATACTAGTTTTCTAAGCTAGAGTCGATTCTCCTTTAATCTTTGGTTTTCTTCTTCTAAAACCAGGTTAACGACTTAAAGACTTCATTGGGATTGTAAAGCCAGACCGATACTACTTTTCTTGTAGTTGTGTGATCTGATCTTGCTGTTTCTATCTTACGAATATAATTGTAATAATTGGCTTGAGATTTCTATCTTCTATAGGCAAGATATAAAAGTAATCGCAAACATCTTCGTCTCATCTTTTGTGATTCCACAATATCTTTTTTCCCTGCATCGATTAAGACTATTGTGAGGTGATTGATAAAAATGAGTTGTTCTTCGAGAATCTAAGTCTGGTTTTATTGATTGGTTCATGTTCACCTTGATTTATCAAAAGACGAAACAAAACTCATAGGTTTATTCGTAGGAGACGAATTTATCTATCTTGTAGACTTTTCTGTGTAAGACATATTTGTTTACTAAAGTCTTCGACTTTGGGTCGTAGCAACTCTTTGTTGTGGGTGAGATCAGCTAAGGGAATCAAGTGCGCAGTATCCTACTAGGATCAGAGTCGTAGGATCATAAATGTACCTTGGATCAGTGTGAGATTGATTGGGGTTCAACTACAGTCCAGACCGAAGTTAATTTGGAGTAGGAAAGTGTCTATAGCAGCTTAATACAATGTATGTTTAATCTGCACTAAGTCCCGGGGGTTTTCTGCATTTGCGGTTTCCTCGTTAAAAAAATTCTGGTGTCTGTGTTATTTCTTTTCCGCATTATATTTTTATATAATTGAAATAATACAGGTTATGCATTGATCAATCAATTAGAATATCGGCATTATTGGTTGTTGATTTAAATTGATTGACACTTGGATATTGGTATTTGGTACCATCCATGTTATCTCTCTTTGATTGGACTCGCGAATCATATTTGCTTGAGAAAATCAAATTGAGAGATTGAGATAATAACTCCTTGAGTATTTTCTATTTTATTGAGTCTAGTTGATTCTCTAGAAAACAACTCGGATTTTTCCATACAGATCGCTAATCGAAATATTGGGTAAGGTTTTTAGACCCCCCGCTTTTTCAATTGGTATCAGAGCAGGCAAACAAGTTTAAGACCTTATAAGTCTGTGTTTGTGGAAATCTGAGTATGTGGACAAAATCTCTGTTGCACATACCAAAATGTCTCCTAAAGATTTTGATCATGTCAAGTGTCTTGGAAACACCTCAATGTATTATTCCTTAGTTGGTTCTTCCAAATCCCGAGGTAGAAATAATGTTCAACGTGATAATGACATTTCTTCCTCTCATGAGGCATGTGACACTCTGGCAGAGGCTGAAAAGGAGCTCACCATAATTTTAAGACATACAACTGAAAATATTGATTTTAATAATCATGATCATCTCATTGATGAATTTGAGAAGTATCTTGATCGAGAACGTGATCTCTATAACATCATTAAGTCCTTCTTTAAGAATATTGAGAAACTTCTTCAAAAAACTACTCTCCAGCGTGAAAAGATTAGTACTCTTGAGGATATTATTAAAAATGACTCAATTAGAGAAAAACATTTGCTCGAGACTCATTCATCAGATCTCAACAGACTTCGTGCTGAAAAAGAGAAACTATGTGCATCTCTTACTCTAGCCCATGAACAGTGCAAATCCTAGGAAAAGGAAAACTCTGTCTTAAGGGGAAAATCCTCTATACAAACTAACTCTCGTGATGTTCTGTACAAGACAAAGTATTCTCCAGAAGAAGATTGTGTCAAGAAAAGTTTACATAACTTGCAATCTTCTCATATGTCTATGGAGTTTAAACATGTGCCAATTATTGCTTCTTCTTCACGAACCTGTACTTTTTGTGGGAAAGGGAATCACTATGCTATCCATTGTTTTGCAAGAAGGAAATAAATTTCTAAGATTCGTAATTTGCTTCTCTTCATTGTCAATGGAACAAATACTCAGTCGACTGACGCAATGAATTGGATGCCCACAAGAAATCAGAAACCTTATAAGAATGATCTCTACTCTAGAAATCAGTACATGGCTCAAGTGCATTCTAGCATAAATTCTTGTGTTGCTAACAAAGGAATTTCCTGTACTTGTAAGGATGTTTCTGATAAATCTAAATCTAGAACATGGATTCCCATCCACTCTGATCCTCTTAATTCTATTGCAAGAGGTCCTAGATTTAGTCCTTCTGATAAGTATGCTAATCAAGCAGTGGATCATCTCTTTAGAAATGGCACAGATCAAAGACAGAAGGATAAAAAGGAACAACATTCATTTGATGATCTAAAGGCTCATACTTGTGTAAAGTAATCACAAGGTTGAATATCTCACATACAAAAAGCCTAGTTATGAGAAACTTGAATAGGTATACTCCGTAACTGTGTGACTCAAATTATCTAGATAATCTCTTATCGTTTTAGAAGGATAATTAGTCAAACATTGGTCGTGAGTATTTTTTTTCTTGATGTTACTTGTCGAATCTTATCTTTGAAAAGTAAAAGTGTTTATTCTCTTTCCATACAGAGTTTTGTGAAAAACCATCTTACGGGCTCACGTAAGAGTTATTCTTTAAAACCTATCCCGTAAACCCTAAATCTTTCGAGTTGTTTTTTTTATATACCTATCCTATTGAGTTATTCTTATTACTCTAGGTTTCTTTTTATCAATGAATTCTTCTTCTTCATTCTCATTGAATTTGCCTAAAGATGTCATTGATAAGGAGGTATATTGCAAACTCGATAAAGAGAAGGAAACTCTTGTTGATAATGAAGGTTTCCTTCCTCAATTATCTGAGTCACTTCCTGATATAGAGGAGATTGAAGAGATTTCATCAGATGTAGTTCTCGACTTCCTGAAGGAATTTGAGAAAGCAAAGCAGCAACTTGTTGATACAATGAAGAGTCTTGATGTGGTAAGAACTGAGTTGAAAAAGGTTAAGTATGACCTTGATCTCATGAAAACCCATGTTAGAGAACTTCACAATAAGGATATCCTCTTCAAAGGTGCAGAGGATGCTGCGATTCACAAGCTCCAAGACCTTAAGACTCAAGAAGGTCATGAACTGTCTATTTGACGTTAGTTCTCTGTGGCATGGAGGTTTTGTTTAGCTTGTTTTTGGTTTTGTTGATCTAGTAAATCTTCTATTGTTTCTCTTTGGTTTAGAAGAATAACTAGTGTTTTGGAATAGCCATTATTGTGATTACACATAACTATATCCAATGATTTTCATCTTCTTGTTTTTAGATTTTTTGGTTTAAAAATTCTAAGTTTGTTTGGAAGATGATGGTTGCAGTATTAATCTTTATGGTTTTATATATTGCAATATTTTTATGGGATATGTATGTTTACGTCCGTGAACTTGATTGTCCCATATTTTGTCAAAATTAAAGTCGTTCGTGAATTGATATGCAAATATTGATAAAAGGATGAATAGACTTTTGACAAACACAAAAGTTAAGACTATATTGTCAATTATTGATGTAAGATAGGTTAAAATCTTTTGTGATTCAAAGATTATGTCTATTGTATGTCATTGTGCAAATGGTGATAGACATATAGATTGAATCCTTGTGTTATCCACGATATATATCCTTATTGATCTATTTTTTACGTATTACCGTGAAGGCTCCATTGCGTATTTTATGTTGAGCACGATACGACTAAGTCGATTCCTTATTGGCATGGTTGGTTGTTCCACGATATGTTATATGTTGAGCATTAAGAACTAAATTAATCAACTTGTGTGGTTATTTAGTTTGTATTCCATAAGTTTTCTTATGTTGAGTACATATACGGTTAAGGTTGTCATGTCTTATGATAATCTTAGTCGGGGTTCCATAATCTCTTATTTTGAGCCCAAATTAACTAAATCAATCATCTATCTAGTATGGGTATTTAGTTATCACTCCGTAAGTTCTTCTCATGTTGAGCATAATTGACTAGGATGGTTATTTTTATGATTAACTTAGTCATTGCTCCATAGATATTCTTATGTCGAGTGTGTCCAATTAAATTGATTACTCTTGTAATTAGCTTGGTTGAGTATGACAATTATATTATTTGCAAGTTTTCTTGTGATCAATCTAATTGATTTTTTAAGTCTCCATAAGTTTACTTGTGTTGAGCATATATAGTCAAATTAATCTTGGTTCGCTTAGGTTAATTTGATTGAATATTTCTTGTTGGATTCTGAATTCATACTTGTATGCAATTTGTTGAGTCTAAAGAAATCCTTCTTTTCTTTTGAAATTAAGGTCGCTCTTGTTGTTCCTTAGGGAATGACATATTATGGGGGAGAGTTCTTTTGAACTTGTGCTTAATTGCCAAATCTTTGTGGGGAGTGCGGATGTGGAATATTATAGGGGTTATCTTCCATCTTTATAAACTCCTTGATGAATGCATTTAGCTTCGGCTTTATGATTGCATCTAAACAAGATGATATACATTTACCTTTGGTCATGAAATGTCTCTTACGGAAATTTCATTAGGATCCCGTTCTTGTACATTTGCCCATTTTATTGACAAAAAGGGGGAGAATTAATATGTAGTTCACAGTACAAATACATATGGTTTTCGGATCATTATGTAAGGGGGAGTGGTTTCCATGTGAGATAGAGTATTACCTAAGGGGGAGTGAAGTATCATCATAGTATTGTTGTTGAAGTTGTGATGCAATTGGACTTTGACAATGTGCAATAATACTATGACACTGTATAACAATGATGATGATGCTAAACTTACAACCTTTGGGATCATTGGACTACTTGGAAGTGACGAAGATTTCGAGTATTGTTGAAGATTAGACATGTCGAATAGGAGCTACAAAGTTAATTTATATATTTTTTGTATTCCATATGTATTAATAGTTTTGCCACTAAAATTGACAATGGGGGATATTGTTAGATCATTGCTCGGTCAAACTCGCATGCGTTCCTATATCAAGCATGTTTGTCAATGTTAGTAATCAAAACTATAAAGTCTTGATTTCTAGTCTATTATAGCTAAGGTCTCGGACTAGGATATAAAGTGTAGTTGAGCTCAATAACTCCATGGAAATCATCATACAAGACGAATGACTACTCAAGGAACCAGTGGATCTTCATCGACTAAAAGGTATGTGGAGACTTGAACTTATCTATCACTCAAAAGTCTTTCTACTTTATCTCATATCTTGAGACAAAAGTCGTTTTACTATATAGACTATAGATATACACATGTGCCATTTCGAGCTGAGTATATCTCGCTTATCTATTTCTCGAAATATGTGTTGGTAAAGCTTTCGCTTTAGCCAAGCTCATCTTTGCCTAGTGACGAAAGTCATGTTATGTTTCAATCACTTTGGAAATTTCTCTAATGAAAACTAGTTTGTGAATAACAACTATATGACGTCCTCTGAGAATGTTTCAATGATTGAAATGAGAGTTTAGACAATATAACCACTGGGGGATATAAACATTATTGTGGTAACACATATATGTATAAGTCCTTAGCACTTGAACCGGAGTTTGCGAACTTTGTTGATCAAGTGCAAACCGGAACTTGAGCAGTTAACTCTGTCCGCGAACTCAGTCCGCGAACGTGCGTAGTTCTCGAACCCGAGAATTCCTGCTGGAGTTGTATCTTAGTTTCAGTCTGCGAACTCAGTTCGCGAACTGACGGAAGTTCTCGAACCCGATAATTTCTGCTGGAGTTTGTGAACTCCAACCAGTTACTTGAGTCCGCGAACTTGAGTGGTTATGTCTAAAAACGATGTTCGTGAACTTATTTAAATTATCTAAGGAATGTTATTGCAAACCGTGGCTTTATATTTCATGAATCGATTCAAGTGAATCACATTGTTTTTGCTTAAATTGTGTCTTGTGTAGTACATAAGATCTCATAGCAATTGAACAACTCTCTAACTAGTTCATTTGAGTCATTTGGACTAGTTACGGTGAAGAAGAATATGGTTGATATGAAAGTTATCATTTAGTTGACTAATATTGAACCAACTATTGTACACGTTTGGGTACGGTTACACAAACCCAAAATCGTCAAGTACATGTGTATATGGCAAGCTAAGTTTTCAATCTAACGGTTGAGAGATATTATCTTGTATCTAATAAGATTTTCATCTAATGGTGAATATTGAATGCTTTGTTATTAAGCTAACATTGATTGCAAACCCTGATTTGAAAGACTATATAATGGAGAACTCTAAAAACTGGGAAACCTAATCCCCACACATTCTGTGTGATACTAGTTTTCTAAGCTAGAGTCGATTCTCCTTTAACCTTTGGTTTTCTTCTTCTAAAACTAGGTTATCGATTTAAAGACTTCATTGGAATTGTGAGGCCAGACCGATACTACTTTTCTTGTAGTTGTGTGATCTGGTCTTGCTGTTTCTATTTTACGAGTACAATTGTAATAATTGGCTTGAGATTTCTATCTCCGATAGGCAAGATATAAAAGTAATCACAAACATCTTCGTCTCATCGTTTGTGATTCCACAATATCTTTTTTCGCTGCGTCGATTAAGACTATTGTGAGGTGATTGATAAAACTGAGTCGTTCTTCGGGAATATAAATCTGGTTTTATTGATTGGTTCTTGTTCACCTTGATTTATCAAAAGACATAACAAAACTCATAGGATTATTCGTGGGAGACGAATTTATATATCTTGTAGACTTTTCTATGTGAGACAGATTTGTTTGCTAAAGTCTTCGGCTTTGGGTCGTAGCAACTCTTGGTTGTGGGTGAGATCAGCTAAGGTAATCAAGTACACAGTATCCTGCTCGGATCAAAGGCGTAGGAGCATAATTGTACCTTGGATCAGTGTGAGATTGATTGGGGTTCAACTACAGTCCATATCGAAGTTAATTTTGAATAGGCTAGTGTCTGTAGCGGCTTAATACAATGTATGTTTAATCTAGACTAGGTCCCCGGATTTTTCTGCATTTGCGGTTTCCTCGTTAACAAAATTTTGGTGTCTGTGTTATTTCTTTTCCGCATTATATTTTTATATAATTGAAATAATACAGGTTGTGCGTTGATCAATCAATTAGAATATCCGACCTTATTGGTTGTAGATTTAAATTGATTGACACTTGGATATTGGTCTTTGGTACCATCCAAGTTATCTCTCTTTGATTGGACTCGCCAATCACATTTTCTTGAGCAAATAAAATTGAGAGATTGAGATAATAACTCCTTGAGTATTTTCTATTTGATTGAGTCTAGTTGATTCTCTAGAAAACAACCGGAGTTATCCATACAGATTGATAATCGAAATATTCGATGAGGTTGTTAGACCCCCGCTTTTTCACATATTGGTGCATAAGGAGACGATGATGTAGGAATACGAACGACTTCTTTATTCAGTATAGCCTTCAGGCATTGGTGATACCTCGAGGGGACGATCCTATTGTCATGAAGCCATGGTCTACCCAATATCATATGGTAGTCCCGCTCCTTTTCTATGACTTCGAATTTCACCTTTGATTGGATGGGCCCTACAGATAAACTTAGATTAACATACCCGTACGTGTTGGTTTGGTTTCCTTCAAAGTCTGTCATCGTGGTAGGTTGTCGCACGATCTTTCTTGGGCGAACCTTGGCCGTCATGAGTGTCTTGAGAGTAATCACATTCGAAGATGCTCCCATATCGATGAGGACTCTCTTGAACTATGAATCCTTGACGCATTCAGTAACGTATAGGACTCGGTTGTGACCTTCTTCCGCCATCATGTCTTCTTCTATAACTGTAACATTATTCACAGACATCTCTGGTGTTTTTGAGGCTTCTGTACGCAAATGAGTTAAATGCACGTCCAGTGCTATATGGTTGATTGCATCAAACGTCTCCGCCTGTTGATTCTTCGAGAGGTGTAAAAGTTCGCATAAAATTTCCACTAGAGAGGTCGTTTCCCGATCCATCAGCCTTTGGTTCATAGTGAGACTATTAACTTGAGGAGGATCATTGAAAGGATCAGTCCCTAGTATAGAAATCTCCGTGACAGGAGAACCGCTCATATCTGATGTCATCTTGATGAGGAGATCGAGTATGCCATTTATTGTTTCTTTGATCAGGTCCATGTTCTTCGTGTGAATCTCCTGCACCTTTGCTAACTCGATCAATGTTGGGATATCTTCATTGGAGGAACTTCGACTGGATTTGAAATTTTTGGGGGAGTCCAAAGACAAACCATTTTGAAAATCAACCAAATGGAATTGGGTATTGAAGAAATTGACTTCGCAACCGAGAGATTAATCTCCCACTGTGGTCGCCAATTATTTATGGGTGAAAACTGTTTTTACGGTTTCTGGTAAATTTGGGTGTGTGTGGATGAGAAACGAATCTAAACCCTAAATAAATGCACTGCACGGGAGTGCTTTTGATTCGAGAGATCAATCTATACAATTCTGGCCTAAACTAAGAAATGGCCATTCGAGACTTGCTTCGGTCACAAAGTGAAGGGGATGGGGTTGATCTTAGGGAGGGAAGCGAAGAAGGTGTTGATATTATGAAGGTGTTGGTTGTTTATGACTTGTATCATAATGTTGAACTGGCTTGCATAATGTAAGCTATTAGTTCTGGGTGTTATCTGGATACGTTGGTTACAACAGTTGGTTTTTTATGTATCGTTTGGAAATAGGTGAAGGACCTATTTATACAAGTCATTGAGCGCAACCCTCATTTCATAGGAAGTGGAGGAGGTGGAGTGATGGAGTAGTGGGGTCGTGTAGGAGTAGTGATCGTTACACGATCACACCTTTGCCCCCTTCCCTCATCACTGTTAACCGTCCACCTTTTCCTGACACGTTCTTGTAATGGCACGTTGCACGCTACACGCTATAAACTGCCAAACCAATACCCCAGTAAGTATCACCCAGTTTGTGACATACTTGATGTCTTGAATGAGCGGATCATGGGACCCACCACAGGAAATAGCATACTAGTGCTATTACGTTAAATAACTAAGTTATTCAAGGAATCGATATTTATAAGATATCGTGTGTGTTCGATGCATGTAATGCATCGGAAACAATCAATATGTGTGAAGCATCGCTGTTTTATAGCTTAACCGAATAAGTCGTGGATTAAGCGTCTAAAAATAGTAGCATGCCCAACCATCTTCGAGTGATCGTTTGGAGGCCACATGGACAGGCCATCCCCTGGTCTATCACTCCATGTGGTAGAGTGACGAACGATGATCATCAAGGTGCTTTATTGACCGCTTAACCCTTAACCTAGGCTGTCAGACCGAGCTGGTAAAGTTGGACGGACAATATGATCTACGACACATATTTGCACCCGTTGATGGAATTTTGGGGTTTTTAAGAGGTGCGCAAGCATCTCTCTTTGTCTTGACCGAATTCAAGCATGAGCGTTATTTTTGGTGGGACCCACTGGGCATGCGTTCAGACTGCCTGTCGGTGTACATGTCCATACCGCTTTGTCTCATGAAGGCGCGATCTAGGCCACTCAACTTGTCCTGCAAATATGAGTGGTCGTGATCGATTTGCGACAGAAATCCGTCGTCGCAAAGGATTTAGAGGCCGCACGACACGCTACCTTTGGGCATGCGTTTCGAGGTTCCTGGCCATGGTCTACTTTGGTCGGCCGGTCGCACGCATAGGTGGTCCCACGATGATCACGTTAATGTCCTCGAGAACTTTTGAGTATATATCTACGCCCTCCGTTTAGGCTGGCGAAGATGGATGGACGTGATCGAACAACGACAGATGTAAATTTCCGTAAACCCTAATTAGGGTTTTGAAATAGTCACGTACACGCAACTTGGGCCAAACGAATTGGCAAGCTGTGTTTCTCCTTTGGGGAGGCCGATCATGTGGGGCCCACGTTGGGCTGACGGTGAACATATGTGCACCTTCCCAATGGTCCTAGGTGCGATCTAAGCCATCCAATTATGTTGGCTAAGTTGGATGGTTGTGATCGATTTAAGACACTAGTGGAACTTCCGCGACCCTTTACAGCATCACGCGAACCATGTTTTGAGCACACATTCCGCTTCTCTATGGTTTTTCCATGAGAAAACCGACCGGGTAGGAGAAAAGTGGGCCCGCCAACGTATGTGTTTGTGCTTCCCTGATCACTCATGTGATGATCTAATCCGTCCAACTAGGCTGGCGAAGTTGGATGGTTGCGATGGTTTTAAGACTGCTTTAAGCGGTCTTGCTCGTTGGGGCATTTCCCAAAACAACACAGCCATCCCTCTTTGGGGCCGGCGTTTGACGGGCGTTGGGATTGTAGTGTAGTGTTCGACCGGCTAGGGCATAAGCGGGCCCGCCAGCGGTCATCATGGTGATCGCCTACTCCTGCTAGGGTTCGTCTAGGCTGGTTAAATCATGTGGTCAACTTGCGTGGCCGTGATCATTTCTGAGACGGATAGTCTAGATTTCTCTTAAGGAAATTAAGCATGCTCGATCGGGCTAACCAAAAGCGCATCGATACGAGATTCTATTTGTTAGAGAATGATGTAGCTTGTGTGGGTATTTCATGCATGTCTCAATATTGGCACGGAGATTCATGCTACTCTGCTGAGAGTGAAAACTTAGTCATCATGTCATGCAAATAATGAGAGTTCGGCTGAGAACCTAGCACAGGAAATACTAGGCAAATCATGTATTAATTATTAATGCTAGTAAAATTCACAAAATATTTGGGATTGTTGTTGCAGCACCATTCTGGGTGAATCTTGTGTATTTTATTAAATTGTTTCCAATAAATAAAGTGAAGAGGTTTTCTACACTCATCACTTATCAAACGGCTTTACCCTTTGCAGGATGTCAGCGCATTAAATTTGGTTTTACAATTTTAGCCCTGAACTAGTTAATGTCCTTTAAATAATATTATTTTTACATTGAATCTGTAAATGGTTTTATAAATTGCACTAATTCTTGGTTAAGCAAATCTAATATGAGAGAAAACACTTCTTTCTGTTATACCCTTCTATGAAATTTAATTCTTTAATTGCTCAGTAGAAAATCATCATCATCTCCACTTTGATCATCATAAAATCTTCACAAATATCAGCACCAATGTCTTCATGCACGCAAATCAATCACCGCCATCAATCAGCGATCTTAATATGGAAAGGAAATGAAGAGAAACAATGACTTCCGTGAGTCAATGTCCTAAAGAAGGAAAGAAGAATCGATTCCATTGTGTGTTGCAATTAATATAGATTGATGTATTTGTAGTAATATGTTTTAATTCTACGATGTAATTATAGTATAAGGGTTTTAACCACATTATTCTGTAACATTAGTATGGTATCCATTTTATGAGATTATTTAATATTTTCATCTTCATCTTCTTAACTCATAAATCATGATCATCTCCACTTTCTCAATCCACTGGAACGTAGAAAAATCTTATTATTATTTTTAAAATAATTTCGAATTCACATGATTTCTGATATGGGTTACGTGATTATGATTAATAGATAGTTACGGTTTAGTTAGTTTATGCATTATCTTGATCACCATTTATTGTTGTTTTGATAAGAAAAACATGAATGTGTCTACCGATGATCAACTTCTGCAGTGGTGCTTGATCAACACTTAAAACAACATTTAGGGTTTTAATCAGAATCATCAATCATGCATCACCCATCACAACTTAAAAAACAACAGAAACAAAATCTTAAAAATCTGGGTCCGATAAATTCTCAATTTTTACATTTTTTAAAATAAAACACAAATCCAGTTTGCCAAACCCTGAATACAGAAATCTACTTACCTTTCAAGATCTGTTTGGGACTTTTCAGTCTCCAGTTCTATTAATATATCATTTTTGTTCCATCATGATCTTTGGGAAGAGTTGATATAAAGGAATAGGAAGGGACGAAACATAATGGAAGAGAAGAGATTACGAATGAAAACCTACTTTCTAATCAAGGTTATTTTCCTATATGAAAGTAGTAATATAAAAATGATGGGTATTAATGGAAATTAGTTTTTATTTTTAATGCTCTGTTTATTCTGCCAAAGAATAATAAAAGGTGTTGAAAACAATAACGACAAATACCCTTTATACCCCTTTTAACTTGTACATGGGTGCATAAATTAACAAAATATCTTGGTTTGATATTAATAATGGATGTTCCAAATCGTAAACTAAAATCATTTATCAATTTTTCTTTAAATATTTCCCCTGCAAATGGTTTGCTACAAAAACATGCAAACGGATTGCAAATTAATTCCTAATAATTAATTAAATCCTTGTAATACCTCTGTGACTACGATGATTTGATCATCATAAGTAATAATTGGGTGACGTATGGCTCAATTTTTATTGCCAAACAACACAATGATTAAAGTCACAGAAGCTCTATATGCATCAAGATATAACCTCACCTTGTTTAGTTTCAAGGATATCTGTGCAAATGGTTATCACTTGGAAACTCACTGTGAAAATGGATTTGAGTACATTTATATGACCTTTAGTGAATGCGGAAGGAAACGCATATTAGAGAAACTAATGAGTCACTCTAGTGGATTGTATATCACCACTATGAGGATTATCGAATCCCATATGGTTTCCAATGATGAACTGTTGGCCAGTGACTTGTATAAGCTTTGGCACGATCGACTAGGGCACATAGGTCGTGATATGATGATCCGTGTTTTGAAGAACTCGCACGAACATCCTTTTTTTCGAAAGAAAAAGAAAATGGGACAAAAGATTGTTATAATGCAGAGTAACAATGTGTATTCTAAAGTAAATGATACACATTTTATGCCTTCTAAAGTAAGAGAAGCGCAACCTTCGTCTTCCAAAGTAATTGAAGCGCACCCCCTATCCTATTCTTCTTCGATGTCCTTATCAAAGGCACATCATTCATTCGGCAAATCTTGTTCTTTAGCAAAGATAGGATTGAGACCATCCTATGCTAAAGATACCAAACAAAGTATTCCATTTTGACAAAGAATACAAGGTGATATTGGTGGACCTATACATCCATAATGCGGCCATTTAGTTTATGGTTCTGGATGATGCTTCGACCCATTAGTCACACGTTGCATTGTTGTCCACAAGAAATATTTCATTCGCAAAGCTCCCAGCGAAAATTATACGATTAAGGGCTCACCACCCTCATTATCCAATCAAGTATATCAAACTTGATAATGCTGGAGAATTTACATATAAAGGATTTTATGATTTCTGTATGTCTAATGGAATTGACATAGAGCATCCCGTACCCCATGTACACACTTAAAATGGTCTCGCAGAATCTACCATCAAAAGGTTACAAATGATAGCTAGGGAATTAGTTATGTGTTCCAACCTGCCTATTACTGCTCGGGGGTACGCCGTATTGCATGCAGCATTACTTATTCGTTTTAGACCCACTGCTAGCCAACCATTTTTTGCGTACCAATTGGTAACTGGATATGAGCTTGATATTTCACATTTACACATATTTGGTTGTGTCGTATATGTGCATATTACGCCCCCACAATGTACTAAGATGGTTCCACAAAGACGAGTAGGTATTTATGTTGGATATGAATTCCCAACAATTATCCGCTACTTAGAACCTTTGACATGCGATCTCTTTACCGCTAGATTTGCGGATTGTCACTTTGATGAGACAACCTTCCCGTCGTTAGGGGGAGGTATGAAAAAGGACTTCCTAAGGGAACGACAGGAATTGTCGTGGTGTGTTCCCATGTTGTCTCATCTTGATCCCCGCACTCCAAAATGTGAAAGTGAAGTGAAAAGAATTATCAATATTTTGAATATGGCAGATTATATTGCCTGAAATATTTATTGATATCGCTAAAGTGGCGAGATCACACACACCAACTGCAAGCATGCCTGCAAGGTTAGAAATCCTTAATATATGATATGCACCATAAATAAAGGTGTTGAAACTACATTTTGTAGAAATGTGGTTGAGGCCGTGGCTTCAAAAAGGAAGTTGGAGATATCACCAGGTTCGACTAATGCTCACCTAGAAAGGAAGTGGGTGAGTAAGGCATAATATAATATTTATATCATCCACAATCATCTCATGATATTGTCTCTAAATATGTCCATGAATCATACTGGAGGTCGCTCTGAAGTTTTAGATGATTCTAGAGAACAATGAAATCCTATTGGATTATGAGAATGTGCATGAGTCAATGGAAGTATCACGCATGGATGTTGATGATATAATTCATACATACTTGCTCCAAAAGTAGAGCACAATGATATCGAACCATGCTATATATTGATTAATCTCAAAAAGAGCATATTTGGCCTTCGCAATCCAGGAAGAACCTAGTTCTTTGACAAATATACAGGTATTTGGTCTAGTAGTGCTAACCCACCAAGTGCAAAGACTGTGGGACATATATGGTTATTTGTCACAAAGCTTAGTAAGAGTAATGAAGTCTTAAACTAAAAAGATTCACCTTGTGGCGCGAGGTTTCTCACAAACCCCTGGATCGCTTATTCTTTTGTAGTGAACATCATAATGTTCTGCTAATTGTATGAGCTTGGCAGTTTTCAAAAGGGATTGAAATGCATCTTATCAATGTGGTTATGTCATATCTCTATGGGGATCTAGATACAGGGATATTCATGAAAATGCTAGATGGACTTTCATTGCCCAAAATCAAGTAACTCTAAGACACGGAGTGCATTTGTGATTCAGTTGAAATGCTCACTTTATGGATTATAACAATCTAGTCGGATGTTGTATACCCGTCTAAGTGATTATTTGATTGGGAATGGATATACAATAAATAATTGTGCCCCTGAATGTTTGTAAAGAAAATGAGTTCCGGATTTGCAAGTATATCTGCCTATGTCGACGATATAGTAGGTACTCTTGATGAAGTAAGAGAAATTGCAAGCTATTTGAAATCCGAATTTGAGATGAAAGATCTTGGGAAAACTCGGATGTTTCTAGGACTTAAACTAGAACATCGAGCTTGTTGAATATTAATTCACCAGTCTGCATATTATGTCCATAAGATATTCAGACAATTTAATATGGACAAAGTGCAGCCGGCTAGCACTCCCATGAATGGTCGAAATTTATATGTACATAAAGATACATTTCGTCTAAAGGAAGTGACGAAAAGGCATTGGGAGAAGGATGTCCCTATCTAAGTGCAATAGGCGCATTATTGTAGTTAGCAATGTACTCGACCAAATATCTTGTTCTCAATAAACTTGTTAGATAGATATAGCTCAGCGCCAATGCAACGTCATTGGAATGGTATAAAGAATATTTTTAGATACCTAAAGGGAACCATTGACTTGGGTTTGTTTTATCCCTACGAAGACGAAAGGAGAACTGCTAATGTAATTGCGACTCCTTACACCGAAACCTCAAATAATGTTTTGGTTTGTTTTGCTGATGCTGGTTACCTCTTAGACCCACACAGAGGTCGATCCCAAACTAGATACGTGTTCACCACATGGAATACAACGATATCCTGGAGATCGACCAAGCAAACCCTTATGGCTACCTCCACGAACCACTCTGAGATCATTTCCCTACATGAGGAGGTTTGTGAGTGTATATGGTTAAGGTCTATCATTACATATATTCGAGGGATGTGTGGTTTGAGTTCTACCACAGAAGAGACAAGTTTCATTTATGAAGATAATGCAGATTGCATCGAACATTTGAAGCAAGGGTACATTAATGGTAATAATACGAAACATATATCACCAAAGTTGTTTTATAATCATCAAAAGCAATGTCTTCTAAACATTCAAGTCAGTAAATTAAAGTCTGACGAAAGTGTGGCAAATTTATTTACTAAGTCATTACCTAAGTCCACATTAGAAAAACATGTGAGTAGTATATGGCTAAAAAACTGTCCGAACTTCCATGACTACATGTGAAAAGTACATGACTAAAGGAATTGTCTGAAACCTGTGATTGCATGCGTATGGAATTGTCTAAAACTCCCATAGCCGTTATAAACTAAAGAAATTGTCATATATCAGGGGGAGCTTTTAATGGTATGTTGAACTCTTTTTTACTTTCTTCGAGGTTATTTTTTCCCACAAGGTTTTGTTACTTGGCAAGGTTTTTAATGAGACAACAATAATACCATAAGTGCAAATCATGAGGAGATGTCAACATCAGGGGGAGCATCCAATGATGGGATGTTGACATAAAGAGGGCTAAAGGAATTTCCCAAATGCACCGGACTAAAGTAATTGTCTGACTCCCGTGATTACATGAATACAGAAGACTAAAGGAAGTGTCTGACTGCATTGGACTAAAGGAAGTGTCTGACATATATGACTAATGGAATTGTCCAAGATCCCATAACTATATTGGACTAAAAAATTTGTCGTATGTCAGGGATAGCATATAATATAATATTGAACTATTTTCCTTCATCGAGGTTACTTTTTCCCATAGGGTTTTGTTACTTGGAAAAGTTTTTAATGAGACAACTCTGAGATAAGAAATGCAATCATCGAGATATGTCATCATCAGGAGGAGTATCCGACGATGCAATGATGACGCCAAATTGTGTTGTACTCTTTTCCTTCACCGAGGTTACTTTTTCCCACTGGGTTTTGTTACTCGGAAGGTTTTTAATGAGACAACAAAAACACTAGCAATACAACTCTGGTTGAGGTTGTTCTTCTCCTTACGAGTGTTCAGGTTTTGTACAAAATATTTTTCCTGACACGGTTCCACAAAGGAGAAAATTCTTGACAAGCAAAGCCATGTCATACGCTCAAGTGTCTTTCTCCTTCAACCAGTTTTTCATCGACGAACATTTTCTGTTAAGGTTTTGACAAAACAATAAGTTTATAATGGTGGTCATCCAAGGGTAGGGTTGTCAATGGATGCTAACGTAATAGATAAAGGCTCTGCCACTGCCGTTGCCATTAAAAGTTAGTGGATATCCGTTATCCGTTAATTTTCGGCGGAAATAGGAAGTTCAAAAACGATACCGTTACGTTGGACTTACCGGATAACGGATATTTTTCCGTTACCATCCGAAAATTTCATCTCCACCATCATAACGTTGCTTGAAAGTTGGAACTCTAAAGGCATCCCTGTATCAAAGTTGCAACACGTTTTTTCATTCTATTTCAGTTTTGTTAAGTGATAGACTTTGGGGGAAACTGGGTCTTTTTCCTTTCTCATGGTGGCATCAAATTTTCCCCGATTTAGCAAACTCCTTCGCGTTGAATAAGGGTTCTTATTCCATAGCCCATGATGTAACCAGTGCGAATAAGAAGCTATAGCATCATATAAAGTTGAAGTCAAATACAATTCCACACCAACTTTAAAGGCGCTTAACCATTGCCAGTTCTTTCTTTCTTTGCTTTCCAGTTTGACTATAAAATCCCCAAGATCAAGGACAAAGATACGATATCATCCCAGTTTCCGGATAACGGAACTAAACCTAACGAAAATACACGGTTCCACTACCGTTACGTTAAGAAGGAATTATCTGTCAGCTTATCGGTATCGGATATCCGTTTACCGCTATGTCGGATGGTAGCAGTAACGGCTAACGAATTATCGGTATCGGATTTCGGATAATCAGTATCCATTGACAACCATATCCACGGGGGAGTGTTGTAGGAATACGTGTATATGACCACATGTCAAGAACCTCCCTTCTCCTTGGACACATGTCATGCACCTCCCTTCTTCTAGACACATGTAATACCACCTCACATGTAATAGCTAGAGTTATTTCCCTCTTGTATTTATATGAGAAAATAGTCAATGAATGGAATATACTGATTCTCCTTCTCCTCTACTTTTGCTTCTATTATGTTTGTCTCCTATTTCCAATATACTTAAACATTTATAAAAAATAAATTATTTTTTTTAGTTTCTCGATTTTTCAAAAATATTCTTTTTACAACACCGGCCGACAAAATAAAGAAAATTAAAAAAAAATTAACTTACTTAAAAAAGAAAGAGAATATATTAAAGTTGGAAAGATTAAATTTTTTAAAAAGTTTTTTGAAAAAAAAATGGTGACCGTTTCCGAAAAAAACATAAAAAATAGATTTTTTATTCCTAAAAATAAAATTAATAAAATTAAACTATTTTAAAAGATAAAATTAATAAAAATAAGGAAAAAATATGATTTGGTCATTTTTTAGGTGGTCTCATGTTTGTTGGGTCCACCAATAAAAAGGGAATTCCATTTGGTCCTTAATTATTTAAAAATGTTAGAATATTTAAACTACCCTTTTTATTCTTTTCTATCTTCTCACGTGTTTATTTTTTTGGTTTTATCTCTTCTTTATTTTATCTCCACAAATTTCTCTCTCTTCTTAACTTTAATAAATAAAAACTTAAAAATAAAATATCTCTCAAGATATAAGTCGAGAATTAATAAATTTTATACATTCGGAAAAGTCTCGACGATATCTACAAAATGAGTACCCATTATACTATGTTTCAGAATTTTAATATTTTCGGTGTAATAGTAGTTCATTTCCGAGAATGAACACTATTTTTGAACATAATAATTCATTTTAATTCTAGCAGTTCATTTCGTAAAATGAACTCGTATATACTATCAATTTATTTTGTACACTAAACTCATAATAATAAAATCCTACTATGTTGTGATGGGGCTTCTAAAGGGAATCCAGGCTTAGCAGGATATGGATTTGTGGGGAGAAATTCCACTGCTGAATGTATTGTTGTTGCTGGTGGTGGTTTGGGAGTTATTACAAATTATTTTGCAGAAGTTATGGCTTTGTTATGTACATGTGAATGGGCTGTTAAAAATGGCAAATTAGAGGTGGTCTTTAGAATAGATTCTAAAGCAGTTATTACATCATTTTCAACTGGCCAAATCCCAAGGTTTGCAATTATTAGATGGAATAAAATCACTGAAGGTTTACTGTCATGGGAGTTCATCCACAGCTACAGGGAAGTAAACTTCTCTGCAAATACTATGGTCAAGAAAGGATCAACAATGGCAAGAGGAGAGCACCTAATTTTCACAGAGAGACCCACCTTTTTACATAGTATGGAAGAGGAAAATCATACTTATTATAGATTTAGATAATAACTTTTAGCCTCCTCTTTGTATTGTTTTTGATATCTTTATTTTTTGTTATAAACTTGGCCCATTAACAAATGGGCTTGTGCTGTAATTGTGGATCTGCTTTTGGTTAATAAAATTTATATTATTGAGCAAAAAAAAATAAACTCATAATAGTAGCAGTTCATTTCGTAAAATGAACTCGTATATACTAGAAATTTTTTTTGTAGAATAAACTCATAATAGTAGTTCAATTTGAAGAATGAAGTCGTAATGATAGTTCATATTGTAAAATGAAATCGTGATAGATGTTCTTATTTTCGAATGAACTCATAATGGTTGTTCATATTGTAGGATTGATAATTCATGTTGTAAAATGAACTCGTAATGATAATTAAGAATGGTAGGTCATATTGTAGAATGAACTCGTAATATTTGTTCACTATGGTAGTTCATATTATAAAATGAACTCATAAATGGTAGCTCATATTGTAGAACAGTAATGCTATTTGTCCCAACTAGTAATCGGGTTCTCAGCAACCCAACCTAGCTGGCGACTACATGGACGAGGATTTCAAACGAATTTTCCTTTTTTTCCATTTTCTATTTTTCTACAAAATCTCGAGATTTTGACTTCCACTGTATATGGGAACATCTAACTTCGAATGTAAATTTTGTTGGAAAAGAAATTTAGGGGGTAGGAATCTGACATTAATGGGTTCATACTTGCATAGATAATAACTTAGCGATTCATGGGAGGGGAAGATAAGCTACTGAAATGGATAGTGATTCTTCACGGCTCCAAAAAACAGATTTTTCAAGGCTCAAATACAAGTCGTACAGGGAATACAAAGTCATTAACTTTAAACAAGAACCTAGGATGGTAGCATCCTATGCTTACTTCCTCATCCTACTTGTAAGAATTTAAAGGATGGTACTTATACAGATGAAGAACATAAAATCAGAAACAGATTGTAGTTTGTCTTCAAATGTCATGTAGTTTTCACTGTCTGATATATGACCAGAAAAAAGAAAACTGCAGAATCCATAAACTTAAGTGAATTTTTCGATAAATATACAAATTCCGTAAGAGTATGTGGTCACATGCTTAAACAATTACGTATTCTTTTAGGTCTGTACAAAAGTGAATAAAGTCTGGTTTGTAGTTCATCTCAAAGATCGTCTACACATAAAAAAAAAAAGAAAAAAAAACACAATGCAATTATGCAAGCAATGATTTCAAAGTTCCAAATTGAACATGCGATACTTCTTATATCATACTTTGTCATCCAGCGGGAGTTTATGGATGGGTATGTCTTCCTTGGTGTTGTATCTTCTTTGCAACTTGCAAAAGGAGAGATCATTTCAAAAATGCTATTCCACCCAAAGTTGTTGAAATATGGAACCCACTGACATCACCTCGTCCAAACCTTAGTAAACTAACAGAAATTGAATTGCGTACTTTTTTTCTAACCTCCTAAATCTCGTCTTCGAAAGACTACTGTAAAATTGTCTTAGGGTTTGTTGTAGAAAGAAAGATAAAAGAAGTGTTCGGTTTTTTTTATAGTGTAAGCAAATATCTCGTGAAATATCTAGCAAGATTTTTCTTTTTATAAAGTAGAAAAATAGAAAACCAATAAAAAAGGGAAAATCCAATTCTAGCACACGTAGTCGCCACCTAGGTTGGGTTGAAGAGAACCCGATTATTAGTTGGGACAAATATCATTATTGATTGTAGAATGAACCCGTGATAGGTGTTTATTTAGTAGAATGAACTCGTAATAATAGTTGATTACACCAGTTCATTTCGTAGAATGAAGTCGTATAATAGTTCATTTTATAAAATGAATTCGTATGTTATTTAATTCTAAGAGTTCAGTTTTTATAATGTACTAACTAGCATAATCGTTTATTACAGTAGTTCATTTTATAGAATGAATTCGTATAATAGTTCATTTTATAGCTAAAAAATAAGGTAAAAATTAAAAACTCCGAAATATATCGACAATGGTACTCGTTGGAAAGCTATCGTCGAGGGCTTTCCGAAGGTATAAAATTTATCATTTTTGGACATATGGTTTAAAAGATATTTAAGTTTAAATTTATTTTATTAGGAGAGAGAAAACGTGAAAAGGGTAATGTGACATCATCCCGCGTGGGTAATGTCCACCCTAGGACTAAACAATAATTTTTAGGACCAAACAACAATATATATTTTTAAAAAGGACCAAACAGACAGTTGACTGGGTCAACATGACCAAACTAACTCTAATATACTATTTCTATGTCATATTGGTATTTCCTACTAAAAATAAACCTGACTTGATTGGGGTATTATTTCTACCTAATGAGACAAAACCTAGGTCATTTAGAAGTAAAACAGGCCGCCCCTTAACCATGTATTTTCTAAATGGCTAATATATCCTTGTTTAACTAACACTAAAAATTCTAATTAGCTTAACTAATTGAGTTTAGATTAATATTTTTTAAAAAAGAATTCAGTAGATTAAACCTTTTGTCTGTCTTATGAGTTCGATTTCGATCAAAAATTTCGGTTATGAAAATGTGAAAACATCGGCAAGGTCGAAGATTGAATAAGGTGCCGACTAACTTTGGCCGGCAAGGTTGACGTTTGAATAAAGTGTTGACTAAGTTTAGCCGGCATGGTCTGCGGATGAAGAAAATACCGATTATTTTTGGCCGAAAAATTCTATGAATGAAGAAAATGCCGACTATCTTGGGCCGGCTATCTTATGGTCGGCATATAAATATTTCCTACAATGCCAGCTATAATATAGTCGGCATGCAAATAATTTCTAACATTGCCGGCTGATTAATAGTCGGCATGCAAATAATTTATAACATTACTGACTGTCTAATAGTCGGCAATGTAACCTTGCCGACCTTTAGTTATACCCTAAAACCATAATCTAAGAGTTCAAACCATAATCTAACGCAAACATAATAAGTTTAAGAGTTTCATGGATCCTTCTCATTGTTGTTATCTTCCTCCACATCACTAGCTTTTTCACCAGCATCAGCTTTTTCTTTTCCCTTCACTGGACCTATGTAGCCACCGGCCTCATTGTAATAGGGTTTCACGTCAAAAAAGTCAGATGCCTTGAAAAAAGTTTTTGGATCAAGCTCCTCTTCCTCCTCCTCCTCTGATGTGCATTCTTCATAGTTGAGGGGATTGCTAGAACTGTTCATGAACCTTAGAAATTCTTCAGGATCTTTCTTACCCATCAGAAGTAACTTTCTTACAGGAAAATTCTCTTTAGTTTCATCACTAGGATCTTCTAAAGAAGGATAAATCTTGTCAATAAATTCTAATAGCTCCGCTGCATTGTTAACAAGACAAGGGATATCTTCTATGTTTTCCTCTGGGAACCTAAACAATACACAAATAAAAGATATGCAAATTCTACACATTAAAACATGGTTCTGGTCACCCAGTCAGCATGATCGATAATCTAAACATTGCCGACTAATATTTAGTCGGAGGGGTTTTAATCATCTACCACGCCGACTAACACACAGTCGGTAGGGTCCCATTCAAGAAAGATGCCGACTATTAACTCAAGAAAATCAAGTTTCTGTGACCTAAAGTCGGAACGGTACAAGTCTAAAAAATGTCAACTAAAGAAAAATCGGCAGGGTTGGTTATTGATTACCATGCCGGATCTGGTTAATGTTTCACAGTCGCCATGGATGTTATGAAAAGTGGGCAGGATATTCATCCTGAGACCTTGCCGGCTCTTACAAAATATCAACAATCGTTTAAATTATCGACCTTGCCGACTAAAACACAGAAATCATAATTTTTGATAATCTAACCTAATATAACAATCATACAACACATCAGAATAATGGGTTTGAGTTTACAAATCACTTACAATATTCTTTTCGCTGGTGGAGGGTTCACATTCTCAGGGATTGGATTTTCGGGTCTACTGATTTCACTAGTTCCAACTTTTTCCTTACCTTTTTTTCTCTGATTTGGATCTTTTGATATGTCCTATTGAATCTGTATTGCTACTTGATCGTTTGGAATCAACCATTTTTCAGGAAAATTAAATTGGACGATTTTGAGAGATTTTTTTTCTGAGTTTGATGGAAGAAGAAGAAGAAGAGAAGATTAATAGGTTTTTAGGTTTTTAATTTTAGGGTTATCTGATTAAGTAATATTACTTCAAGGGTAATCAAGTAAACTCACCCATATTTGGCATCCCCTTAGTAAGGGCAGTATGTCCACTTAAAATTGGGTGTACCCCAATTTGGCCAGGAAAATAAAAAGATAAATAAATAAATTAGTCAAGATTATCTAAGTAATTTAACTAGCCTCAAAACACCCTTATCAACTTACACCAGTTAGATTAATGACTTTGTATACTCAAAAATTTGGGTATGCCTTAAAACAGCTTTCGGTCAGAAAGTGAGAAAGAGGGAGTGGATCTCGTGGGCCTCAATAGATAAAAGTCACTACTAAAGAACCGTATTTTGGGGACCCTTATTTATTTGGGGGACCATTGTTTTTTAAGGGCAGGACACCCCTTATAAATGTAGGTCACCCCTTATGAATATATTTTAATTAATACCTAAATTACCCTTTTTAATTATTTTTGGGTTATGATTAGTGAAATCATTAGTGAAATGATTAAATAAAAAATAACATTAACCCACCACCGTCGACCACCACCACCTCCGATTATCACCACCACCAACCACCGATTATCACCACCACCAACCACCGATTACCACCACCACCTCCTCCCACCACCACGGCCCTCCACCACCACCACCTCCGATTACCACCACCACCACCACCTCAGATTATCACCACCACCAACCACCGATTACTACCACCACCTCCGATTACCACCACCACCTATATATATATATAGCTTAACTTAAATCATTAACAAAGATATTCTCACAAACTCATTGCTTGTCATTCGTTTTTGGTTGAAAAAATGAGAAGTAATCATCAAAATTAGTTGAAAATGGAAGTTGCAGAATGGTTTAATGGAGGTTTTTTTTTCTTCAGAGACAGGTTCGGTTATGTCACAAAAAAAAATCAACCGAACTCATAGTTCGGTTATCGCTAATGAATTTTTTCTAAACCGAACTCAGAGTTCGGTTCATTCGCAAAAAATACTTTTAACCGAACTATGGGCTAATTCCATATATGCATTTTCAAGTGAAGTTCGGTTGGATCGCAAAAATTGTCAAGTTTTTACTTTAACCGAACGTTTGCCTATTTGCATATATACATATATAAGCTCAGTTCGGTTGATTCTCAAAATATGTTGAAGTTTGCAAACCAACCAAACTTCTAACACTAGGTTACTTTTAACCTGCAGTTCGGTTGGGAACTTGGTTGCGTTTAAGTTTGCGAACCATCCGAACATACCTCTGTGAATGAGTTCGGTTAACTCGCAAAAATAATTTTAAAACCGAACTCTTCTCTATATAGCCAAATGTTGAGTTCGTTTAATCGGAGAAAAAAAAATCTGCGAACTTACCGAACTCCGTTGTTTAAAGTTCGGTTACAACGTGGTCTAGTCGACTGAACCGAACAAAACTCTGTAAACTCAAGCATAGTAGTTCGGTTACATTTTATTTTTCATCAGCTAGCCGAACAAACAAGAACTCCATTAAAGCTTTGGTTCGGTTGCCTGTGATGTTGGATTTATTAACTGAACTGCATTTGCAGAAAGTTTGGTTACATGTTCTTCATATAATAAAACCGAACTTTGTTGACCTGGTTGAATTTTTTTTGTTACAATTTTGATTTTCAAGATATTTTAGGCAGTTTATAGCAGCATTCACTAAGTTACAAGCATACTTCGGTACCCAGAGGATGTTTTTTCTCCATATTCACCCATCTCAAAATAATTATTTTCTCCATCTTCTCTTCTTCTATCACTTTAGTCACTCAATAATCGGAGGTGGTGGTGGTGATAATCGGCGATGGTGGTGGTGGTGGGCGGTGGTGGTGATAATTGGAGGAGGTGGTGGTGTTAATTAGGGTAAGAGGCAAATTGGTAATCTCATGATTTTTAGGACACCCTTTAACATTGTAGGGTGGGGGGCCGTATTTTGGGGACCCTTATTTATTTGGGGGGACCATTGTTTTTTTAAGGGTAGGACACCCCTTATAAATGTAGGTCACCCCTTATGAATATATTTTAATTAATACCTAAATTACCCTTTTAATTATTTTTGGGTTATGATTAGTGAAATCATTAGTGAAATGATTAAATAAAAAATAACATTAACCCACCACCGACGATTACCACCACCACCACCTCCGATTATCACCACCACCAACCACCGATTACCACCACCTCCTCCTCCCACCACCACCAACCACCAACCACCACCACCTATATATATATATATAGCTTAATTTAAATCATTAACAAATATATTCTCATAAACTCATTGCTTGTCATTCGTTTTTTGTTGAAATCATCAAAATTAGTTGAAAATGGAAATTGTAGAGAGGTTTAATGGAGGTTTTTTTTTCTTCAGAGACAGGTTCGGTTACGTCGCAAAAAAAAACTCAACCGAACTCAGAGTTTGGTTATCACGAATGAATTTTTTCTAAATCGAACTCAGAGTTCGGTTCATTCGCAAAAAATACTTTTAACCGAACTATGGGCTAATTCCGTACATGCATTTGCAAGTGCAGTTCGGTTGGATCTTAAAAATTTTCAAGTTTTTACTTTAACCGAACGTTTGCCTAATTGCATATATGCATATATAAGATCAGTTCGGTTGATTCGCAAAATATGTTGAAGTTTGCAAACCAACCAAACTTCTAACACTAGGTTACTTTTAACCTGCAGTTCTGTTGGGAACTTGGTTGCATTGAAGTTTGCGAACCAACCGAACATACCTCTGTAAATGAGTTCGGTTAACTCGCAAAAATAATTTTAAAACCGAACTCTTCTCTATATAGCCAAATGTTGAGTTCGGTTTAATCGCAAAAAACATAATTCTGCAAACTTACCAAACTCTGTTGTTTAAAGTTCGGTTACAACGTGGTCTAGTCGACTGAACCGAACAAAACTCTGTAAACTCAAGCATAGTAGTTCGGTTACATTTTATTTTTCATCAGCTAGCCGAACAAACAAGAACTCCATTAAAGCTCTGGTTCGGTTGCCTGTGATGTTGGATTTATTAACCGAACTGCATTTGCAGAAAGTTCGGTTACATGTTCTTCATATAATAAAACCGAACTTTGTTGACCTGGTTGAAAAATTTTTGTTACAATTTTGATTTTCAAGATATTTTAGGCCGTTTATAGCAGCATTCACTAAGTTACAAGCATACTTCGGTACCCTGAGGATGTTTTTTCTCCATATTCACCCATTTCAAAATAAATTTTTTCTCCATCTTCTTATTCTTCTTCTATCACTTTAGTCACTCAATAATCGGAGGTGGTGGTTGTGATAATCGGCGATGGTGGTGGTGGTAATCGGTGGTTGGTGGTGGTGATAATCGGAGGTGGTGGTAATCGTTGGTGGTGGTGTTAATTAGGATAAGGGGCAAATTGGTAATCTCATAATTTTTAAGACACCCCTTAACATTGTAGGGTTAGGGGCCTTATAAAACAATGGTCCCCCAAAAAGGATGGTCCCTGAAAAACGGTTCCTACTAAATGGATGTTATGTTATTAGTTATTACTCAAGTCCATTTATATTAGTCTTCTTAGTCGGTTTGTGGAGCTATTAAGAAATTCAGACCTTATCTTTGACCTCCTGCTTAGTAAGTGCTCAAGTTGTCATTTATCTGCCGTCATTAAAGTTTTCGGCTGCAATTTGTTGGTGTTTCAATCTAAAAGTGCAGTATATTGTATCAACAAACAAGATCTCACAGCAGGAATACAGGAACTTTCAAAGGTGCGGCAATGGGCATTTGCGAGTCGAAATCAATGATGAAGTCTGTCGTAGCTCTGCTAGAGACAACAAAATGGGCGGCTACAAACAATCTGACTAATTTGGCCATTGAAGGTGACAACCAGAACACCATCAAATATTTGCAAGGCAAACCAAACTCAATCAAGTGGCAATGTGAGGCAATCCTAGATGAAGTTAAGAAGATAGCACAAACACTATCCGGTTTTGAAGGCTTTCATTACGTAGATCGCAAAGCTAACAAAGTGGCAGATGTGCTAGCGAAGGAAGGAAGAAAATCTACACAACAATCTACTTTTTTTTGCTGAAACACCATCTTTTTTATTTCCAACAATAGCTTTAGACACTTTCAAAGCTTATGAAGTATGTAATATGAATGCTACTTGTGTACCTTTTCAAGAAATGGCTAATCACACAGATTCAGATAACAGGCGGACAACTCAACCCGAGTTAGTACCAAATGGGTCTGATTCTGCAGATTAGTATTTCTTTCACTAATATATCTTGGTTATTTTCAACAACAAAAAAGTCCATTCTTTTTCTCTTCATACTCTCTCGCTGGTCTCCACTTTTCTTCTAATCGCAGAAACCCTAATCTCTCAAAAGTCGTCTAGCTTGATTGCCGAGCTCGAGCCTTCAAAAGGGTTTTTAAAGTTAATCAATTGCTTATCGAGATTTTCAATACAAATGGAGAATTCATCACAAATCTATCATGAGAAACAGAAATTGCAGTTCTGTCTATTGCATGCTCTCAACAATCTCTTCCAAGTAAGTCAATAAAGTCTTGATTAGGGTTTAATTTTTCTATTCATCATATTTCAAAATTTCCAAATTTTGATGTTATTTTGATATATAAAATTAGGAAAAGGATACATTCACTCGTGCAAACCTAAACACTGTAGCTGAACAACTTGTACTTGTTGATCCGAATAGAGAAAATCAGAAATGGGTTCCTTTAATTTTCAAGCAACATCACAATTCAATCACAGGGAATTATGATATTAATGTTCTGATTTCAGCTTTAGAACAAAAGGGGAAATCTGTAGTTTGGCACGATCGACGCAATGGTGCTTCTTCTATTGATCTCAATAAATCTGAAGATGTGTTGATGGGTATTATTCTTAATATTCCTGTTATCAAATTTAGAGGACTTTGGAAATCTAGACATTGGATCGCACTTAGAAGAATACAGGGGGTTTGGTATAATTTAGACAGTGATCTTAATACACCTCATGCGTTTAGAGATGCTGATGAAGTGAAAGAATTCCTGGATTTTGTTATTGGTTGTGGCGCAGAGGTTTTGCTTGTTTTGCATGATAAAGAGTGATATTATTTTGAATGTTACAAAACTACTAGATTGTTTGAACTGTTAATGTACTATATGATCGAATGGAATTGTCAAAGAAATTAAGGAAGAACTGGATGTTAAACAATTTGATTGTGTTTGTATGGATGGTCATCTTTGTATCGTGTTTTCTTGTCATTTTTGTTTCATTGCTTAAGCTTCCTGATGTATCACAACATAAAGGAACGTTTGGGTCTCATAGAGGTTTGAGAAATAGAAAAGTGGTGAAAGAAGATGAAAGTTTGGGTGAACTTGGGGAAATGATGATTGGAATGTTGCCTGCAGATCTTGCTTTTACCGTCTTTGTTCCTTCTGTGAAAGCTTTCGCCAATGAATTGAAGCTGCAAGTGAATGATAGTGTGGTTGGGTTAAAAGAGAATGATAATACCTTTGCTATACTCTCTCGTGTTTTAGCTTTCTCAGCCATTCCAAGGAGTCTACTTTCTGTTAATGTACCGGTTGGAAAGGAGGTTACTTTTGATTCTATATCTGGATTCACATTATATATTTCGAGAGACTCAGATGGAAGTTTGGTTGTTAATAGAGTTAGGTCGAAACGTCTTGATCTTCGGAAAAGAGACATGGTTGTACATATTATGGATGGGGTTATCATGGATGCAGAATTTGAACAGTCAGTCCAACCTGAAAATGAAGATGAAGACTGAATTGAGCTATAATCTGCATTAGAGATGTGGGAAGTTACAAATTTAACAGAGCAAATAGAAACCCAAGGAAACTTTGTTTTCAGTTTATTGAAGTTTGGGGTGACAATCTGCTAGATGGGCTTTTATCCTCCTGGCTCTAACCTGGTGGTTGCAATGTACGGTGCTTGCGATAGATCATCAATAGCCATATCTCATAAGAAATGATGCTTTTTCCGGTATCTTCACCTGTAACACTGAAACACTGTATCTTTTGGAAATATAAAACCTTCATAAATGATTATCTTGTTAGCTTTATTCAAGTGATTAACGTTTGTTGCTTAACTGATCTTACATTATCCCATGTAGTTGTTCTGTGGGTGAATGAGGTGAGACTCTTGGTGAAATATCAAAATTAAAAATTCCTTATCCCACCCCTACCCCCGTCTCCTTCACCATCACAAACCAAGTCGACCTGATCTCCAACTGCTTCACTATGTAAGTTCATTCTGTGAACTGAATAGCAAGTTGAACTAAGAGGAGTCGCCATTGTGGTTGGGAACAACCTGGGAAAAGCAGAGTCGTGTGTCACCCTTAAACAACACTAGCATGTAATCGACCGCAAAACTAGTTAAGAGTTTCTTATGCCCATCTCGTTATACAATTTCCATGATGTCCAATGCCCATAATGAGGCATATGTGCCATGTGGGCAGTGGCGAACCAACATGGAGGAAAGGGGGTTCGGTCGACCCCCACTCACCTCTTCCTTTTTGTTGTTGAAATAAGAAGCGGATGCATTAAATATACAGCTCCAATATAGCTACAACATTACAACCAGACACATCCATGATAAACAACAAGGTTCTTGAGATGCATGTCATGTAACTGACACCCGACAGGTGCCTGGCCAACAACACCACAAGGACAGTTAGAAAGGACCCATGGCTTGATGAACTAACCAACTGGCAACGGCAATGGCATGGCATTGGCAATTAGTACATGTGGGCATGATAGATCTTCAGCCCATTAACCTTAAATAAAGCATTTAGGTCATTTACAGTGTAGTCAATCTCCGCCGAGATTCCGGAGATATTCTCAATCTCGCCCTTACAATGAACGATTTTCACAATCTCCCCATGCTGAGATTCAAACACGAATTTTTCCTGACTCGCTCACTTATCAAGAAAAATTCGTGTTTGATATTATGACAACTATTTATTAAAATCTGAGACATGTGTCATCCAATTAATATGAACAAGAGTAATCAAGAGAGATTACTTAAGCTAATATACATTTACAAAAAGTTAAACCTTTATTTTTTTACTATTTAAAAAAATATGGTGTGGTTTCGTTGGATTTATACAAGCTTTACACGTATATGTGTGCACATTTGTACCAAATACTTGACATACATGTATAAAATTTGGGAATTAGGACCGGATAGTTATTTCGAGATTTTCATCGAGAATCTCCCCAAGATCTCATTATACCAGTGTCTCGCTTCCGGCCGAGACGGATCGAGATCCGAGATTGACTACATTGGTCATGGGTTAAAGTTTTAGCTTAGAGTTAGCAACCTAATCTGCTATCTTCTATACAAGATAAAACCAGGTACATATTCAAACCTGGAAGTTATAGATCCCTATAAAAAGGGATATCAGTTACTGAGAACACCAATATAAGTTCTTTAGGTACTAGCATCTTTATCGGAGAGTTTCCCATCTTAGTAGAAGCTTTTCAAAGATATAGCTTAGTAGCCACATTAGCAACGCTTGGAGTGATTTTAGGCAATCGTACGGTTTCTGGAAATTTAAAACTCGATTTCCATTCAAACCTGGAAGTTACAGATCCCTAAAGAAAGATGAATCATTTACTGGTGAGATTAGGTAAATATTAAAACCTAGAGGTTACATATCCCTAGAAAAATGGGAAATTGATTTAGATAAGGATGAACATGGAGAGAATTTGGTCCAGATACGTAGTCAAAATGTATCCAGATGAATGTTGGACAAGATACAATTCCTCTATAACCTATAAATAGAGGTAGAATTCCAATTGGAAAGGTACACATTTCTAATCCTTCCCTCTCCATCAAAACCGCGGTAACTCTTATTCATTAAGGCATTGGAGTATCCTTCCCCTCCACACCCCCACCCCAACCCACCCAAATTTCATTCATTAACAATCCTTGGAAAGCCAAAGCTTTAGGAAATTCCTCATCCGTTAATAACACATCACTTGGAATACTACCGAATCATCCAACGATTCAAATTTCATCATCAGAAATCACAACTTCCATCAAGAACGCATCTCGGTAAAATTGTAGAATGATCTGGTGGCTGAAATCTCATCATCAAGTGCAAATCTCGAAGAATATTGTAAAAATATATTTGATACAACAATACACACAAAACAGACAAAAAATGAGAAACTTGTTACTCCCTCTGTCCCTCGTATGCAAGCACTGAAGGTGAAATCCCTTGGATTAAGAAATTGCTTGATTATTTTTTTAAAATAAATTTTAATGTTTTTTTCCTTCATGTTTTTATCCTTTGTATTATTTTCAATATAATTGCTCATACATCATACATCATATATAAGGATATATATATATATATTATATGTCAAAAGGAATCTTAGGATTTGAATTCTCCTTCTAACATTCCGTTTTTATATTCGAGACGAAGGGTATACAATGTATCCAAAGAAAATTAAACCAAACGGCTAAAAAAACACTCCAAAAAAGCATAATAACTAGGCCCAAAAAGAAGAGGAGGTTGACTCAAACCTAATAAACCCATCCACATTCAACCCAACCAAAACCTAAGGAAACTGCATCGTTACTGTGCAGTAAGATCACTGTTACACTTTGTTGCCATTGATTATAGCCAAGTAAGAACGACCAAGAGTGTAAAAGTCACTAGGTTAAAATAAGAGAAAAAAACCTCCAATAAACACCATAAACCGCCACCAAAATAAGAGTGTCACCTATAAGGCCATCAACCCCATTCATGAAAATAATTGAAAAATAGATGAAATCGAAGCAATCTTTTTTTTTTTTTTTTTTTTTGAAAGGAAATCGAAACAATCTGAGTCACGTCCATCTAAACAAAACCTATCTTTAACACAATCGCTACCGAGCTACATATCCTTTTGTGACAATAACACTTATATTACGTTTTATAACCTACTGTTCACACCAAGTTCTTCAACAGTGGCAACAATAAAAGCAAAAACTACAACAACTTCAACAATAGCAGCAACCAAAACAACTTCAACACTAAATTCTAAGACTCGTGCACTGACTAAAACCTATTTAGGTCGTTCTAGATATATTCAGACTGCTTCCGATCACTTCAGACCGATTCATACCCAATTTGCTACTTCCCGCTACTTTAATTTAGTTTTGGTTTGTTACTTTAGTTACCTATTTATGGGAAATCTGGAGAAATGAATGAATCATTTTTTGACCCTAACTTCACTGCCTTATGCATTGTTTTTAAACTACCCAAACATGGCCATTTAACTTAGTTATGAAAAATTCTGAGAAGTGGATGGAACATTTGTTGATGCTAACCTCTCTGTCTTGTGCAATGATGTTAAGTTGCATGGTGTTCTCTTCTACAACCACAAACATACCGTTTAACTCAGTTATAAAAAAAAACTTGAGAAGTGGATGGATTTTTTATAGATCCCGACATCCTTGCATTGTTCAGTAATGTTGAATTGTTTGGTTTGGTTTCCAACAATCCAAACATGGCCATTTAACTCATTTAACCTTGTTCTATCTAACTGGTTTAAGCATCTGAAATTGATTATAAATAGTTGAATTATCTGGTCTATGGAGAGTCCAAAGTGTTGAATGTGATGGATTAAATTCAATAACTTTTGTAATTTTTATTTTAATTTCTCAATAACAGAGACGGAAAAAACCTAGTTTTGTCATCGGCCCAGATTATCTTCCATGGGAGCAGATCCGAGTCGACCTTCACCATTAACAAATCTTTTTCTTTATTAACCGATCTACTAATCCCGTTCGTTTAATTTTGTTTTAGATTTAGTTTTTTTCATTCCCCATTTCCTCTACTATTTTTCAAATCTAAGGGTTAGATTCATCTTTCCCTTTCATTTGATTGTAGTAATAGTTTGGGTTTCTTATTTCGTCTCTGGATTTGGGTATTAATTTTACAATGTTTCATTGGGTTTTTCTTCTGGTTGGAAATTTTTAATGAAGTTTCAACCCGAATAGCAACATCACCATGAAATCTACAACATCAGCAGCAACAACTAGTTCACTAAAGACACCAACAGCAGCAAAAACTAGTTCACTAAAGACAGCAGCATCAACAACAACAAATTCAAAGACACCATCAACATACAGTTTCACAAGACCGATTCCTATGGAGACCCATACCGATTCAGGCAGACACAGTTTCAATGTGACCGACTCAGGTTACCTTTGCTACTGTTACTTTGATAAAACTCTTGACCCAAGATTGGATTTATGGATTCTATTATATCTATGTCATCTGTTTTCCTATATTTTAGAAAAAAACCTTGAAAAATGGTTGGATTTTTTGATCCTAACATCGCTACTGGTTGTGGAGTTGATAATTGGTTTGGATATGTTACTTTTCATCCAAACATGTCCATTTAAACTTGTTATGTTTATTAGAAGTCTGTATGGAAAGGGTAGGATTTCTCTGTGGATTAAATCTTGTAACAATGATGTTAAGTGACTTGAATGTGTCTGTTGTTGTATACACAAAACTTTTGAAACTGTTGGAATTCTTTTAGCCAATCTTGTAATCAAATCCTATCTTGAATTGGGGTATTATCAATATATACGAGGCTCGCCTCTTTTTCGAAGAAAAAAGAATAAAATTTCAATTATCGGTCCAGTCCTGTAACACTTATGAAAAAGAATTTATTTATTTTTTTTGAAAAAGAGGAAAGCCTCATATATATTGATCATTAAACTCCAATTCAAGATTGGGATTGATTACATGATTGACTATAGAATTTTCAATAGTTATAGAGATATCAAAGATTTCAAACAAACAACAAAGGCGATCAAACCAGTTAACAACATAGTCCCAAGCCCTAAAATGAACAAGAATTCCTTCCACTCCTAACTGATTGCAAGGTAACAGAATAGGTTTAAGTGGTCTTGGTTGGAACAAGAGAAACATTTCCAAACCATATAACAAACCTACATACAACAGAGATGCTAGTGAAAGTGACATAGGTTTAACAGGATCCATAGATCCATCCATCTTCCAATGATTTTTTTGAAGTAATAGTAGCATAAGTAACATGTTTAACCTAAATCGGTTATAAGTTGAATGAATCGGTCTGGAACGGACTGGATCTTCTTCAAACTCAGTCTTAGTATCTTTGTTGTGATTGTAATAACTTGTGTCTGTGTCTTTAGGTCTCTAGCTGCTGTTGCTGGTATATGAACCGGAGTCATGGTGTCTTTCAAAGTTGTTGGTGAGTGATTCATTATTGCCGATGCTACTTGAAGATTTGACGATGTAGTTTCCTTTGATACGAAGTGTTTGTGCTAAGGGATTGAATAGAGATCAGCAAGAACTTGCATAAGAACTCAGTGGAAAATCCCAAACCTAGATTGAAACCCTTTTAATCAACAAACCCACTAATTTAAAATCACACCAACTAAGATAAATTTCTTAATAAGCAAATCTAAGAAGATAAGTCTGAAAATAGAAATCAATCAACAAAAGCTAAAAACTAAAAATTTGAATGGTAAGTGAAAAGACTATGAAGGCTTGTTTAAAGAGCATGACTCTAGTAAAAAAAACTCCAATAAATCTTTACTAATAGCGGTTAAAGAAGCAAACCAGTAGGAAAATTTTCATAAGCAATCTTTACTTATGAAAAAGATTAATTTACGAGGTTTGACTTTCTTCCGGAAAAAAATAATTTTTTTCTTAGAGGAATTTATTAATCTTATTTTCTAAGAGTACATTTGCAATTTACGTTTCCAAAAATACGTATAAAGTCGTTGTTCCTCATACGGTTCGACTCTCTAAAAATGGAAACTATTCATATTACTATTCATGTTTCACTATCTTGGTTGTGCCCATGAAGATATAACCCCATGAAAAAATCATAGAAGATTCACTATCTTGGTTTTGCCCATGAAAAACTCATAGAAGATTCAATGATGCTGAAATTATAGAGCTTTCAACTATTTTCCATATGCTTGACTCTATTGTTTTCTATCCGGAAGAAGACGACTCTTTAGTATGGATTGGAGATAAATCTGGCAATTTCTCGGCGAGGTCTGCTTATCTTAACTCTGTCAATGATACTCCTACTTCTAGTTTCCCTCATAAGTTGGTTTGGTCTAGATATTGGCCACATAAAGTTCTTTTTTTCCTTTGGCAATGCATTTTGGATAGATTACGAACTCTAGATAACCTTCATAAACGAAACTCGGTTCTTGTCACTGCTAGTGGTAATCAATTGATAAATTCATGTTGCTTGTGTAAGGTTGATGTTGAGTCAAACAGTCATACCTTCTTATATTGTTCTTATGCTAAGCAAATTTGGCATTTCTTTGGATCTAGTGCAAACATGCTTCTCCCCCTGAATGGTTCCACTATGGATTTTATTACGAATTGGACAACTGCTCATTTATCTATTCGTGGTAAAGAAATTTGGAAGCGTAAAACCTAAAATACAATATGGTATATATAAATTACATATATACCCTCACTATCGATAACGAATAATTATCCGTTTTTTTTGGATGATTTGGTTGGAACATAACAATCGTTAATGCGGGCCAAAGCTTTTCAACAATAAGGAGCGTAAAGTGGAAGATCTCATCAATGATATTAAGTTATTGGTGTTTTTGTTAAATGGGCTTGGTGGCTCTTAGTCTTATTCGAGATGTTGGTGACGATGGCCTTGTTAAGATGATATTGGCTGGTGAATCATGAAGGAAAGGCTTTAGAGCTATTTAAGGAAGCTGTAATGTTATTGAGTAAACGTGAAAGGAGTTATTTTTTTAATCCTCCTTGAATTCCTTTTTTCCTTTTTTCTTTCGTGTTTGAGGTTGGAAGTTACGTAGCTGGTTGTTCTTTCTGAAAGTACTCGTTTAGCTTAGTCTAAACCTTTGTTCCACAGTTTTGTTTTGGTGGTTGGGTGTCCTTTTTGGCTATCCTTCCTTCTCTAATAATATTTATCTTTACCTAGCAAAAAAATGAATGAAGATATAACCCCATTTAGCATGCGTAGATGATAGACCGTTAACTATACCTCGTACCAAACGATGCTTATCACTTGTAACACTAAGAACATGGCGTATCTTTTGAAAATCTAAATGAAATCGAAAACATTTTGATTGTTATTTGGGTTTTGTTATTGTTTTTTTATCATTTCAAAGGCCAATGATTGGCTCTTATCTTGTGCATGGGTATCCAAAATAACAAAACTCTTGTTATTTTTCCATTACTATTCATGTTTCACAATCTTGGTTGTGCCCATGAAGATATAACCCCATTTAGCATGCGTAGATGATAGACCGTTAACTATCCCTCGTACCAAAGGATGCTTATCACCCGTAACACTAAGAAACATGGCGTATCTTTTGAAAATCTAAATGAAATCGAAAACATTTTGATTGTTAAAACCCTTTTTCCATTATTGAGTGATTAGTGTTTGTTGCTCAACTAATTTCACATTTCTCCAGGCAGCTTCCCGGGGTTGCCTACAAACGTGTAACGTGTTCATAGGTCCTTAACCCATTTCTCGTTACCGAGTGGCATTCTCTCTATGTAACCGAGTTAAAAATAGAAGAAAGGACACAATAATAGTGACCTTTTTGTTTGAAGATTGAGCAGCACTAGTTCCCAATGTTTGAGACCAATACCTAAAGACTAGAGTATATAATAACACGATTAAACAAATGACACAATAATATGGGACTTGTTTGAAGATTAAGTAGCATCACTAACATAGGATAATGGATCAAAAAGCCATGAATTTCAATGTCTTAAATGAAAGATGCCAAGAACCAAAGCATTTCCTCAAGTCAAGAAAAGAAGTTATACTACAAAAGAATCTACCAAGAAACTCCTCATGGATTTGTATTTTGAATGTGAAGAAGGATATGATTATCTTTAATCTTTTTGACCAAAATAAGGAGTAGTATTCTGAAGTCTTGCTCCCTAAATCGTCTATACTTAGTAACTGTTGACCGAGAACTATTCCTAAAGTAAACACAGTTCTTCCTACGAGTGTCTTCTTTGCTTTTTCCTTCCCCACTATTCTTCTTTATTTCAAGTCATTGACTAGTCCAGGCAGAGAGGGACAAAGCGACTTGACAAATGGTACAGTAGGTGGGGGCAAAAGAGAAACACACATTAAAAGCAACGCTTGTTTGTGGTGGTACGAAAATTTAACATTGTCTCACTCGCTTTCTTGTCGTGTACAAGACACCACCACCACACTACATATGTTCATTCGTAAGATGCTCGCATTGATTTATTCAAATGGCTCCACCACCACTACGTACCCGCATTACGCTTTCAGCAAAGACTCTTTCTGTCAACTAATCCCCCCTGACATCGATTTCACACCGAATCCAACTATCTTACTTAAATATATATATATAAATGCACTTCTAGTTTTATCATGTCACTTTGTTCAGATAAGCATTGAAGTTTTGCTCGCAGTCACAGCTAATTGTTTTTTTGAGTGTGCACAAAGTTAACAGTCATGACGTGCTGAAAATGCGAATGATAATAATTTCTGACAATGTGACATCCGCAAAAAATGCAGGTCCGCGTGATATTCCTAAAAAGTGGTAGTGACATAAACAGGACATCCGATGGAAATATAATGTAATTGAAAATGGCTCGACAAAATTATAGCGAGACCTCGTTTACACGGATCGGGGAACATGACATTTGTATACAAACAAAATACTAACAAAAACACGCATTTTCTCTGACGTGTTGACCGACGTCATTGACTAGTGACCCATATCTAGCTGTGCTGAAAACGAAAATGTACCTTCAATTGACTTAATTGTAGTACAAATTTCCACGGTATGGAGGTCAGGTGGTGGTGTTGGTATTGGGATCGACTAAATTAAACCGTTCAAAGACATACATGGTCCATGAATGAGATTCTAGGTTTGTTGTTCCATGGACAAGCTTAAGCAAATGACACAAATCTTTGGTAAGATCTGTGCAGCGCTGAGGCATTTATATTGGTACACTGTACACTCGTATTGAAATTATTGGGTCACGGCAATAAGTAACAATTTTAAACCGATCCGTAGTGGGTGAAGTCATTTTTCCATTTTTGACTCACAAAGGCAAAGTTTATTTATTTATTTATTTTAATGGAAAGTTAACTTGTATGGAGGTGTTGGTGTTGGTATTGGGATCGACTAAATGAAACCGTCCAAAGACATACCATGGTCCATGATTGAGATTTTAGGTTTGTTGTTCCATGGGCAAGCTTAAGCAAATGACAAAGATCTTTGGTAAGATCTTACGCCCCGTATTGAAACTCACACCCTGCGAGTATCTCAAAGTAATGGACGCACAACCTACCCGGACTTATATGGGTCACAACAATAAGTAAGAGCAGTTCTTATGGAATAAATAAACTATCAAGTAATAAATAAAAGCATAGGGAGTATTTTGGACACAATTGGCTTCCTCAGATTGGTGTAGTCTTCTTTTACAGGATTGGCTTCCTCAGATTACTAGTAGTTCAAAGCCACACCAACCTCAACACTGGATGGACTTCTCTTAGCTGTCAAACTTGGACATATGACTGGTCTTCAACATATACCACAGACTCTGCTGATCTCTCCCTCCATCTTAATTACCTGCTGCAACAAAAAAATAATTTATACTATCTGCAAAATGCCAAATTTCAATTCAAAATTCAAATTAAAGCTGATCAAAACAATTATCAAAACCTGCCAAAACTTCAAACCATTCTCAATATAAGCATCTCCCACACCCACCCTCATACCAATACCAATCTCCTTATTTTAATGGCCTCTTCCTCAGGATCCAAAAACTCTGAAACTATTGGAAACCTTGTTAATCAAATGAACACCTCTTTAAACATTCCAAAAGAATTATTCCCAAAAGTTTTTGTTAACAAAGCTAACACTCTTCCCAAGCAAAAGGTTGACCGGAAATGGGTCTACATTGGGAGATTATGCAGTAGAATCTCCTTTGAAACAAGAGAAATCTCAAGATTCATCAACAACAACTGGGAACTACACAGAAATGTTGAAATCTCTCTATGGAGAAAAAGAAGAAATTACTATCAGATCAGATTAACTAGTAATGAAGATTATAAGGTTTTCAGGAAAGGGGGAACAAGAGGAATTTTTGACAAGTTAATTGTCCTAACTGAGATACCTGAAGCTGGACCGGATTCCATAGATGAAGCCAACTTTTACAAAGTCTGTATTTGGGCTCTAGTCAAAAGAATTCCAACACATATAATACCTTATACAAGAAATTTGATTAGACCTGCATGAATTTATCAAGGATCCAGAAAAGCTTATGGTAGAGATGGTGATGAGAAGAATCTGGAAGTTCAAATCACTATTAATGTTACTAAAGCCCTTAAGTATGGCATTGATGCTTTTAAGGATGAAAATACTTCTCATTGGCTTGAGTTAGCCTATGCCTTGAATGGTATTGCCTTCTGTAAAAGATCATCCTGGTCCTCTTTGTACTGAAGATAAAGGCAAAACTCAACCATCTTCAACTAATAAGTATAATTCTAACTCTGGTATCAATTTCCCTTCTACTCACTCCAACCCATTTTCTTCTAACAAAAATATCACTCCACTAACTAGCCCCAAAAAACCTCCAATCATCCTCTTCCACACTGACAGAGATGGAGAAGAAGAATTTGCGTTTAAGATGAGGGAAGCGCAAAAGCAGAATCTTCTTAGAAATCACAGTGAAGAACTATATGGACCTATCCAACAACTTATTTTTCAAGCTGGTCTAGACAAACCTATCCATGGAAACATCCTATCCACCAATCTTGAAGCCTTAGATAGTCAGAAAAAACACAAGAAGTTGCTAGAGAATCACAGAAGCAAAAATTCTCAAGGAACTAAGAAAACAAACATCAAAGTTGCTGCTAGAAAGTGCCTCACCAAGACATCTATCTCTCCGGATCTTGAGGATAATTTAGATCCCTCAAACATCTTCCCAAAAACCAACAACACTCTCCAATACCAAATCACTGATACTCAAATTCAAAACCCCACTTCTCTAGCTGACATACAACAAAAGATGATGGAAGATCATAAAAAATAGAAAAAAGCTCTTATGGGAAAGAAGAAGAAGTGAACTGAACTTGAAAGCGGTCAATGTTGAACACCACCCTCATCTAGTTGATCCAAAACGGAAGATCTTCAGTTTATCTAGTCAGTCTGAATTTCAAGAGTTGCAATGGAATGATCATCAAGCAGCAAAGAGGAGTAACACCCAACATTACCCAATGGATGAGGAGCACCTATCTAAGGATACTACTAGTAATCTGATGGGAGATACAACATCTGAAGCATACCAGGTAATACAAAACAAACTCCAAATTGAATTAAAACTTAATATCTTTCAAATAAAGAGGACTGAATTCTGGGATATAGAAAATTACAAAACTAGGACATCTACCTTAAGTCTAGGATACAAAATCACTATGTTCACTTATCCTATTGTATCATACTTCTGGAAATTTTACTCAATCATAGCTTGGAACTGTCAAGGTTTAGGACAACCTGACACCATTAGACACCTAGACAACATGCTAAACAAACATCAACCTGAGATAATCTTTCTTTCTGAAACCAAACAACAGTCTAGAAACATAAATAAAATCTTAGGATACATAGGAGTCACTAACTTCTGGTTTATTGAACCAAAAGGAAAATCCAAAAATGTTGGAGGCCTTGTTCTTTCCTGGAAAACTAATTTGGATGTCACTATTGAAAACTTCTCTGATCACCACATTCATGCTATTATTAAACCTTTGCATGGAGACCCTTGGCTTTTTACTGGTTATTATGGCAGCCCATTTACTACTAATGATAAACTTCATTCATGGAGCATGATTGAAAATACTTTTGCTACTAACACTCTTCCTTGGTTGATCATGGGGGGATCGCAACTTTGTTCTTCATGAACATGAGAAATTTAGTCAGCACCTGATTAATCAAACTGAAGCTGATATTTTTCTAAGCAAGATTGAAGAAGCTAATCTTTCTGATCTGAGCTATACCGAGTGCCCTTTCACCTGGACAAATAAAAGAACTGGTCTTCATCTCACTGAACAAAGATTAGACAGAGGTCTGGAAAATGAAGCTTGGCTAGACAACCACCCCAACACCACCATCTCAAATCTCATTTCCATAGGCTCTGATCATAACCCAATCATTCTCAATACCAACCCAAATTGGAAACATGGTCAAATCCCCTTTAGATTCTTTGGTCCTTGGCTCAATCATGAAGACTGTAAGAAAATCATAGCTGAATGCTGGAAAACTAATCATAAAGGGTCTTTAGCCATAAAAATTGCAAGTAAATTAAGAGATATCAAAGTCAGGCTAAAGAAATAGAACAAAGATGTTTATGGAAACATTAAGACTAATCTGGAAAAAAGTATACAATATCTGGATTGGCTAACCAAAAATCAGTTCGGCCATACTAGAGGAGCTGATCTCAAGAATGCTAGGCTGCAAATTGACCACTGGCATCATGTTCAAGAAGATTTTTGGAAGACTAAAAGCAGAGATCAACACATCAAACTAGGGTATAGAAATACATGGTACTTCCATATTGTTGCCAAGAAAAGATATAGAAGAAACAGGATTGATTCCATTCAAATAGAGGATGGTTCTTGGATACAAGATAATGCTGGTATCTCCAAAACTTTCACAAACCACTTTGCCAATATGGCCACTGCTGAACCCATTCACATAAACCCTCTCATCCTTCAGTTAATACCCACAACCATTACTGAACAGGAAAACCAAAATCTCATCAAAACTCCTGAACCTTTGGAAATCAAAAATATTCTCTTCAGTATGGATGGAAATAAAGCCCCAGGTCCCAATGCTTTTCCCTCAAACTTATTCCAAGCAAATTGGGATATTGTGGGAGAAGACATTACTCACATGTAGAGCTGTCAACGGGGCAAGCTAGGGTCAACCCGGACCTAGCTTGTCAACCCGTTGACAAGCTAGGGTCAACCCTAGCCCTAGTCCTATTCATCTACAAGCCCAAAATCCCAACCCTAGCTTGCCCGCGGGTTGGCTTGTTAGTTATCATAACAACCAAAAAAAATGTTGAAAGTTAAAAAAAAAAAAATGTTTAAAATTACGCTGTTAGGGAGGATTGAACCTAGCTCAGCTAGGTGTTCACTTAGCATAACAACCACTAGACTACAAATGAACACGTCTCTATTAGCTAAAATCTTTAAAATAGATAATCTTAATGAAGATGACGGGTTGGCTTGTGGCTTGCGGGTTGACCCTAGCTTGGCTTGTTTTCTACTAGGGCTAGATATGCTAACCCTAGCCCGGCTTGTTTAGCCAACGGGACAAGCCGAGCCGGGTTGAAACAAGCCAAGCTAGGTCCAACCCGCAAGCCGGGTTGAAAATTGACAGCTCTACTCACATGGTACAAAATTTCTTCACATCTGGTCATATTCTTAAGGAGATGAACTCAAGTTTCATATCTCTCATCCCTAAGACTGAGAAACCTACCACACCAGCTCATTTCAGACCAATCTCCCTATGTAATACAACCTATAAAATCATCTCTAAACTTATGTCCCAGAGACTAAAGCCTTTTCTACCCAAGCTAATTTCCCATTTTCAACCTGCCTTTATCCATGGAAGACAAATCTCTGATAATATAGCCATAGCCCATGAAATCATACATCATATGAACACCAGAAGGGGAAAGAAAAGAGATAATGGTCTAATGGGCATAAAGATAGACATGGCCAAAGCCTTTGACAGAGTCAACTGGGATTTCTCCTTTAAGTTCTTTCTCAAATGGTTTTCAGCCCCCTTTGGTGCAACCTAATTCATCAATGCATCTCCACCACTAGCATGGCTATTTTTTTCAATGGCTCTCCAGGAAAATTCTTCAAACCTTCTAGGGGTCTAAGTCAAGGAGATCCCTTATCTCCATATCTTTTCCTCTTTTGCATGGAATCTCTCACCAGATATTTGACACATGCTGAGACACAACAACAACTTCATGGAGTCAAACTTTGTAAGGATGCTCCAGCCATAAATCACCTTCTCTTTGCTGATGACTGCATGATTTTCTGCAAAGCTAATATTCAGGACTGCAACAACCTCATTCACATCTTTGAGGAATTTGGAAATTCTTCAGGACAACTTATAAATTTCTCAAAATCTAGCATATTCTTCATCAAGAACACTGATCCGGTTTTAGCTGACACTATAAGTAATACTAAGAAGGTTCAAAGGATTAGCATATCTGATAGATACCTTGGATCCCCTCTTTTCACTACCAGGAGTAAAATCCAAGCTTTCAAGCCATGTGTTGACAAACTCAAATTCAGATTTGATGGGTGGAAGATAAATCTCACAACTGCTGGAAAGATGACTCTGATTCAATATGTAACCTCTTCTACTAGCATTCATCAGATGAACTGCTTCAAAATCCCAAAGGCTACATGCAAGGAGATAAATGCTATCCAAATAGACTTCTTCTGGAACAAAGAACATGACAAAGCTAAAGGAATTTACAACTTTGCTTGGGATGTTGTTAACAAACCAAAATAGCTGGGAGGGCTTGGCTTCAAGAATATGGAAATATTTAACATGGATATGCTTGCCAAAATTGCTTGGAGGCTAATCTCTGAACCAGATTCTCTTTGGAGCTGCACCATGAAGGCTACTCACTACCCCAACACTGAAGTTATACGATTAGACACCAAACCAAAAACTACAAACTCTTGGATATGGAAAGGCATTCTTGAAGGAATTGCTCTACTTCAGAAACATTACATCTGGAAAGTGGGCAATGGTTTGAAAATCCACATCTGGAATGATAGATGGATTCACAACTACTCTGGTAGACTCATAAAACCAAACATTTGTCCTGAGAATCTCAACACTGTCAACCAACTTCTCAACACCTATGGGGACTGGGACATAAATATTCTAAACAAGTGGTTCGCACCTGAAATCCAAAACCTCATTCTCCAAACACCTCATTATCATTCTCAACAGGATAAAGTTGAATGGCCTTTAACCCCCAACAAAAATTACTCTATCAAATCTCTTTATGACAAGCAGACTCAAGACAAATATGCTATGGATATTCAAATTGCTCCTCGGAATAAAATCTGGGGGCTTGACACCAATCATGCTATCCATATATTCATCTGGAAATATGCTCACAATATTCTCCCCACCAATGCCAAAACTGCCAATATCCTAAGTTATATTGATCCTATATGCTCTTTATGCCAGAATGGTGTGGAAGATATAACACATGTTCTTCTCTCCTGCCCTGCTGCTTCTGAAGTCTAGAAAAAGTTATTTGGAGAACATCACAACCCAATTTTCATTCTTTTCATGATTGGATCAACTCCTGGTTCTATGCTGACAACTTCAATGATAGCTGGAATGTAACTTATGCTACCACATGCTGGTTCATATGGAAAACTAAATGCGACTGGGTATTCAGAAGGATTAAACCATCTGCTATAGTCACTGCTCAGGACATTACCCAACACCTTTGCAGTCACTCCAGGATCCACCACAAACCGGGGCATATCATGAATAATCTGTATTTTAAGTCCCAAAGCTGCACCTATCCTCAAGGGAACCTTAGCCAAAATAGTCACATATCTGATAAATTTGGAATCACTATTAGCATGCATGTTGATCCAGCTGATCTATATCAGGCTACTAGTGATGTAGATACATATACTAACTACTCTCTTGTTGATATGTCTTACTCAGGTCAATGCTTGGGAATCAGAAACTAAAAAGACTATACCACTGGATACGGCAGAGCAGAGCGGTCAAGCAGAGGAGCTCAACTAGCTCTCACATGGGGCAAAATAATGCGGCAAGCCAACATCAATTTTGCTGCTGAATCGGAAGATACTCTACAAGCCATCCAAGATCAATACCAATGGGAAGTCCAACAAAGATTCCATGGCACATGCACACCACATACAGGCAACACCTCCAAAAATCACCACATTGTCTTTGTTTTAGGGAAGCTCTCTAAAGTTACTAATCAACAAAACTATGTTGCTCGTAACTTAGCTAGGCTAGCCAGACAGTCGTCTTTCTTCACAGATTCTATATGGAGAGGATAGAACTTATCTATTATCATGCATGCTTTATGTATTCCTCCAAATCATTATGATATGGATTATTGTAATAACTCTAGTTTTTGTCTACGAACTGATCATAGTGCTAGTGTTAGCACGGGAGACACAAAAGTTGTAACCGGGGGTGGGCATACTGTTTAGTTGTCGCTGATCACCCTTGCTTTTCGTATATAAAAAAAAGAATAAACTATCAAGTTTGTTCAATTTGCTTCTACTATGGACTCAACAAACATGAAAAATGGATGTTCAAATTAGAGCTGTCAATTATTGACCCCCGGCTTGCGGGTTGATCCTAACCCGACTTATTTCAACCCGTCCCAGATTGGCTTGTTGGATAAACGGGCCGGGTTAGGGTTGTTGTATTTGACCATACTAGAAAACAAGCCGGGCTAGGGTTAACCCGTGGGTTACCCGTCGTTTAATTAGGATCATTTATTTTTGTGATTTTAGGGAAAGTTTAACGCTGGTTTCCCTAAACATACAAGCGTATTTCATCTAATTTACTCTTTGAAAAATTAATATGATTAATAACTAAGACAATCACACTCAGATTCACACAATAGTCAAGATTAGATCTAAAAAGAATTTTATTTTTACAACCATATATATACAATTAACATATTAATCAAATAAAATTCATGAGCATATCCATAATCATTTATATACATATATATAGATAAGTATCAAACCCATATGAATAAAACCGAAAGATCAAATCAAAATTAAAATATCCATCAAGATTTTGATTCATTATCACTACACCATATATGCAATACATATCCATCAAGATCTTGGAAGAGAGAAAAAGGGGGAGGGATAAGATCTTAAATGATTTTGAGTTAGGATGTTGAATCGGTTTGTTTTATTTAAACGAAGAAGACCAACAATAAAAGAAGAACAAAATTTAGATGAAGAACACAATAAAAAAAGGAAATAGAAGGTGACGTGAAAAAGAAATGAGAAACGCTATTTGTTGTTGGGTTTTTATTTTGTGGAAACATCAAGTACAATGAACACAAGAGTATATATTTAATTGACGATGAACAAGCAACTGTGCTCTTGTAGTCCAGTGGTCAGCATGGTATGTGACCACCGAGGTCAGATAGGTTTGATTCTCGTGAACATTTTTTTTTTTTAAATCTAGATTCTAAATTGATTAAACTCATTAACAAGGACAAGCCAACCCGCAACCCTCCAGAGCCAACCCACCTAGGGCTAGGGTTTGGGGTTTTGGGCTTGTACATGAATAATATTAGGGCTACGGTTGACCCTAACTCGTCCATGGCTTGTCAAGCTAGGCCCGAGTTTACCTTAGCTTTCCCCGAGTTGACCCTAGCTTGCCCCGTTGACAGGTCTAGTTCAAACCAACAAATTTGTTGGTTTGTTCATTGAGTTTGAGGATGTAGCGAGTGTTTGATGATAGGACGCGAGTTGGAAAGAGAAGCGCCGAAGTTGGAAAGAGAAACGCGGGCGTTGGATGTTTGAGCGCCATTTGATTTTCTCTCTCCAACAACACGGTTATGATTTTTAGGTTTTATTTTTTATTTTATTAGTTAAATAATAAGTGGGACCAAACCCTTATTACATTATATTAATAAAATTTCTAGTGGGACCCAAGTTTTATTAGTTTATATTAATAAAATCAATTGTGGGACCCTAAATTACCAGATTTTTTCATTCCCCATAGTGCAAAAATGTGTTTGTTCATCCACGTGGATCAACAATTTATTATTTTTGTTGATTGCCATAAGAATTTCCCTAACAATTTTAAACCGATCGTTAGTGGGTGAAGTCATTTTTTCCATTTTTGACTCACAAAGCCAAAGTTTATTAAAAACAGTGTTCATAGAAGAGCTATCAAAAGAAACAAAAAAGGAATATGAACATTATGCATTCCAACTTCACAATTGTTTATAACCGTGCTCATACTATGCATTCACTTCCAAATTGTTAAGAACAATGCTCATACAGATATCTTTAAAGATGCTAGTTCCGGCATACCAATGACCCTATCGTTTATCTTCTCCCGAGTTTTGCATTAGCCATAATGAAAATCCTAGCAATTTTCTTAATCCATACCGCCCGCTATATGGCGAAAGCGGATATCCCATATTTTTCTTTCTGATACTGAATTTAGAATTCTTTCCTTCCATTCTTATAGTACTTCTCAGAAAATTTTGAAACACCCATTGAAGATTGTAACCGTTTACGAATAAGTTCTGAATTTCGCTAGTTGTATCACAATGCAAGATTAAGTGCTGGTTTGATTTAGCATCCTACTTGCATAGCAAACAACCATTAACTATAATGGATTTTATGTAAGTGAGCATAGTGGGTGCAGCGCGTTGTAACAGACAATCTATACAAAGAAGATTACCTTTTTTTTTTTTTTGCGATTTTTGGATTCCATAAACACTTATGTGGAAAAACGAGCAGACCATCATCTTCATGCAATCTTCTTAACTTAAAGAGAGTATGAAACAAGGATATCGGAGAATGACCGTTAATTTAACAATATATCTTTTTGGAAAAGGAATCTCTCTCTACTATTTACCTGAATAGTGGACTTCTACTTTTTCATGATACTTTCCCAAAGACTTTTCCTGACTGACCTATTAGAAGTATTTGGAAGTTGTTTCCATAAAACTCATGATGAATAAATCTTCTCCAATGTCAGTCTTGTCATTTCCATACCTCCAAATCCATTTAACATGAAAAGATTTTTCCATAAGTCTTAATTTTTTTTATTCCCACACCAGCCTATGAAACCTTCTTTAGATTTCTGATTAACAATACCCGATAAAAATTTTCTCGCTATCTTTTCTATTTGCTTCTCAACATAAGATGAAATAAAGATAAATAATAAACGGGTAGGCTTGACATCACATCATTAGTCAACAAAAGTCTTCCATCTTTTGGTAAGTATTTCATATGCCACATACTAAATCTCTTAGGAAACTTCTAAAGAATCACATCACATACTCCCCTTGCCTTAGACTTACTTGCCAAAGGGACTTCTAATTGCTTCATAGGGAATGTAGTTATGGAACATCCAAAAATGATAGAACCTGCAACTGCATTTATAGTATTTTAACTGCGATTTGATAATCCAATTGTAATATGTTTTTTATATTCCTTACTTTCTCTATCATCCAAGAAAATTATGAGATCATCTGCAAATTGTAGATGATTAATCTCAAGAGCATCTTTAGCAGGTTTGAGCCCAGAAATTAAGTTCCAGGAAGCATATATCCTTCTTAATCGTCACAGAAATAACTTTAACAATCAAAACGAAATGAAACAGAGATATTCGATCTCATTGCTTTATATATTTATACTACTCCTAAACAAATTAGAAGTAGTAACATGATGGCCATTGCAAACCTTGTATTTGATAGGCATCACTTTCCTATGGACATTTTCAAATTTAAATCTTGTCAAAGTGTAATTAAGGCGGCACTTGCTAGCACTTTCAAATGATTTCTACAAATATACTCTATTATTAGTCCAAAATTTTCCTCTCTTTCTCTAGAATTAATCGTCTCTGAAGCAATGAGAATGTCATTTTTCCGATATGTTAATAGATCGGACAAAGAAGGATTAAATTAAGAAATCTATTGGTTTAAGAAACCAATTACTTGTTCCCTAAGTATAGCAACTCAAGAGGTTTATCTCTTAGAGTTAAGTTAGGAAACCCTATACTTGTAGAAAAATTAATCCTTGTTAAGGAATGTGTCTAGTCCTATTGATATGTATAAATATATAAAGAGAGAACCTAGTAAAAACACACCAGAAGTCTCTTCTTCTATGCTAAAGAATTTGTATATTGATCTCTCCTTTACGGTGACATATAAAATTGCTTATTCCTTCTCGGGGATTCAACCTCGTTAAATACTTGTTCTTTTGTGCATGTGTGAGATTGTGTTCTTGGAAATATTGGAGTACTATTATAGGTGTCCAGACTTGACGTTTCCGCAGATTTTGGTGCAACAATTGGTATCAGAGAAATGAGACGTTCTTGGATACAGGTATTTATATTTTAGTTGAAGTGAAGGTATTTTTTTTCCTGAAGAATGCTTGAGGTAATTCTAATCTTAAAGGTTCTGTTTTTATATAAAAAAGTTGTTTGTTTGTGAACATCGGTTAATCCGGATAAGCTAAAACATACGATAGAATAATCGGAGTCCGCAAATAAAGATAAAGAAGCAAATGAAGAAATATTTCATTCACATAGGTCTCAATTCAAGGTATCAAAGTTTATAGGAACCAATAACTTTGGTTTATGGAGAACAAATATAATGGATGGTCTTGTTCATCTTGACCCAGAGGAAGCTCTAGATGGTCGGTCATCGGAGATGTCTGACAAGCAGTGGAACATGATTAATAAATTATGGCTCGGTTCGGTTCGAGGGTGATTAGAAATGGCAATAACGGGTAATTATCATCACAATACTTTGGATACGGACCTCTAGGAAAAGCTAGAGAAGGAATACCTTATGAAGAACGTGGCTAATAGGATATATCTTAAGACAAGTTTGTATCGCTACAACATGAAGATGGGTGCAACTCTAACTGAGCACCTAGATTCATATAATAAACTTCTTACTGAGTTGGTTAACTACGATGAGATAATCGAGGACGAGAAACAAGCTTTGTGTATGATAAACTCTCTTACTGAAAGGTATGAACCTCTGCTTAAGGCTTTAATACACCCCAAGGATAAGATGACATACGTTGAGGTCACTACATCATTGCGTAGTGAGGATTTCAGTAAGATGGACCGTGAAGACCTTTCAAGTGAAGCTAACAATGATTTTCTTTTTTTAAGAGGTCGTTCAACAGACAGGAGAAACAAGCGTTCTAATAGTAGAACATATATGCGTAAATATGAGTGTACGTGGTGCCGTGGATTCGGTCATTGGGCTAAGGATTGAAGAGATCATTGGAAAAGTATGTATGGGAAACAATCATACATGTAGGTTGATTGGGATTGATAGTGTTCGGATCAAGATGCATGATGGTATGGTATGAGAACTAAGGGAGGTAAGAAATGTACCCTCCATAAAGAAGAATCTAATTTCACCTGGAATTTTAGAATGACATACGACATCATATCTTGTACTACTTGAATGGAAGTACAACTACTGAGGATGTGTCAATTTCTGAACACATTGAAGGCGCGGCTATTGAGAAAATGAAGCTATGGCATATGAGAATTGTGAATCCTAGTGAGAAGCCATTGCATAGTTTGATTCAACAACACTTGTTGAAAGGTGTTACTGCCTACAAGTTAGCGTTTTGTGAACATCATGTGAAGGGAAAGAAAACAACAACAAGCTTTGGAACATCAATCCATAATACTAGTGGAGTTCTTGACTATGTTCACTCATATGTTTGTGGTCCTCTGAAGAATGCATCATTGGGAGGGAAACATTAGTTTATATCATTCATTGATGACTATTCTATGTGTGTATTGGTGTACACCATGAGGCATAAGGATGAAGTAATAGAAGTCTTTCTAAGGTGAAAAAAATATAACTGAGACTCAAACTGGCAGAAAGATCAAAGTACTACGTTCGTGCAATGGTAGAGAGTACAAGAGTAATCCGTTCTTGCAAGTATGTCAATATAAGGGGATAAAGAGGCACTTAGAAGGTAAAATTCTTATAAATAAGTGGTTTAAGAAGACACATATCTTTGGTTAATATATTGGGGTGGAGTGGTTTTGGACCGAACGCATGAATCGTACTTTTATGGATAAGGTTTTAATTTGTTCGGGTTTCTTCCCTAAGTTGTATGTTATCTAATCTTTGGATTAGATAAGGCATTTCTCGACAAGGGTTTTCACATAGGTAGTTACATATGTGTACTTCCTTATTAACATGTTGGCATCAGCTGCATTAGAAGGTAAAATTCTTATAAATAAGTGGTTTAGTAAACCAGCTTATGACTATGACTCAAGTCATATCTTTGGTTACTCACCCTTAGTAGTATCATGTTTGTAAAAATAAACTTGATATCCGTGCCGTGAAAGGAATCTTTATGGGTATAAAGAGTGTAGTAAAAGGGTTCAAGATTTGAAATCCGGTCAAGAAAAAGATAGTCATGAGTAGAAATGTCACATTTGATGATATGGCTATGGTAAATTATTGGGGTTCTCGGCAGGTGGAGAACATAAGCACAAGTACTAGTGAGCCTTTGCAGGGATGGAGATTGATGCAACTACACCAATTCCAGCTAAGTATATATCTGTTAAGAATACTTCTGAAGACATGGGGTCTGAAAGAAAAGTAACTACTAAAGTTCCAAATGATAGTGACGGTGTTAAGGAAGATGAGTAAGAGTCAGTAGGATATACAGAAGCTACGGTCACGTAAACCATAACAACCAACAAACCAAGTAGATCAATCTGGAAACCTAGTTGGATGGATTATTATTATATTGCTTATGCATTACCAATTGTTGGAGATGGTACTCCTACTTCCTATTTAGAAGTTGTACGCAGTGCAATGTGTAAAAAATGAGAAGGTGCAACACATGATGAGATGGAGTCTCTTGACAAGAATGGCACATGGATTCTTATGAATCTTCTGAATGGTAAGAAGTCCATAGGGTGCAAGTGGGTATATGTTAAGAAAAAAGGATCTTATATGAATCAAGTACGCTACAAGGCAAGGTTAGTTGCAAAATGTTATGCCCAAAGAGAAGGGATTGACTACAATGAGGTATTTTTTTCATGTGGGAAAACACTCATCAATCCGTATTATGTTGTCCTTGGTAGCATAATATGATTTAAACCTAGTTCAGATCGATTTAAAGACGACGTTCTTACATGGTGATCTAGAAGAGGGGATCTGTATGACTCAGCCGAGTGGGTTTAAGGTTGCTGGAAAATAAGATTATGTATGTAAACTGAATAAGCAGGATCCAAAGACAAGCTTACAAGCAATTTGACCAGTTTATGATAGGCCAAACATACACAAGAAGTTATTGTGACCATTATGTATACTTCAAGAAGCTATCTAATGAGTCTTTCATATATTTTCTCTTGTATGTCAATGATATGCTGATTGCATCGAGTAACAAGAAAGAGATTGATAATTTGAAGCACAAGTCTGAGAGAAGCTAACAATATTCTTGGTATGGAGATTTAACGTGACAAAGAAAATGGTAAAGTTTGTTTATCTCAAAGGGCATATTTGAAAAAAAAGTGTTGCAGAAGTTTGGTGTCTGTGAAGGAACTAAATCCTTAAGTATTCCCCTTGTTTCTCATTTTAAATTGAATGGTCTCATGTCTCCCACAACTGTAGAAGAACAAAAGTATATGGCCCAAGTCTCATATGTTGAGGCAGTTGGTAGCTTAATGTATGCAATGGTATGTACACGACCGGACATTTCACATGCAATTAGTATGGCCAGCCGTTATATGCATTGTCTTGGTAAGAGACATTGGCAAGTTGTAGAATGGATTTTGAGGTATATTTGTGGTACAGTTGATGTTGGCTTGAAGCTTGTAAAGGATGAAAGTAACAATCAGTTGTGTGTTGGGTATGTGGATTCTGACTATGGGTGGTGATTTAGACAAGAGATTTTCAACTATAGTATAAACTCTTTTAATTAATACTCGATTATTTAATAAACTCTCTTAAATAATTTTTTGGCCGGTCCCGAGTCGGGGACAACGTATCAAATTAATAATTCGCTAAAATTATAAGATAATACATTTTTTATTACCTATGTAGACCCCATATGAAATATATATATATTCAATTGAAAAATGATTTACGAAGCATTTTTGAAAAATGATTTAATTGTCTTCTGTTTTTTGCTAAAATCAATATCACATTCAATTTCATCTCTAATTTTTCTTATCATTGTAAGAATTTTTGGTGTTGTTTTCTCATAGCTCAGCAAGAAATTATTCAATGTGATTGCCGCTTTAATAGCCTCGTTTCGTGAAGGGGCTCTATTGTAGAATTTTCATCATCTTCTTCCACATATTTATCAGTTCCCATAACACGCTCGATTATTTCTTCATCAGTCAAGAACTGTGTAACTTCATTTTCTTCTGGATAATTTAGGACATCTGCGACAGTCATTGAATTGCGATAGCCTAATTTTGCAAGTCTTGAGTTTATAAAAAAATGATTTGATATTGGTATTGTATTTATATAAGAAAAATAAAAGATATGATATGGTATTATGTTTGTATAGAAACTAATTATTTGATATGAAATATCTATAAGTTATAAAATATTAATTAATATATAAATTAATAATTATTAATTTGTCAATTAATTAATATCTCGCTTAATTAATAAATTTTGATGGTACTCTCGACAACATTAATTTATAAAATTTCTACTTTACATGGTATATATTTGCTTGCTTCGACCCTTCCGTGATATATTTGGTATTTGTCGGGGGATATTATCGTATAGATAATAGAAGACTATTTTTCTAGACACTTTGTACAAAACCCCAGTGGCGAATACAACATATAACAAGGCAGTCAATTTAGTAGTATTTTTGTTTATGCGAGCACATACTAACCCTTTAGTCTGGGTTCTGGCTCCGCCAACCACTGAACCAATCCGTTTTCCAAACCTTTACTTCCAAACCCGTTATAACATTAACGGATTGTATCGGCCGTTTTTCAGTCTTTGGTCTTCTCAAGACTCAAGAGGAGAGATAGTGGGGTCAATTCGTTTTCAAAAGAAAATTAATGGGTCCATGAATGAATCATGAAAAGGAAATTGATGGCAAGCAGATATAACATATTCAATGAGAAAGAAAGAAAGAAAGAAATGGTCTGTGAATTTCAACATTTCCTCCTCCTGTCTTTATTGTAAACAAATCTCTCTCTCCATCTTTTGTTGTTTTCCTTTGGATACTGTAGCCTGCACATAGAAAGTGAGAATCCTTGAATGAATTATCTCACTTTTCTTTTACCTTTGCTCTATATATTTAAGAGTTTCTCATTGTTCACACTCAATTCTCATTTCATTTCTTTTCCCTTCTTTATTTCATTCTTCACCTCATCCTCTTCTTTTCAAATAAATTAGACCCAGCCTTCCAACTCCTCAAACAGGAAAATCTCACCAATTCCACCCTCAAAACTCTCCCTAGCTAGCTATATATCTGAATTGATTTGTTTACAAGATGTCAAGCAATGGTTCTAGTTCTAGGAGAGTGAATTTCAGTCCAGATATCAACGACAAACAAAACATATCTCTGAAATCAAATTACAGAGTAACCGGTGGTAACAGAAGAAGAACTGCCGGAATCAGTGGTTTCCGCGTACCGAAAAGCTCGTTATCATCTTCCTCGTCGTCTCAGACAGGATTCTCACCGATGAATTTCTTATGCCGTTTGAGTAACAGGGTAGTAAGAGCTCTGAGGATGGTTTCGTTAAGGAGACGAAGAACATCACCAAAAGTCTCGTCTTCGTTTTCAACTTCGTCGTCGTCTTCTAATACAAATCATTATAACAATTTGGCGAGGTCGAGATCGTATGTGAATCATCACCATGTTGATTCTCATCAGTCTGAAGCTATTGAAGATTGTATCCAGTTTATCAACTCTTCTTCTTCTTTTCAGAGGTCGAATTCTGTTTCTGCGTGCTGATTTTGGTCATAGAAAAATGGATGCTATTACATGTACAAATTTTTAGTTGAGAGATACTATGTTTCCTCTTATTTCGTCTCGAGTACTTTTCTTGTGACAAAATTTAGAGATGGTAATCTGAAGAAAATGAAAAGATATATTGTTTGATTTCTTGGAGAAATATTTTTTTTCATTACACGGACATGGTCCTTTTTTTTTTGTCTATTTGTCGTCATTAGCTTATGATGCGTTAAATTAGTGCATAATTATGCGAACGTTGCATTTATTTTATTGATTTGGAGATATCAAATTGAACGTTTTAGAATATTTTAAACTGAAAAGGGAAAATCTTTACTAAGAGAGTCGCCGGAAGTGGCAATAACACATCAAAGAGCTAAGAAAAAGCTAAGCAAAATCAAGTGCGGTTTTATGATATCGTTAACTGTTTACTGCAACTTGTTGTCGTTCCAAAACATTGCCTACGACAAGCGCAACTGGTTAAGCCGTAGATAATAATAAATTGCAGGTTTTTTAATAAATAAGATATCAAGCACCATGAGAGTAAATATCTGGAATTCAGTATTCTCTTTACCCGAAAAGGAAATTACTGATAAAATATCATCGACCGCTCAGATTGTGGCCGGAAGCTTTCTTCGTTTCAAGTTCTCTTTTGGTAAAGCTATTGGAAGTTATCCTGGATCTTTTAATCTTTTCCCTCAAAAAAAAGAAAAGTTATCCTGGATCCAGGCTCTTGTGGGTTCTTTGCGAACTCGCTTCCTACCCGAAAAAAGAATACACCAAATGTTCGCGCAATGTGTCCTGTTGGCGTGTAATTGGCAATCCGGTTATCAGAACCTTAGTAGACATGACCGATGTAACTATCCTGAAAGCAAATCAGGTTGTGACGCTTGTGTTACTGTAAAACTTATGTAGGAAGTGTTTCCCGTTGTTCCTAGGCTAAACTACTTAGGTGTAGACCACTGTTAAAAAAAATAAAAATAAAAATAAATAGTCACACCCACTTAAGTCCGCAGAAGCTAAAAATGGTTAAAGCAAACCTTGCTTGGCCCTTCTAACCGGCCACTACTGGCTATTGCAATCTGCCATTCCCCAAAAGAAATTCAAAGAAATACTGTTTAGGCTTGACATTTGAAAAAGAAAAGCTAGTCTAAAGAAGGATACACCAATGCTGTCAACTGTCATTGATACGAAAATCTTATCGAATACGGCTCCACCACAAATAAGGTTGAATTCTTAGTGGCTCATATAAAATGACGCAAAGGCGATTTGGACAGGAATGCTGTAACGATGAGGAAAGTAGTTGAAATTGAAAGATCTGAACTAACTTTGTTAATCATAAGTGTGCGGAAATGTGGTTGGTGATCAGGTAGGTATAACAAGAAAATTATCCCTGCAAGGCACAAAAGTTTGAATTAGTATACACTGAAGTCAGCAAGTAAAATAAGCGATCCTAGTCCATCAACATTGAACATGCCACAGTTGACTCTTTTAAGGAATATGCCTAGCAAAAACATGGAACTTTTACTGGTTCACCTAGTAGAATCCACATCAGAGAAAGATAACTAAGAAGCTTCAAGTGTTGGACCATTTAGGTTGAGGACAAACATTCCTGAGAGCTGCCGTTGGACAGAGAGATACAGTTCCGTGGTGGATCGGGAAGCTAGATACCGGAAGCTGCTATGAAAGTGGGAAACTATTTTTGACCTTTTACCTTTGGTGTAACATCATTGCATCCGAATCGGATAACCATCTCTTCCTCTCTTGCCCATCTGTGACTGCCTTGGGTTGAGTTCACGTCTGGATGACCATCTATCTGACAAACATCACAGCATCTCCCTATCCTATAGAAATATCGATGCTCTGTCCATTTCTCTAGTATTATTTGCAACCCAGCTGCCCTCATAACCCAAAAACAATTCCACGACTCCCTACCTCATCTATTGTTCCTTCTGTGCACCTGAAAAACATTTCACCTCCCTCCCACGTCATCTAACCCTATGAACTAGACTCCTCACCTTCCCGCTGATTGGTTGATTTTCATTGATGCATCCTTCATGGTTCTCTTTTACAGAGGGAAAATGTATGGACATCAAGCTATATCTTCAGCATTTACCACAGACTGGAGAGTACAAGATGCTATCTGAAACTGTCGCACATCCGATGCGTCTTGTTCTTACATCCCAGAACTGACAATGCCTTGGCGAATAATATAGCCAAGGAAGCAAGATTCTTTTTCCTTCCCATTTTCAGTACTACTAATACATGCGCAACACAATGCAGTAAACCGACTCAGATTAGTACAGCATCCTATCATACTTCTGTAAGATGGAAGATGGATGAATTCCACCATAAGACTTGCTCTAATAACTTTACCATTGATACTTATTCTACCAAAAGAAAAGAGAGAAAAGGGAAAGAACAGAAATCAAATTAGTGGAAGTACATTTTACTTTTGCCTTTGCACTAAAGCGAGGTCAATGTTTCTTGGTGTATTTTGTAATTCAGCTTCCTATCGGTGGAATACAAGCCAAGGTGAAGTTATCAACAGTCAATTTGAACGCTTTAGAGTAACGGGTTATCATTTCAAAACAACATGAAAGGTTTAAAATGGGTCCTTTCAAGTCTAGAACAACAACTATTGGTTATGCTATAAATTATAGTAGCATGCATTACATGGTTTTGAACTAATAAGCTATCAAGCATTCTGAAAGGAAGTACAGAACAGAGAACTACCTATCAAAATTTAACAATCCCAAGAAGGAGATTACTGATCAAATGTTATCGACCTCTCGGATTCCATGGCTGGAGGCTTTTCTCATTTCAAGTGCTCTTTTGTAGGGTGGGGCTATAGGAGGCTGTACTGGATCCAAGCTCTTGTATGTAGTTCCATCTGCAACAGTTGGGAGAGGGTACGAACGATCTGAATCAAACCCACTAAGGTCCCCACAAGCTAAAAATGGTATGTAAACCTTGTTTGGCCCTTCCAACCAACCACTATTGCAATCTGCCATCATCCAAATAATTCACTGTTCAGCTTGAAATTCATTACATCAAGACAATTCAACAATAACAACAACTAAGTAGCTCAAAATCAGGATATACCAATGATGTCGGCTGTCATGTATATGGAGAGCTAAACAAATAGGACTCCAGCATAACAAGGTTGAATTTTCAATAGCCCGTATAAAATGTGGTTTCCGATTTAACGGCAATTTGGACAACATTGTCATATAATAGATGGAGAATGCAGAAAGAAGACTTTTTTTTTTTTTTTGGAATAGATAATGCAGAAAAAAGTGGAGAAAGAATCTGAACTTGGTTAAATTATCAAATATGAAAATTATGGTTAGTGGTAAGGTAAGAAATTCACCTAGGTCATCCTCTCCAGAGGGAGTGCCCACCTTTTCCAGAAGTCGGTGTAAATCATTTGGATTAAATCCTTCCGGAGGTGAATAGTTTTCACAAACTGCGAATGCCTCTGTATTGTGGAGTACGAAAAGTTTGAGATAGTTTAGTAGCTGTTGATTCAAATCAGCAAAGCTAAATGAACTGCTCAATTAAAGAAAAACTTAGTGTTCCTTGTTGATCGACGTAGAACGAGCCACGGTTGAATATATGGAATATGCTTAGCAAAATTTAGAACTTTTACCATTTAATTGAGTGGAGTCCACATCAGAGAATAACAACTAAATCAATATAGAAGGTTTACGCATTTGAAAAGACGACATTATTCTTAAGAACTGACTTGGGATGTAGAACACAGAGGTGAATAGGAAAAATGAAATGGGGTCATTATTCTTACCTATACTGGAATTGCGGCTGCTTTTCGGTTTTGCAAAAGTCACAACTGAGAAGAACAGTTTCAGCTGCAGAGAAAGCAACAAGAAATCTTTCAAACCAATTTCAGGGGCAATAAGCATAACAATGTATGGGTGCAATTCCCTAAGATAGAATATCAGACGGATATATAACAAAAAAACTACTCACCTGGCAGTAGAGGAGACTTGTATCTTTGCCACGAAATATTTTTGCAATGAACTTTCCACCCTCTTTAAGTATATGAGCAACAATGGTTAAACCCTGCAAATATAAGTCGACGAAAAGCTTCAACAAGAATACATTCAAAGAGCAATTTAGATTCTTGGAATTATAATTTTGCTAAGTTTAAGATGCTGGACGTCACAAATTCAAGTGACTGACATACTGTTTGCTCCCACTTAGAAACCTCTGACGGTAACAAGAAATTACAGTCAGATTATTTCGATCCAATTTCTAAATTTCAATCATTTGTTCAAGAATGGGAAGCCTTTCTACACATTCATCGGTTGGCCAAATTGAATGGTATTTATAATTAATACATAGAAGAAAATCACGATAACATTTATAAGAAGGCTTCACCTAAATAGGATTACCATATGTGCATATAGACATCACACTACTCACCGCTAATATCAGCTGTGACTGCACAAATTCATCCATATCATGAAGTCCAGTAACTGCATTCAGCATAGTGAAATGTGCACTGGTTAGGTATTAACCAAATATAATCAAATAAAACATGTTCATAACGGGTAACTATATCTAACCATCAGGAGCGCCGTCACAGACAACTAGATCAGCCTTGCATCCATCAAAATGTCTGATGACCTGTAAAAAGAATCAAAATTCAGATGAAATTGGTCAGCTGTTTCCAGACATTTCCTTCAATTAAAAAAAAAAAAAAAAACAGGTCTTCATTCCAGTTTAAAACTGAGTCACTGAATGGTTGAGTCAAGCATCTAATTTCCGTAGAAATACTCAGTCCCGCCAATGAACAGAATAGTCCAGACCTGTGTGTTTTAATTTTAGCGCTACGAGTGTATACCCCAAGTCCTAAGTCCCAGGGATGTAAAATAATCCAGAAAGTCAGAATTGCATAATTAACATACCACTTCAGCTGTTCGAGCATTTGTGATATCGCCCTGCACTTGAATGACACCATCAATTGGAGCCATGGGCTGTAAATCAATGGCAACAATAAGAGGAAGATCATCATCCCTGCAAAATCTTAAGTGAGTGAAGTTCTATAACAATTACAATTCAAAAATGTTGAATCACATTGATGCCAATGCAAAATCTAATTCTTTTAAGAAGACAAGAGACAGTTACAAAATAATCACTGGACTTCACCTTTTATCTGGTGAAAGCTTGGCAGGAAGATACAACTTTCGGCTAAGCACCTACACATACAGCAAGTTCTAATTAAGACCAGTACACCCAATGGGGTAATACTCTCTCTAACAGAGCACACAAACCCTTAACAGCTAAGAAAACATAAATTTAAGTAACGAATTTTCACCTGGCTAAAAATTTGTTGACGAAATTAAATCATCTAGGCTAAGCTACTGACACAGTTAATAGGTATTGACAGTGAAAGATCAAACAGGTGATAATTACTCAAAATCAAATTTACCTGGCTCCAGCTACCAGGTGCTGCACAAAGATCTACTACCCGTTTTACACCTACAGCCAAACATTAACATCAACTAACATTACAATCTAAAATTGTAGGAACTCAAAACCCAATTGTCTTCAAGTAAAGAGAAAGATAAGGAAAAAACCTTGAAACAGATTGAATTCTTCATCAATCTGAAGAAGCTTGAAAGCGCTTCGAGCTCTCCAACCTTCTTCTTTTGCTTTTCGATAATAGATATCCTATTTAATGTTAGTGAAAACAGAAGTATTCAGTCGAAACCAAAATTGGCAGGAAAAGAAAAGAAGAAATGAACTAATACAATCATAATAATAGATTCAAGGAAATCGTTATTTACCCTCTTATCTCTAGAAGCTTTTCCCATGATTTTTAGCTAGCAAGTAATACAACTCAAGCTGTGCGTCAAGTATTCTGAGTTAGGAGGTACCGCTAAACTAGGGTTTTACGAATCAAAAAGAAGAACAAAAGAGAGGGTTTTTGAGCAACCCAGAGAATAAAAAAGGACTGGAATTTACTTCTCTAATACATACCACTGGTTTGCTTTTCGATTTCTTGTCCTTCCTTCTTCTCAAAAGAGTGTGAGAATAAAAGAGACTGGAATTTACTTCTCTAATTCCCCCTCCCTATTTCCTATTCGGTGCTCACAGAGTTCCTTAAACTGAATGAGCGCCGTTTAAGGAAGAAAGGAGTACAGAAAAATCTTGGCCGTTGATTAAGTTTTTAGTCAACTGTTGACCGAAGTCTTGGCCGTTGATTAAGTTTTCAGTCAACTGTTGACCGAAGTTTTAAGTCTACAACGACCGATCGCTAAACAGCATCGCAACCGGAATCTACCCCATTAACATCGTCGCATCCGGTGATGTACTCGGAATATTGATATGCCCCTGGTATTTTAAGGATACAAATTTTTTGATCTGAAAGCGAGGAAAGTGGTACCAAGTAACCACAGATTGGGTACCGAGAGGGAAATCTGAACTGCATTTGCCAATGCAGAACTCAGTCAGGTCGAATTTGGAGCTTGAATAGCTGGCCTATTTAAGGAGTGAGCATAACTTCTAGAAACCGAATTAACTTGAAATTGTAACATTCACTGGAATCATATCATATTACAGCACCAAGACAGAAAGGGCACCACATTCAAATGGTCTCAGAATTCTAAGAAAATGTACAACATAAAAGTAAACAGAGTTCTGATTCTGGAAGTTGCTGTTTAACCCATGTTGTATCAGATTTTTGAAATAATTTGACCAAACTAAGGACTGCAGAGTCTATGATCCTGCTCATAGGACTCCTGACACAGAAGGGGGTCCAAAAATAGAACATGTAAAGTCTTAAACCCTTGTAGAAGCGCATGGATGTCTTGAAATGATTGCAACTTCATGTCGCATGGGCTAAACACCATCACTACAGTTTCTTAGCTCCCTGATACAGCTGGGATAGCTGCTGGACTAGCATCTTCAGCTTTCTCGTGTTCTTTGTTTAGCATCTGTAATGTTAAAATTTGACGAAGTAATCAAAATAAATTGATCAAGACACATCCTTTCACAGAAAAGAACAAGAAGAGACAAACTTATGGAAGGATGCATGACGGAAAGGATGTCGCATTCCACGAGAATAGAGATTATTACCTTGTTGTTTATCAGATTATGTAAAGCAATTACACTTCTGATGAGTGAAGAAAGATAAATCACCAACATCATGTCATTTGTTTTTACTGTCCAAGGAAAAGGAAAAATATTTCAAAATCTGAAACAAAAAGATGTATCCACATTCAAAAAAACAAACCAAAGATAAAAATCCAAATCTTTCCATTACCTGCAAAAGCCTTGATTAGCTCGGCCACGTTGAGATTAGGAAGAAGATTGAACACATCCTGCAGAAAAGGTTTAAATGATTATTATACAGAATTTAGAATTCACACTCTAGGAAGCTAGTGTACTACACGATAAAATAAAAAAATACAAGCTTTTACCTGCAAATGGTACAGAATTTCATGATTCAAAGGGAGTTTTCCCTCAATTACAAGATCAAGATAACCACGAATCTCGCGGAGACGTGCATCTAGCCCCTTTAGAGCTGCAAGTTTGCCCGTAACCTGTCCAGCACAGAATTTAATTATATTCATCCTATAATTTCCTTTCCTTTCTACTACACAATAAGACTAACTTTAAAAGCTAATAATAACCATTCCATAAGATGCATTCCTGAGCTTCAAGAGCATTAATGAAATAAAATAAATTAAAAACTGAGATCCCTTTGCAGAAGCAATACCTCAGTTGCAAGGGTGCTAATGGTAGTATCCTTTACATCCCTGAGCAAGTGCTCCACTCCTGTAGCCATATAAAAAAAGGCAATGAACGAGATTGAATAATAAAACCAGAACAGACTAGTTACTTCGTATCTTTTTTCCCAAGATCCGTAACTATTGTCAGCTTACCAATTTCCTCGACTTCATGAGCAGCAATTTCTGATTGCACGTGTACAAAAACCTTCTGACTTTTCTGCGTGGCGTTCTGTTACCATTGCAAGATTAGATTATAAATCGAGCATAATCAAGCACAAAAGATATATAGCAAAACAAAATAACTTTAACTGCTCTCCAGGGAAAGAATGAGTGTGTGATTATAGCAAACATAATTTGGTGTACGATTCTTCTCTTCTAGGAGTATTTTCTTTCTCGGTAGTAATATCATTAAAGAAAGGCTCTGTTTGCGAGATTATTGACATGTGCAACAAAGTTTCGATGGGAAGCAACCTCTGCTGAAAGATATCATATTTTCACAACGAAGGCGAAGATCTAGACTCGTGGTAAAGTCGGTTTTGGGGACATTGTTCCAAGTATTTGGCGTATAGCTGGGAGACAGCAGCTGATGCAGGAGCAAAAATAGGTTTCTTTTCTTTACTTATCTTATTTAAGTTATGTGATCATTAATACGTCATGTGACTATCATGTGGCTTTCTTAAACTCAAAGGCTAGGATTTAATGTATCTTACTTTAGGATAGGAAAACCTGGTATAAACAAGTTTATGAAACTCTTTTATATGCAGTTAGTTTTATTATTAAATTCTATTCGGTTGAGTTTCTGCTAAGAACTATTCTTATAATCTACGTTTCGTGTAAATCGAAACTTAGTTTGCTGCACCATAGGAGGCTTTTCTGGTCCATTTCATAAAATTATTGCTAATCAAAAGAGCATACATATATTTCAAGAAAGAAACCTGGCACCCTGTACCAATGTCCAAGTTAAATTTGCTTACCTCCTTGACTTCTTCAATATCATAGTAGGCTTTAGTTGGAATTCCCAATTCTTTAGGTTGCACATCAATGATTACCAAAACAGGATTTGGGACATAACTGGAATATCACGAGCAAAAAACATACAATATTAAGAATCAGATATTGATCAAGGATGCATAAAACAGAGAGAAGAAGACAAGAAATTGATTATAAATAAATTTCACATTATAAAGAAACAAAACATCCTCCATAAAAATTCCCTCATGTGATATAGATGAATTATCTTACTCATGGAATAATGCATGAACATCAAGGTCATTTTCTCGCAGTTTTGGACCAGTGCTGTACCAACCGACAATATGTTCCTTGGCTGAAACAAAAAACAATCAATGTGGATCAGAGCTGAATACGAGTTGCTTTCCACACATGAGAGAAAGAAACAATACCATTTATTCTCTTGAACATGGAAAACATAGATTCATGGTAGTTATGATCAAGAAACCATATGCTGGGATCCCTGTCATCTTCTTCAAAGGGCACTGTAAAGTGGAACAAAATTGTTAAATGTAGAGCAAAAGTAACCAACAAAAGATAGGATTGACAGTTTACTTTGTGTATGAAACACGAACACATGAATACTTGTCTCGGTGATTATGTGCTGTTAGTTATAATGTGTACTTCTAAAATCAGTTGCTCAAATGGCTGTGGTAATGGGAACGGCTTTCAGCTCTTACAACTTTAGATTATTACCTTTCTTTGCTAGAAAATCAATCTTATTGCTCTATTATTTTAAATTATTAGTGCTTGGTCACGCCACTTTTTGTTGCCCATATACTGTTATAATGGTAATAACCCTTGGCAGCTGTTCCAGTGTTCGTTCTCAAACATGGGTCTCGCGACTCTGAACAAACTCAGTAGTTACTACTTAATGCTGTCTTCTAGATGAAACACTTTAATCTAGTAGCATGTTTATATGACTTAGTACATTTGAGTTTGCGTATGAGACATGTTTTATGAGTTTCCATGCTTTCCAGCAGCTCCTAATAATTTCTTTCCATCTCCTCCGCCCACATGATTAGAACTTCTTTTCCATAGGTTACTTGTGCACTATTTCTCATTATGAAAGAAGGAAATCTGAAAAAAAATGTACAAAGAGTGGACTTTGATTGGTGCATTGACGGCATCAGGCCTTCCAGCAGCTATATATGCACTGCAAAATATCTTGTTGCAGATCTCCTACAAGAATCTAGATTCCCTTACCCTCTCAATGCTCAATCAGACAAAGCTACTTTATACGGCTTTCTTTACATATCTCATATTGCGGTAGGTTTCGCAACTATCATTACTAATTTTGGTTGTGCGGCCATAGTTTCAGCTCCCATTCAATATTCATTTCAGTAAATAATCGGATAGTATATATTGAATAGACTGTATATGCTTTTCTGAGAATTAAGATATACCTCACAGGCCATTACCGTCATATATATCCTGCTGCGAGATTTGATTATGCTCGTAAATAGGTCAGCATAGTTGCCACTTTCTACGGTCTTTGACAATGTGGTTTCTGGGATATATCTACAGGCAAAAGTGATCAGTTCAGCAAATTGGGGGTCTTGTCTTGTTGATTCTTGCAGCTGTTCTATTAAGCGTTGGGGAAGGCACGGGCTCTATTGGCAGTGACGCGGATCTGGTTTTATTTCATGGTATTATTATTCCTGTTCTAGTTGCATCTGTACTCTCGGGCTTAGCTTCTTCTCTCTGTCAGTGGGCTTCTCAGGTTAGTCACTATTAACTAATATTTTTTCAGAGTTGAGACTCACTAACGGTTTTGAAGCACCTAACTCTCTCTTCCACTATGGGTTCTCTATGTTTCAGTTGAAAAAGCATAGTTCATACCTAATGACTGTAGAAATGTCAGTTGTAAGTAAACAACAATCTTCCAATAATTTCATATACTGCTCAATAAATCACTTTCTTAGACCTTACAAATAAAAATTTTGATCAATTCTTTTCCTCACATTGAATATTGTGCAGGAAAAATGACAATTAACACCCAGGGAACTACGAACAAGCTCATACAAGCTAGATCTGACAAAGACCCAGCCAATTACATGACTCTGAGTCACCAAGCGGACAAAAGGCAAACAAACTCAAAGTCTTTTCAATCTGGTTAAACACAATTCAGTCATCTCATTCCAAATCCTAACAGCTCCGCAGATTTCATGGCACTGGTCAGCAGTATGATACTATGGACAGTGTAAACCCTAATTTCATTAATCAAATCTATCGAGAAGGAAACTTAACAGTTAACCCTAACTTAGTTAACAATCAACATCTACTAGCATTAATATTCCTAAACCTAAATTCAAGAAAATTAGGGCAAAAATAGAGGGGAAAAAATCAACAAAAGTTAGAATCAAACCTGCATAACTAATGGTAACATCAACAGTTCCTTTGAAAGAACTACCAAGAAGAACACCAACAACACGCTTCCTGGTGTCTTTAGCAACTCTATTGTAATTATCAACAATACTCAGAAGAACTAATGGATGCACTATCACTTTTTCAATCGGCCTCGCCGAGATCTGCTGAGTCTTAATCACATCCATTATGGAATCTCAATCGATACCAAAATCTGTTGTTATTGTTTCGTTCAACTTATAAACCCTAATTTTTTCTGGAACTCTGAAACCCAAGAATTCGTTTGTTTCCTTCCCAAAATCGACTGCACGAGAAGAAAAGGGGAATAGAAGTGAAAACCCCCTGGTGCTCTGATGTAGAACATCTCTAGTTCTATACAGGGGGTTAGTCCTCGCATAACTCGGATCGGAGCAAGGTGCCATCGGACGCAGTCTCACGATCGGGCATGAGTGAGTGATTTGTTGGGAGTTGAGTGTATTTTCAATTTTGGGGATTTTGAGAGAGTGTAGGAAGTGTGAGAGAGTTTGGTGATTTTGAGATCAGGGAGTTTGGGGGAGTGTAGAGAGTTTGAGAGAGTTTACTAGAGGGAGTTTGGGAGAGTTTGGGGGAGTTTGAGAGAGTTCATTCTTAACTCATTCTCTTTTAAGAAACAACAAATCCTCATTTTCAAATAAAAATGATCTTTAATCAAAAGAAAAAAATAAATAAAAATGATCATATCTCTGTATCAATAGTATGCTACTGTTGTGCAACGAGATAATTTTTTTTCTTCATTTTAACGGTCTCCATACAATTTTAACTCCCTTTGTTCACGAACATTAGCCCACATATCATCCGCTATACTCTTTCTCCATGAATTAGCTTCTTGACGTTGTTGTTCTTGAGTTTGTGTCAAACCTTCGTCGTCATTTTCAAGCGTTGGATGGCTATCTTCCTCTTCCTCGACAGGAAACTCATCTGAACGGCATTCTTTTCGCAAGAAGTTGTGTAAGCCTGCACAAGCTGTCACTATCTCCGCTTGCACTTGATATGGAAATGGAAGTTGAGACTTAAAGATCAAGAAACGAGACTTCAAAACACCAAACAATCTTTCAACTACATTCCTCAAAGAAGCATGACGCATGTTAAATAATTCTTCAGCCTTTTTCGCATGATTACCCGTACCAGAAAATTCTTTCAAATGATAACGTTGGCCACGAAATGGTGTTAAACAATATCGTCGGTTTGCAAACCCACCATCCCCTAAGTAATATTTACCTGAATAAAACACAAAAAGAAAACTTCGTCAAGTAGAACCCAAAAATAACTTAACCAAAAAATCAAAACTTCGCATTAGATAAAAATAAAATTACCTTGCGGTATTTTCAGTCCATTTATTTTTGTCATTGCGTCATTAAGTATTTTTGAATCATGAGCAGACCCTTCCCATCCACTGAGCACATATATGAACTCCAAGTCGAAGTTGCAGACTGCTAACACATTTTGAGATGTAATTCCATGTCGATTCCGATAAACGGCTGCATCTCTTTTCATTACCATTGCTGGGATATGTGTACCGTCCATAGCTCCAATGCAATCCTTAAAGTAAGGATAAAATCTTGTACTCTCACGAATTTTAAATGGAGTTGCACTTGTTGGCTTAGCCATTATCTTCGGAGCTATAGCATTTAAAGCTCGCAACATCCTGTTGAAGTTTTTACTAACTGTCCACCGAGAGCGACCAAATGTGTCACGTATTGTGCAATATCGTGAACTTTGGCCAACAACGAGTAAAAATGTACCAAGCATTTCTTCAATAGAAACACATCTTGTATCACTTAATGATGTAGTTTCTCTAATGATACAACATAGTTTTAAAAAAATATCAGGGTACATCCTATAACTTCGTCGAAAGTCTTCTGGGTCTTCGCGCAAAACTCTCCTTATATAGTTATACCCAAATAAAGTAACCGGGAGTCTCATTGGTCTTCCAATACGATGACTTTGTATGTATTGCAATTGATTAATTATATCCATCAACCATGAATGCACCACTGAAAGTATATTCAAAAATATGGATTGTTCAAACTCATCATTGCTACTTACCTCTTCATCATCACTGCTTTTTTCTTCTGTATCGAAGGCTTCATCTTCACTATCAGTAGATAAATCCAAATCAGACATGTTCACCTAAAATGATGATTTATTATTAGAATCATTATCTCAAAAGCATAAAAGTATATATGTGTATAGAAAATAAGCATATAGAATATAAAGTTCATAGATTCAATCATAATAACCATAAATATGTCGATCCATAACAATTAGTAGCTCAAGCCATACCATAAAGTCTCAACTAGGGGGAAAATAACCATAAAGTCTGAACTAGGGGAAAATAAAATAAATACTAATAGTTACGAAGCAAAACCATAGGTTTATGCTTTTAACTTTGAACCAATCCACAACTTTCTCTCTTTAGGAGTAAAACGTCTGAATAAGTTCTTCTTGTGATTGGTGTCGAGCATTTCAATCACTTTTAGCTTATCTTCCAAAGAAATTTCAGTCATGCCATAAAAAAGATCCCATACTTCGTTATCTTTCTTATCCTTATCAAGTCTGCGCATTTCCTTTTCAATTTTGCGGTCTTCTTTCTCTTTCGCAATAAGAGCATGCATAGACTCAATAGAAGAAGCAATCGATGAACTGTTGGCAATTAATTTCTCTAGGTAATCAGACTGCTCAGTAAGATTAGTTGATGTAGAAGAGTCACTGATGTCACACCTTGGTCTTTTCCTTGGTACCGTTTTTCTGACAGGCATTTTCTTTGTGTTCATATCTTGAGTTTCATCTTTACCTTGTTCATCATTTTCCTCTGAGGAATATCCCACATATGATACGTTAAAAGCACTATCAAATTGCTCTCATTGAGTATAATCAACATCTAAGTAATCATCATGTTCATTTTCTTCATCTTCCACATTACAGGTTCTAGCACTTGTACCCTCATGGGTAAGATCAACTATAACTTTTCCAGATGCACATTTATTCCCAAAAACAATAAGCAAGTCACCATAGTCCCTACCATTTTCGTCCCTTAGGTTAGTTTGCTTTGGATGGCTCTGTTAACACAAAAAAAGGGGATAAAGCATGAATTAAAACTCTGCATAAATTAGAAGAAAAAAAGATCAAATTCAGTTGTCGGTAAATAACACACACATACCTCAAATTAATTGTTCCATATCTCATCGGTTCCAGTAATTATCTTGTTAGTGTCATCCCAACCGAATCCAGAAGTACAAGATTTAAACAAATCCTGGTATTGACCAAATCTATTCTTGAACCATCTATATTTCCCTTTAAAGTTCTCATAAGATTTTTCACAATCACATGCTTGGTTAAGGTTTGGAAGTATTTCATCTACCACTAGTCTCTTAGTAAAACATCCATTAGTGTCTTTCTTCTTATCAAGTATAGCTTCTACTAACAGTTCCAATAGTTTCTGAGTCTCTCGTGATGTCCATTGTTTGTAATTCGTATTCGTATCCGAATCCAGTTCCGTATTCTTATTCTTCCTAATATTCTTTTTCTTCTTGTTGTTTTCAACAGGTTGGCTGGAACTGTCCATTCTATGGTGTGACAAGTTAGCTACATTAGTACTTAGACTAAAACTAGAACTTAAAAAAGCAAGGTACTGACATACAAACTAATGACAAGGTACTGAAATACAAACTTGTAAGTGGATGCAAGTTGAACAAGGTACTGAGATAGTAAAGTGACACACATGGGATAACTTAAATACAATCTACTGTAGACACACTTCACTGGTAGTTGACAATCACTCTTCATTGTTAAATATACTTCATTCAAGTTACTCAACAATGCTCAAGTGGATACAAACTGAAATACAAGCTACAGAAAAATGCAGTAGTATAAAGTAAGAAAACATACCTTAAAAAAATCAATCCTTACTGAAGTAGTGCTTTGGAGGATCTACTTTCAAGTCCAGAAACCTATCAAACCATTACAAAAAACAAACCAAATTATAAAAAGACAAAACAACAAAACCCAAAATCTATAATGGTGCAGATCAATAAAAAAAAAATACTGAAATAGGGAGCAAGCTATACATTTTATCCATTGCAGACAAGTCCGACGCAGTTTCATTGTGTTTTTAAAAATAAAATCACATCCTAACTTAACTCAATGTACCTAGCAAACTCGTTTAGCAAGGATAAAACTTATCTCAGAGTACAAAAATAAGTTACCAACCAATTACCATCCTATAAGCATAAAACTTATGGAGGTGTGGTTTGAGCTTCTACTACTGAACATGGATAATAGAGTGCGGTGGCTCCTCTGACTTAACAACATAAACAATTGAAGAACAAGAAACAATCTATACATTAAATGGTTGATCTTATAAGATGACCCAATGAGGCAGCTAAACGATAAATGAAAGTCCCAGAATAGGCACGCCCCATCCACCACCTACCATGTCAAAGGGATTTTTCCTCAACTGCAGCACTTACTGACTTTTCGTCAAGTAAAGCCAGAATTGCGTCTGATTCTCATTTCCAGGAATTCAAAAAAGTCAATACTCGCATTGTAATAATACATTGTTGTCGGCAACTAAAATCATATTTCAACACTGCCAATCACTTCCTAGAGAAATTTGGACAACATTTGAGCCCTGCACTTAATTCTTATCTTTCTAGAAACCCCAACTTGCACCAAACACTGGTCAGTGGACAAGGTTTGTTTTAAATGATATTCAACACTGCCTACAGAGAGCAAATAGTCTTTTATTGTGAGGCTTGCATATTAATGTTGCCAAGGCCTCTTAGGGAGGTCAGGGTTTTGGACCAGGCAAAGGCTCTTGCCAAGAACAAAACCCTGCACCATGAGTACAGCTCAGAGTACCAATTAGTAACATACAAGCACGTAAATCCATTCATGACATTTCTTACCAATCAGTTTGAGTATGTTGCACAACAAAAAACACAACAAAAAAAACAACATAGAATGGCTGCACAGAACAACAACCAAGAATAGTATATACTTGTGAACGATAGTGTTACTATTGCTTTTAAGCCTTGTGCTAATGATACTGCTACGTGTGGGAAAAGATAAAAGAAAACACAAGAATGTATGGAGTCAATGGAAAGTACACTGAAAGAGTCTTTAGGGTCAGTATGAGTTGTTGTGACAAGTTAATAGAAGACAAAATCCATCCAGGGTCAGTGAATCAAAATCATGTACAGTTGGTGGAATGCTATAGCTAGACAACAACTCATACTAAAGATCCGTCCATAGAGAAGAAAGTCAATCTTCAGTATAAATTAGTCCATGTGTATTTTGCTCTTGCTACTACTACACTAATGTCTTGAATACTATGGAGGGAAATATCATACTCATCAGGTTATGTTACTCCAATAAATAGCATCAGGAGCAATATCATACTCATCAGGTTAAAATCAATTCCACAAAAGAAAAAAAAAATGAAAGATACTCAACACAGTAGTATCAATCAACATATAATAAAGACAATATGGTTTTTGATTGAGACCCTAATAAAAATCTGTGACGATTTGTTTTGATACTAATAAAATCAAGGTGTTGGTCATAACAAAAACTGATATGAATAGCACATAAACAAAACAATCAAAACAAAACCATCATGGCAATCAAAGAAAAGCATACCTGGAACCTGACTCCCAAGCAAACAAAACAATCAAAAACAAGCGTTTTCTCCTTCTCCTATTTTTCTCCGACCAAACTCCCCCCAAATCTCTACTCTTTGGAGAGATTTGTAGCGAGGCAATTTTACTCTATGAATTCCCCTGAACTCCCCAAAACAGCCAACTCCCTAGCTTTCTAGGGTTTTACCACTAACGGGGAGTTCAAGAGTTTTTGTCAAACTCCCCCCACGACTAACATGTGTTTTCTAGGGAGTTTGGGAGACTCTTCTAAACTCTCCCACGACTAACGGGGATTTTGAGAGACTCCTCCAAACTCCCCCACGACTAACGGGTAAAAACCCAACTACACCCAACTCCCCCAAAATCACTCGAGGACTAACCCCCTGTTAGTCTTTTGTTATTACTGTTTTTTAGAGTCTCTTTTTTTCTTTTCTTTTTTGAAACAAGAAGTGATGTATTGATAGAAATATTAGTTCAGTACATGAGAGTTGTCTCGAGTGAGCTATGATCTAATTTCTACACGAGAGTAACTAGACCAAGCTACTGATAATGCATTTTTTTCTAGCTAGTTTAGAGAGAATGTATGCAACTTTATTGTCTTCTTTTGGAATGTATGAACATTTCCAAGAGAGAAATCTACTAAAAAAAAACTATGAATATCATTTACGAAATTAGATAATTTCCAATCGATAGAATCTTTGTTGTTGACTGCTTCCACCATTGTCTTTGCGTCAAGTTCAAAGTGTGCTTTCTCCAGCTTTAACCTCTGCGCTAAGTTCACGGCTTCCCACAACCCATACACTCCGCTCGCATAATATTCCTTATCCCCGTCAAGTAGATACACTTTGCTGGTTGTTGCTCACTTGCACAATTTCAAACCATTAGTCCAATTCCACCAGTGTTGTTAGAATACAAATAAGAACCATCTATGTTAAATGGTAACAACATCAACAGGTGGAGGCAACCAGTGAATATTTCTACGACAAACTCTATTAGTAGTGGTATGCTGCATGTTATGTTGTGCTAAGTGTTCACTGATGAAGCTACGAGCTTTTAAAATGGTTCTTTCTGGACTAGGATCGGTGTTCTGAAAAATTTTGTCACATCGATCGGTCCATAAGCACCACGCAATGATGGCTCTTCTGCAGATTTCATCATTTGTAATTCTCTTAGCATGAAGTCATCAAACCAGCTTCGTGTCCAATCTAAAAAGGATATAGAACAATCTGAAGACCAACCATAGAAAGAGAAACACACTGCTCTAGCCAAGTTACATTCCATCAAAACATGATATGGAGTCTCCTGCACCAGTTCACATAAGGGGCAGACAGATGCAATTCCAGGTATTTTGGAACTTAGAATGTCTCTTGTGGGAGAAGAGTAGAAATATCTTTCCATAAGAATTGTCTTATTCTGGGAAGTAAAGGCAGTTTCCACAATGATTTGTAGATCTTGATCATTCTTGGCCCTACCGATTCTGAATTGCCTTGTTCTTCATACATCTTTATGTAAGCTGATTTTACAGAAAAGCTTCCATTTATTTCTAGCAACTAGATTAACCTATCTTCACAGCTGTTGTGAATCTGTAAACCCATGATGATATTTATTGTGTTAGCCTCAAATAGTTCTTGCAGGATATGCATATCCCATGAACTGTTGTTCTGGTTAAACATTTCATGCACAAATTTATATTGCTGATGAGATGTACAACCCTGTTTTGGAACTTGAGGATTTAGTAGAGCTTGGATCCATCTGCGCTGCCAAATTAAAATCTTCTTGCCATTCCGCAGACACCAACAACTGTTTGCTTGCACAAACGCTAACTCGGAACTTAAACTTCTCCAAGACCAAGTTGTATTGGTCTTTTTTTTTTAAGTTGAAGAGATCTCTGTCTTGAAAATATTTTGCCTGTACGGATTTCGCCATCATAGATTCCATGTCAGAACAAAGTCTCCAAGTGAATTTCGCGAGTAAAGCCCTATTGAAGAGTCTATCTCTTTTTAGTCTTTTACTTACGCCTATATATACATGCTTCTTTCGTTTATTGAAGATACGATTATTATTATTATCAATTTATTCAATATAACTCAGTTTGAGTAACCTATTATCTTTTCTCAGTATACCTTGTTAACTTTCATTTGTTTTCTCACCTCTTTCGACTATTCTCATCTCAAGCAAACTCCTCTTTGCTTTCTTCTTACAAGTGCTACATTAAGTGGCATCGAGCCAACGTTTTGAGATTCTTATCTCAAAATAGATCCTCAATTCGCTTCCGCAATACAAACCCTAATATATATATATAAAGGTTATTTAGTTAGTTTCTATGGGTGACCAAATCACAAGAGTTGAGTTTTCAAAAGCTACAGATAGATTAGATCAACTTGACAAGAACATTGCAAGTATACAGAGCATCTTAGAAAATATGCAAAAGAAGACGAATCTTAAAGAAAATTCTGATGGTGGAAGAAAATCATTAACCGAATAAATTTCTGACAATGAAACAAATCACAGGAAGAAGGAAAACATTCAAGAATAATGTATGCTTCAAGAGAAGCAAAGAAATATAATTCTACCCTTAATATCCATATCACAAAAGGAGTTAAAAAAAATCATAATAGACAGTATGAAAGAGACAACTATCAATCTAACCAAAAATTTGCTAACCCTTAATTTAGCAGTAGTGAAGATAACGCTGAAGAATATCTAGGAAGAAATTGGGATAGAGAAAGAGTACACGAACAAATCAAAAATCTTCTGGATCTCTACCTATTACAAACTGAAGGCTGATTTTCCTACTTTCAGTGGTAGGTTCAAAATAGAAGAGTTACCAGACTGGTTTTATGAAGTTGAATCTTTTTTTTTACTTTATGGATGTACTAGAACAAATTCAGGTGAAACTAGTAGCTTACAAACTCAAGAGAGGAGCTGTTGCATGGTGGTCAAAGGTTGGCGAAGATCGCAAGAATTTCGGTAAACTACCAATAAAGTCATGGAGAAGAATGAAGGATCTCATAAGAGATAAATTTTTGCCAAGAGACTACAAACAACAACTTTTTATTAAGCTTCAAACTTGTCGAGAGGGTGCAACGTTAGTAGACGAGTATATCTCTGAATTTTACAGCTTAATAGCACGTAATGAGCTTAATGAAAGTGAAAAACAAGTTTTAGAAAGGTTTATCGAAGGTTTGAATCGAGTGATTCAAGAAGGAATGACTCAAACAGCTTACACCATGGTTGAAGCAATACAACAAGCCATTAAGATTGAACGACGAGTTCTTTGTTCTACAAGATTTCCTCTTAAACAAAATCCAAAATATCAAGGTAATTTCAGAACCTCTTCTTCATAAAATAATTACAGTGAGAGCTCTTCTTATCGAGATGTTATCCCTAGTAGACAACAATTTCGATCTACCAATTTTACTATTTCTCCTACACCAAAGAATACTTCGCCTATTCTTCCTATTCCAGCTGAATTTGAGTCCGTACAACTATCCCAGACTATTACTTCCCTACCAAGTAATACCTCAAATACCCGTTTCACAAATAAAAACCAAGTATATTTTCCTCCTCCACAAAAAAACTTGAATCCATATGCTAAATTTAGAGGAGAAAAATGTAATAAATGCCAGTTACCAGGTCATACTTGTTCAGAATTCCATCGAGTTCATGGTTTGGTACAAGGTAGTCAAGAGGATTTACACAAATATAATGGTTTGGTTGATGATACAACACGGGAGTCGGAAGAATCTGATGTTGAAGAGACTATTGAAGCAGATGAAGTTGGGCAGATGTATGGAGATCATTACATTGGTGTGATACGACCATTACTACTTTCTCAACCTTCTCATTCTCAGCGTAATAGTATTTTCATGACTAAATGTTCTCTTGGTGGGAAAATAGTTGACATGATTATAGACAGTGGTAGTATGGATAACTACATTGCAGCTGATGTAGTTAAGAATTTGGGTTTACCAGTGATTCCACGTCCTCAACCCTATTATGTTGGTTGGGTAAATAATTCTTCTTCTCAAGATATTACACATCAGTGTCTTGTTAAGTTTTCATTCATTGGGTATGAAGATGAAGTCTTATGCGACGTGATCAACATGAATGCAGCACATTTACTTCTTGGAAGACCATGGAAGTATGACATACGTGCAGTTCATAACTATTTTGAGAACACGTATACCTTTTATAAATATGGGAAGAAGAAAATTTTGGTTCCTTCCAAAACTATAGTTGTTTATAAAGAACACAGTAATGGAAAAACTAGTGCCCTAGTGGATTCTATAGTCAAGTCTCTACATTCTCATACTCTAAGTTCTCATGAAGCCCTTAAACCTGAAGTGAACATTCCAAAAAAGATACAACCTCCTGATGAATTGCCTACTTCCTTACCTCCATTGAGAGATCTAAAGCACCAGATTGATTTAATTCCAGGATCTTCTTTACCAAATATTGCTTATTATCATTTAGGTCTTACTAAGCATGACATTCTTCAAGTATAGGTAAATGAATTATTAAAAAAGGGTCTAATCAGGCTAAGTAAGAGCCCTTGTTCAAGTCCAGTCTTTTTAGTAAGCAAGAAAGATGGTGGATGGAGAGTGTGCATCGACTGCAGAGCTATTAATAAAATTACTATTCCTTATCGATTTTCTATCCCTCGACTTGATGACATGATTGATATGTTAGTAGGTGCAAAAGTTTTCACTAAACTTAATATAAGAAGTGGATATCAGCATATTCGCATATGTATTGGTGATGAATATAAAACAGCTTTTAAGACTCGAGAAGGACTGTATGAATGGCTAGTAATGCATTTAGGCTTATCTAATGCTCCTAGTACTTTCATGCATGTAATGAACCAGGTACTACAACCTTTTCTTGGACATTTTGTTATCGTTTATTTCGATGATATCTTAATCTACAGTCGTAATGAAGATGAACACCTTATACATCTATCCAAGGTTTTTGAAGTACTTGCTGACAATATGTTATATGTTAGTGAAGATGAACACCATATAATAGTAGTTGATGCTTTAAGTCGACGTACTCATCTTCTTGTTACTCTTAAAATGAAAGTATAGCTTTTTATTTTATCAAATAAGTTTATCCAAATGATGAAGACTTTAAAGATATTTGGAAAACCTGCGGAACAAAAAATGGTGGAGAAGCTGGATTTTTGATACAAGATGGTTTTATTTTTTAAGATAATTGACTATGTATTCCTCAAGGTTCATTATGACTTCATTTAATGTAAGAACTACATGGCAGTGGTCTTGGTGGTCATTTTGGTAAATATAAGACAATTTCCTTGGTTGAAGAAAGATATTTTTGGCCTTCATTAAAACGAGATGTACAGAAATTTGTTCAAAATTGCATGGTTTGTCAGCGTTCTAAAGGTACGATTCAAAACACTGGTCTTTATACTCCTTTACCCATTCCTGAAGCTCCTTGGGTTGATGTTAGCATGGATTTTATTTTGGGATTACCTCGTACAGATAGAGGGCATGATTCTGTTATGGTTGTCGTGGATAGATATTCCAAGATGACACATTTTATTGCTTGTAAAAAGACGATAGATGCTTCAAACGTAGCTTATTTGTTCTTCAAGGAAATAGTACGTCTACATGGTGTACCTAAAACAATAACGTCTGACAGAGACACTAAATTCGTAAGCTACTTTTGGAAATCTCTTTGGATGAGACTTGGTACTAAACTGCAGTATAGTACAATTGCTCATCTGCAGACTGATGGACAGACTGAGGTTGTTAATCATTCACTTGGAAATTTAATTCGAGCAAAGATAGTTGACAACAAAAAATAATAATGGGATATTTTACTATCTCACATACATTTTGCGTTCAATACTTCTATTAATCGATCAACATGAAAGACACCATTCGAGATTGTTTATTCTAAAGTACCAAATCATGTACTTGATTTAGTGGTTCTACCAAAGATTTCAAAGGTTAATGTTCAAGCTGATGTAAACAAAGTTGTTCAAATTCATCAATAAGTGAAGACAAAGCTTCAAGTTTCTAATGCCAGATATAAAGAAACTGCAGATCAACACAGGAGACTTAAACTTTTTCAAGAGGGAGATTTGGTTATGATTCATCTTCGTAAAGAACGTTTCCCTACAGGTACATACAACAAGACTAAGATGAAGAAATATGGTCCTTCCAAGATTTTGAAGAAGATAAGTGATAATGCTTATATATTGATCTTCCTTCTGATTGGAATATCTCTAACATTTTCAATGTTCAAGAGATTTTTACTTTTCATGGAGATGTTTGAACAACTCGTGGACGAGTTCTTTCAATAGGTAGGGACTGATGTAGAACATCTCTAGTTCTTATAGAATCTTCTCAACTTGTTTATCAAGTTAAACACTTCCTGTTTTAGTCTTTTGTTATTTTTAGAGTCTTTCTCTTTTTAGTATTTTACTTACGCCTATATATACATGCTTCTTTTGTTTATTGAAGATATTATTATTATTATTATTATTATCAATTTATTCAATATAACTCAGTTTGAGTAACCTATTATCTTTTCTCAGTAAACCTTGTTAACTTTCATTTGTTTTCTCACCTCTTTCGACTATTCTCATCTCAAGCAAACTCCGCTTTGCTTTCTTCTTACAAGTGCTACATTAAACTCGAAATAAAAATATATTGTAGTGTTGGGCCAACTATTTTTTCATCATTCCATATTTACCCCTTTCTTCTTCCATTTTTTTCACTAGGGAATGACTCGTGTCGTTACCATCGTTTAAGCTGGGGCGTTAGTCAGTTGTAAGAGTTGGACTACTTACTGTATTTTCTATTTATTTCAAAATAGGATCCAAAAACTCTGTTCTGATTTGAATCCTTACATTTTTACAGATATCAAAATGTTTTCCTTTGAAGCTTCCAAGCATGTATCCATTTTTGAAACTAACGCAAATCTGTCAGCTCTCCTTGTTCCATTTTTTTCTCTCATAATATCCGGGGATAGATAATGAAAGTATCACCTGCTATGGTACTCTAAAATCTACTCACAAATATGCAATATTTGTGAAATAATACCCCTAATCTAAAACAAACTTCAACTCATTCTGACAGAATAAAAAAAGTTTAGGTGATAGTATACCAATCCTCTTGGAAAAATTACTTCTCGGTACAACATTCGCTGGTTATATCAAATTTATCAACACAGTTACATTGACTAAGTCAACTGCAAAAAGTAATCATCCACAAAAAAACACTGCATCCCTACAACTCATTGTCTAAATTTTTCTCCATTGCTTGCGACTTCGTACAAATTATCTTGAAACCATGAGCTTTAGATTCTCCTCTCAAAAACTTAGTCTGCCAGGGGAAGTGTCCTGCAACTGTATATGATGATTTTCTCAAGCACATTTATTTAAGTAAAACCTCACACAAAATCTCAAATACATGTCCTGAGGAAATCACATGTACGAAATAAATATTACGCAACTGTTTTCGTTCCACAATAATAAAGCAAATGATATGTTTAGTTAGATGTGTGTAACGATATGTTGCTACTCACTCTATGAATGTTCATCTATTTATGCATGGTACATCGCATCAACTCTCCAGCCTCCTTTCCATTGGCCACGAACATAGCAGCGATAGTTAAATCTTCCACCATAAGCAGTGGTAGGGAGGCATACAACGTCTTAGTAAAAATGTAATCACATAATAGATAAATGTATTTGTGTGTTGGGTTGCTCTAGGCCATGCTTTCTGATGACTCATTCTATGCATGTATATGTCATGCAGTAAAGCTGATGGAACAAAAAAGTTCTTTTGACAAACTCTTATTAGAGGTAGCGGAAGGTATGCAAGCACTTGCATCGAGCTCTATTACTCAGCTTAATCATACAAATGTGTTTCTGTTTTCCATACAAAATCTTTTTCTGCTAAGATAAAAAGCAACAGGAAAGTCAATGACATTGCAGATTATTTATTTTTAGTTGCATCTATTTGTTAGGTTCTTATACTTACGCTCCTTATATTAGTGTAGAAGAGAATACAATCCATTAAAGGATTTAAGGTTAGTCTGATAGATAAACTTCAAATAAAACTACCGAATAATACATGCAAAATGGTGAACTCAAAGTAAGCTAGATTACCTATGTCACCGATATGAGCTCTACTACCGTCTGATAGACCAATTTATGAACCTCACTATTTATAACCACAAAGACTGTGGTGCTAGTATGGTCCTCCACTTCAAAGAGAAGCATGAACCCATGATGCAAAAAAGAACCATTGTCTAGTTCATTCGTTTATTGATCTCTGATAATAAAAATCACAGTTTCAGGATGTCTACATTGTTGTAGACTTTCGTCGCATTTGTTGACGACATGGTGATTTTCCCTGTAAATTTATAAAAGAGGGGTTACTAAACTTTTTTTCTTAAGTTGCACAGGATAACAACAATAAAAATATCTAATAATTCAAGTCTGTCAAATGCTTGTTACCTTGGTAAGTCTTCACAAAAGTGGAGCAAACAGTTACTGATACTGGATTCGCAATCAATTTGGTCATTCCCAACTTGATTAGCTACAGAACTCCATAGAGAAATCTTCAATATTGAGCCCCTGACTCAGGAAATAACAATTAAGTTACATATATGGATAAACAGATAGTAAGATGACAAACTAAGATATTAATAGTAAACTGTGTATACCTAACATTCTCAATTGTGATATCGCGCGTTCAGCTTCATTACCCACCGGCCCCTTATAGTTCAGTAGGATGAATTAAAAGATTCATAATTCTGTCAGATTCACAATTTCGAATTCTTGGAAATTAGAATCCGAAATCCGATTATCTTGAATCTTATAGACTGGATAAAAAGACCAAGAGTTCAACCCTGCAATTCCAACAAAATACCTTTAGACTCACATATATATGAGTGTGTCTTAAGTGATTAAGTGGTGCGTCTTAGGTGATTAAATATCTGTAAACTACATCCGAGTATCAGATAACTGGCCACTAAACTTTTTATTCCGATACTTGATTCTGGTGTTTTGAATCTCCGTGGTAAGAGTACTGAACTCAATCAATATTCAAAATACGTTAAACATTACAGATGAACTTCTGGATACTCCACGATTGTTGTATCTCTCCCGTTGTTGTTTATGACAGCAACAGTGGGAAGGAGGATACACCATATGCCTTATTGACATGGGAATTGTTATAATAAGAAGTATGTTGTTTTAGTAACACCAACATACTTGATGTCCTTGTTTATATGCTTACGGATGCCAATAGGTAGTGACAATGGGCATTAGTCGTTGATTTTAAATATAGTTATTTTCGTCTACACATGGTCGTACTCTTTATTTTATTTCAATACTCACAAATTTCTGTGATTGAACTAATACAAAAAACTAAAAAAAAAATTCTAAATTTTTCATATAAAGGACGAAAGAATAAGCTAGTTCATACAAAAACTCGGCTACAAAGCAACATGCTTAAAAATCATTGTTACATTCAGTAATTGTTTTGTATCTATCATACTGAAGTAACTGACCAAAGGACAAAAAAAAAATATCAGGCCTCACACTGACCAAACTTATGTATAAAAAGCCCGACCAAAATTAACTTAAAAGATAATTAATTTAGCCGCAACAGTCAATTGACCAAACACAAAGAGGAGCACGATGCACCTCCAATACAAATGATACAGAGTTTTATATGTTGCATGTTACTTGAATAAGAGAGGCTTGTTACCTCTAAGAAAGGCTTGTTACCTCTTTTTTAAGCCCCAATATAAGTTTATAACAAATTGTAGGTATTCTACGGAAGCTGAATTCCTTTTCAACACCCTAATTCTGGGACTGAAAACGGATTTAAAAACTACAAATAATTGAAGTGATACACGAAAAATGTATCATTTTAATGGTACCAAATTCCCTATTGTGGGTGATACATGAAAACGGTATCATTTTACCATAGTATGGACAAGTTTGTCAGAGGAAAAAAATTGGTGTTGTAGATGCAACATGAAAAGAACACTCAGTTTAGGTTTTTGACTGCAATTCAACTGATTAAGACGATGAATAATTGAAGTGAAATCATTAATAGTACGCTGAAAACAGTTATCATAGACATTAATTAAAACTAATACCACCATTGCTTCATGAGCTAGGTTTCAAAAACAATCTACCTCTCAAAATTCAATAGATGATTGCAAAGAGTAGGGTAAATACTAACCTTTCTCGCACTTCAATGGCGGCAGGGATGTGGTTGTTTGTGTAAACTCAAGTGGCATTTGTGGCATAAAGGGTTAAATTTCCCGCTGCATTGCCATAAACAATTATGGTTATGCTTTATATTTTTATGAACTAAAGATGCGATAATAAAATATTAAAATACACACTTGCATAGGTATAATGTGTTAGACTGTTAGGAGATGAAGATTTCTTATAAACAAAAATGGCTTACAGGGGTGTATTGTATCAAGATTTATATGGATAAAAGTAGATACTAGTTTACCTGAATCTAGTGGATTTATAACGTTTCTTAAAAGAATATGAAAAATTCTTAATGATATATAATTTGGATTACAATGGATTGAATTAGGATTAATTCAGATTAATAAAAATTAAAGTGGACTACTAAATCGTAATATAATTGAAAAAACAAAGATTATCATGCTTTCTTTGCAAAAAAAAAAAAAAAACCATCAATAAGTGTTGGTGTTGGTGGTGGGTGGAGGTGGTGATTGTTGGTAGGTTATTGTTCGAGGTAGTACTGGTTGGTGGCGGAGGTGGTGGTTGTTGATAGACGCATTTTTGTGTTTGAATTGTCCTCAGTGTCTCTATTGTTAGTCTCGATTTTTATACTATTTTTGGTGTTTTTATGTTTGTGTAGGTGTTTTTGGAGAAATACACTTGTGTGGAAAAAAGTTGCTCAAAAAGTGCTATTTGGACCCCCATGAGAAAATTACTAAAGGCACCCCTCATTTGGATAAGGGGCACTTAATTATTAAGGGGCATCCTCTTTACTATTTACACCCGTGGCTATCAACACCCCAGTTTTTGGATCGGGGCAGACTCCATCACTTACCTTTTGTAGTTCGAAATTGGCGGGAAAATATTTCACTCACCAGCGGAAACTGCTGGAGTGGATTTGACCAATATTTTCTCGGATATTTGGTTTGAATTGGACTCTTCTCAACCTGTTACAACTAATCAGGGCTGGTAACGAGGTTTGTTTCGAGAAATAAGGAATAGAACTTGTGAACATAAGACACAGAGAAGATAATATTTCACGGATATTTTCGTACCCTTTCCCGTGCTTGCCGTGTTGACGTCACTGAAACAAATGCTACAGACGCGTGAGGAGTTAAAAAGGGAAACTATTCCGGAAATATTAGATAGAAACAAAGAGAGAATTATCTCGAGTTATGGAGGAGATTTCTGGTGCATGAGAGGTTATTTAAGGTGTTGAGGAGTAATATAGGGGGCACGGAGAGTTTGGGGATAGTTTAGAGCAACAACAGAGTGATAATTGAGAGTTGCAGAGAATATTTTTATGCTCATGTGGAAGACGAAGAACACGAAGAACAGACAGCCAAAAACCGTCGTTTCTCAACAGCGTCAACGACAGAGCAATTAGGGTCACAGAACTACATAACATCGACAGTTCATATTTATCGCTCTCTGTAACAGTGTTTAGAGTCGTCACTGAAACTGTCGAAATATTAACGACTGTTTAGAGTCGTCAATGAAACTGTCGAAACATTAACGACTGTTTACAACAGTCGCATAACGACTCTTTTATAAAAATTAACGACTGTTTATAATCGTCACTGAAACAGCCTAAACATTAACGACTGTTTAGAGTTGTCAATGAACCACTTCAATACCATGACGATTTTTCATACGGATCTGGGCAAAAAAAAAAATTATCCATGATCTCAACGATTTTTCATATACATGGATAAACAAAAATTTTGAAAAAAAAGTTAAACTCTAATTAAGTAAGATTATCACTAATTATTTAGGGGCATTTTAGCCATTTAGAAAATAAAATTATAAGAGGTGACTCAAGTTACTATTGGGAGACCTTTTTTGTCAATCTAGTGATGGCCCCCAATTAAACAAGGTTAATAAGGCTTTTACGAAGTGATACAAGAATATTACGTACTCAAGAGTAGAAGAGATAGAGTTAGTATAAAATCTTCTGTTACATTTTCGATCTCAAGAAGTCAGAGAACTGCACCTATATACTAGTTAAGTCTTCTCTAGCCTTTATTGACCAACACAAGCATAAAATTATTGCTGCGGTGGTGCATACAAAATAGGTGTTGGTGGCATGCAGTATGGCTTGGCTTCTTTGGGCGGTAGTGGATATTACATATGAGGCTTTGCAGGGGTAGGAGTCGGCGGCGGCGATCGCCTATATATAGGGCTTCCAGGTGTTAGCGGTGGGTAACACGACTTATTTGGATTTAGATGCCTGTACGTATATCCAACCGGAGGAGTAGATTGTGCAAGTTGTACATAATATGGCTTTGTAGGGGTAAGTGTTGGTGGCAGAGATCGTCTATATATTGTTGGAAAAAACTGGGTTGCAATAGAAGATGAAATAACACAGGAAGAGATTGTTGTACTCCAAACTTTCAAGGCTCATAAGATTTCTTTTAGACAATTATTTCTACCCTCCCAATAAATTGGCGATTACAACAGGTATGTGAAATAATGCCTTCAGGATACAATGAAAGACCTACAACAAAAATTGAATTCAAGGTTTGTACCCCTTGATCCAATCAAGAACACATGTAAACAAAATTTCTAATGATGCTTTAGAAAGAGAGAGAACAGAAAAGGTTTTTTCGATATATTTGAAATGAGTTTTGGGAGATGCTATTTATAGAGGTTTTCGCATCTGTTGGGAATGGACATCTTTTCACCAACAAGTTTCTCTTCACGAAACGATGAGTCTCTTCATCATCGGACATTAATGGCGTCTGTTGGATTCGAAGATTCTGGATATGTTTGTAACTGTCGAAACAATTACGTACCACCAAAAAATATTCCAACAGACTCCACCACCAAAAAATCCGTACACACATACTCCACCACCAAAAAATATTCTGGCTAAGCCCCCAAGGACCCCCCTTGGATAGCGCAGTTAAAAATATTCCAACATATACAGGGCTACCAGGTGTTCGTGGTGGGTAGCATGGCTCAGGTAGTAGTGGATTGCATGTGAGCCTACCAGGACTAGATCGTGCTAGTGGTACGTAATATGGATTTTTTGGTGGTGGAGGAGCTTGTATATACGTTTTATACAGCTTTGAAGGGCTGGGTGTCCGTGGGACGTAGTATGGCTTATTTGGTGGTGGTGGAGTATGTGTGTACGGATTTTCAGAAGCAGTTGGTGTTGGGGGCACATAGTATGGCTTCTTAGGTGGTGGTGGATATTTCTTGTATGGATTTGACGGGGTAGGAGGTGTTGGTGGCACATGGTATGGCTTGTGTGGCTTCTTTGGGGGTGGAGGATACTTGTAGTGGTAATGGACTGTTGGTGGTACTGGCGATGGTAGAGGGTGTGACGATGGTGGTGGAGATTTATCCTTGTGATAAACAGATGGTGAGGGTGGGTGAAAATCATAGAATCTATTTGCATTTGCGAGAAGAGGAAAACTTAAATAAACCATTACTACTAGAAAAGCACTAGTGGTAACAAAGAAAGCCATCGAGGCTGTGTTTCCTTTGTTTCTCATGGTTCCAAACTTTGTTGTGCTCTCAAACGCGCCTCTCTCCTCCATTATATACATACAATTTTTACCATCTTGATAAAAAGCTAGTGGTAACACACAAATTTTAATGACTTGTGTAAATATTTCAAGTATCTGGAGAAAAGAATTAATCATCATTAACGGAAAGGAGTTTACAAGTATTGGATGGAAGCCTGGCGACAAGCTGGGCTCCAATCCTTTTTTGGATAACAAAACCTATCCTATGAAAAAGGAAATCTCCAACAACAACATTCTCATCATGACTAGCCATGTAATTTCGCAACCTCTTCAGGAAATCCACAGTATCACTCCCTAGACCACCCAAGGTAGTGAAGGCAAGAACTCGCCATCAAATAATCCTGAGCATGTTTGACTCTATTACTCTGCCAAAGAGCTGAATCACGTGCCGTCATAACAAACTGGGTGGATATATTCTTCTTCACCGCATCAAAATATTTGATTTCCAAGGAGCTCATATAGTGAGGGGCGATATCATCAATGCACAATGAAGAATCATTAATACCACATACCTTTTTGTAGAGGGCTAGGGCGTGCTCAAAACTGGGGCTTGGACCAGACGCCTCTGCATGTATCAAAATGTTACCTTGTTGAGATCTAGTCTGAAAGCAAGAAGCCAAATAGCAGTACTGCATCGTGTCCTCCATAGTGTACACACCCAATCCTCCATCCTTAAGGGGGAGCGTAGCTAACCTCTGCTGTAAAAGACCAAATCTCGGCCCATCTCTAGTAACCAACAACCTAAGGTACTGCTTGAGGTAATCGTCAAAGACCACCTGTGACTCATCCAAAAACTCAGGCTTAGTAGTCCACATGGCGAAATATAACATAGACACACCAGAGCAGTTCCTCAGCAGAAGTAACTCCCCATGAGGATCCTTCAGTTTCTGTAAAGCTTCCATCAAGGCAATAGTCTTATTTACTCTCCTAACCACCAAATCTCTACAAAACTGAGGATCCAAGCTAACCGGCCCTCCCAATAACTTAACACCAATAGAAGGTCGGCATATTCCAGGAGGAAAAACTCCCCTAGCTAAACTTCTGCTATCAACGGAAGGCCAAAAAAGCTCTGTTTTAGAGATGTTGAGGTGTAGGCCCAGAGAAGCCCCGTCATGCTGAATAATGTCCAAGGCTTTGGAAACCATCAGTGTATCCCCAACAATAGTCCCATCATCTAAATACCAATCCTGAAGATCCAAGGTGCAAAGTTCTGCAATTTTGCGGATAAGGGGGTGTAAAGTCAAAGCAAATAACATGGGCCCGAGCGGGTCACCTTGTTGTACACCCTGCGCTGAAAAAAGCGTCTTGTCCGTGTAATAAAGTCTAGCAGGGGTTGCGTAACAGAACTCTACCCACCTAGAAATCGAAGAACAATGCTGCCTAACCTCATTAATCATAGCAGATCGACTCACCAAGTTAAAAGCATTAGAGAAATCCACCAGGAGCATAGATGTAGATGTAGAAGCACTCTTCTCTTCCAGAAGTCTATTAACAACGTGAAGAATGGCCTCACCTCCACAGGGAACCCCCACTCCAAACTGATAATCACTAAGGTAGCCCTCTAACTCCTTACCGACATGAGAAGCAGCAATTTTAGAAACCAGGCGCCTCCAAATAGTACCAACAGCAATCAGACGAATACCTTCATCTGGCTTAAGCAGGGGAGTGAGAGGTGCAGAAGCTATGAACTCACCCAAAACCGATGGGCATCCCCCAGCAAGCCAAATGTTCACAAGGTCCGTAATAACGAGCTCATCCGACACAGCAGCAGTAGAACCACTCAAGGCATCAACCAAATGTTTGGCCCGAAGGCCATCTATTCCACACGAGGTCCCTTTGGGGAAGCTTCTCATCTTATTCAGGACCAAGTCTTTAGAAGCAATGAAAGGTGCTTGTGCTATAGGCGTATTAGGTATCAAAGGAGGCGCATCTTAAGGATGCTTGGCTTGCAACTCTTGCAAGGTACCTGCATTAGGGGGCGCTACACCACTGGAAGTCAAGGTCCGAATCGCAGCAGTATATGAACCATAGCTCAGCTTCTTACGACACAACCTTATATTGGTCTTCTCTTGTTCTTCCGCTGACTTACCATGGAGTTATTTCTTCTTACCCTTCCGCCTCAGTTTTTGTAGAGCTGTTGTTTCCTATATGGCACGATGAGTCAAGGCAGCACAACCATCAGTTTCAGACCATTCTTTCAGAACCAAAAGAATCGCAGCAGTCTGTAATTTCTTTCGGGTGCCTGAGCGTTCTTCGGTGCTGCATTTAGGGACATACAAGCGCAATGTACAGATAGGAAACAACAACAGCTGAATCCAAAGGGAGATGTCAGTGGGATTACACAAGACTTTCTGTATTGCAACAGTAAAGGTCCGAGCAAACTGTAACTTGCACTTGGCGGGAACACTGGATACAGTAGGAATTTGGCACTGCAAAGCTTGGTCCAGTAATTCCAAAGTGACAGGAACCACAGCAGCCAACTCATCATCTCCAGTCAAAGCGGCAGCAGGGTACCCTGCAGGTACACAAGCAACATCAGGGCATTTAACTCCATGGATAAGAAAGTCGACAGTCCTACCACTAAGAGGAGACCGCGTGGGCTCGCCATCGTGCAGTTTGCAAGCTTTGCTCCAAGCGTGGATGTGCATACAAGGGAAACACAACCACATATGCATACCCCTCAAATAACTCTCCCAAGCCCTGAAGACTTCATTATCACCACTGATTCAAGCGCGACACCTCTCCTTGGCTTCAACAGTAGCATAATGTTTGTCCCGCAGGTGTGTAAGCAAGTACCCTTTCATGTATCCCCTACCTCCTTTCCCGTTCTTGCAGCCGTCAAAACCAGCAAAGGGACACCGGTGAAGCTCTTCATTGTCATCAGATAAAGTAACAATAGAGTTAGATACCTTACCAGAGAATCAAGGTAATCGACTGCAGTCAATTGAACATCAGCATCAGAGTTCGCAGCAGCAGGAGTTGTAGAAAGTTGAATTTCAATGCTCGCAGAGGTTGAATAAGAAGCTACAGAAGAACACGATGCATACGCAGCAGCTGGGGGTGCAGAAAATTGAAAACCAGGGCTCAAAATCGTTGAATCAGCAGCTACATGGGAAACGGATGTAAGGGAATGCAGTGCAGACGACATTGGATCAGCAAAAAATTGAATTTTAGGGCTCGCAGTCGATGGACTATCAGCTACGGGAGAACTCAATGCAGAAGATTGAATTCCAGGGCTTGCATTCGTTGAAACTGTAGACGATGCAACGGAAATTACAGGGGTTCTCAAAGTTGAAGATAAGCGCCTGTGGGGTTTAGATAAATCTGGACGACTTGCAGAGGATTGAAAACCAGCATTTGCAGAAGAGTGAATCCAAGAAGATCTCCTTGTGTCAACCATTGATAGTCATACGAGAAAAATCTGAACCAAAACCCCAAAAACGAAGTTGCTGAAGAAAAATAGGGTATTGAAAGGAAGCTTAGGGGGAGAGGAATCAACAGACAGATCAAAGAAGACAGTGAAGAACAGAGTTAATCGAAGAAACTCGAATTCCTTCACCATCATTCCGATCGCCCAAAATCGCCTCTCCGACTAAATCGGCAGAACCCTTTTTTTTTTTTTTTTTTAAGCATATATCTGGAGATTCTAAACCAACTTTAATGTATTTTTAACTTTCTTTTCCTTTTTCTTTTAACTTTTCATCTGCAAGTAACATCTCTTACACGGCGAGCAGAACTGCGCATAGCTGTTAATGGGGTTACTATAACTTGCTTTGGGGTATACTGCTCTAAAAGTGAAGGATGCATTGTTTTCTACGGAATTTAGTATATACCAAGTAAATTAGTACTCCTATTAGCGATCTTGGAAATGGGAAATTGTATTAACCTACCGAATCTTACACCGTTGGTTTTCACATTTCATCTCAATCATTTCCTTCAAAGAATGAATAAGGTTACATTCCACTAAATCTACGTTGGTGCTGCTTTTCTTTTTTTCTTCTACCCTGTCGTTCACTTAGAAAAAGACTAAACTGCTTTTAGTCATTCATGTCATCTTGGCGAAGACTACACATTGCTGACCAGAACCGTTAGTATCTTCACGAAGAATACGACATCACTAAGACGACCACCACGTTCAAAGTAAAACAGTCTCGTAGGCCTTCAATTTGGTTGGACCATTTATTTCACTTTGGTGGCAAGCATCATTATACTGAACGTGTAATTGGAGTTGTGGAAATGTTATAAATACCTTGTAATTTTTCATGACCTAGCACAAATACTCCTGAGGGGTAAAAAAAAAAAAAAATTGGAGTTAACTTGAGAAAGTTGCTTCCACTTCTGGAAGCAATTTGTATAAATTTGCGTCCACTTCTGGAAGCAATTTGTGTTAGTTGCGTCCACTTCTGAAAACAACTTGTGCTAGTTGCTTCCACTTTTCAGAAGATAGGGGTATTTTTAAAATTGAATAAGGGTATATTTTAAGGGATGAATTTTGAGGGGTATTTAAATAATGTTCCCATTGGAGTTTTTTTCCGAGAGGTTTTTTTTCTATTTTTTTTTTAAAATAAAGTAATATGCATTACTAAAACCAACTAATTACAAAATAAAAGATTGTTGTCACGCTATCAATTCAAGACGTGCCATGTTGTGAGTTTTTGACAAACCTATCGTAGTACTACTACCTTCTTCTTAATTACTTAACTTGTCATAAACATATTTAAGAATGCCGAAAAATCTTCCTTCCAACTATTAAAAATGGAAGAATTTTTTTTGCCTCCACCCCCAGCTTATCTAGCTACCACAGAGTTGTCAGATTTGTGAACAAATTTAAAACCCTAAAAGTTGTTGCCTTTTTCATTTTATGCCATCTCCACTAATTTTATTATCTTTTCTATATTTATTTATTATTTTTAACATTTGTTTGAACTACGTCTAAACATGGGAGAGATTTGATTTTGCAGTTAAAACTTACTGTGATTCCTATAGGTTGGCAAATGAGCTAATTTTCTCATTCCCACTCCACAACGGAATAAGCAAATGGCAAAAGTATCAAATTTTAAGGTTTGCTCATCCTGTCCCAAGTTGAGCCGATAGGTCGAGTCAAACTGAGACGCCCAATCTAGGAAAGGTTGAGGCTCGACTCTTGTTGAGACGAGCAGGCTTTTCTGAGCTGATAACGACTAGTTTTATCCAATAACTTTAATCTCACTTTCTATAAATTGTATGCACATATTTTCACCACTCGCCACATGTCCTCGGTTAAACACATGGGAGACATGTGACGCGGAGCATCAAGAGAAGATGCCACGTACTTACAGCCAAGAAACGTGTATCATCGGGGAGGGGCCCTCATCTAGCAGATCCAATGGAGCCGGATCAAGGAGTACCGAGACAAAATGTTGCTGCGAAGCACTGAAAACAACCTCGGACTCATTTTATCTCATCTCGAGAGAGGTCCCAGATCGACGGCCAGGACTGAGCTAACTGACACGGATATGACAGAAGCAGGAGACTGTGGTCTGGCGCATGCAGACGACTCAACCACCCGTATTAAACACCCTGAATGTGATCGCAGCCCCATCATCATTTACAGTTGGACTCAATCGAAATATTGTGTTTTCGTGCCATTTCCGACACACATTCAAGTGTATAGCCTCAATTTGCCGAGTCATCCGATGGTACTCGTTCAGTTGGTTCTGCAACTCTTCGTCAGTGTAAGTGACATTGTAGTAAGGATAATCACGTTCCACAGATTGGGAAACAATGAGGATCATGGTTGGATCACCTTGTAAAGTAATACTTGCTATCTCCCAATGGATTTCGGGCATATTTGACGAAGATGATGAATAACTTGCACCCGTGGTAGGGTAAGTCATAAAGCATGGCTCTTTTGGATGTGGCTGGCTTGGAAAGATATTTGCATCATGGGACAGGCGTGATAAACCTGGGAGATTAAAACCATAAATGTGCATGTTGTTTGTCCCGATTACAGGCTTCACAATCGACTCGTACCATTTGACATTCTCCGCTTCACTAATATCCCTCTGTGTATTTAGTTCATACCTCGCCCAATTGGTTCTTCTCAGCCGATCAAAATATGATCCAGAGGTTTGTATCTGTTGTGGCGGGTTAATTGCAATTGCATATATACCTTGCATTTGGTACTGCAGTCTTTCTCCCAGGTACCAAACCCCTATATCCAATTGTGGAGTGTAAAAAACAACTCTAACGGAGAATAATCAAGAATATGTTGTCCAACATTAGCACCATACTGAGGAAAATCGATGTAAGGGTGAACAACGACGTTGTTGTGGATCCGAGTTATCTGATGAAACCTCTAAAAAAAACTGGAACCCTAGATGTCGCTGCCAGTGCCCTTCGCTAAGTTGGTCGAGATGTAACATTGGAAATATTTGGGTATCATCTTTAAGGATTGGTTTACTAACACGAAAGTAGGTATACCACCAATACTGCAAATTACTCCATAATTTTAGTTTTTTGACATAATCTACATTTGCTCATAAAAATTATTTAAATTTTAAAATAATAATTTTGATATTTACCTCTATGATGCCCCAATAACCAGTGAAGTTATCTCCGCCCATGGACGCATGATCCAGCCCACAATACAATTCAGCTAAAATTGCAGATCCCCAGTCATAATATGGTGCTTTATCAAGATCTTATAACGATTGAAGCCAACCAATGGTAGGACTAGAAGATGCCTACAATATTAAACCGCAAGTATACGGTGTCTACAATATAAAACACGACACGTATGGATCGTTCCCACAAGAACTTGGCTGGTGCAAAGTTAAATTCAAGTCTTGTTGTACTAATTTAGATCAAACAGGGGGTTGTCGATACGACGAAACAATTGGTATGGTAAATAAACTAAAGAAAAGACAGGAAATTGGAATAAAAGATTTACACCAGATATGAAGGCACTAGGATAATCGAATCCACCACTAACCTACACTAGATTATTAAGTTAATGAAATGTTCTTACTCCTTATAATGGAAAGCAGTTAAGATTCAAGTCTGCTGCTAGCCTAAGGTGATCTCAAATGGATAGTTTAGTCACAACTAAGGTATCAATTCCTAGCATTAATTGTCTTATTATGGCACAACTAATCACAAATTCAAAGCGGTCATTTAAGCATGAGTTGATGTAGCAACATATAATTGTTCTAACAACCTAGGATGCAATACATACAAGGTAAAAGTTATAAGTTGAAACAATGAGACTAAACTGATTCCTATTCAATTAAGCTCTTACAAGAACATTTCTATTAACATAAACAGTAGCAGTAAGCTAAAGGTCATATAATCCCTAGTTTAAGAAATTAAAACATGATAAAAACAGATGACATATGAGATTCACAAATTGAGATATTCATTCATGCAAACCTCTTAATATTCAACTGATTTCTACCAAGAACAATACAAGCAAGATCAAAATATTACTAATTCACTTCTACTGACCCAAATTACTTGGATACCCCAGTTAAACAACAACAACAACCCCCCCCCCCCCCTACTTATACATCAACTTCACCCAAAATTGGGTTTTAATTTCTCAACGGTACAACTAAAATTAGGCATTTGAGATGTCACTCACTCACCAAATACAACTGAGATGTATTCCACAGCCTTCAACAACTCCATTGACATCGCATAGCATGATGCAATTGAGGGAGTTTCAGATATGAAATCAGATTATAGGTTTTAATTCCAACGCCTAATGACTTTCAACCTATTTTTTCACTTTCACGTAAACGACTAATAGATATGTGAAACCGATGAAATTGGGTGATTGGGATCAGTGATTGAGAAGCAAGGTGGTATGGATTTCGCAGTGGAAGTACATTAAGGGGAAGATTGCTACTGAACAAGAAGTATGGGCGTGATGGAGAGATATTGGTGGTATGGGTTTGATAGTAAAGAGGGAGGTGGTGTCGATGTTATGAGAATAGGTTTTTCTGTGTTTGGTAAAGATAAGGGAACGTGTAAAAGGGGTTCACCTGGGTGTTAGGCTTGTGTACCTTGATTAGATATTCAAGGTGAATATGTTGGTTATCTAGCCTTCAAACATGGATTGAATACTTCTGGCCATTGATCAAATTTGAGTTTACTTTGTAAATCTTGACCACAAATATTTGTTCCATTGACTTGGTAGGTTCAGTTCTGCACACACTCAGCGAATAACTCCCTTTTGTCATGGTGCAACACTCCTACTTCCTCTTACCCTCCCTTTAGTGCGTCTGCAGCGGACGACCAAGAGTAAAAATTTGGTCTTGAATCGAGACATAGTGGGACGGAGTAAAGACTAAATCGAAGACCATACCAAATTTCCAGACCAAATTTGGTCTGCGACCAAGACTAAACTTAAATTTAGTCGGGCGTTTATATAAAGTGCGCTTCTCCACCTGCGTTTGTATAGTCTCCGCTTGACGTCAAGCGTTGGTAATGTCTGCGTCCCGCACTCAGGCGTACATTAAAATTATGCCCCAATAGCGCGTTGGTATAATGTGCGCTTCATCGGGCGTAGGTGAAGATAACGCCCCTCATGAGGCGTGGATATAATGTGCGCTCGAGTGAGGCGGTTTTATAGTTCACGCCTGAAGACAGGCGCAGTTAAAGTTCACGCTCGTCAATAGGCGTTATTATAGTTTACGCCGGAGTGAGGTGTAGATAAAGTTCACGCCTAGTTGGAGGCGTTGATAAATTTCACGCACCATTTTTTTTTTTTTTCAATTTTTTTACGATAATTACGTTGTTTTATACCGTTGGTAATTTTCGAACGTTGAAGAAAAGTCGACCGTTTGAATTTTTTGAATCTTGGGTTTGAAAGATATTTTGTAACGTTGGGAATTTTAAAGATTTACTCGTGTATATATATGGCTGAATTCCTTCAACGTATTCCCACAACTATCTATCAGAACAATAACAAGAAAAGAAATCAGTATTATTTCCAATTTCCAATCATTTACAAATTTTACAGGAATTTCTACCAATGGCACCACGATCACGAAGAGAAGCAGCAGCACGAGCACCACGAGGTCCCAATTTTACGACAGTTGAAGACGTAACGATGTGTAAAATTTATTTAGCAATATCTCAAGATCCGGGTGTTGGAACTGATCAATCATCGGAGGCGTTGTGGACTCGTATCAAGGATGATATTGAAATTCATTTACCGGATGCTCCAGAGCGGACTTGGAGTTCATGGCAAAAACGATATCAGGAAATAAGTAAAGATGTAGCTTTGTTTTCTGCAAAAAAGAGGCAGAAGTGGACTGTGAATATCATACCGGCTGGGGTCCGGAAATGAGGGTAAGTATTCTCCATATTTTACCAACCATTATTTTTTCATATTCAAACGCACCTAAAGTTTTAATTTTTTTTAATATATTAACAGATTGAAGAAATAAAAAAGCGTTTTAAGGAATGCAACGATGGAAAAAAATTTAAGCACGAAGAATGCTACCCAATTGTCATAGAAAATATAAAATACAATCGTCGATCGAATTTTGTATTCGATACGACGCACAATTTGGATAGTTATGAGAATAACGAGGTAGATGGGGATGGACGGAAAACAACAATTCCAGATAAGACCGGTACCTCAACGGATAAGGGGGACATAGAGAACACATATCTCCGTCAGTTGGGGAAAAAAGCAGCAAAGCGATTGAAGAAAACTAGGAGAGAAAAATCCAATGTCCAAGAGGAATTAATGGGAATAATTATTAAAGAACAACAAAATTTCAATACTCATTACCAAGCACAATCAAAATTCAAGATGGAACAAAGAGCAGCCGAGTTTGCAACTAAACAAGCAGAACAAGCGGCCAAAATAAAAAAAACAAAATGATGACGACGAATTTCGCCTAATTATGATGGATCTCGGAAAATTGGATGAGGTACAACAAGAGTACTTACAACTTCGTAGGGCGGACATAGTTCGTAATAGAAGAAACCAATCTTCTTAGAAAGTCATATTAGTAATTTAAAATAATATTTCAATTAATTAGTTATTATTAGTAGTATAAATGTTCATGTCCTGAATAAAGTGAAATTGTTGTAAGGACTATCCATCCTTGCACAATACCCTCGTCTAGGTATTTTGTAAGTTTTTTAATATTTCGTTGATGTAACAGGGATTGGTGTGGTAAAGGGAAAAAATATCATATTCAATTCTATATAGACCAAGTAATGCATAAATCCGTTTATTATTAGCGAAAGGTAAGATACAAATAAAATGCAAAATACAAATATTAATTCCCATATTCTAACCATAAATGTTTGATCAAGTCATCCCTCAAACGAATATGCGCATCTTTGTTATGCAATGCACGTCGGCGTTGCTCTGCTCTAATTTGGGAAAACTCATCACTATTGCCTCTTAATATATTAACCGGTGCTGGGTTACTTCGTTGTTCATAAACATGTGGCCAGTCACCGGGTAGACGCTCATCTTTGACTATCATATTATGTATGATTATACAGGTTTTCATAATATATGCAAGCACATACGGGTTCCACATTCTTGCAGGTTGTTTGATGATTCCGAATTGTTGTTGTAGTACACCAAATCCCCGTTCTACATCTTTTCTTGCCCCCTCTTGCATCGATGTAAATAATACCTTCTTCCTACCGACCGGATGTTTAATGGCCATAATAATAGTAGGAATCTCTGGGTAGATGTCATCACCTAGATAATACGGAATATCATATGAATGTCCGTTTACCTCGTACCTCACTGGTGGTGCTTTTCCTGTTACAAGACTTCGAAAAACATATGAACGATTCATAACATTAATATCGTTGTTAGACCCGGGCATACCAAAAAAGGCATGCCAAAACCATAGATCATACGACACCACCACCTCCAAGACGATACTTTCGCTCCCTTTATACGTGGTGTAAGCCCCTGATTCTGCCGACGGACATTTATCCCATTTCCAGTGCATGCAATCTAGACTACCTAGCATCCCTGGAAATCCCCGGTCTTTGTTCTGCTTAAGCAACAATTCAACATCACCAGCCGTTGGTTCACGCAAATATTCTTTCCCATACACATTAACAATCGTCTTACAAAACCTACGTGTTGCTTCCAAAACAATGGATTATCCTATGCGTAAGTACTCGTCTATTGCATCTGCCGCACATCCATAAGCTAACATGCGTATTGCTGACGTAACTTTTTGATTAGGGTTCAATCCTAAAACTCCACATGCATCCGGCTTTTGAACAAAATATCTTTCGTCATTGGTAACACCTTCCACAATTCGGTTAAACAATTGTCGACGCATCCTAAATCTTCTGCGGAAAACATTGTGTGGTTGGTTTGGGAACGGAGAAAAATAGTCGTTATATAGAAGTTCTGCTCCTGCCACACGATCTCTAGGTATTTTTATACAAGTTTGAGGCCACTTTGAATTGGAAACAAGGACTCCCAAACTAACGGCCATGTTATTTTGCATAATTGCTATTGCATCATCATCGGACGAATAAAAACTACTATTAGAAGAAGAAGAAACATAAGAGCAATAATGAGCGGTATTCTCATATTCTTCCATTACTTTCTGAAGCAGAATACTGAGATTGTGGTGGATACATTACAATGGCTCATATCTTTAATTTATAACCAATATCCAAGAACATTATAAAAATATATAATATAAACTGTTTTTCTAGTAATAAAATCTTTTTTCCAAAAAAGCAAAAGTCATTGGCAGTGACATGATATGACTAGACTTTGTACACACTGGCAACTCAGTAGACTTGAGTGGACTAGTAAATGACTACTCGGTGATAGAAAAGTTTAGAAATGACTTATCAGAAAGTATATTCAAATAAAATTAACCATTTTTCCTATCTGTATCCGAAGGCGTGGCTCGGGGTGGCATAAAAGGCATCTGCATTCTTGGAGTGGTATTGACTGAAGAACCTGATCCTTGTGTCATACTTGTCCAAAGTTGGGGTGGCATTGTTTGGGAAAATGAACCGTATCCAAGTTGGGGTTGTAAATTGAGTGGGGTACGAAAAAGAGATAGTTGTTGTTGCAAATCCGTGTTTGAAGTGTTCAGCCTTTCTATTTCTGCTTCTTTCGCCAAAATAATGTCCACCCTCTCTTTAGTTTGTTTTAACGTAAACTCGCGGAATTGTTGAATAAAATCAACATTTTCTTGAAATAAGGTGTAAGCATCATGCTATAAATGCAAAATAAAAATACATAAGAAAAATATAAAAATACAAAATTACAAAATGTACAATAAAATGGATATCGGTACACTTACGTGGGATAATAGGTGTGGAGGAGGGATAGGTACATGTTCAGCTGGTTGATCAATTGTGTCCGTATACACATCACCGACATACCCATATGTTTGGGCTTCCCAACAAGGATGAGTCACATAGTCTCTGTAGTTAGTTACGTTTCTCCAGTACTGTAAATATGTATCATAATCTTTGACAACTTGCACTATCTCTGTTGCATCGACCAAACCTTCCCTTTTTAGGCGTTCTGCTTGAAAATACCCAATATCACCAATAATTGTGTGTAGTTTTATGGGAACTGCAAAAGTAAAATGGTTTTGCCTCCAACACCGTTCTCCAAGGTACATGTTATGCTGTACAAATAGAAATATCATGCGTATGTTATTTACTAAATAATCTATCTTATTAACAAAATAAAATTTTAATATTAACTCACAATGCCCATGTACGAAAATATATATCTCGAGTCTGATAGCCTCACAGCCGTGCTTCCCATATCAGATGCAAGGACTTCTCTGTATGATTCCCATGGGTGCCATGTCACTTGTTCAGCAGTAAGCTTACTCAGTAAATCCCTACAACGGAAAATATCATTTATATTCTTCGGTACATTCCATTTAGAATATACAGGCCATTTAGAAGCTAAAACAGATATTTGTTCTTCATTCAACCGAGAAACGTCAGGTAAAAAAATGCCCAGGTATTCATACCCCCAAAACTACTCCATCAAAATAATTCAACAAGTTAATAACTTCTCAACAAAATAAAGAACGACATGGAGATAAAATCAATGGATAAAGAAAATACCTCTAAGATTTGGAATGGACCACATAATGCCTTTTGTTTCCTCCCAGATAAACGGAGTGACGCATACAATTTAGAAAATGCCGCACCACCCCAGTCAAACGTGGACACTACATCAAGATCTTTAAAAGCAGCTAACCATCCAGCATCTATGTAGGTCTTTGCATTAGAAAAGAAAAAATGTCCCAACACACACATGAAAAAGGCAATTGCTACTCTATGAGACAGAGTCGTATCATTTTCAGCGGCAACCAACTTGTCTTCTAAGAAATAAGAGCTTAAATATTTAATTGTAATTGAATTTGAAACCCACGAAGGAGATTTCGGACACGTCGTTACATCCTGGATATCCGGAAATAAATGCTCACGAACATATTCAAATTGGTACTTCCCTGAATTGTATGGAACGTCAATCCCTTCACCAATACTCAGTCCAGTCAACATGAGCCAATCTAGGGGGGTGAATCCCATCTCACCAAATGGGAAGTGAAAAGTGTTTGTTGTATCCCAAAACCGCTCAACAATATAATCAACCATCGAATGCTGGGTTTCACTACATTGTATGCTCAATAAACTTTGCCATCCCGCTTTTTCGATAATATATTTAGCTCTAGGACAGTGTTGGGAAATAGTTTGGTAGTGATGAATTACCTTTGTCAAACTTCCACGATGTTGATACTTCAATTGTTGCTCCCCTGAAAATGTGATGTCCGAAGTAGCGTGTGGTTTATCATCTTGCAGTATAGGAAACCTCCCTAAACAGGGAATATCAACCTCCTTTATTTTTCTAGTAGAGATTAAGTTATAATCCTCTTCGGCTACACATTTCTGTTTCTTGTTCGTCTTGACGCGACCATTGAACCGCGTTGTGAATCGGTTCAACATCTATGCACATTTACGAACACATAAGATAGATGCTATTTCATTATAAATTAACCAACCATCGTTATTCCTAAATTTTATAAGTCCAACACCATTTATATTCCAAATACTATCACTCATTAACACAAACTATAATAATTCCAAATTAAATTATTCCACAAACAAAAATTCAATCCTCACAGATGTATTTGAACATATCAAATAAAATAAAAAACATAGTTCATAACTGCCCAAAAATTCAATCCTCACAGATGTATTTGAACATATCAAACAAAAATTCAATCCTCACAGATAACTGCCCAAAAATTACAGTACCACAAATTTCAATATTTAACAACACAAAATAGACTAGTTCATAATTTATAAACATAAACAAACAAATTTCCCAAATTTTACAGAACCACAATTTTACACATACCAACACATTTATATTCATATAACACACGAATAATATACTGGAACTGTTTCTATAAATTAAAAAAAAATATTGACATTTCAATAACCAAATTATAACTATAGCAAACTTATAAAACCAACCAATTTGGGCAACAGCATGATGAATCGTAATATAAACAAATTAAAAACCAACAAATTTGAAGAAAAAAACATAACCCACATAATACCCAAATCAAATTACCTAATTTTAATAAACTTAAACCTAAAAAATAATTATTCAACAGAAATTTAGGAACAGAAACATACCTGTTGTTTTACCCAGATGGTGAGGCAGGCAAGAACGTCGGTAAAAAAAAAATTCCCCTACCTTCTGCTCACTGTGAGACGAACTGGTTTTGGGAGGGGTAGAAAGAAAGAGGTAGAAAAAAATTGAAGAGGACGGATAAATTTAGGGTTAAAAACAACACGTGGGCTGTACGTGGAGGTGTGTTGTTCGGCTGGGTCGCGTGCGAAAAAAGTGTGTGGACGGGCGGAAAGTTTACAAACGCCTGATTGAGGAGGGGCTGAAGTATACGCCTCATGAGGCGTAGATTATAAAACCGCACCATGTCAAGCGTTTGGTATATGTACGCCCCATGAGGCGTTGAGTTTACGTCCGCTTGACGTCAAGCGGTGAGTTTACATGCGCCTCATCAGGCGTTGATTAAGTTAACGCGCCATCTACAGGCGTTCATTATATGTACGCCCCTCGTCAAGCGTATTCTATAACACCGCACCACGTCGAGCGTTATCTTTATCCCCGCTTGAACGGGGCGCAATTTATATCAACGCTCAGATAACAGGCGCAGAGTATACGAACGCTTGACCATAAATACTCGTCCACCACTACGTCTAACAGGTTACTAAACCCATATATGGTCTTTTTTTTTGGTCTTTGGTCTTTAGGTTTACTCGCGCCGCTGCAGACGCTCTTACAGTCTCGCTCACCTCTTGTTCACCGTTTAGTCAACCACCTAAAACACAACACAAAAAGAGATTATTTCGACAATATTACCCATTAAAGGAGATTTGCTCATGATACAAGATTTGTCGCAAAATAAAACATGAAGGCATTAAAGATGTGATAAAAGATGGAAAAAAGATCTAGAAATATGCATTATTAGGCACCGATCAACCAACACGAGCAACAGAAGTTGAGTTTGGAAAGAATGTCTGACCTAGTACCCATAAGATAAACATCCTTTCTAATTCAGGATAGTCATCTACATGTTCTGAGCAGGTTAAGGAAATACTTCAACGATGAACATTTAATCCCACCTCCTTTCAATTGTTTATAATCTTCAGGTATTTTTGAATCTATAAACGAGGGAAAAAGCGTCTCCCATTTACTATTTGATATCCATTCGTCTTGGTTAAATGGTGGCGGATCTCCTATTCCACTTGGGGATCCCACAAATGAAATACAAATCAAGGGGCGTAATTCTTATTACAAGTATAATACAACTATGATTAATTCTTTTGATTATTTAATAATTATTTGAAATATATAATTTAAGTTTAGTTAAACAAGCTTACCAATTTCAAAATCCAAAAAATGGAATGTGTGCGTCGTCGCCCACCACCTTTCTACCACTGTTTTCGAAATTATGTTGTTGTGTCTTCTAGGCTTCACACTATAAAGCGCACTCCAGGGATATATGTCAACCCTTTCTCGGACTTGAGGGGGTAAAACTTCATAAATAGCCTTTAAGTCTGAAAATCCACAACTCATTCTAAAATAATCCTCAAACCGATCTTGATGCCCCGACACATGACCTTGGACTAATGATGGAGCAACAACGACACTCAGCGAAGAAAACTCTGCTTCCCGATTTTGAGAAAAATCTACATCTGTGGTAGGCCGCGGTGCCGGTTCATTTTTTCGATCTCTTCTCTTTTTTACACTATTGACCGCTTTTCTTAAAATGCCGCTCATATTGTATCCAAAAATTTTGATTTAGAAGAAGGAAATTGTAATGGTGTGACTGAAAATGAAATCATGAATTTATAGAAACATGTTTATCCTTAAGATAAACATTGATTACATTGCCACGTCAAAGAGAAACTTAGTCTTACCATGATTGATACTTTCTCTTTGGCTATAAATAGCCGCATATTGTTGATTTTAAGGAGTGAGCTTTGCTACAAGTCATTACAAGAAATACAAAGGAAGTAAATTCCCATATTCTCCACTCATACTCCTTTTCTATTTCTTTAGTTAATGTTAACAGTTACTTTGTTTAGCCTAAGCATTAACTAATTAGTTAGCCCATCTCAACATTGAGGTTGTTGTACTGAATTACTAGTACCTTAATGCTTGGACTAGTGACTTGAACTAAATAAGTCACACAAATTACAACACGTTATCAGCACGAATTTCTCTGCGGTAATCGGCATGGGGCTGACGATACGGAAAAGGATAATTCTCTTCAACTCTTGCATATTTAATTTAACTGCTTCTAAGTAGTTTTATGCATACAATTTTTATTATGTCTAACTTTGTTTCCTATTTTGATTAGGACTTGTTAAAGAGAGAGTTAGACATATTACCGTATTTGTATGTGCTATTTGGAGCACTTGAAATACAAGAGATATCCAAAATAGCATTTTGCAGCATTTTTCTATTTTCCTTTTTAGCCAACCAACGGAGGGTTTTTCCGCGTCCTCTTGGACATCGTAGAGAATAAAATTACCTTTGTTGGTACACCAATGATTTTTGGTGTTAACGGTTTTTAATATCAACATAGCAAGGAATTATTGCATCCTTGGGGATAGAAAAATTTTAATATTCCTTTGCCATAATAATCTCCAGAATTCAAAGTCGTTCCACTTAAGGTCGAAATGCGATGAAAAATGGACATTGGGCTAACACAGTTAGCCAGTCTCTATCAGCGGTCTTTGAAATGAGCTGCAATTGATATTAAGACAATTTCTTTTAAGAAATAGAGAATGTGTTCATATTTCAACTTTGATAAATTAATATTTCCTCGACCCTGATAGACGAAATTGGAGATTTGTCGGTATTATTTCACCATTGATATTTGTGGAAAATAGTTCAGCTTGATTTTAGAGAAGATATATGCACCGTATATACTCTAATGGTGAGTAATAAGGAGAGCTGCATATTTTGCGCCCTTATGTGTTCCCGCTATCTTTACGGCGTGCATTATACGCGTCAATTATATGCATCGATGAGCTTTAAAGAGCTAGTGCTTAATTTGCACTTTGTATATGTTGTGTCTACAACACCGAGTGCTGCAAATGTTAACTGCGCCTCGTAGATATACAAACGTCGAGCGATAATGAGTGTTGCATTTTTGTAAATGGTATTTAAAGTTAATATCATGTCTTCTCGTCGCCTGAGCTATTAACTAAAATCCTGAATTTGGTGAATTAAATTTGCAACAGTACCTATGCAAATAAGTTTAAAATCTTTGGCAAAGAAGGAAAATATAATTGTGGTTGGCATATATTTGAATATGGGAACCACAATAGTTCTCGGGTTTAAGAAGCTGATAAACCCCGTACCAACAAAAGTGGAGAAATACGGGACGATATCATAATGATTGGTTTGACTAAACCATCTTTGATCCTAGAAAAGCTCTGCTATTGTTGTGACAAAAAAGACGCAATACGTGCACCTGGAGTGTTTTTCATTATTGTTGATCTCTATCGGTCGTCTTGGCAGAACTGGAACTGATATTGAGATAGTGTCTATGTTCACAGAATTTAATTTATAGTTTACTGTTAATTTTACATGGAAATGTAAAATATTTAATTTATTCCAGCATGGCAGTAAACGAGAGAGGAAACTTGATTAGTCACCTCTCTTGGGATGCATATTATTGTTATTTTTTGCACCCAGTTGCTCCCTTGATAGGTAGAGTAATGCGGAACTGTATGTTCTGCTGATGAGACATTCCCGCCTAAGGATCATGGGGAGAATCGTCGACAATATTGGTTAATTCCAATTGTGCCTCATCTAAATTCTCACACCGAGAAATGCCTAAGGTGTTGAAGATTACTCTGTTGCTAGATTTTGCAAGAGTACGCTTGCTTGATTCGGCATAAATTAAAATCCTTTCAAGGCATGCCATGGAATTGCAACGATTATTTCTTCTGAAAATATGCTTACATGCATAGACGAAAACCTCTAGTTCGAGGTATGCCAATCTAATCAGATAACGTCCATATTCTCTTTGAATTATGAGTTGATATCTCTCCTGACGAGGAGCACATCCATAAAATTTGCGTTGATATCTCATGGCGAGAAATATCTGCATGTTTAAACTTTGGTACCAATGGATTATGATATCCTCATACTCTGTAGAATGATGTAAGATCGTTTATTAACTGATTATTAACTGGTTGTCGATAATGTTCAGAGTAGCTACTGAAATCGTTATGGATAGATATCCCCTTTGCAAAGGAATTATCGACAAAGTTCATATGATTGGAAAATATGGATCTTAGTCCATATTGAGTTGTTCTCTCACTTGTGTTTGCTTTCAGGACCACATTCCTAGCATCCACGAACTTTAGTTTGAAATTTGATGCTTATAAGAAAGTTTAATGAAAAAATTAAGGTCACTTGTTATAGAGCGATAACCTTGACAACGAGTTTCCACAGACACTAACCAGGTTCATGGGAGTATGGTATGGTAGTCATGCATGACTCGACATATCTTCTGGATGGAAACCGTGTATCTATACTCGTATAGATTTTAAGAAAAACTCTTGTTTGTCAATCGTTGATGTTGTATCATCCTAGTGATGCTTTAGACATTGATGGTTTGATGTTCTTATGCATTTTGAACTTATCACTCATGAAACCATTGTCATGTTTTCTGTTTGAGACATGCTATATTCCACTGCTATTACTATTCTACTACAAGATTTGCAAATATGATGAGAAAGTCTTCCCGCCGTTAGGGGGAGGAAAGGCTATCGCCTGAAAAACAGCGTGAAGTATCCTGGTTTGTACAAAGAAAAACCAGGATGTATATCATCTTGATATTTTCATAAATGAAAGACATGCAGAAGATTTGGTATCTTCAGAAATTGCAAATCAAGTTTCTCTATGAGAAGTTGTGTATGTAGTAGTAAGTGTGTCATTTAAAATACACCTTGAGTGTGGATGACTAGTTGATTTAAAATATTATGCACCTCCTGAAAGGAAGTTCCAGTCACAATCATTGAAATATAGTGCTCTTAAAGAGACTATTAGTGGAATATCTAATTTCTCTGAACATAGTTCTCTTAATAAGAGAATGTTTCTGCAAAGGCCGTGGAACCTCAAAATGAGAGGATTTCCTTAAGGCATGCATGAAATAGAGAAATTTGTGATCGTAATCCAATAATTTTTGATGATATCATCAAAGTATCCACTGATACTTACATAAATGATGTTGGTGTTGAACCACTCTCTATAAGAATGTCATCAAAGGAATGATTGGTTAAACGGGAAAGGAGAGATTCAAGAAGAATAGTAAAATGCATGGTTTTGGTACTGCAACCAGAACACTCGGTAATGTGAGCTACTCTTGGCCACAGACAGGTATTTGCAGTTTCGACACCCGATAATGTAACCCCTAGTGGCTACAGGTGGGTGTATGTGCATAGTGAGAAAAATAAAGTCAACTAATGACACAAAGTCTTTTACAGCAACCTGAGATGGATTTATTTGTAACATATTCCCTATTATGGATGCAACTACCTCTTTGGTATTTGTCTGGAAGTCTTTTAAGGACTCGATGTGCATCTAGAGGATGTGGTTATTGTGAATCTGTGTGAAAACATGATACAAATAACCGCAGACAAATTCCTGAAGGTTTTCACCTATCAGTAGAATTACCATGTCATATGCATTTGCCCTATAAAGATGAACATGGTAAATCGTCTAAGTGAATGCTTATTATTCAGGGATATGTGGACCATATTATGTGCTCATATACTGTACATTTACTAGATTTGATGTATACAACATCTACTTTGTTGGAACTTCTGAAGAGTTCTCCAAAGCACAAAAATACTTAAAGCAGGAGTTCGAGACGAGACTCTTGGTAAAACAAGGTCTCAATCTGTTGGTTGAGCATTGTAAATGGAAGTCCATTAATTTCATCAACCTTAAAGGTTTAAACATGTTTAAATGGACAAGCTGACATGGTTTCAGTCATCCGATCTCTTACAAGATTGATCGATTTGCATCTCAACAATAGAGACGTATCACTTTGTGGTTTGTATTACACAAAGATGTGTAAACGGTATATTAGCTGAAATATGCTATCGATACCCGATATTGGGTTTGTAGTAAACATGTAAGTCTGGCTCTGCCCAGCACCAATATCGAGACATTGGTCCGAAGAAAGTCTCCCTTCATCTTCGTGGTACCGTTAAGCTTGATCTTTTGCTTAAAAGATCGCTAGATGTCTCCCACAGAGAAAAGCTAATTAGGCTGTTAAGTTTTGATTTTGCCAGGTTTGTTAAAGCAGCTAAAATATTTTCCTAGCTAAAGTCTGGTTGTAGAGGATACTCGTTTATCCTCCGATCGATTATGATTGTTCAGACAAAGCTAGTGGAGAATATATAAAGGCTGGCACAACCAAATGATCATTAAGAAATTGCACAGAGGAAAATCAGACTGGTTTTCTCAACTAAAGGAAGCTGGACCTGCTGAAGACTTTAAAGGGTGGTTCGGAAATCTAAGAAGTACTATCAGGCATAATAATCAACCAATAAGGCTTCTCATTAGGGGGAGTAAAGACATGGAAGACTATGGATATTGAGCATATTGGACATTAAGTCGTGTACTCTTTTTCCTTAGTCAAGGTTTTGTCCCACTGGGTTTTCCTTGTCAAGGTTTTAATGAGGCATGCGAGTCCATTGCTATCTGCAGTTCGACATGTTGTACACTTTTTCCTTCGTCTTGGTTTTTGTCCCACTGGGTTTTGTCAGGCAAGGTTTTAACGAGGCAACCTCTGCAGATTTATCATTGTTCTGAGGACTCATATTTTCCTACGTTCATGTTTTGTCCCTCTGGGTTTTCCTAACGAGGTTTTTAATGAGATAACAATCTTAGAATGATGATCACCATCTAACGAGATGCATATCCATAGAGGTTCTAGAGATGCGGCGCCCAAGTTTTGTCCTAAATGGTTTTCCTGACGCAACTTTGACAGAGGAAGCATTTCATGGCGGTGACCAATCTCACTCCAAGTTCAGGTTTTCCAAAATGTTTTTCCTGGCACAGTTTCGGCAACGGGAGAAAATTCTCAACGACCATCATCTCTTTAAAGATGCCAGTGTTGTACTCTTTTTCCTTCGTCCGGGTTTTGTCGCACTAGATTTTACCGGCAAGGTTTTTGATGAGGCAACAAAATTTCTTCTGCTCGAATTTTCCCCATCAGGTGTTCACCGGCAAAATTTTAACAAGACAACGTTCTTAAAAATGGTGGTCCAAGGGGGAGTGTTATGTGAACGTGGTTCATGTGGATGGCCCACCATTTTCTAGAATAATCAAGTGTGTCACATGAAGAATAATCTAGTGGCTAATCCACCGACCGACCTTCTAAAAGATTAGCATAAACATGTTTATCCTTAAGATAAACATTGATTACATTGCCACGTGAAAGAGACACTTAGTCTTACCATGATTGATACTTTCTCTTTGGCTATAAATAGCTGCATATTGTTGATTATAAGGAGTGAGCTTTGCTACAAGTCATTACAAGAAATACAAAGGAAGTAAATTCCCATGTTCTCCACTCATACTCCTTTTCTATTTCTTTAGTTAATGTTAACAATTACTTTGTTTAGCCTAAGCATTAACTAATTAGTTAGCCCATCTCAACATTCAGGTTGTTGTACCAAATTACTAGTACCTTAATGCTTGGACTAGTGACTTGAACTAAATAAGTCGCACAAATTACAACAGTTTTGTAAATATAGACGTTGGAATTATGGACGTTGGAGATATGAATATTGGCAATTTTGTTTCTCACGCCCGTATTGGTAGTTTCAACACCAGCGTTTGTAGTTTCAACTCCATAGTTTGTATTTTCAACGCCTGCGCTTTTGCTTCTAACGCCAGCGTGTGTCTCAAGCACGTGCGCTTGATCATAAACCGCACAGTGCTTTACCATAGTGGAAAAGAAAATTTGACCATCCACCTGACTCAACAAAAAAATGGATTTGGCCATTGCCATAAGAATTGCCCCGACAATCCAAGCGAACATAGTAATGTCCGTCCAGGGCCAGGCGTGACTTATCACTTATGTACACGCTCGACTAGACACTGTCAACACGTGCGCCCGGACTTTGGACGTTTATATGATGTCTGCCCAATATCGAGCATTCGTTTAATCATCGCTCCAGTCAGGCGTAGACGCCGTAGACCATATCAACGCTCATCTACCGGACGGTCTTTATATCAACGCTCAATAGCGCCAGACTAAAATTTAGTCTTCTCTGCTGCGATTGAACTCTGAAAACACCAAAAATAAATAAATTAGGATTTAGTCTATGACTGTGGACGCTCTAAACCCCTTATCTTCTTACCACCTCTGGAATTACTACTGTTAGTTTTCGCCTTAGACTTTGCTGCATATACACTTCTGACCATTGCAGAGGCAAAAGCAATTCTAAATCGAACAATTTCCCTCCGTTAAATCTCTCTGGACTAAAAAGTGCCTAAGTTAATTTTTATACTACCTTTTTGTTTCCCAAACAAAATACTAGCATGACATGGGTGTTTTCTCAAAGGCTACTGAAAAATTTATTAGTCATAAATGTGAAACCGTGGCAGTAAAACACCCTTTTATTCATCTCTGATGGTCTAGTCGTTTACGTAGATACTTTCCAAGTGTAGCAATTGACAAGAAGAGTGAAATGAGAAATCCTAAAAACAGGAGTAGTACTTTTCTTACCGTGGTATTCAGAAAATGAACGATCTTGTTTGCGTTTTTCTCTCTACATTCAAATTCCCCGCGCAAGTACTAAGCCAGAGGGCAAAGCCACTGTGCCATAAGGTAATTCATGCCAGTTACTGTAAAAAATTGAGCTACAACCCAATCTCAAAAATTATTAACAGTAGGAAAAAACTATACACAATAGAGATGAAACTTTGACAAAATTGAACAACAACCAAAACGTAACATGTATCTAGATGTGATATCATAAAACTGTAACCTTTTTGGAAAAATTCGAGCTTTCCCATACTTCAACTCCCTCAACACCTTCTCTACTGACAAATAATCTATCACCACCACCTTCAATTCTCTTTACAATCCCTTTATTACTACTACTCAATTCATGTTCCTTGGTACTATTGCCCACATAGTTCCTCCTATAATACCATTTGTCCAATTCCCTATTTTCTTCTTCTTCTTTCTCATTCACGCCTGACCATACTTCTAAATCACCTTCTCTACTCAAAAACACTTGTTTCTTGTAACAATGAATCACCATATTATCCCCTTCTTCACCTCCACCACCTCTTGAGCTTCTCAAACTAGCATTCTTCTCTTCCAAATACACCCATGGATCATCCGTCAGTTTCCGCAAATCCGCAATTGCCACATCACCTGATTTCGAACAAACTTTAGACATTGTTAACTCATCAACATCCACATCCACGTCCGCAAACGAATCCCCGAACCTACTGCTTCGTCCCGAACCCGGCTCATTCGTTTCCCAAACCTCATTACCAGACCTCGGATCCCACATTCTAATGTACCCTGAATACCCAAATGCACCACAAGTCACTGCACTTCCAACAATCATGCCGAGTTGCGGTACATACGTCAGTTTTCCAGGTACAAAACTCTTTGCTGAGTTACCAGATTGACGGCCTATCTCCGACACCACTTGAAGCGTATTTTTATCAATCTGAAGAACACAATTTTCACCATGTGAACATTTCAATGAACCGTAAATCGAGTCAGCCGAATCAGTAATGGCGAAAACACGACTCTTATAAATTCTTGGATCAGATTTATCAGTCCATTCAACAGCACCGACATGTTTACCACATGAAACATCATACAAATGAAGACCTGAATCAATTTCAGACCCAACAGCAACAATTTCAGACCAAACTCGACGAATCGAAGTAATATCTTCAAAATGACTTCTTACGGTCCCCGTATGTATCAAATTCCAATCATAACCAGATATCTGACCACCATGTGCAATCCAAACGGAACCATCTCCGGCTCCCGCTGTAAAACTACTCGGAAAACCCTCCGCAGCAGGTTTTATCGTCTCAACAATCGAGCAATCGATCCCTGATAACGGAGGTGGTAATAGCGCTGATTTTAATTGATTTTCGATCCCGTAATAAACAGCTTCTTCGTATAATTCTTGTTTAGTATACCGGCGATATGTTGAAGGAAGACGATTCGATCGGAGTAGAGAAAGAAGAGTTGAGAAGATCTCTGGATCTCTGTCTATGAAAACAGGGTTCGGGTTAGGGTTGGGATTAAGTCGTGAAGAAAGAGCTGATAAGAGTGAATCGGGACCGCCTGATTGGAGTGTTGAGATTGTGGTTTCGAACAGTTTACCACCAACGTTGAGTTTGATCCGATTCTGACATGATGATGATGGAGTTTCGAGGGTATAGTTGGAATCTAATTCTTCCATTTTTCTTCTGGTTTTTTGGTTCAAAGACTGGAGAAGTTCTTCCGTGGGTTGTTTTGAATTTGATTCTAACGACTGTTTGACTATTCGATGATTTTGATTAGAACCAGAAACCAACCATTCGTCCCGGCTTAGAAAGATGTAGTGGATATATAAACGAACTGGATCAGAACCTGCTTTTGAGGTCTCCAAAGGAAGCTGCGACAAGCCGTAACTCCAACTGAAGCCGCAACAACCCCGTAAAATGGCGATGACCCTCGAGAAGGAAGGCTATTATTGGGGCGTCACCTTCCAGTAGAGGGCTTTTACTTGGATATTTAGTGACCAAAAATATGGTTATGGGGTATTTTTGATTCAATAGTAATTGTCCAAATTACCCTTCAATTAAAATTAAAACAAAAACAGAATAAAAACCTAATTTCACATTTTCAACCATTTTGACTCCTGCTCTTTTTCTTCTCCTCTTTATCTTCTTCTTCACAGTAAATTTTGATTTTCCTTTCAACTCATTTCATCGTTTTCGATTAATAGGCGATCCGAAAAATTGAACCTCTTAGGATTGAAATCTCTATGAATGATGAGGAAGAAGCAAACTGATTGCAGTGATGGTAATCAACATCTCAATCAACCCCCTGACCAACAACTTCATCCTCAACAGCCACCTATTGAAGCAACTGATTCTTCGGAATTTGGAACTCCTCAACAACAACCCATGGCGTATGTAAGGTATTAATCGACAAACCCATCTTTTCTTACTCGTTTTTGTGCTTAAAACCATATTGAATGAAATTGAAATAAAATTAGGGTTTTTATTCTGTTTCTGCTAGTGTTACGGCTAGGTTGGGAACTTATTTCCTAACCGTAACTTTAGTTTTTGAAGAACTTACGGTTAGGTTCATTTGAATTCAAACCGTAAAATTGGGTTTGCATGTTGGATTACGGCAAGGTAGACTGAATTTTCCAACCGTAATTGGTTACAGTTTGGTTATATATATGATAAACCTAGCCGTAATTGTTCTTGTATCTTTTTAAGATGTTTTGATTACGACTAGGAAAATGCACTGTTTTTTCCAACCGTAATTTGTCTTACAGCTAGGTTCGATATTTTAGCCAATCGTAATTTGTGTTACGGTTTGTTTTTTTCTAGGATAACCTAGCCGTAAATAATCCTAAAACCTCTAAAAAAAATTCAACTAATTCTATAAGTTATATTTCTTGTAATTTGTAGGAACCTGATAGAGTAAAGGCTAAAAAGAAGAGAGGAAATGATTTAACGCCAAAAGATACTCCTACTCCTCGCCATGAAGTTCATTGTGGGGTAAATTATAGAGGTATCCACAATGATGCTAAGAAGAAGAAGGATATGATTGAAGGAAGTAGCTCAAGATGTCCTGAACCACCTTAAGAGGAAGATAATGTTTTCCAAGACCTAGAAATTGAAGGGGATCAATTTGAACTACCTGTGATATCGGAAGGTACACTTGTGATTAGGAATACACCAAATCAAGTTGTTGAAGCCAAAGGGAAAGAAGTTGAAGGAAAAGGGAAACAAATTGTTATCGCTTCACCTGAAGCTACACCTAAACCTCAAGCGAAGGAAAAGAAGCCGAGGAAGAAACCTTCACCTAAAGGAAAGCATATTCCTAGAGGCAAAGACATGTTGTTGCCTAAGAAGAAGAATGGTAGACTTTGGGGTGAGGCGCCCGATAAATCTGCGGTCTTATTTGGTTATCCATATTCATGGGCTGCTAAGGTTTGCATAAGCAGGGTAATAATCTCAAACTTTCTCTTATTTTGCATGATTTTGTTCAACTTTATATATTGTTTATTTGGTATAATTTAGAAATTTAACAAATTTGTTGTTTATACATTATTTGTAGGATCATGAAATTGCGGTAAAGAAAATGAAACATCAAAAGGCTGCTCATTGTCCGTTAGGTGAAGAATGTGAAGCGGTTCGTGATATTGTATTGGATTCGGGGTTAGGTCGTGGAATTATATACCATCAACATGAGTTTGATTATATTATTTCAAGTTCCTTTAAAGAGCGATATTAGCCAAAAACCTATACTTTTCATCTCCCATTCGGCGAGATGACAATAACGCTAGATGATGTGAAACAAATCTTGGACTTAAACATTGAAGGAAAAGTTGTTTCCGAAGGTTTTGACAACAACATGAGTTGGAAAAATCTTCATGCTTTTGTCAAATACACGCTTGGATGAGAGCCAGCTGAAACGGAGAAATAGTTTAAGTAGGCTGATGGAGATAAACCAACTGAACCAAGAGAAGGTCCAATTATACCTGTCAAAAAGATACCGTTGAAGAATCTTAAAGATATGTTTGGAGGAACACATCACGTTGTAGTGGTACGTAATGAGGTGATAGATGAAACAAAAGCTCGTCATACAGCCAACGTGTACCTATTGCATGCCCTTGGTACTATATTCTTTCCTGATAACTCAGGGAATCGAGTTAATGCTCACTATCTACAATGGTTAAAAGATATCAAGGAGACCAAAAAGTATGTTTGGGGCACCGCCACCCTTGCTTATTTACTTGATATTTTTCTAAGAGCTTCGAGGGTTGGAGCCACTGAACTTGCTGGGAATGTTGGTCTTTTTCAGGTAATTTGTCTTTTCTTTTTTTGTTATATATATATATATATTGTTATATATATATATATAAATTCATTTTTTATGTTTATATATAATTTGTTAGGCAATATTCCAACCATCAGACTTTTTCCTATATTTCTTGCTAATTGTTTAACATCGTCTCTACCGCCAAGTCTTTTTATTGTTCTTCCTTGGGAGGGAACTTCGCAAATGTTTCCTTTAACTTCCCCACCTTTTGTTCCGCATGCTTTGGAACCTTTTCTTTTATCTCCCCCATATTTTGTTCCGCATTGTTTGGAACCTTTTCCTTTAACAACTTCGCTTTTTTCTAGTTGTTTGGAACGAAAGACCTAACCTTTTCCTTTGAAATCAACTTTGCTTGTTGAACTTTCTTGATAGGGAGGCTCAAGATCTTTTTCTTGTACATTTAGACGACTTGGTTCTCCTTCTTTTTCTTGTACATTTCGATGACTTGGTTCTCATTTTTCCACTTGACCTCTTCTTCGTTTGTTTCTACCTTGAACATCCTCCTCCATCTCATCCTCTGCTTCATAGGCTTTTCGAAATAACTCAATTCCCGAAGGATCTCTTTTCTTTGATTCTTCCAACAATTCCCTTGTCTTTTTCCATACTACACTCCTCTTTTGTTTCGTAGAAGGCCTCCCATTTCTCTTCCTCTTAGGTGGTTCCTTCATATTGTTCCTAGTTTGTGGGTATACGAAGTTACTCAAGTTACTCAACCATATTTTCCTTTGCCCACGTGTTAACGTATCATATTTCGCGGCTAGCGCTTTTCCGATGTTGGTATCGCCAAATGTTCCTCTGAAATCTTGATCAACTATTGTTTCATGGAATGATAATTGTTGCCAAAAGTGATCAACATCTTGTATCAGAATAACTTTGTCATTGTAATTGGCTATGACATGCCGACATGGGAGGCCCAAACTTGTCATGTTAGGACAAACACACTCTCTTCCGTCAAAGTTACCCAACTCAAATTGTATCACTTCTCTCATGATCAAATCAACTGCACGATGCGACACTTTATGAGTAATTCCATCAAGACAAGAATTGTCTTTCCATTTAGTGTGTATACTAGATCGGTTTTTTTTTCAAAATGCTCCCTAACTTTATCGAGATCACGGAGGAAACAGGTGTGCATGGCTTGGAATATCGTAAAAAATCCACCATCACCGCTATGAAGCTTCTTCTTCAACCGGTTGTGAGACGATTCCACCGTACTTGTAGCTTGGTTGCTGAAGTTTCTATATTGGTTTGTGAATGCGGATATAAACTTCTCTTTATGCGGATCCAACCAATTGTCCACCAAATATTTCACCATAATTGGATAACTTCTCAAACTAGCCAATAATAACATACTAGATCGTTCTTCATAATCTTCCACGGTGAGAGAATATGCCATGGCTTCCCAATCCTTTTGGAAACTAGCCCATCTTAGTTCTGCCAACTCGTCATCCTTCTTAAATTTCTCTTTGGCTTCCTTTTGTTAATCAACCGATAGTTTCTTAATTCTCTCCATTTGACTTTTTTTTTGTTGGACGAATGATGGTCTTACATTAAGTCTCAATGTTATTCCATAGGTGGAACGTGCAAAGAAGGTGATGAGCATCCGAGAAAACCCTCTATATTGTATTCAACAATGCTTGTTCCTTGTCGGTGACAATCACCTTTGGAGTATATCCCTCCATGTAGAATAACTTCACTTGTTGTAGTGCCCACACATAACTCTTTTCAAGCTCATTTTCCAAGAAGCAAAACGCGTCACTAAACGGAGAGTTGGTGGAAGTTTGCCCAACAATTTTCAACACCTGCATTTCTTACTTGTTGGTCTTGTACGTGCAATCCATTAAAAGTACTTGATTGGAGCACCGCGCCAATTGTATAAACTCGGGATGAGCTAATATGATATTTTTTATTTGTTCATCCTCATCTTCATTATGGAAAATCGAGTAATTATACTTCTCCCCTAAATGCCTTAATTGTTGCATTTGATTTCTATTTTTCCATTGTTGATTTTCAATTTTGTTTTGGCGTTGTAGATGGTTGGCAAAGTACAAACATTCTTTGGGTTGAGTAGATTTATATGACCAAGTATATCAAGGGGTTTCATACGGTTTTCCGCCATGGAACTTACAATGAGTTTTTCTTCATCATTAAGCCGCGCCGCATAAGGATGGGATAGCAAAGTATCCGGTATGGGATGGTTATGCCAACCGTATACAACTTTCTCCAAATACCAATACCACTCCTAAATTTTCTTGTTGTGCTTGAATTGAAGCTTGAACGGGCATTTAGTCTTCTTAGTGAAAGTAGTATTCTTCCTATTCATCTTTGGTTCATATACGGTACCTTTTTTCACACGACTTTTACTTTCTCCACTACACTTGAAAACCATTTGAAAGTGGCGGTCATTTGTTGATCCATTACAAACTATAAAACACATAATTAACTTACCATGTTATCTTGTCCATTCATGTGCTTCTTTCTTCGTTTTCCATGTCTACATGGTCAAAAAACTCAAAGTTAGTAAAAAAAACACAGTGATATGGTCAAATGAATGAGCAACATAACTTTCCATTAGTTTCAAAAGAAAAAAAACACCTACCAAGTCGGTCAAATAGTGATGTGAAGAATCTGCAGTTAGAATTTCGTTCGCATTAGGTTGGGAAGACATTAGGCTAGGTGGAAGCATGATCTATCAACCAAAATATCACAATATTAGTCCAAAAGAAGAAAAAAAATTACATTACGGTTAGGTTCAAAGAGCCACGAACCCAACCGTCTGTCGAATTCCCAACCATAAGATCTTTATTTCCAACCCTAGGAACAAGACTTAAAACACAGGAACAATTACGGTTGGGAATTAAAAAGTCGATCCCAACCGTAATTAGAGTTACGGTTTAGAATTCTGAAAAAAATCCAACCGTAATATAGCATTAAATACCCATGCAAAAATTATTTACTGTTGGGTTTAGCTAAAAAAAATCTCAACCGTAATAAATCTTTTGCCCTATTCATAAACAGTTACGGTTTGGAGTTCATCCAAACCTAACCATAAATAGGGATTACGGTTGGTTTCGAGCCTTAAACCCAATCATATAAGGAGCAGTAAGTTGAAAAATCTGAATTTTTAACGTACTTTTGCTAATTTTGAGCGAAATTGAGCTCATGGGAGATAGTTTAGAGGCATACATGTTTATTTTCAACTATTGGTTCTTCACTTTGTGTTAAACCCTCTCTACCATCTACCAAATCATCCATCTCTTGGTCTCCAACATAAGTGATGTAAAACTTGTTTTCTATATCATACAAAGATTCACCCACCTCGATTTGGTGATTTGTTTCATTCATCTTGGTTGAGTGAATCAAAATCTAGGGTTTGAAAGAAATCTCCAAATATTTTTTTTCCTCTCTCTAGTTTTTCTTCCCACAAAAACTGTCCCAGAATTCACCAAGCATATAACAAAATTCATTAATTTGATTATTATCTAATTAAATTTAAAATTAACTAAATAATGGTTGTTTGGTAATTAAAAAATTATTTGAGATAAGGGGTTTTGAAATTACTTATGGTTGACCCGTTTTTGTCCTATTAGGTGACGCCCCTCTAATGGAACGTGTCGTCCCGATAATAGCCTTCTTGAGAAATGGTGGACTATTTTGGGATTCCTGGATATGAGGTACGATTTGGAATTCCTAGGTATGTGATATGGGACGAATGCTCAGAATTACCTAACATATGTTGATCATGGAGTTGGGGAACCTTTTGGAGATTTCTATATACTCCAAAATTATAGTATGGTACATATGCTCAGAATATGCAAGTCAAATAACGATGCTGACGAAAGCTTTTACTTCAGGACGGAGTTTTTTTAAAGGGTGTAATAGTGTAAGACCCATATTTTTTGCATGATACATAATCTGATATGCGTCGTTGAACGAGATGAAGCATCATCCAGGGCATGTGTTGTGTATTTAGGCATATGATATTGATCCCACCACCCCCCACCCCAAAAAAAAATAGTGATGCACACTTAGTAAAGTGATGCATCTTGCCCAGAAATCCACCATGAGGAAATAATGTGGACCTTATGATGCGTTATTGAAAAAAGAAAAAAAATGCATCACCTCTCAAAATGCAGGGGTACCAAGTACACCACCAACTTTTTCATTCGGTAACCTGTATGGACAAAACCTAATACAATTGCAAGTAGGCCAACTGAATGATCCTTGACGATATGTATATAGAGTTAATATCTCTACCTATTCTCAATCAATATGTATATAGACAAAGAGTCTGTGAACCTGATTGTTAAGAAGAGTACTTGGACGATCTCAAAAATCAATATCCAAGATCAATCAAGTCGTATCCAAATAATCCAATCAGAATTCTTCCAAGTAATTAAACTTTTTATATATCTTTCAGGATACGAATTCTACAAGAAACGAGTCTCGTAATTGATTACAATTAGATGGACATATCTATTGAGATTGAATACATACAACTTGCGTAAATCCAATTATAAAGATAAATAATATAATGCGGAAAAGAAAAAACACAAGACACCCGAAGTGTTGTTAACGAGGATACCGCAACTGCAGAAAAACTCCGGGACCTCATCCAGATTTGAACAACAAATTGTATTAAGCTGCTACAGACGCTAGCATACTATCAGACTTCGGACTGGAATGCAGTTGAGACCGAATTCACCCTCCAAGTGATTCAGTTACAGTCGCGTTCCTTACATCTCTTGAACCTCATAAGGTTGTACGCAATTGATTCCCTTAGTTGTCGTCCTTTACAGCCTAAGAGTTACTTCAGCCGAAGTGAAGACTTTTGATACCAATCTACCTCTAACAGATAAGCCTATTTAGTTTCTGTCTAAATCAGAGATCAAGGTGAGGAACTCTTTTTTCGATAGACGAAGCTAGCAATCCTCACAAATCTGGAACTTACGACTCCCGAAGAGCAGCCTAGATTCTTAACTACCTCTTAAGAAAAATCTTCAAAAGATCAATTAAGATCAATTTTAAGATATCTATCTTGATAAATCATGAAGTCTGAGACGAATACAACTTTGCTATTACTATCTATCTTTCCTAAAAGATATTACGTAAACCTCGATTACAGAAAAGCAAGATCAGGATACACGAACGATCAAGGTAAAGATAGTCAGACCTGGCTTCACGAATCCCCAAAGTGAAGTCTTTTAGTCATAGACCTAACTATGCTTTTCAGAGAAAACCTAAGTCTATATAGGACGACTTTAGAATCAACTAGGACACAAAGTGTCAGGAATTGAATTTCCCAGTTGAAAGAGCATCTCTATTTATGGTTTTCAAAAACCAGAGTTTGCTTATAATCAAGCCAAGATAACTTGGGAATCAAGCAAATACTTTTATGTCTTGAAAATCAATACAAAAATATACACTATGGACAGGTTCTAGAATCATGTATAATGATTGTTCGGTTTGGCAAGTATGCCAAAAAACTAAAAGAAATTTGATGCTCATTTAAACAACTAAGAATTTAATCATGATGCTACACATAAAAGTGTTTGAGTGATTAATGAAGTCTTAGAAGTGTTTGAGAGAGTTCTAACAATGTTAAACATATTTAAAAAGTAAGTCTTTGAGCATCTGCTAAAATCTGCTAGGACGGTTGGTACAACGGTTCGTGAACCGTTAGGATTGTTCACGAGTCATGGTGCAATGGTTTGTGAACCGGGTTCACCAATCATACAAGACTACCGAATTCAGTTGACTACGGTTCATGAACCGGGTTCGCCAACTGCTAGCCTAAAAACCAACTTCAAGAAATCAGTTTACAACGGTTCGTGAATTGTTTCCAACTGAACTAATGGATGGTGCGTGTCGTTTACGCACTAAATTATTTATTCCTTTTCACACAATTAACTGGTAATATAATGATAAGGAGTTCGTTCCCACGAAGAGCAGGGAGTTTCTAGTTGTTTCAAAAAGTAACAAAATGGGGGGTTTTTAGATTTTAATAAAAATAAAATTAATTAATAAAACAAAACAATAAAGATTGATTTAAATAATATGAGAAGGGTGACTAGGGAATCATTCGCCGTCACTGAACCGAAGCCTAAATAGATGTAAATTTATTTCTTGTTCAATTTATATTGTTACCAACCGTAGAATAGCAATAAGCTCTGCTATCCCCTACAATTCCTATTGCCGCTGGATACGGAAGCGCTCGACTACCAGATTCTATCCATCTGGGCCACCATGAACAAGCTCTCAAGGTGTAACCCAAACAAATGCACTATGATTTGTGAATTAGGTTGATCCTAGCATCAGACGCATAAGCTCGGTCTGCTTACTAGTGTTATCTTTACACAAACTTGCTTAACAAAATCCCTTTGTCAGCTCTTTTGATTTACTACCTGTGTAAAGAGCTGATGTGACAATTACACGTATCACACAACCCTAAACTAGTAGAAGAAATATTGATTGGTTAATTTAATTGATCATTTTAAATAACCTCTCAATATTCTTAGACATTAAAAATAATAAAGATACTCAACAATTAAATAAAACTTAAAATAAATGTTTTTAAATAAAATACTGCTTCATGGTTCAGGACTTTGAAATCGCCCCCTAATCAATTAAAAGTTTAGCTACTCATAATTTAAATTACTAACAAATAAATAAAGAAGAGAAATTAAACTAAAACTAAAAACTAAAAACGGAAGTCAAGTTTCTCGCAATAGACGAGAGCAAATGAATGAAGAAGAAGAAAAAAAAAAAAAAAAAAGAAGTGAAAGAAGAGAAGGCGTAGAGGAGGTGTCGAATGAGATGTGTTGGGAGATGTTTTGGAGCTCTATTTATAGGGGAGAATGGGCAGAACTGTGCATATGGTGGGCGGTGATTTCCTCCCACGCGAGTCTTGCTTTCATCCCACGCGAGTTTCAACAGCCGTCATGCATGCCATCATCTCTAACGTCATCAATCTCTCTTAGCTTCATTATTTCCAACAGCTCCGTGCTGTCTTGTCCACAACCCGAGCTGCTCTTTTGTCTCAAAACTCAAGCTTCAATGGAAGCAACCTTCATCTCTTCTCCGTCATGCTTGGGATCATCTTAACTGCCATGCTCGAGCACCACCGTGTTCTTGTTCGTCGCTCCGATCAACAGCTATCTCGTCGTGCATGGTATTGACGCAACTCCGTCTCGTCTCCTCAGCAGCCATTTTCATCAAGACATCAACTGCCAAGCTCGAGAACTAGTAGCTCTCAGTCACGGCCATGCATGCCATGCTTCTTTGTTCCGTACCCAATCTCACCTTCTCGACCGGTACCGGCAGCAAGCTTTATTCTCTCCGGAAACAACAACCACTACAGCCTCAAACTCTTCCCTGCCATGAACGAGATCAACATCACCCATGCATGTAAACCATTTATCATTGTTAACTGCCAATAGAAGCAACTCGAGTTTTCTCATCACCACGACCAGCACAACACGACTCCGTCGTTCTCTGGCAAGCTCGAGTTCACCCATATCACAGCCCTTCACGTACAACTCACCTTCTCTTCCAGCTCGTGCTCCTGTTAGCCTTCTTTCCAATCTAACAGCTCACTAATACCAATAGCCATCGATCACCATTGCCGTGGTATTCTTCCCTGTTCGTGCATGCATCACCTTGTTGTTCACCATCTCGTCATCTTTCATGCACGTTCTCTTCATTTCAGAACTCGATCTGAACTCATAGTCACCAGCATCTCCATCGAGCTCCGTCAACGGTATCAACCATGACTGGTCGTGAAAGTGAAGAAGATGATGGCGGCCCCTTAAGTAACAGACTGGACTCCCTTTAGCATCTTCCTTGAACTGACTACCCCTTAACAGGAAGGTGTCCCTTAACGTACAGTGAGGGTACCCCTTAACAAGAGATTCCCATTCAACTGTCAGTCCTGGAAGACTGACAGTTTAATTCCAAGTTCATTCTTATTTTGCCCATAACTTCTTCATACGAACTCCGAATGACTCCGTTCTTTCGCCGTTGGCTTCCCCTTCTCGTCATCTACAGTAGAAATCTTGTATTTGAACGAGTTACATTTGGTCTATGGACCTTTTTCACTCTTAGCTAGCTTCTTTTTGTTGCACAACTGAGCTCAAATTCACTTCTTTTTGGATTATTCACCTAATAACACACAAATAAGATAAAACAAGCGTAACACACAATAATCTGCAAGAAAACCAACAAATACTAGCATAAAATCAACACTAAATATATGTGCAATATGCACTTATCAATGGACAGTTCGCAAACCTTCATGTATTTTTGAAACTCAGATATCTATGATTTGCGAAATGGTTCGCCAACCTACCATAAATAGAAATATCAGTTGTTCTGAATTTCTCTCTTTTGATGTTTTGAAACATTCACAAGTGATAAAATCATTTATATGAGAAATTTTCAATTAATTCACATAATAAATTTCTAAAAACTAATATTGTTAATGATCGTTGAACATATATCGAGATTTTTAACAAGACAAGCTTGACTCGAAACTTTTTATTTGTAAATCTACAAGAAGTTATATGACATCGTCTCAACAGATAGAATGGTAAGATGTTAGTAAAATAAAATGGTTCAGTCTTCACTTACCTGATACAGAAGTTCTCCAAATATCTTCATCGATCTTCAGTCTTCGAGGGTGATACCTGAAACTCAACTACCAAATTCTAACCTAGAGCGAGACTTGACGTAGTAGACTAGAAATCAAGATATAGTTTTAATTATCTAACATCGACAACAAGATTGAGATAGAAAAACTTGTGGGTTCAACCGAGCATTGCTCTAACAACCCCAAACTTGAGATGCACACCTGGTGGAAGTGGTGCATCGGCTTGGCATTATGATGCTAAGGAATAATAATGCTTGTCTCATACCAAGAAATACAACATTCAACTATGTTTCCTATCCGAGGAAGCATTGTGCATCATTATGCTTGTCTCTTACAAAGTGGCGCAACATTGCACTTGATTATCGAGGATGCATCATATATCACATAAAGGAAGTGGGACTCGGTGCATGGCTAATATATCCCGAATTTATATTTTTAGAAATATCAACAAGACAAGTATATAAGGAACGAGTGTTAGCTAAATGAGCATTAAGATAAATGTCATCATGTCCTTATAAAGCTTACTCTAGGATGCATTATAATGCTACTGCATCATTATGCCATGTTTCTTACTCAAGAAAGCATCTTGATAAAATTACATCATTGTTTTTGGCCCTTACTCATAGAATGCAACATTGTCTTATGATTATAGGAGTGTACATTATGATGCAAAGGTATATTATGACGGAAAGTCATCATTATACCAAGTTGGTTACCGAGAATGCATCATTATTTTATACTTTACAAATGGGATATTGATACAAGTCGAAAAATGCATCATTGCCCATACGTCGATGTTGGGAAAGGAAGTGAGAGCCGATATATGAAAAATAACGTACATTTTTCAACATGTAAAAAATGTTAATAAGGATATAGAGAGAGGAGATGTTGGAAGAAAATGAATATAGGCCAAGATGCATTATATTCTTATGTTGTATGTCGAGCAAGAATATCACATGAAATCATTGTGTTGTTGTGTTGCTTACTAAGAATTCATCGGTATAATTTCGCACCATGTTGTTGTGTATCTTACTAAGAACTTATCATCCTGATGCATTTCAAAGGGAAAATGACTGTTTCAGCAATTTGCATGTCCTAAGCATGAGAATTCGTATTTTGGAGCTAAGTGGCATCATTCATATATGCTTTTGTGCATCTCCTACGAAATTCCTTTGACCTAAAAGAATTTTGCATTGCTTGGCCTTTGGCCTAGAGACACCGAGTTCGTAATAGTTGGAACGATTGCCTTGTCATCGATGTTGGATTTTCCTTAATAGGCTTGAGTGCTTGTCATATTAGAGATTCCATTTCGTATGAACCAAGATCCATGCCCATACCATCTAATTGGGAAATGATGACAATACATTTTGGCAATTCATATCATTTAGCTTGGCTTGCAAGATATGAGATGATTGTTGCCATACTTGATGAGGTAGTTGTAGTTCATTGTTGGATTTTCATACTTCATATCAAGTTAATTATACAATGTTGGCATGCACCAATTGAAAATTGAACATAGTCAGTTAAAGGAAGATAACCAGATTGAAACTTAGGGGAGATTTCATAAGCCACTTAAATCATATGAATGATGCACGACATGAACTGCATGTGTCTGGATGCTGCACCTTTAGCAAGATCTAGATCAGTGTATGCGTCCTACACATAATTAAAGAGGAGTAAAGACTTGGAAAATAAGTCTCCCATGGTCTATGTACTAGTCCAAGGCATGATCAAGGCCTGGGTAGTACTTGCAAGTCAGTGGTGCATGCCAAACGCTTGTACATTGTCAGTTATAGCCTTGCACCCTTAGCAGAGTAAGGGTAAGTTTGAACGGTGTACAATTGCATGCGAAATCTACGTCTAAAGTATCATACTTACGAAGCATATATGGGAAGGAAAATTGTCGTGCATTTACCTGATAAGAAGCGAAATTTTACAACCCGGTTACTCTTGGTTGGACTAATCATTAGTATTTTAGAAAGGGTGTTCTGAATTATTATGAAATAATTTACAACTTATCATGATCCTCTATTTTTTTATAGTTATACTAGGTATCATCACCCAGGCCTACGACCGGGGCTCAACCTTTTTCGATTACTTTTGTTGTTTGGTCGGCTGGTCAATATTCTCCCACAAAATTTTAATCATTAATAAAACTAATTAAATTAGAACTGTCAAACATCGAGCATATAAGTTAGCTGGGGTCTGCGACCCTTGTGTTTTGTGGTCATGTGTATCCATTCAAATTATGCGGGCCTACAACCCTGGTCATGGCCCCTTAAGGATACCCTGGTGTTTTACCGATCGTGTCAAATTAGCCGGGGCTTCGAGCCCCGGCCGTAGCCTCTTAAGCATTCCCTGGTGTTTTACTGGTCGTGTCAAATTAGTCGGGGCTTACAGCCCCGGCCGTGACCTCTTAAGCATTCCCTAGTGTTTTAAGCCTCGACCGTGGCCTCTTAAGCATTTCTTAGTTTTTTAATGGTCGTGTCAAATTAGACGGGCTTACAGCCCCGGCTGTGATCCCTTAATTTTCTTTTAATATATGGCATTAAGGAAAATTAAATTACAATATGAAATCTAATTATATTAGGATACATAGTCGAGCGAACCTAAGGTTTTCCTTGGTCTTAACTCAAATAGCATTCACAATCTCGTGGTTCCACTGATCCTTACTCGAAGGACCGACCAACTCTTGGATTAATCAGCAGGCATATCATCTATTGGATTTTTATTTTTATTGCTTTGTTTATAACACAATTTCTACCATATTTGTTTGATGATTAATCATGGTGTTGCAAAAAAATCAACTTCTGGACCATATATATAATAGGTGTAGCACCGGTGGCACCGATAGGAATGTACATCACGAATTAACGGGAAACAGTGGGCTTGTTCTATTATGAAAGATTCTTTCAGGAATGAGTATAAGAAGCCTAATACTCTCTCCGTCCCACTATTAGTTGACCTACTTTATAACTAAATTTAGTTATAAAGTAGGTCAACTAATAGTGGAACGAAGGGAGTATTATATTAGGATATTGAGTTACGAAGAACCTATAAGGCTAACTGTACAATTAACATCTAGGTTAAGGATGGTTTTTTCCGAGCCGCGGAAAAATCCACGCCGTCCAAAATTATATGTCAAAAACGGACAAACGAATATAAATATATATAAAGATTTACTTTCTCTTTGGCTATTTCGGCAAGTTCCACAAATGTAAATTCATATTTGTTCCCGATGATTAATTATCCTGTGTTTTCTACTTCCATTCGAAGAATAAGGCCATCTAGCATGTCAGCAACATGATATGAGCATGGAAATTGCTCTCAGTGCATGAGCAGGGAAATTCCTAATAACACACACATCATCAATATTTAATTCAACGTTTGAACGAACGTATTCAATATCGTAACAAAGCATAATTCTATGTCGTGCTGCCTGTGATAGTCAAACATCAAAGTTTCTGCTACACATTTTCCCTCGTCCTACTAACTGCGACACCACTCAATCATTTTTTCCAGTTTCCTCTGCTACTAACCTTTTTCCTTTACATGCCGATTCATGAGATGTGTTATTTCACCAAGCATAACCAAGAAAAGTTGTTAATTAGGTACGAAAACATTAAATACTGAAAACCAATAATTTTGTTACTGGATTAAAAAGAAAAGAATGGGAATTAAATTGCTAGATGGTTATAAATTTAGGAATCCAGAAGAATTAGTGTTTAAAACCATTAAAAAAAACACGAAAGCCAAGAATGATATATACCTGTGAATATAGTCTGTCACTTCAACTGCAAATATAGCGAGGAGAATAACTTTAGTAACTTGTAAAAGGGATGTTCCTTTTTCTTTTTCTTTTTGAAGAAATAACTAAAATAATTGAGATGTCTGAAAGATCAAACAGTCTGGACCAAACTCTAGATAATATACACCTTACAATCTCTTAATTTTCAACTTGCATGAGGTGAAATAAAAAAAATTATCTCGTAATCTCATAATAGTGAACAACAACGTCCTCTCTTGTCTTCGATCTCTAATCAAGTGAAATTCTTGGAGAAGGACTATATTTAGAAGCTAAGTAAAAAAGGTGTAAAATTTCAATGAACACTACATAGTGAACAACAACGACCAATCAAAAGCGACTAATATTTGATGCATGAGGGTTAAGTGCCCTGATCTGAATTGAAATCGTTTTAGATTTTACATTAATGGAAGAAAACGCAATATTGTTCAGTAAGATTACCCATAATGTGAGGCAAGGTTAAGTTCCCTAATCTGAATTGAAATCATTTTAGAGTTTACCTTAATGGAAGAAAGCGCAATATTATTCAGTAAGATTACCCATAATGTGAGGCAAGGAAGGGCGAGAAAACTTCGAATATGCATGCACCGAACAACAATGGAGATCTAAATCAGTAGTCTGTGTAACAAACAAAATAGTTAATCAGATGATGGTGCATATAAAAAAAAGAGGAGGAAAATAGGGAGAGGAAGAAGCATCTCGAATCTCGATTCAATTCAATGGCCTAATTAAGATACAACGTAAACAAAATTCATATTAGTGTTCGTTTGTAATTAGGAAACACATTTATATATGGAAATCCGTGATTTAATATACACGGTTCGATATTGGTGTGTTTGGGCATATTAAGAAACATATCAACATGCAATTGTTAAGGGAGGAAGCTAGGGTTTGAATCATAAAAATTTGAATTTATTGCAAATGATAATTGAAGATCAAAACCTTACGTTGTATTTGGAAGTAAGTTGGTTCCGAACCTGCTAGGTAAGAATTAGCATTAAGAAACCTTAATATATCAGAATTATTAGGACAACTATACGCGGAAGAAACAAATTTTCATTAAGAAATGTTGCCTACACGATTACTGTCGGGATTAGGAAACCAAAGTATTCGAGGGACCGTGACAACATCAGGAAACCAAGGGGATCCGACGATTGAAAATATACCTTGCCCAACTATCGATCCCCGCCACCGGATGACAAAATCGATGGCCGGATATATCCGGATAGACAAACACCACTTCTTTTTATAATATATAGATAAGCTTGTAGTGTAAAAAATAAATGTCATCCGACCATACATATTATAAATTCAGAGATATATCATTTATATAAGCCATCAACTCATTATGTTAATATTAAATTCAACAAGTTATATTATCATACGTACTTCCAAAACAGAGACCATTGCTTATGCAAGTCTAAGTGATGCGTATGCACTAATAGCACAGTAAGAGCTAGTAAACTGAAATTCTTCTTCCATAACCAAATATACAAATCCAAAAATATACATCCACCCGTACATTAATATACAACCATCCCTAGAAAAATAGAAGTGATTTATCTAATTGACCAAGGAAAAATAATTATTTATATTAGAAATCAATTCACATAACAACCGATATTCTGTCATTCATGGAAGAAAGCAATCCTACTTATATTTGGTTATCAAGATCAAACCTATACTCGACATCCAATGATTATCAAGCATTCCCACCATAGAATTCTAACTATTTAAGAACGCCACAAACATAATAATGAACGTAACTCATACTAAACGGTGCATGTATGCATCCTAGAATCTGGTATTGGTTTGTAGTTACAACATCCAAACGATACTATAAAACAAATATATCCCAACCACCATTAATAATACTACAGTTTAAAGTAAAGATTCCACAAGTAAGCAACAACAATAATAATACCGTACCAGAGTGTAGTTCAAAATCAATCACAAAGTTAAGAAGTATGTTTTTTAGTAAAATTAAGGTGCACCCGTATTCTCACTCTGGTTCTGCCAATTTTAAAGAGCTTGACACGTTTTTAGAGTGTGCATACAAAGGGAAACCAAAATAAGAATAATGACTGAAAATTATTCCATGTAAACGGGACTTACCTCTGAGTATTAGTTTCTGAAGCTAAAGGAACTGTGAAGCTCATTTTTCTATCAACTAAGCAAGGCCAGGGTGTATAGCCACATATAAATATACTAAGAAACAATAGTGTGCACAGCCATCTTAACATCAATGATCAATATGATCTGTTTCTCCATGATGTTAATTTAAACCATACCTTAAAAACACTACATCTCATAACATGTGGAAAATTTAGCTTAAGATGATGCCCATAGCACGAGATAAAGTAGAATGTAAAGGATCCCATTTTACAAAATGAAGTCAAGGTTCATTTAAGATTTTAAACAACTAACATTCCCCGATCATCTTGAAATATTTACAAAATATTTATTATACATGGTTTAGCAACATACTCAAAAATCACATCAAACTAACAACGGTTCAATAAAGATATATGAATATCATAAGCTGACTTCTTTAACTACTTGTGTACATAAATCAGTTATGATTTTATCATTCTTTGGAGTACCTACAGAGATCATATTCCCTTGAAAATTTCACAACATTGTACTGAACAACAAATTAAATTTTCAGATTCAAGTGAGATACATTGCAAACAATTGGTTGTCCAGGATTTAGAATCTATAGAATGCAGTCATAGATTATTCAATCTTTCATTATTAAACGAGAGCGGATCTTCTTGAAATTTTTACCGTGTCATGATGACTCAACAAAGAACAATTTCATCATATTCTCACGATTGAATTTCAAGATATCAGTAAAAAATAAATAAGGGCTCTAGGGTTCACAAAGTGGAAATACAATCAAATCATGTGTTTCATAAGAGCTTGTTAAAAAAAAACTAAGGGATTAAACTACCCAATTCATATATTTTCAGGAGCACATGATTTGTATTGAAACCTTAAAATTACATGAAGAACCCCAATTTCAGAATACTTGATCAAAGCATCTATGCATCTGTTGATGGTGGTTCTTTAGCGAAGAATAAGATTGTAAATTCATAGTATATGATATTCATATTTCATATTTTAGAAACAAAACACTTGTTACAATGGTTTTTGAATGATCATGTAACCTCTTTAAAGCATAAATATGTAACACCAATATTAGAGCCTCCAGCTGAGGTCTCAATATTCTACGTATTTCATCATTCATGTGTAACAAAAATATTATAGCCTCCGAGATGAACTCTCAATATTCTACATATTTTATCATTCATATGTAACGGAAATATTAGAGCCTCCTGGCTGAGCTTTCAGTATTCTACATAATTCACCATAAATATATAAATGTATTAGAACCTCCATGGCTGAGCTCTTAATATCATGTATATTTGATATCGTGCAACTCAGTATTCATTTGTGTGATTAATCTAACATTGGAAAACTCCTAGATGGATTGACCACTAGTATAGAGCAATAATGTCTCCAGGATATCGTTGGTGATGATAGTAACCCCTCTCCATATGTTCCCTGATATATATTCAGAACGATGATGCTTCTGCCATTCCGTAACTCATTCTCAAATAATACAATGCTCCTATATAAATTTCCTACTAGTATAGAGCGACTTATAAATAAATTTTAGTGTTATATTCATCTAATGAAACAATATAATTTTATACATTAGTGATGGATATTCGCCTTCCGAACATACAAGCCACCACCGACTAGCCCCGAGAAAATGGTATTGGTGTACTTAAGAATAAAGTTCTAAAGAGTATTCCAAAATATGGATTGTAGAGTATATGAAACACTAATCAAAAGACAAAAGATAAAACAAATTACAAAATTAAAAAAATATGTGAGACCGTCCCACCAGCCGCTGGTCAAGAACTCCCTTTTTAAAGCAAACTCCTTGATTTTCCATATCTTATCAAATATTGCTTCACAGACCATAAAGATCACAAAGCAAGTGGTCTCTCTACCATTGGGTCTTTCCACCATATAATATATTAAATATTATTATTTTAATATTTCCAAATATTGGTCTATAAACCAAAATCCTACTTGGTTTTCAAAGTAAAATTAAGTGTTTCAGTCAAGATTAAACTCTTCTGAAATTACCAAAGTAATGCTTGAAGGACCACCAAAAATATCAAAACACTCAAAAATGGTCCACAATCACCACAGTGGACCATGCACCACCATGGTCGGTCCCTAGTCGGTCCCCTTTGCCACTAGTGGCCGGTTCATCCATGAATCTCCATTTAATTAATCCTTCGTAATTCATTTAGTCTATCCTATTTACACCACTTGAATTGTCATCCATACACCGCCAAACCGGTCCCACCACCACATAATTTTAATTGGTTCAAACACCAATTACTGGCCCAGCTACCAAAAGGTTAACCAATTATTTTATATTGGTCCAGCTATCAAATATTGATTCAACTCTCGATATTCAATTGCTCTAAAAGAAATATTTTTTCATATTGATTCAACTATCAATATTTAATTGCTCTGTGAAGCAATATTTTCCATATTGATTTAAATATCGATATTTAATTGCTTCGCATAAAAATATTTTCCATATTGATTCAACTATCAATATTCAATTGCTCCGCGAAGCCATATTTTTCATATTGATTCAACTATTAATATTCAATTTCTTTGGAAGCAATATTTTTTCATATTGATTCAACTATCAATATTCAATTTCTCTGAGAAGCAATATTTTATATTGATTTGGCTATCAAATATCTCATTGGTCTATCAAGCAATATTTTATTGGTATGTCTACCAATATATCAACAATATAATCTATATTCTTTGTCATTCGAATTATTCATGACATGGTAGATCGGGGATGAATATTCTACTGCTAACATCAACATTATTCATCTTCATATAACTTCATATCAAATGAATGACATATCAAAATATATTGGTCTATGAACGATCCAGCAATCTCATCAGACCTATGCTTACCAAACAAAATCATTCAAATATTAATGTTGCCTCAGATTCCACAATGATATGTCACAATCATCAACAATTCACTAGACTCAAAGTTTATGATCTGCAAAGTATCATTAATGTCTTAGCAGACACCTTATACTTCATTCATCATAATAATGAGTAACATACCTCATTCATCATTGAGGATCATGTTAGTGCACTACGCGGTCGAACTCGCAAGCGTTTCTATCTCAAGCTTGTTTGTCAAGTTTAGTTGCCAAAACTATAAGTCTTGATTTATAGTATATTTATAGCTATGTCTCGGATTAGGATAGAATGTGTAGTTTAGCTTTAGACTTCGCGACGTTCATCGATTGAAGACGAATAACTACTAAGGGGAGCTTGTGGAACTTCATCAACAAAAGTTATGTAGAGACTTGGACTCATCTATCACTAAGAAGTCTATTTCTATCATATCTCTTATTGAGACAAAAGTCGTATAGTTATATAGACTTTATATTATACACATTTGATGTTTCGAGCTGAGTTTAACTTGCTTACATATTTCTTGAAATATGTTTTAGTAAGCTTTCGCTTTAACCAAGTTTATATTATATTCTTGAAGAAAGTCAAAAGATGATCATGTGAAAATCTCCTGGTAACATCTTACATGATTTGTGTGAGATGGTCATTTGATGCAGACTCATAATATTTCACATTGATCTATTAATCACTTGAAAATTGCTTTGAAGCTAATAGTTTGTGTGAGACAGCTATTCATGTCTTCCAAGAATGTTTCAATGATTAAAATGGGGTTTAGAACAATTAACCATTGATTGCATATAACACAATATGCATATTTGTATGCTAATTGCTGCAACTTATTCCAAGTCTGGGAACCATAGTATGCAAACCCGTATGTGTACTGGTTTGATAGTTGAAGTCGGAGAACTTAGTATGCATATCGGCGTAACAGTTCAAGACCGGGAATTTAACTGAGTTTGGTTGTAGAAAGTATGCGTACCCGTTCGCATACCGGCGAACCCAGACCAAGTCCGGCTACTTAGGTATGCGTACTCATTTTGTTCATGAACTAATACATTTATATAATAAGAAATATAATCTTTTTCAAACCGTGGCTATAATGTTCATGAATTGATTAGAGTGAAACAAAATCGATTTTGCTTCGATTGTGTCTTATATACTTCTATGAGAATATAAACAATTGAACAACTCTAGAACTAGTTCCAGTTGAGTCATTTGAACTAGTTGTGATTGAGATGGACAAGGTTCATATGAAAGTGTTCATATGGATAACTCCAGTTAACTACTGTTGAGCCAACAAGGTGTACACGTTTAGGTACGGTTACCCATATCTAAATGAAGTCACTTTTCATTTTTGTGTAACAAGCTAAGTTCGATCTAACAGTTGAAAGATATTAGCTTGAATTTAATCAGGTTTTCATCTAATAGTGAATATTGAATGCTTTGTTACAAAGGTAACATTGATTGCAAACCCTGATTTGAAGACTATATAAGGGAGAACTCTAGCAACCGGTAAACCTAATCCCCATACTTTCTGTATGATACTAGTTGCGATTAGAGTCAATTATCCTTTAACCTAGGTTATTCTAAAACCATTATAGGTTAACGACTTAAAGACTTCATTGGTATTCTGAAGCCAGACCCAACTATTTTCTCTGTATTTGCTTATTCTGATCTTACTTTATTCTATCGTATTAAGTACTATCTTCTCTAAGATTTTCTCGAGACTCAATCTCGGATAGGTAAGATAAAAAGTAGTCACAAACATCTTCGTCTCATCGTTTTTGATTCCACAATATCTTATTTCGCTACCATACGGTTAAGATTATTGTGAGGTGATTGATATTACTAGGTTGTTCTTCGGAAATATAAGTATGGTGTATCAATTGGTTCTTATTCACCTTGATTTATCAAATGACGGAACAAAAACTCGCATGTATTTATGTGGGAGACAGATTTATCTATTCAATCGACTTTTCTGTGTGAAAAAGATTTGTTTATCAAGTCTTCGACTTTGGGTCGTGGTAACTCTGAGTTGTGGGTGAGATCAACTAAGGGAATCAAGTGCGTAGAGTCCTGCTAGGATTCAGAGACCTAAGGAACGCGACTGTACCTTAATCAGTGTGAGATTGTTTAAGGCTAAACTACATTCCAAACCTAAGTTAACTTGTAGTAGGCTAGATTCTGTCGCAGCTTAATACAATGTGGTGTTCAAATCTAGACTAGGTCCCGGGGTTTTCCTGCATTTGTTTCCTCGTTTAAAAAATTATGGTGTCTGTGTTATTTCTTTTCCGCATTATATTTTTAAATAATTGAAATATCACAGGTTGTGTGTAGTTTAATCAATTATATTGGAGTTAGTCCATACATATTTCCGAAACAAAATATTAGGTGTGGTTATTATCCCCCGTTTTTTCAATTGGTATCAGAGCAGGCAAACACTTTTGCGACCTCATAAGTCTGTGTTTATAACAATCTGACTCTATGGACAGTTATGGTATCTCAATAAATGCACCACCAGATCCAGGGATTTCAGGATTCTCTTCCATGAATGATTTCATAAAATCTGTAGAAAAAGTTCTATCTAAACCTCTACCAGATTTAAAATCCATTGAAGTGTTTTCAAGACTTGAAAAGAAGCTTGAGAGCTTATCTCTTGATGTTGAGTTATACTTACATAAAGAGCAAGAATCTCTTGATAAATTAAATCAAGTTATGATGAATAATATTCATGTTGAGGTTGATCTTGATTCACTAATTAGTGAGTGCAATGCTCATCCCCTTGGTAATTCAATTGGTTATAACAAACTAAACGAATTACAAGAAGAGTTTAAATCTCAGTATTTAGACTATATCATCTCAAAGCATGATTCAGTTCATCGGTCAAACCCTGATACATCTTATAAAGATAATGGTATTACCTCCTTTTGTGAGAAAGTCAAGGTGTCTCTTCTTATCAAAAGAGTTTCCCTGTGCAATACTGAACATTATCTACAGAGAATGTGTATTATAAGATGTAAATGAAGAAATCAGGAACACAAATTATAATGTGCTCTTCTTATGTTCTTTGAAAAACTTGTAAAAACAGTCCCTTGGGTTTCTCTCAATATTGTAAAATGTAAGAGTAGTTGGAATAAAAATCTCTCTTGGTGTCATGGTGTGCAAGGCTGGTTTTCCCTTGTGTTCACAATGAGTTGCTCGTTAAAGTATTGTTGAGCTTTGCTCCAATTTTCTTTTTCATAGTTTGTTTAATAAAAATATGTTGTTCCTTAAAAAAAAAATGAGCCCTTGCTTGCACATGTACGGTTCACGTACTATGGCCCATTAAGTGTTTGAAACGCGTTCCAGAACGTGTTTAAATTAGTTCATGTACCACTGTTTGATACTTAAAAATAGGAAGAGTTCACTTGGTTCTCTTCAACTATTTTTCCCTAATAGTTCAAGTACGAAAGATAAAAACCCAAGTGTTCACAAACTCTCAATCATCAAAACCTCAATTCCCAATCTTTTTGAGTGTTCTTGGTATCATTAGATTACAACAAAAATCTACTTTACAGGTTTGTTCTTGATTCTTCTTCCTTTCCAGTTCCAAAGCTATGACATTAATGACAGTTCGTGTACCAAGTAAGTTTCTCATGTTACTTTGTGTTTTTCCTCTCAACAATGGCGTCTAGGAAGAGATTAAGCCGTGGTGAAAGTTCGGGTAGTAATAATAGTGAAGAAACTTATTATGATGCTAGTTTGCGAGCTAGGTTTGTTAGCAAAGAGGCTCGCGACCATTTTTTGCAATATAGGAAGAAAGCACCTATTATGGAAAGATTTTATGATCCTTCAAAAATTAGTGTAGAACGTCTCTCTAGGTTCTTTGGAGATTTTGCATGGAGCATAATATATCAACATATGGGAACTTCTCATCCTGAAATGACTGCATAATTCTATACTAATTTACATGAACCAGATACTATCAACTTCACCTTTAAGACTATTATATGGAATGAAATTATAGCGGTGAATCGTCATGTTATTGGTGAACTTTTGAACTTAACCTGGTTTGGTAACTTCAATTTCCCACCACCTGAGCATGAAAGACTGTCTCCAAATGTGCTGTCAAACTATCTTCTTAATAAATACATTACCTGGAAAGATGGCAAGATTGATGTTCATGGTGCCGAGTTGTTTCTTAAAGTTGCTGGAAAACTGGTCGTGGATAACATGATGCCGAGTACAATTGAAAAAATTTCATGGATCAGATCCCTTGCTGAATTAGTCTATTACATTATTGAAGGGATATATTGATTTATGTGGTCTTACTATTCGTTAGATGATAAGTGTAAAACAGACTTCGTGCTTTCCTTGTCTCATTTCAAGGATTTGTAGTCATTTTGGCATTGTGGCTATTGGAACCGATTTTGGATGACCAAAAGTTATAACCATGGCAAGCATCGAAAAGATGAAGAAAAATTCAACTAGAACCTCAGCAAGAACCTCAACAGTCTTAAATGCTGAGATTATTCGGCTTCAACAAGAAGTGGGATGCTTGAATGAGCAGATGGAATATGCTCTTGAAGCCTATCCAAAATTGATTGAGAAATTTGATGAAACTGCTTTGGCATATTATGAGAGCTTGAGATGAATACTTTTCTTTCTCTATTATAACTTGTTTTATGGTATCTTCTGTTGAACTTCTTATGCTGATCTTACTAAAACGGTTAATGGTTGTAATAAATTTAATGGTATTTTAGCCTTGAATGATTTATCCTTCAATTAAATTGCTAAATGTGTTAAATCCATAAGAAGTTTAGCTGAAATATACGTCCAAAGTTAAGTCTATTATGTCATTATGAAAATACTGATGGAAAATAGAATGAACTTTTGATAACAAAGATTAAGTCTATTATGTCATTATGCAAATATTGATGAAAAATAAAATGAATCTTTGAATATTCGGCAATATTGATCTTTCCATGATCCACTTCTATGTGAAAGTATTATATGGCTTCGTAAGTTCTCTTATGTTGAGCATTTCCGATTAAATTAATCATGTGTTCTCTTGTGGCTAGTTTAATTGAGTTTTTTGGATACAAATTTATGTCTCATGTAATTTTTTATTGTCTAAAGAAATCCTTATTTTCTTGTGAAAGTAAGGTCGCTCTTGTTGTTCCTTTCAGGAATGACATTTTATGGGGGAGAGTTCTAAATTGAACTTATGCTTAATTGCCAAATCTTTGTGGGGAGTGCGGCTTTGGAATATTGTAGGAGTTTTATTGTATCTTTATAAACTCCTTTATGAATACACTAAGTTTCGACTATGTGAAGTCATCGAAACAAAGTTAATATGTTCTCTTTTAGTCATGAAGTATCTTTATGAGAATTTCATTATGATCCCGCTAGTTTTCGTACCTTTGCCAATTTATATTGAAAAAAAGGGGGAGAATTATTGTGTAATTCACACTACAAATACATATGGTTTACGGATCATTATGTAAGGGGGAGTGGTCTTCATGTGATATGAAGTATTGACTAAAGGGGAGTGATACATATCACCGTAGTATTATTTTCAAAGTTGTGATAAATTGAACTTTGATATTGTGTAATAATACTATGACACTATATAATAATAATTGATGTTAAAGCACTGCTCGGTCGAACTCGCATACGTTGCTATATCAAGCATGTTTGTCAATGTTAGTGATCAAAACTATAAGTCTTGATTTCTAGTCTACTTATAGCTAAGTCTCGGACTAGGATAGAAAGTGTAGTTGAGCTCAAGAACTCCATGGAGATCATCATACAAGACGAATAACTACTCAAGGAACTGGTGGAACTTCATCAACTAAAAGGTATGTGGAGACTTGAACTTATCTATCACTCAAAAGTATATATACTCTATCTCCTATCTTGAAACAAAAGTCGTATTGCTATATAGACTTTGATTATACACATTTGCTATTTCGAGCCGAGTTTATCTCGCGTATCTATTTCTCGAAATATGTGCTGGTAAGCTTTCGCTTTAGCCAAGTTTATATTTAATACTGACGAAAGTCATATTAAGTTTCAATTACTTGAAAATGGCTTTGACGAAAATTGGTTTGTGAATAACAATCATATAACGTCCTCTAAGAATGTTTCAATGATTGAAAATGAGAGTTTAAAATATAACCTTGAAAAGATATAAACATTGTACATGTGCAAGTCCTTATTCCTTGAACCAAAGTAGGCGTACTTTGTTGATCAGGAAAGCCGTAAGTAAAGTTCTCGTACTATCGGAGGTTCAGATCCAGTGAATTTCTGCTGGAGTTTGTGAACTAAAAACAAACTTATTCCGGGTACTTAAGTCGGCGTACCAGTCCGCGTACTTAAGTGGGTTAGTTTCTAAAAATGGCTATTCGTGAACTTAAACTTATATAAACTAAAGAATGCATACTTGCAAACCGTGGCTATAAAGTTCATGAATTGATTCGAGTGAATCAAATCGTTTTTGTGTCTTGTATACTTCTATAAGATCTAAGCAATTGAACAACTCTCTAACTAGTTCATTTGAGTCATTTGAACTAGTTGTGGTAAATAAAAATATGGTTGATATGGAAGTACTCATAAGGCTAACTATTTGGTTAAATACTGTTGAACCAACTAAGTGTACATGTTTGGGTACGGTTACACAAACCTAAATAAACGTGCATTTCATTTGTGTGTAACAAGCTAAGTTCGATCTAACGGTTGAAAGATATTAGCTTGAATCTAATCAGGTTTTCATCTAATGGTGAATATTGAATGCTTTGTTACCAAGGTAACTTAGATTGCAAACCCTGGTTTGAAAGTATATATAAAGGAGAAATCTAGCAACTGGGAAACCTAATTCCCACACCTTCTGTGTGATACTAGTTGTATTAGCTAGAGTCGATTCTCCTTTAACCTTAGGTTTTTTCTCGAGACCCTATAAGTTAACGACTTAAAGAATTCATTAGGATTGTGAAGCCAGACCCAACTATTTTCTCTGTAGGTGTGTGATCTGATCTTGTTGTTTCTATCATATTTGAGTACAATCGTAAGATTGGCTTGAGTATGATTTCTCCGATAGGCAAGATATAAAAGTAGTCACAAACATCTTCGTCTCATCGTTTGTGATTCCGCAATATGTTCTTTCACTAGTCGATTAATATTATTGTGAGGTGATTGATAATACTAGTCTGTTCTTCGGGAATATAAGTCAGGGTTATCAATTGGTTCCTGTTCACCTTGGTTTATCAAAAGACGGAACAAAAACTCGTAGGTATTTTTGTGGGAGATAGACTTTTCTGTGTGAGACATAATTTTTTATTAGGTTTTTAAGTTTGGGTCATAACAACTCTGATTTGTGGGTGAGATCAGCTAAGGGAATCAAGTGCATAGAGTCATGCTGGGATTCAGAGACGTAAGGAACACGACGGTACCTTAATCAGTGTGAGATTGGGTAGGGATCAACTACATTCCAGTACGAAGTTAACTTGTAGTAATCTAGAGTCTGTAGAGGCTTAATAGAATGTGGTGTTCAAATCTGGACTAGGTCCCGAGGTTTTTCTGCATTTGCGATTTCCTTGTTAACAAAATTTTTGGTATCTGTGTTATTTATTTCCCGCATTATATTTTTATATAATTAAAATATCACAGGTTGTGTATAGTTCAATCAACTAGATAATCCAACATTTGGTTGTTGATATAAATTGATTGACACTTGAACATTCGTCTTTGGTACCGTTCAAGTGGTTTCTCATAATACTCAGGCTCGCGGACTTCTATCTATTTGATTCACTGATTACATTGAGAAACAGAGATATAACTCTTGGATGTATTTTCCTTGATTGGGTCTGACTGTCTAGTTGATTTGGGAATATATTAGAGTTAGTCCATACAGATTGCCGAAATGAAATATTGGGTGTGGTTGTTAGACCCGCTCTTTTTCAGATCATGCCTGTCTTGTTGATATGCTAAGACTGACAGTCTAGCTTGGTCAACGATTGACCAAATAAATATATACCGGTAAGGCAAACTTCAAATGAGACATCAATCACATCACATGAGGGATACTCACCTAGGTTTTGGTATGGCATTCTACAATACTTGCGATGTAGCAATACATCCACGATGACGAAGTGAATAAGTAGTGCCGATAATAAATGGAGTCGTGGTTTGACAATCAACCAAGTTCCCATAGCAAAGTGGAACTGGTTCAACGATTTTCCATTTCTCTACTCTTTCACTCTTGTTCAATCATCAACACTTACTGGAGATTAATGTGTTAACTACCCCTGCTACAAACATGTTCCTCAACTTATAATAAGATAAGTCACACGACAACCATCAATCATACAATAACTTATCAAAACACACACAAAAGCTTTCTCTTGGTCAAACACAGAGAAGTCATCTTCAAAAGCAGTTCAACACATCATTTGCAATCAATTATCATTGATCTCATCACATTCTCAGCTTCCCCTTTCAGAATGACCCTTCTCCTTCTTTTATGACCGAATTGAATCCGGAATGACTATTTTTTATCTTAGGCCAGAGTCATACAAATTGATTTTTCAAACTTAATGTACTACCTTGCAGTGTATCTATTTAAAAGTTTAGACGATTTACTTCATTTAACATCTGCCTACTCCACCATTTTACCTTTTAGCTAGTAAACCGTTTTTACCCACAAACAGATTGGTGACCACGGTGGGATATTAATATCTCGGTTGTAAACTCAATTCTTCAAAAACGGTTTATCTTAAGTAAGACTCAGTTACCAATCCCAACCCTAACCCAAACACTGATAGCACTAGAAATAATGGTGGTACTTCAATTGCCCATTCCATTTCCAACAATGGTGCTACATATACCACACCTATATCCTATAATGCAAGTGTCAATACCAACACCAATATCGACACTGTTTACAATCCCGTCTTCGGCCGAGCTCCTGTGGAAGTCAGGAATGATCCTCCCACCATAGCTGATCTTATGCAGATGCAAGAAACTCTTGCCGAGACTCAAGGGATATGGCTTCAATGCAAAAGGAACTTCTCACTTATCTGAATACCTTGACAGAAAAATTATCATCTGATCAACATCAACATCAGAAAGGAAAGGAAAAGTTAAGGAAACTTATACAGCCAATCGATGACCTTGAAACCTTCACGATCCATTTCCTTGAAAAAGAGGAAGTCCGTGACATCACAAATCATCCACCAGCAAAGGAACAATCAAACTTCATTACTTGTGAAGATTTGGAGCGCTTCTTGGAAAACCGTGGAAAAAAGGATCATCTGTTGTCCACCATCACTAGCCTCCCTATTTTCCTAATGTGCAGAAGGTCCCCCTTCCCAATGGATACACCTCTTGAACATTCAGGCTTTATGATGAACCCGATGACCTCGAGAACACGTTTCACGATTCCTGGAATTACTGGGAGAGCATAAATACAATCATGTCATCCGCCTCAGAGAATTTTCGAAGTCTCTAATGGGCAAAGCATATACATGGTATTGCCAATTTGTGTGAAATGGTTAATTTCTGCATACCATCCCTAAGGGATATTAATAGTTAAAATCAATTTGAAAAATAAAAACACCTCCACGACGGGTATAAGTTAAAGACGATAAAACTGAATTAACCATTACTAAATGTTAGCATCTATGCTGACATTGAGGTGAATAAAAACACCTCCAGAATGAGAAATCATACCCGATAATTTTACATTTTCCAACTGTAACTCATATTTAAGGCTAATTTTTTTTTCATTTTTCAGCCATATGTCATACTTATGGCCGATAGTTCTTCATTTTATAGGCTTGGTATATTAGGTAATCGAGAAAATAGAGATTCCGCTGGACTACGGTTGGGTGGTCATGCTTTCCCAGCCGTATACCGGTGTCACGATTAGGATTTTATGATATGTAAATATCGAGAAAAATCCAAATTTTATATGCGCTTTACACGATTAGAAGCAACAAAATTGTAATGAGGTTAAGTCAGAGGTATTCTTGACTATTTTGAGCATGCACTTCTTCTAATTCTCGTGTGGTTTTAAAAAAAAATTAAGAAAATTCCTCCTTTTTCTACTTCTCATCTGAATCAAAAATAAAAAGAATTTAAAATATAAATCAAATCATTAAATTAATTCAATAACTAATTTTAATTCAAGCTTGGTAAATGGGCGTCACATAATGGTAGAGGGGCGGCACCCTAATAAGACAAAAAGGTCATTACAAGTAATTTTCAAGTGTCCCTTATCAAATAAAATCTGGAAATGACTAATTAGCCCTTATTGTTGATAATCAAGATTAGTAATGATAATCAAGATTAGTGTTGATAATCAAGATTAATGTTGATAATTAATTTTCACTTATCATATGATTCAGAACTCTAAAATAGGTTATAAAAAAAAATTAGAGAAGAAAAAAGAAACTTTTGTGATATTTGTGAAGGTCAACCTCAACCAATTGAAGAAATTAACCAACAAAGTGAAAAACCCAAAGATTGAAAATGACTAGGTATACTTCAAAAGTACGTAACAAATCAAATTTTTTAAAATTTCGAAGAACATACTGATTGGAATTGAGCTTGTTACCAACCGTAACTATATATTACGGATTTAATGTATCAATTACCAAATCAGAATCGGTTCAATTTTGGGAAAACCCAAAATTTCAGAAGAACATACGGTTGGAATGGAGCTCGTTACCAACTCAGAACTAACCTACGGTTGGTAACTAATGAATAGAAACCAACCGTAACTAACCTACGGTTGGTAACTAATGAATAAAAACCAACCGTAACTAACCTATGGTTGGTAAGTCATCTTAACTTTTGAACCGTACATAACTATTTGATAAGTTGTTAACCTTCAGGATAATTTACGGTTGGTTAGTTTAATTGAGTTTCAAACCGTAACTGACATATTCTCAAAACTAAGAACTTACGGTTGGTATTTGAGTTTAAACCAACCGTAACATCAACCCAATCAACAGTTACGGTTCGTATTTGAGTTATTACCAACCGTAACTAGCATAAACCTTTTCAATTTCAATTTTCATTCAAAACCCTAATTTTTGATACAAAATTAACTTAAATCCAACACGATAAACTAAACCCTAACTGGGTTTTTCCAAACATTTTTCAAATCGCCGATTAATCGAAGACGATGACATTTTCGGTTTTAATGGAGGTTAGGGTTGATGGAGGAGAAGAGAAGATGAAGAAGAAGATGAAAAAAAAAAACTGATTTGATTTTGGTGGAAGGGATGGCCTTCGGGCACAACATTTGTTGGATGCTTTCTGTGGGGAAGGCTCAACTGTGGCTGCTGATATGGTCACGGCCATAACTAGGGTTGTTAATCTTTGGCTTGGCGGGAGATGCCCTCTTAACCTAGCGGAGTTCATTGCATCGGCTCCCCTAACACCCCTCCTTAAACCGGATAAGAGCATTCGTCCCATTGCTTTGTTGGGACAATTTGGCGTCGACCGGTGTCCAAAGCGGCGATGAAAGGGGTGGTAAGGACATGGCAACGTATCTCACAGGATTTCCGGTTGGTGTAGGTGTTTCAGGTGGTGGTCTTTGAGGCAATCCTACATGATGTGAGTAGGTTTGTCAGTAAACATCATGTAGACGCTAGCCTCTCTATGCTAATGGTTGACTTTACCAATGCTTTTAACCTAGTTGACCGAACGGCTATGCTTTCTGAGGTACGTAAGATTTGTCCATCTATATCGCCTTGGGTAGAATACTTGTATGGTCAACCCGCACGCTCTATGTGGGGACTCCTTTATCTACTCATCCACAGGAGTACAACAAGGTGACCCTTTAGGGCCTTTGTTATTTGCTCGTACTTCATCATGCCTTATAGCTAAGATAAATGAGCACCGCATATTATCCCTACATGCCTGGTATCTTGATGATGGCACCGTTATTGGAGACACCGAAGAAGTGGCAAAAGCACTCACTATTATCAAAACAGAAGGGCTGCGCTGGGGCTTATACCGAATATTAAGAAAACTCAAATATTTTGGCCCTCTTGTGATGGACGAAGGATAAGTGTTGGGATGTTTCCTGTCGAAATCTCAAGACCAGATAAGGGAGTCAAACTATTAGGTGGTGCGATTAGCCTCGACGATGGTTTTGTGAAGGGCCTTGCCATTAAGAGGGCTGAAAAAGCAAAGGATTTGATGCAGATTTTATCCAAGCTCCATGATCCTCAAAGTGAATTGCCGCTTTTACGAACGTGTATGGGTATCTCCAAGCTTCTTTTTGGCCTTCGTATTTGTCACCCGGACTATATTATGGAGGCGGTAGATATATTTGATAGAGGCTTGCAGAAGTGGTGGAAGGCATCGTGGTGTGCGGGGACCGTTCTTTGAGAGCTTCAAAGGAGACTATCTACTCTACCTATCGATATGGAGGTCTTGGACTTTATACTGCTAGGGAGGCATCTGAGTATGTTTTTGTGGCTTCACGTGTGCAATCTTGGGGATTACAGGATCACATATTGAGGAGTAGTGGTGTGGACGGTATGGATGATGATTTTAATAAGGCTTTGGAAACGTTACAAGTGACTCTTCCTGATTTTGATCTTAACAACTTCACCAATAAAGACAACGCCCCCCCTAAAGCACAAAGCATCCCGGCGAGTGCTCTTTTTGTAAAGTGGTTAAGGACATTGATAGAGTTTACATGCTAACGGAGAGACAAAAAGTGGTTTTTGGTTGTTTGCAAGCAAAGACATGCCCAAGATTTTCTTCTCGGCTATTCCGATTGAGGGGCTAGGGCAGAAGATGTCTCCTTTGGAGTACCGGTCTATCCTCAAATACAAAAGTTAATGATCCCGCTTTATCCTCTCGACTCTCGCCGCCCGCTTGCATCACAAAGTTGCTTGGATTCATATGGTGAACATGCGCTTCATTGTAAAGTAGACCCCGGTTATAAATATAGACATGATCATGTGAGGGATATTTTGTATGATGTACCGGAGGTCCGGCATTTCGGAAAGAAAGAAGCACCCGTGCATTTCCGACGCACCCACTTGAAGGGAGATCGACACTAAGACCAGCCGATGTTCTTATTTTTGGATGGGCTAATGGGAAACACACATGTGTTGACCTCACCGGGTATCTCCTTTGGTAGGAATTGGACATGGCACCTTTACAATCGGTAGCAACGCTAAAGGTCGCCTCGTAAGATATCGAAGCATGAGAAAGCATGTGTTGACAATGGGCATGCTTTCGTCCCTTTTGCTTTTGATACTTTTGGCTATTTGACTCCGTAAGCAGTTGGACTACTCAAGAGGGTCCAGAAAGTCATGCGCAGCAATGTAATGACCCCTGGCTCACGAGATTTTATTTTTAATAGGATAAGTTTTGCTATTCAAAAAGGGCTAGCGGCACAGCTTGTCGCTCGCTTGCCTAGTATGTAATTTTTATCTTTTAAAGAAATTTGAATTTGAAAAATAATCTTTTTGTAATTTTTTCAATAAAATATTTAATACTATTTGATTTTGGTTAATTGATTTGATTTTGGTTAATTTAAGGTGAAAGGGTAATCTAGTCAATCTACACCCCTATAGGACACCCCATAACCAATAAGAGGGACATTGCTATCACACTTGACACCCCTCTACCATTTCATGAAGCCCCTTTACCAAGCTTGTTTTAATTAGCTAATCATTAGCACTAGTTAAATCGACAACATAATTACCCATTAACAAAGGTAGTAGGATAAGGAGTTCGGAAGACTGCTGTTTAACAACCTTTTTTTTTTTTTTTTTTGGGCTCTAGGATAAGGGGGGTACCACCAGTGTTTCTGGGGATATACAAGAACGCCCAAACAAACAAAAAAACGCGTTATTATTCCCGCTCTGTTTCTATAAACTAGACTTTCCATTCCTGTATCATCATCTCTTTCTATAAAACTTCATCCACTGGAGTTTCCTTTCCTGTATCATCATCTCTGCAGTTAAAGTATCATCAAATCTTTCCCGCTCTATTTCTATAAAGATTAGACTTTTCTTTCCCGTATCAACAACAACATCCCTATCATCAAATCTTCAATTTAGGGCTTAATCTCGATTGTAGTTATGGGTAAGAGAAGGATTGAGATGAAGAAGATTGAAGATAGACAGAAAAGAAATGTGTGCTTCACTAAGCGACGCCAAGGCCTAATCAAGAAGGCCGCTGATTTGTGCCGTCTTACCGGTGCTGACATTTCTCTGTTAGTAATCTCACCTGGTGGTAACCCCTTCACTTTTTCTTCTTCTTCTTCTTCTTCTATTTCTTGGAATGATCTAAATTATAGGTTAAACAATACCATTAACGTTAAAGAAGAAAAAGTTGCTGATGATGAGAGAACTAGGGTTTCTGATGATGGGTTTTGGTGGAATAACCTAAACCCAGAAGAAATTGATAGTATTGAAGAGTTAACGGCTCTAAGGAATCAATTACTTGATGTGAAAGAGAAGGTTGCACAGAGAAAGCAAGAGTTGCTAGCAGAAGCAAAACCAATTGATACCTCTACTACTACTCCTTGTACTGTTGGAGAGATGGAGGAGGATTCTTCATTGTTGGAGGATGATTTGGGAAAGTTATTATCAGATTCCTATGACGATGCTCAGAATTGGTTGCCTTCTATTGATGATTCGGGAATGTTATTTGAGGGTTTAGATTATTATGAGAGTTGGTTGCCTGTCTGTTGATGATTTAGAGGTCAATCTGAACTGAAATTTTTGAAGGAGATATATGGGATTTAAAGTTATTGAGCAAACTCTAGTACATTTAGTTGTTGTTTATGTTTATTTTGTTCGTACCAAGTTTTATTGTTATTAGTAAGTGAGAATCCATGTACTTATTCTTTGTTGCATGTGTAGTTTGTGGCAACAGGAACATCAATTTTGGTTGTTGGTTTTGTTTATACAAAGTTCTGTTGTTGCTAGTACTTGATAAAATGCATTGTTTATTCTTTGATATTGAATCTGTTTAATAATGCATGTGTAATTTGTAGCAACACAAGAACAAGAACTTCAAGTTTTTGCTAATAAATCGTGTTTCGATAACCATTAAAACTTTGTTAGGGCCTTTCAGTGGTACTGCTACTGGTATAGCATTATAAGTAACTGTTTTGCTGCTTTAATGTACAGCTTGGAATTGACACAGTCCTAGTCCTTGTTGGCCCTGCAATCTTGTTGCTATCAAAACCTGCCAAGGATGCTGAGAAATCCTTCTCTTGCCTCTCCCTTCTTGGAAGCATTCTTCCAATCTTACGAGTAAGGAAACCTCTCCTTTCTTGGAAGCATTCATCCAGTCTACAAGTAAGGAAAACTTACCTGCTACAGAGCATCATGCATTTCTATATTTCCTTGTGCATCTTATGATTCTTATCTAATTGGTTATGTGAATTGTGAATCCTAGAGGGAAGTTATTGCTGAATTGAAGGCAGCTGGTGCTTCATGGATTCAGTTTGATGAACCCAAACTAGTGATGCGTCTTGATACCGGGAAGTTGAATGCATTCACTGATGCCTACTCTCAGCTAAAATCTACTCTATCTGGTCCTAATGTTATTGTTGAGACCTACTTCGCCGATCTTCTTGCCAAGGCATACAAAACCCTCCACCTGATTAGTTTTGGAATTAGTTTCCTGATTATGGTTCTTGTCTTGTTCAGTGTTCTGACTTATGTACAACTCTACAGGAATTATATCCTATTCCTCCACCTGACAGAACACAAGAAGATACCTCTTCTTCAAACTGTACGATCCGCAAAAAGAACAACCGGGGTAGGAATTGCTTTGAGTTGCCATTCTTTTGTCAGATAAGATTCAGACGTCGTTTGAGTTTGAAACACTTCTATTATTTATAAGGTATGTGGGGAGACTTTTTGTGAAGGAAAGTGGGAAGCCTATGGAAATTCTTAGAAAGCTTAATGAGATGGCTGGATTCTCTCCAGATGAAGAGATGGAACTTTTTGAGGTTTGTTCTTCTTTGATATTTCTGTGACTCCTGTTTGTGTGCTTAGTTTTTTGTTGTGTACTCCTCTAGCCAGAAATGCAAGTTTTAGTTATTTATTGATGCAAGCATCCGATAAGACCTCATCTTTTGATGGTAGGAAATAAAGTTTGAGCCCACAATTACATGTGAGCACATATCCAAGGAATTCACATTCCGTACTATCCTTAATGGCATCATTAATCTGTGTAAATTTTTTCTCTTTTTTTTCTCGTTGTTAATTCTTGTTTCTATTTTGGCTTATGTTGCCTTTTTTGTCTTCATCTTTCAGCTTGGCAATGGAGACATTATTTGTTTCCAGAAACCCCTTCCAGCCGATAGTATGACAGGATGCCGTTATCCAGACGTCCCTTCTTTTCTAGAATATGTTCTGAATCGCTGGGTGTATGTGACTTGCTTTCTGGTAACGTTTAAATGTAGATGGTAGGAATTTGGCCAACTATACTATGACAAGGAAAATAAACCCAGTTGAAGAAGCTTGAGCACATTGATATTATTCTGCTTTGTTAGGTTGTATGCTTCCATTATCTGGAGAAACTGAAGGAAGATGATTCCTCTCTAGAGCTGTAACTGTAAGTACTTTCATGTTCCAAATGTCTGTTGTTGTCTTATTTTTTGAATTTTTTGCTTATTTCTTGCAGTAACTTATGTGGCTCTTCTTCTTTTTTAAATGTATAAGATCGAAGGTATTAACTTTTGATAATGTCACAGAAAGAGTTGCTCGGCATCTTAAGTTGGATGACCCAACCAAAATCAGACTTACTCCTCACAACTGTTCCTCACAGCAACCTATATAGCTCAAGCCATTAAGTACCAAGGTTTTGACCACACTTGTCTGAGATGTTGATTCACCACAATCAGGTAATTCATCACTCTGAACCTAGCTTTCCAAGGCTTGCTCGATCTTGTCAACTTAACTATTACATTTGAATGGGTCGCTGAAACTTCCTTAAAGGGTTTTCCGTCAGAAATCTGATATTTTGTCTCTACCAGTGTTGGAAGGTTTAAAAACTCCCAATGTTTCTTTTCATCATGCAAAAAAAGATGCAAGCATATTCCACATTGGCAAGTTACTCTGAATCATGCTCAGTCTGTAATTCTAATCAACTCTGAATGATATTTTGCAGACTGTCATTCACCGAATTAGACTTCCAAGCAAAAGTACAGTAAGCAAGTGTTCCTTAAGTTTTTGTTCCTTAAATGTTTTTTTTTATCAACAGTGACCAGTTTATTGTTGGATTATCTTCTAAAATATTGTGCTGTTGGATTATCTTCTAAAATATTGTGCAATCTAGTGAAGTCCAACATCTGACGTCTATTTTCTCCTGTTTTCATTCTTACAGATTCTAGAGGAGGAGAAGAACTTGGGTTCTCGGGATTGATTGGTTTATGTTTATCGCTTCACAAAAGATGCATCTGAGACCCAAAACTGTTCGGTAGTAAGACTTCAGTCCCAACGTCACTACCAAAACCTACCATAGCTGCAAAGTCTAGATGTACATTAGCACGAGTGTTTTTTTTATTAAGAAAATAAGAAAAAATATCTTATCACAGAGTTACAATATTACCCACCGGAGAGAGATGGTATCATCCGGCAAGGCATCGCTAACCATATTCTAGTACTTATCTTTTTTTTTTTTAATAGGAAAAATCTAAATTTCATTAAGCAAAGTTCATACAATGTTTGTCCCTGATAAGAGAGACTACATCATTTGGCATATCATCGTCGTTCCAAAACTCCCTAGTTATTCTACCAGTCCTAGCTTTTTTTGCTAGATTATCCGCTACGCCAATGAGGTCTCTAACAACATGAGTACAGACCCACGAGTTAAAGTTTCTCAATAAAAACTTGCAGTTCTTAATAATACTATTATTTGTCCACTTAACACATCCTACTAAGCCATTTATGGCATTTATTACATTTAGATTATCTCCTTCAAGGTGTAACTTTGACACTCCTTTCGCTTGCGCCATCTTTATTGCTTCATAAGTTGCTACCGCTTCAGCTTGTTCTTCATCATAGGCTATTGCTTGAACAATGGCTGCTCCAACACAGGTCCCTGCAGTAGAGAAAGCTATTAGACCACACCCTGTAATATTTGAATCTTTATGAAAAGACCCATCAAAATTTATTTTAGTAAATCCATTTTCTGGTGGGCTCCATGTTGCTGTCCTTATTCTATGAGAACCACCAGTATCATTAGTAACTTGTTGCCTGTGAATTCTATTCCATTCTGCAATGTCCCTGAGTACCTGTCTTTTAAACAGTTCTACCTGCACTTGAATATTGTCAAAAACCTTGGCACATCTAAATTTCCAAGCACGCCAAAGCATAAAGCCAGCATTCACAACAAAATCAGAATTCATATGCCTATTTACTGGTCCATTCTCACACCAGGATTCTATCCAATCTTTTAAGTTCTTACCACTATACAACCCTGAAAAGACACTATTCACATCAGCATACATATTTCTAGACACATAACAATCTAGCAAGAGATGATCTACTGTTTCAATATCAATATGGTTGCCACAAAGAGAACAATTTTTATCAAGATGATGAACATACCTGCCAATATTCCCATTCACAGCAAGACAATTGTTGACACACTTCCATAGAAAATGTTTTATTTTAGGTGGCAGATTAAGTTTCCAAAAACTTTTCCAATTAAAATTCCCCTGAACAGGACCAAAAATTCTATATGTTATAGCTCTATACGTTGTTTTAACAGAGAACTCACCATTGTGAGCTGCTGTCCATCTAAGTTCATACACTGCCTCTAAAGGAATTTTAATCCTGCAAATGAGCTTAACATTTTCATCATTAAAGAGAGTATGTAACATAGAGACATTCCAATCATTAGTTATTTGGTCAATTAATTGGTCAACTGTACTAATATTAGCAGACATAAAGTGAGAGTTAACCAAACCATTAGTACTAGGCACCCACCTATCTTTCCAAATTGATATTTGTTTGCCATTCCAAACCTCCCAACAGTAGTTCTCCCTAATGACCTCTAAACCTCTACATATACCTCTCCACACCCAAGATCCAGATTTATCATTCACATAATGAAGGGGGTTATGATCTGGGAAATTTTTGTGTCTAAGGATCTGGACCCATAAGGCATTAGGTTCCTTTAGCATTCTCCAAGCAATCTTTGCTAAGAGAGCATTGTTTAGGTATTCAGTTTTCTTTATATTCAGACCACCTTGAGCTATTGGTTTAGCAACATTGTCCCATCCCCTAAAATACAGACCTATGTTAGTGCCTTTTTTATTCCAGTAAAACTTCCTTTGAATAGAGTCTAATCTATCAGTTAACCTTTTTGGCATTGGGAAAACAACAAGGTGGTGATTTGCTAGGGTTCCTAAGGTAGTCTGAATAAGAGTAGTTCTACCAGACTGATTAACATGTTTACTTTTCCACATCCCTAGCCTTTTTTCAAAACTAGTTTCTAGATGACCAAAAGTCTCCATTTTGTTTCTCTGAATTAATAGAGGCACTCCTAAGTACTTTTCTTGTAGTCCTAGCTTCTTAATCTTCAAGATACTGACAACATTGTTCTTCACACCATTATCAGTCTTAGGGCTAAAAGCAACACCTGACTTATCATAGTTAATGGACTGACCTGAGTATTTGCTAAACTGTTGAAGAATGTTATCCAAGATCCTAGCACATTTAACATTAGCTTTAGTAAACACTAAGGAGTCATCTGCAAAAAAAAGATGGCTAACAGAAGGAGCACTATTAGTAACCTTAATGCCTTGAATATCATTATTATCTTCAGCATTCATCAACATTTTAGACAAAACATCCATACATATAATAAACAAGTATGGGGATAAGGGGTCTCCCTATCTGAGACCCCTTGTTGGAAAGAATTGCTCACCTGGAGATCCGTTTAGAAGAATAGAGGCAGAGACAGTAGTAACACATTGCTCAATCATAGTGCACCAATGTTCATGGAAGCCTAACTGTTTAAGAATAGACATTAAGAAAGGCCACTCAATTCTATCAAAGGCCTTGGACATATCTAGCTTTAGAGCCATAAGTCCAGAAACTGACCTGTGTTTTCTAAGAGTATCCACAATTTCATGTGCAATGACAATGTTATCTGTAATTTGCCTAGAGGAAAGAAAAGCCGCCTGGAATGGACTAATGAATTTATCAATAACAGTTTTTAGCCTACTGGTCAACAGTTTAGAGATGATTTTATAACTAACATTACTTAAGCTAATAGGCCTAAAATCAGCAGCAGTTTTAGGAGCATTAGTCTTAGGAATTAGAGAGATAAAACTATGATTCATTTGTTTTAACATATATGACCAGATCTGAAAAAAGCTTTAACCATGTTAATAGTATCATCACCAACCACATCCCACATAGTTTGATAGAACCAAGGAGGGTAGCCATCTGGGCCTGGAGAGGTCCAAGGTTGCATCTGCCACACAATATTTTTAATTTCATCATCACTAGGAATACTAGTCAAAAAATTGTTTTATTCTCAGTAATACAAGGTTTTAAAACTTTAAGATACTCTCCAGCATCAGGTGGCTTAGTGGATCTGCTAATCTTAGATAAATGGTTTTTAAAATCAGTAACAATCATATCTCTATCAGTTAACCATAAACCAAGATTGTTTTGAATGCAATCAATTTGAGTTCTTTTTTTCCTATAATTGACTTTATCATGGAAATATTTGGTATTTTGATCATCAAATTTCAGAACATCTTCCTTAGCCCTTTGCATATAAAACTGTTGTTGAACATTATACCAATGTTTTAAGCTAGTCTCAATTTCAGAAGTAAGATCTCTAGACATACCATGTTGTTGAGCATCATGAAGTTGACATTGAAGTGTTTGAATATGAGAATTTATATTACCAAAAACATTATTATTCCACTGACTTAGAGCTATCTTAACATTTTTCAGATATTGGACATGTTTAAAAGCAAAGGAACCATTCACATCAGCCTTCCAGTTATTTGCAATTATGCTCTTACAAGAATTATCAGACAACCAGCATTTGTTAAATCTTCTAGGTTTTTTGGTGTTATTATTATTCCTAGAAGTAACCATTAAGATGGGAACATGATCACTGCCTAGGCATACAAGATGATAAGTAATGGCATCAGGAAATAAATTGGCCCAATCATCATTCACAAGAACTCTATCTAATCTCTCTAGAATAAGGGAATCTCCACTTCTTCTATTTGACCAAGTGAAAATATTGCCTACAAAATTAAGATCGTAAAGTCCTAAATCATTCAACCTATCCTTAACATCATCTAGATGAATCTGAGATAGTGGATTTCCTCCACTTTTTTCTTCTCTTCTAATAACAAAATTAAGGTCACCAATTATCATCCAAGGGCAATGATACAAATTTGCTAAGTTGCCTAAATAGTTCCATTGAGCATCCCAGCCAACATCATCCAAAGCACCATACATACAATTCAATAAAGTTCTGTCACTCCTAGCATCCATTCTAACTAGAACAGTGATAAAATTATAGTTCATATCCACAAATTCCACATCAATAGCATCCTTCCACAAAAAGTACAAGCCACTAGAAACACCCACAGGATCAACATAAAGGTAATTTGGATAATTTAGACTCTTTGTATAGTTAGCCATTTTCCTATCCATAGTTTTAGTTTCAGATAGAAACACCATATCAGGATCATTGGACTTAACTAATTCCCTCAGATGCTGCCTAGTTACCTCATTCCCAAATCCTTGAACATTCCAAGCAAGAATCTTCATCTTAAGGCTATTATAGATTTTTAATCTAAAGAAATTATGAAAATATAAAAACCTAACAATCCAGGTTTCGACCAAACTTGTATTGTTATTGGGAATTATCAGAATTGTAAAGCAGATATTTTCAAAATAAAGACCTAAAACCTATGAAAACAGTACAATCAAAATCAAGGCAAAGATTAGGGTTCGGAAAATTTACCAAAGGATTTGCAGACCCCTCATGCTGATGTTGTGTAATCATCCTATCATCCTGATTTGCAGAAGTGCCCATTGCTTCCTTTCCTCCATAATTATAGAAATCCATCTCTGATTCCATCTCATTTTGGTGTCCATCCCTTCCATTTGCTGCAGTATTGGTATCATCTAAGTGAAAGATCGGGTTGTTATGGGATGATTGGTAGTCTGAGGTATTTGGGTTTAAAGCAGTTTGGTTTCCATCTTCTCTAGTTCTCTTATTTTTCCTGGTATCTCCTTCCCCTGGTAACTCCGCTTCAGAATAAGGATTGTTCGCGATGACATTTTGATTTACTTCTATCTCCATGTTACTATCGGCACCCTCCTCTAAGATGTATCCTGCCAAAAAAGATTTTCCTTCTTCAGTTTGGCTATATTCGGCAAACCTTATTTCATCCATTGCCTCCACTTTATGCTCCTGAGCTAATCTCTTGCAATTTTCATCCACATGCTCCACCACCCAGCAATTCTTGCATATTTCAAATGGCTGCATATCAAAGTGATAAATAATCCAGGTTTTCCCTCCTGATGGGTTGTCAACCCATCCTCCTCTTCTTAGTGGATCCTTCAAGTTCACCTATATGTAGACTGTATTAGTCACATGGCCAAGAGGGATTCTTCTTCTTCCTTCTGGTATAACTCTTTTACCTATATCCAGACAAATATACTTCAACAACCTTTCACTTAAAACAACCTCCTTTAGATTCCTTAACTTCACACACCAAACTTGACTTAGAAACTTATAGTCTTCAAGAGGGATGTCAGAACTGTACTTTTTGAGACACATCAGGTATCCCAACATTGACCAGGGATAATTTGCAAGAACACCATCATAAGCACTCTTCCTTTCAAATCTTAAGAGTAATAAGTTGGTACCTTTGGATATGATTTGATATCTTCTGTAGCATTTCCATCTTAAATTCACTGCTTTCTTAACTTCCTCATGACTCAATGGGTCTTTGGCGATGATCTTTCCTAGAATACTGTAAGAGTATTCTTCAGCAGCATCCTTCACAACTTATGCAGATGCTATGGCTCTCCTAAGAACTCTTGAGGGACCAACACCTAGGTTTGTGGCTTGCATTGTTTGAGATAGGTTTTCCATTAGAATTTTCCTTTGAGAAAGAATAGATAACTTCTTTGTGAATTATCTTCCTCTTTGATCTGGTATTTTTATATAGAGAGGATTAGGGTTCAATTTTAAAGGAGGATATTTTATTGGCTTATGGAGGGATTGAAGATAATCTTTATCAATCTCTTTCTTTTTTTTTAGCTTATGATAGCTGTTTAACAAATTTTCCTGAATTATAGGGAGGACACACTTTTGAATTTCAGTTGAGAGGGAAAGTTTCTTAGAATAGTTGCTTAATTTACTCCAAAACCTGTTTGGAAAGTTGACCAGGAAACTCGATTGGAAGTGACTTGGGTAGATTACCTCCATGAAAGAAACCAAGAAAAAAACAGATGATACCGGAGACGCTGTGAAACCGATGGACACAAGCGAGTAGCTTGACAGAACTCAGAGATTTTAGGATTAGAACAAACGACCTTTGAACAAATGTGATTAGGAGGGATAACTTGCCGGAAACAAACGCAACATCAACAGTTCTATTTTTTAAAGAGGAAGGATGTAGACCACGACTTGATCAAACTAGGTGATTACACAAACATCTATTGAGAGATCTGCAGAAAAGATTTAAAAACTCATTAGTAGAGAGAAAACCAACCAAGAAAAAAAAGTGACTAACCTGAACTTAGATTCCTTCTACAAGCTAATCTAAGATGAAAACATGATTTTTCAAGGAAAAAAAGAAAAACTTAAACTTCAATAAAAATCGAGAGCAAATTCCCTGACGCAGCTGTGACTATTTTTGTTGTTCCTAACACGGTGCATCTCTAACCTCTGCAGTATTAGCATCTGAAATGACAATCGTCTGGACTTTTTCTAGTACTTATCTGAGTATTGTGCCATATAGGAAATGTCACGATTCTATTTGTCATTCCTCTTCGGTTTATTTACGAAAAAGTCTAAAGAGAAAAAGAAAATTTTGATTTAGAGGGGGATTTTAAGTTTTTTGGTCCAGGTCAATAGGTCGTTCCCATTTTTACCCCGTAAAAAGTCCTCGCTTCAATCGGTGGATCGGCCCAATAACAAATCTTTGACTATTGGATTGCTCAAATGGTGTCCCGGTTAGTTGGGCATCCCCTTTATAAAGAAGGCTGTTTTTAGGCATACAGATTTTTTTTAGGGAATACAAAATGATAGTCCCATTTTGGGTGACCTTATAATGATAGTCCCATGGGTAGTTCAATTACCTATATACCCTTAATACAAAAATCTAAAATCAGTTTTCTAAAAAATCAAAATCAGCTTCCCTTAACATCTCTTCTTCTTCCTCCTCTAGCCAAACTCTTCCCCTCCCGTGAAAAAAAAAAAATCATCACCGTGATTAATTGTCGATTCGTAAAAATTTGATTGTCGATTAAACTGAACTACATAATGACTCGTACAAAGAAAAGAAGGGACTAGGCAAACCCAATCGTCTTCTAATCCATCAATTGAAGAAGAACCAATTGAAGATGAAGGTGTAGAAACTGAAAATCAACCACCAATTGAACCAAAAATTGAACCAACTGCATCTCCAACTCCGAAAATGAGGATAAGAAAGTAAGTTTTACAAACCCAGTCTCTTATTTGTTGTTTTCATCGATTAAATGACGGTTACGGTGTTGGGTTTGGCTCAAAATTGAGTTGCGTTTTTAGCCGAACTGTTCTTCACAAAAGCTTCCTGTAAGTGTATATGAACAGTTCGACTTGAAATTTCATGAAATTTCAAGCCGAACCTAGTCACAGAAAGAGATGCATAGGGGTTCGGCGTATTCGATAATCATAGTATGTGTTGAACCTAGCACATTTACGAGGTTCGGCTATTACGATATTCACAATATGTGCCGAACCAATACAAAATTATTAACCCAAGAATGTACATGATCAGGTTTGGCTTATATTCTACTTATTCAAATAGCCGAACAATGTGTTTCCAACAGGTTCGGCGCTTACGAATTTCTATATATAATCCGAATCTAGAGTCCGGTGGCAGTTAGACGGTGACAGGAACACATAATTTTTTCACCGTATTGCTAAATCCAGAAGAAGAAGAAATACCTATGCTCGTATCTGTATCAATGGCTTTTGGGTGGAAGACCAAAGCACTATAAAAAATAATATCGTAGACCATTTTCACAATAGATTCAAGCTTGAGGACGACACCAAATTCTCGTGGGACAATTTAGGCCTTAATGCCATCTCTTCTGCCGAGAATCAAGGTATTGAAAAACCTATTGACGAAGACGAGTTCTTTGCTGCTCTTAAGTGTCTAGGCCAAGACGGGGCTCCAGGGCATGATGTCTTTCATGTGAATGTTATTGTCAAATATTGGAGCTTTATGAAGTTCGACATTATGAGGGTGGTAAAAAGGTTCGAGGAATCTGGGTTTCTAGATTGGAGACTTAAGTCTACCTTCATATCGCTTCTACCTAAGAAATTAATTGTGGAAGAGATTAAAGACTTGCGACCTATTAGCTTGTCCAATACAGTATTTAAAGCCATTTCAAAAGTGTTGGCCGAGAGATTGAAGGGATTGCTCCCAAATCTCATCCCTGATTCGCAATCTGCGTTCATAAAAGGTAGGAAAATCCTTGATAGTATTTTGATCGCAAATGAGTGTTTGGACTCGAGGATTAAATCTAAAAAGCCTGGTATTATTTGTAAGATTGATCTTGAGAAAGCGTTCGACAACGTCAAATGGTCTTTCGTCGACGAAGTTCTTCGGCAGATGGGTTTTGGTTCTACTTGGCGGATGTGGATAAAGGGTGTATTCAGAAAATTCCTTTCTCTGTTTTGGTCAATGGTAGCTGTTGCGGAAAATTCTTGAGTGTGAAGGGTTTGCGCCAAGGAGATCCTTTATCTAAGTTTCTTTTCTTACTTGTTTCGGAGGTGCTCAGCTTGATGTTATCCAAGTCTTTGGTGGCCGGAAAGCTGGGAGGGTTTAATGTGAAGGAAGATGGCACCACGATAAATAATATGCAATTTTCTGACGATACGTTAGTGTTCCTTGAAGCAGATTTGGAGCAGGTCAGATATTTGAAGTACATCCTTCTCTCTTTTGAATTTGTTTCAGGTTTAAGTACAAATTTTAGCAAATGTAGTCTGTTTGCGGTCGGGGAAGTGAACAATCTTGATTATATGGCTGCTGTTTTCGGCTGTAATTCTGATTCGTTCCCATATATTTACCTCGGTCTTCCACTGGGTGAGCATGCTCTTTCTAAATCAAAGTGGGATCGCGTTGTAGAGATTTGCAAGTCAAGATTAGACACTTGGAAAATAAGCACTTTTTCGAAAGCTGGTAAGCTAACTCTAATTAAAAGTGTGTTATTAAGCTTACTAATCTACTACTTTTCTTTATTTATGGCTCCTTATTTGGTGATTCAAAAAATAAAAAACAATTAGAGATTTCTTGTGGCACAACTCCGCGGAGAAGAAAAACATTCACTGGGTTCGCTGGGCCAAGTTAGGCTTGCCTATCAGTAATGGCGGTTTGGGTATTCGTCACATCAGGTCAATCAACAAATCCCTATTGAAGAAATGGTGGTGGAGGCTAGGGAAGGAAAGAAATTTTTTGTGGGCTAAGATTATTTTCGAGAAGCATGGCTGCATTGATCTTGGGTGGAGGACTAAGAAACCAACATCCTCTCATGGGGTTAGTTTTTGGAAAAATATAGCTAAAGTCGAAGAAGATTTTTTTTAAGAATACCCAATTTAGAATTGGAAAAGGCAGCAAAATTCGTTTGTGGGAGGATAAATGGTGTGTTCAAGGGCCCTTAAACTCTACTTTTCCAAGACTTTATGCGATTGCAAATAGCAAAAACAGTTCCCTGCTATTTTTGTTTGCTCCTGATATTTTTGGATTTCATTGGAAGTTAAATTTTTCTAGAAGAAGGTTATATGATGCAGAGATCAATGAGATGACTTCTTTGCAAATTTTGAATTGTGTGATCTTTTTTCCTGAAGAAGACGATGAGCTTGTCTGGGTTGGAGATAAAACAGGGATTTTCTCCGTGAAATCTGCTTATTTGACTGACTGCCCGGTTCCTTCGGCTATCGTTTTTTCTCTCAAGAAAATCTGGTCAAAGTGTTGGCCTCATAAAGTGGGTTTTTTCTTTGGAAATTGGTGCAAAACAAGCTGCCAACCATCGATATTCTTTAAAAGAGGAAATGTGTCTTGCTGCTTCCCCGGGTAATCCTCTGTCTTATCTTTGTCCCCTTTGCACCATGGTGAATGAAACTGGTAATCATCTTTTTTGGGATTGTTACTACACCAAGCAAATTTGGACTTACTTTTGTGATCAAGCCAACATTCAACTGCCTGCTTTTATTAACCTTCTAGACTTGCACAAGGACTGGCCTTGTTTTAATGGATTTTTCATTGGAAAAGCTGTTTGGAATGTTATACCTGCGATCATTTGTTGGAATATTTGGTTAGAACGCAATGCTCGCTGCTTCAGTGATAAAAGAAGAGCCGTAGATGCTATCATAACTGAAATTAAAGTCATCTCTTATCATTCGGCTTCGGCCAATTCAGTTTTTGTCAAATTTGTTCTCCAGGATGTTATTGCTAAATGGAGAACGTTGTTGTTTGACCCTCCTTAGTTTGTGGGGTTTTTCGGGTTTCCTTTGTTTCTCCTTGTGTTCCCCTCCCCCTGTTTGGTGGCTTTCTTTGTTGTTGTTGTTGTTGTTGTTGTAATTAGCCTCTTTCTTAATATACTTCTTATTTACCGAGCAAAAATAAATAAATATAAGCCGAACCCTAAATATTTTTTCTTCCAGACAGTTCAGTGTAGGGTTCGGCTTGTTAGAACAATTCGAACCAAGCTGAACTCTGGTCTACAAGGTAGGTTCGGCTCTTAATCAACACTTTCAGCTAGCCGAACTGTTCATCCAGACTCGTCGAACCTTAGTGAAAAAACACCCAACTTTTGATGATTTTAACCTACAAAAGTGAGATTAAACATTAGATAGGTCGAACCCCGGAAGCTTCCTAAATGCCTACAATTCAAGTTTTTTTTTTCTTACTCAATTGTTTTTATCTACACAAATTTATAACTAAATAATCTTAAAACTAATCACTAATCAGAATTATTTTAACTAATTATTAATATTAATACTAATCCTAAAAGGACAGATTTGTCATTACTAAAAATATTTGATTAAGGGGCTTCTAATTTTGTTATTTACACTCCTTTTTTTATCTTTACTTGGTATGCCCCGAAAGTTTGATGTATGCCTAAAAACAGTGTCCTTTATAAATCATGCTACCTGCTGGCATATGATTCATGTGCTCAACAATTACTAAATAAACTTGTTTATTTGAAGAACTCCTTTTTAGCTTTCTATAGGTCCCTTAGAATATATAAATTAATAACTCTCCAATTTATATAAATTTAGTTTTACATTTACGCTAATTTGGTAAGGAATGATTCAATTGTGACTTGGTTTTTCTTCACATTGAATTTCATCTTGGATTTTTTTAACATTAGAAGAGTTTTTGGTGTTGTCGTTTCTTGATGCAATAAAAACCTATTCAATATCTTTGCAGCTTTGATAGCTTCTTTACGGGAAGGTGTCTTTGCAACTACAGTTTCATCTTCGACTTCCATATCATCACTTTCGGTTTTTTCTCATGACACTTTCAATTATTTCTTCGTCAGTCAAAAAATATGAAATAATATCCTTTTGTGAGTAGTTTAAAAGAAATTCAACATCCACTCCAATGTGATAATTCAATCCATTGATTAAATTTTGCAATTCTCTAGTTCCTTTATTATCTAACGCTTCACTTGGATTCTTTGATACGGTGTCATCCATTGAACGAATCTTACAATGACGAAATTTTTTAGCAATAATATAAGGTGTATTGATTCATTTTGTTGATTACTAGGTGATGATACTTTATCTTTTTTTAAGCGTCTGAAGAACTGATTAGTTAGTAATGATGCTAGTAGTGGTGTTGGTAGCTTTATTTTTCATAGATTAGGCATTGATATTCAAAAAGGTGTTGGAGCCCAGCTTGTTGCTAGGTTACAAACCAAAAGTATGTAATTTATTTTTCACTAATCGCACATAATAATTATATTAAGACTAATGGTCTATAAAAAGACTTATTTTAAGTTTAAGTTTAATTTAGGATTCTAATTATGAGGGAACCCACTCAAGTATATTCATTATTAAAAGAGGTTACAACTCTTACATTCGTTAGATGTCTTTTGCTGGGATGAGACTGGGATGGTTGGATTCAATGTTTGTCTCTAAAAATGTTATCCGTCCATCCAAGCTCAAGAACCCATTCTGTTTTGTGATTTTTTTTTAGAACTAAAAAAATAGTTTGATAAACTAATTAATATATAATTTATGCGATTATTTAATATCGCGATAAATTGATAAATTTTGCCAGTCCCGACGCTATTATTTTATAGGGGTTATACTGTATATTGTATAACAAATGTATATGCATGTAGTTGTTTAGTGCTTCAAAAAAAAAAATGTAGTTGTTTAGTTCAAGGTTGGAATGAAGTGAGTAAAGAAAGTGATGCAAAGTTAGCCTAGTCAAGGGTATTTTATGTCCAAAATTTTTTAGTCAGGTCTGACTCACAAAACAAACACATATTCTGAGTCAGACCTTAGTGAGTCAGATTCAGATGAGTCAGGTGATTTCACTCAGATCCAGATGACTCAGATGAGTCAGCTGCAAACAAACAAGGTGTTAGAGTTTCTCCAATGGAATGTGTGTGAAGATAAATGTCTAAGTCCACATAGGATAGACATTCATTTTCTTTAAAATTCTTCTCCAACCTGAACTTCTTAAATCAATGTGAAGATGACGTGGCTTAATATTTGTTAGACATTATCAAGGTGAATGTTAAGTTTTAGACATTCACCTTGACAATGTCAATCTATCATAGTAAGCTTTTGCTTACCTAAATTAATTCCAATATATTAGCTCTAATAAAATATAAAAATTATTAAATATAAAATTTGCATTTAATTTATAAAAATTACAAACAATATCATTGGAGATGAACTATTTTTCCTCATAAAACTTAAAGAAAAATTAGAATGAGGATGTGTATTGCCACCTAGGAAATATACACAATCACCGTTGGAGAAGCTCTTAACTACAAAGTCTAGATATACATTAGCATGAGTGTTTTTTTAATAAGAAAATAAGAAAAAATATCTTATCCCAGAATTACAATATTACCCACCGGAGAGAGATGGTATCATCCGGCAAGGCATATAAAAAGTCCTCGCTTCAATCGGTGGATCGGCCTAATAAGAAATCTTTGACTATTGGATTGCTCAAATGGTGTCCCGACTCCCGGCATATGATTCATGTGCTCAACAATTACTAAATAAATAAACTTGTTTATTTGAAGAACTCAATAAATAAAGCAACACGAATTAATAAACTAAATCTAGAATATTCTCTCCCTCAACGTCTCTATCTGCTAAACCCCCTATGCCTTCTTGCTAACATCAGCGTTTTCACAAAACTGGCACACTCTAAACAAGAATGCATAATTCTTAAGTTTGGGAAGCGTGGGGGAGGCTGGAGGGCTTTAACCTTTAAAATTTACCAAAGACATTTCCAGAATATCTACCCAAAAAATTTCTCTATTCGGTTAAGCGATTTCTAACTACTACTCTCTATGTGTCTCTAGATATTCACCCAGTCCACAAGTAATGACAACTAAAATGCCTGAATATTTCAAACCTTTTCGTACGAAACAGACCCTTTCCAGCAACCCACAACAGCAACCCCTTGGTAACTGTACTCTTTCAAAATTTTCTAAACAACTTTTCCTACATTTTGATTATTTGCATCACACCAAATGATATTTATACAACACCCTTTTCTCTTCTTTCTCTTCATGTAGCTCAAAAGATCTCTGCTTTCTTTATCTTGTTATCATCACTACAACTGAAAATAGTAGTATCAGTGCAGAGCTAGCAATTTTCAATCATGGAAAGCATATTTCTTTTTGTTACCATTGCCATTTCTACTCTTTCGCTATACTTTATTTGGTTTTATCGTCTATCTAGAAATTTCACCGGTCCGAAAGTTTACCCATTCATTGGAAGTTTACCTGGTTTATTTGCTAACCGGTCACGTATGCATGACTGGATAGCCGGAAATTTACGTGCGACAGGTGATCTTGCTACTTATCAAACATGCATCATGGCTATACCTTTCGTTGCTCGTAGACAGGGTTTGTTTACTGTCACTTGCCATCCTAGAAACATCGAGCACATTTTGCGTACACGGTTCGATAATTACCCTAAAGGTCCAACATGGCAAGCGGCTTTTCATGATCTATTAGGCCAAGGTATATTCAACAGTGATGGTGATACATGGCTAATCCAGCGAAAGACGGCGGCTCTTGAATTCACCACTAGGACTCTTCGACAAGCTATGGCTCGGTGGGTTAGCCGGACGATTAAATTCCGTTTATGGAGCATTTTAGCAAACGCTGAAAGGGAGAATACACCAATAGACCTACAAGATTTGTTGCTTCGCTTAACATTCGACAACATATGCGGACTCACGTTCGGTAAAGACCCCGAGACGCTGTCACAAGATTTACCCGATAATCCATTTTCCAGAGCTTTTGATGCTGCAACTGAAACAACTCTTGAAAGGTTACTGTATCCGGGTTTCTTGTGGAGATTGAAGAAAGTATTCGGACTCGGGACCGAAGTGAGGCTAAAACAAAGCCTGCAGATCGTTGAGAATTACATGATGGATGCCATTGCAGCCCGTAAAGAAAGACCTTCAGACGATTTATTATCCCGTTTCATGAAAAAGAAAGACGCCGACGGAAACCAGTTCCCGACTTCCGTTCTACGTCCTATTGCTCTCAACTTTGTGTTAGCAGGGCGTGATACTTCATCCGTTGCACTGAGTTGGTTCTTCTGGCTGGTCATGACTCATCCCAGAGTCGAAGAGAAGATCATTCACGAATTATCAACAGTTCTGAACGAAACACGTGGAGATGAGATCGAGAAATGGGTTGAAGATCCGTTGGAGTTCGACGAGGCTGATAAACTGGTGTACTTAAAAGCATGTTTGGCAGAGACGCTACGTCTATATCCGTCTGTACCGGAGGATTCAAAATATGTGCTGAAGGACGATGTTTTGCCGGACGGGACTTTTGTGTCCGCCGGTTCATCTGTTACGTACTCGATATATTCAGTGGGGAGGATGGAAACTATATGGGGCGAGGATTGCATGAAGTTCAAACCAGAAAGGTGGCTCTCGAATGACGGCCATCGCTTCGAAGCACCGAAAGACGGTTATAAGTTCGTTGCCTTTAATGCTGGACCAAGGACTTGTTTAGGTAAGGATTTGGCTTACTTGCAGATGAAATCTGTTGCTGCAGCCATACTATTACGCTACCGTCTGTCGTTAGTGCCCGGCCATCGTGTCGAGCAGAAGATGTCGCTGACACTTTTCATGAAGAATGGGCTTCGTGTGAACCTTCATCAAAGAACTCTCACCGGCGTCAAATTCTGATCATATCCACCATTATATATCTAAGCTGTGGTTATTAGCTCCTTATGTCAGGGGGTATATATATTTGTTAAGTTTGTTTCATTTTATTTTCCTTGTTGTTTCATTGTTGAAAATATGCACCATTGTTTCCGGTATCTGTAAAATCACTGAAATTGTTTTTGTAACATTCATCGGTACTTAATACATGTTTGTTTACTTGTTTGAATTTGTAAATCTTGCAAATATGATGCATTCTGGTAACCAATTCTACAGTTCCTTAGTTTCAATATCTACTTTCAGCAGAAAGTAGGTAAGAAGATGGTAAACACATAAACGTCCAAGCATAAGAATTTGATGCAGTCAAATATTTTAATTTCAAGTGTACTACTACATTGCTTCACTTTCTGGCCAAATATCTTTGCTGACTACATAAAATTGAGATGGAAGATACAGTAAAATACAAATATACAGAACAATTTCATGTAAATGTTGCAAAATTCTAACACAAAAAAAGTGATGCTAAAGTTTTTTTTTTAGTATCACAGGATGAATTTAGTTCATGTTTTCGTATCCTACTTTGGTCCATCATGAGGACCTTTTTGTAACTGATAAACCGTACCTCGCCAAAGAAACGTTATGGACATGATGAGATGGAAGTGAGCACCGCACTAAAATTGGACCTGTCTGGAACGTCGTCAGAGTATGAGGAGTTTCAAAGTCTAGGCATAGATATGGCTATTTTACATTTATCTTGGGGTGAAGGTGTATGCTATTCTCCTGAGGTTCCAGTAAGAGTTCTGATCACTGCGAGTAAAATCTTCTGAGTATCGACTCCGCTTTCTCTCCCATATACTTTTAGAATCTTTTGTTATCTTCTTTAGGCTTCACTAGGTGTCGAGAATGCGTTTAGCTTGCTACAGCAAGTGCGTTAATGTTAGGTGAGCCATATGTTAATTTAGTCAAGGATTTTTTCTCCAGTTGAGAAGACGTTCCAAACAACAGTTCCAAACAGATACAGGCTGACAGATACCTCGAACACATTGTCCCAAGAACCTGTACTTATGAGCACAGAAGAATTAGATTTGTGTTGCAGTAGATATCATATACTTCTACCTTTTCATTTTTGCCTAAAAATAGGCTAAATTGGAAACAAGAAAATATCACTTTTACTGCAGAGGGAGTATATCGATTTCTGTAATAAATGAGCTAATAAGGCCAGAGTATAATAAGATCATACCATGTTGTAAGATGTAACCAGTTGCAACTGTCCCTAAGACTCCTGCCAGTACACCAGCAGTGTTGGACAAACCAAGCAGCACTCCCTGTCCAGACATAAGGAAAGGCAAACAGATTAATTGTCTAGCAAAATCACGACGTAAGATGATCCCGTAGCCAAAATGCAAACCACTAATGAAGGATATTGAAAATATAAAACAGTGGCTCACAAAAGCTATACACAAAATAATATCAAGACTCACCGCATATCGAGGACCAATATCTTGATGGTTGGAATATAGACCAGACTGTGAAAATGCATCAGCTCCCTATATGAAATGACATGTCTACAAAATTAGATCCAAGCATGCTTGTAAAACTGATTCAAGTATCGATACTACACTTGGATCAGCAGTTCTCTCAAAGGCAAGGCTGAGTAAATACTGAAAACATTACAGTCCAAGGATACTGACCTGACTGCAGCACATGCATAGAACAGCCACCCCAGGAGAATCGATATGGCTCAATTGAGTTAGAAAGAAAGCTGGACCTAAAAATCCAATTGACTGCATGATCTGCAAGTCCGTGTCCCCGAAGAGTGTGGTATAAAATCAGTCCAATAGGAATACTAAACATGTGTGCTATAAACAGAGAAGAGAACAGATAACTACCTTCCGGACATAAGTGACTGAGTATCCCTTACTCACAAGTGTATCTGCAATCCACCCGCCAAGATTGGCTGAAAAGGCCATTGTAAGCCAGGGCAACACACAATAAAGGCCGGACTCTGTGAGGTTGAACTTTAAAACCTGAGTAAAATACAAAACAGCAGCAATCAATCATTGTTTATAGAAATTTTGGTGAAATGAGGTTGATTTTATAACCAGGACAGTATAATGCGCTCGATAGAATAGTTTACCTGACTGTAGTATGTCGGCATCCATGTCAGAAGAATGAAAGTTCCCCAGTTGTGGCAGAAGTGACAAACTATTAGAGCCCATACAGGTCTTTTGGACAGAATTAATTTCCATGGAATTTCTACGACAGATCCACTGGAAACAACATTACTGCGAGCAATAAGCCTACTCTCAGCAGGACGAAGTTGAGGGTCTTCAAGAGGTGAGCTGTGTGCCTGCGCATGTATGAACGAAGTACCAAATTCAGTGGAAAACAAAACAAAAAATAGAATTCTAATTTCATTCCTTACACATTCACCGGGGAGAGTGAAATTAAGGAAAAATTACCTTACTTAGCCATATAGCAACCCAAACCGTTCCAAGAGAGCCAAAGGAATAAAAGACTGAATGCCAACCAAATTCGTGTATCAAGAAAGGGGAGAAACCAAGACCTAATACTGAACCAAGGTACATCCCACTGTACACCAATGCTAACGATCTACTTCTTTCCGATACAGGAATCCACTTTGATAGGATGTTATTCATGGCAGGCATGGCAACACCCTGAAAGAAGATACAAGATTAACCTGAAGCTAAAATCACCCGACATAAGATTTCTGCCACTTGCACACTTAACTCAAACACATGACAAGGTACACCGAGATACTAACCTCGCCGATACCCATGAATGCACGAGCAACTAGTAAGAAAGGCAATCCAAGCTGAGCAGCAACAGGTGTAAGAATTGTTGCAATAGACCACCAAACTACCCCAAATGCCAAGACAGCTTTCCCACCAACTGTGTCTGCCCATATACCTCCAGCAATCTATCATATGCATCATACCAATCAGAGAAGCTACACTAGTCACTACAATTGATATGAATTTGGATGTGCACAAACTTGGCTCTAACCTGGGTGAGAAGGTAACCCCAGAAAAAAGAAGATTGGATTAATCCAACAGTTGTAGGGCTCCAATTATACTCCGTCGACATGGGAAGGATAGCAATGCTCATATTTACCTGCCAAACCAAAATAAAATTTTAAGAAAACTAATCTCAAATTACACAATTTGAAAGCCAATTCATTTCTCAAATGACAAATTGAATTTTACTTACTCTGTCCATATTACACAAAAGAAAAGCTGAAAAACATAGAATGACAATCACCCAACGCTTCGGAAACTCTTCCCACCATGGAACTGGACTACTATCAAACTCATCTTCTGTAGATAATGAATCTTTAATAGACTTGATATCTTTTGTAATATCATACGGTTCTGATTTCACGTCTGCTTTAACTCTGCCAACTTCTCTCAACTGAGAAATACTCTTCCTCAGAGTTATTTGAAGTTGATTGTATCGTGCTGGTCTTAAAACAGGAAAGTTCCGAATTCTTTTCCCATGGTGATTTGAAAAACAGAAAATGTTACTTGAAACCCTGGTTGATTCTTTCAAGTAGTTCTTTCGGTAATGAAGAGATGATGACGAAGTTGATGCAGCAGGGAGAAGAAACACTCCCGCATTCATGGCTGCTTCAAAAATTCAGATTGTTTTCAGTCCACTAGAATGATTTTTATTTTGGAGAGAAATTTCATTTTGAGGCTATGTTCACTTTGGAAGCAGACTGATATTATTTTGGGTGAGGATTGGTTGTGGATATCACACGTGTCATTGGCGCCAAAATAGAGAAAATTTATTTATTTAGAACGAAGAAATTAGACCCCTACAAAATCTAGGATTCGCACGCAATGGTTCGTGATTTGGATTCCTATGCGCAAAAGAATATCCCAGGCGTTTTTTTTTTAATTTTTTTTTTGGGTACAAAAGGATTTTTTTTTCTATAAATCTATCTATCCTAAAACCGATTTCAAACACTTCACTGCACCTCATTTTCCACAGATACCAAAGGGTAAAACTGATTTTTTGAAACAACTGAACATCCAGAAGACTATTTGGCAGTTTTTTGTCAAACAAGGTTAATATTGAAAACATGGGATACAAAAATACACCATCAGCTTTTTCTTAGGCAACGTATATAGACTAAACTCGAATACAATTCCGAGAGTTCAACTTAATAAATCTCTATCAAGGAATTATATGAAGAGCTTATATCTCTTTCTCTCACAATCAGAAAGTTAAAAGAAGCAAGTCCGTGAACCTGATTATGTGTGAGAATACTTGGACGATTCCAAATATCAATATCCAAGAACCAATCAAGTCGTATCCAACAAACAAGGATGGATATATCTACTTTGATAGATAAGCGTACAACTTGTGTGTTGATGGTGGTTTTTTGACAAGGGAAAAACTTGTAAAAATCGCCACTGAACCTACATCAGAGACATATCTTTAATTATATATGTACTAGGGCTTCACCCAGCTGAACTCTCGGTATTCTATATATATTTATAAATATGTATAAATTCATGACCCGACATCAAAATTATAGATTTGTACTTCTACATTATATTCTGGAAGAGAATTTAGAATTCGTATCCATCTAATGGCTATACTGGCCTTAAATATTCCTGCAAGATTTTAGAGCTTCACTCGGCTGAACTCTCATTATTTATGCACGGCCATACAAATTGTCATGTATTAATCAATATATACTGATGGTACAATTTATAAATATTCAAAATAAGCTACTATGCTATTATGAATTACCAGAAGCATAATATTTGGAATATTACTTCGAGTCGCAGAACTTCCACGGCTGAATTCCTTGAATATATTCTGTATGCTACAAACGAAGTGTCAACACCAACATGGCCGCACTCCATATCTAGGATAATATGGTTGGGTCTCATAACCAAGCCACGACCATCAATTTCTTATCTAGCCAACTAGATAGCCAGGCTGTGGCCACTAATTCCCTAGATAGCCCGGCCACGGCCTCCATATATGTCATCTTGGACATGAATTTGGCCACGACTATCTTTTCTCTTGGATTAACCTAGCCATCAGGCCACAACCTCATTGTCTCCAGGCCTAGCCTGTCCTTGGCCACGACCATATTTCCTTCCGGCCTATCCATGTATCGTCCTGTACTAGCCATCAGGCCACAACCTCATTGTCTTCAGGCCTAACATATCCATTGCCACGTCCATGCCTAGCCATGTATCGGCCTAGACTAGCTATCAGGCCACGACCTTCTAGTTTCTTGGCCTAATCAAGCTAGTGTCCGCGACCTCCCTATCTCCTGGCTTGGAATATATAGCGGCCATAGCCACCTTGTCCCTAGCCTAAATAGCTATGACCTCCTAGTCTCTTGGCCTGGTAAAGCTAGTAGTCACGGCCTCCAAATCTCTCGATCTGGCCTAGCCAGTGACCACGACCTCCTTGTCTCGGCCTAGCCATGACCAAGACACAACCACCTTGTCTCATAGACACGATTGTGCCACGACCACCTTGTCTGTCCTTACCTAGCTAGTAGTCACGACCTCCTTGCCTCTCGGCCTAGATTAGCCATATGGCCACGGCTATGTTGCTCCAAGCCTAGCACCCATGACCATGCCGACTCGGATGGCTATCGACCAGGTCGTGCCCCGTGTCACGACTTAACTAGCTATTAACATGGTGCACTATGCTATCTATGTGTACTATTTTGGCTAGCTGATTACAATGCCATCTTATGTAAAACTCATTATTAGTCACACATAACCTTGCAGTCGATTTGTCTCTTCAATCTATGCCACTTAGACAAAGTCTGGCTAGCTTAGGCTATTACTCAGTCAAGTATATCATGGCAACATGGATAAGACTAGAGACAGTCTATGATTCTATTAATTCCTACGAGAAATCAAAACATGTTACATGACGGAATTATTCATGGGTATTGGTCTAGTGGTTTAAAGCAACGTGCATGCGGCATGGAAACATCCTATGATAAGGAAGTTATAAGTAATGGCAACGGTTGAGAGCGGTTAAAAGAAGTGGATAAGTAATAAAATGATGGTTTAAGGGTTTCCAGAAACTTCCCTAATATCATGGTCGTAATCACACCACTATCCCACTATCTCCATCTCTCTACAACCTCCACTACTTATAAGGAAACAATGAGTATTCCATACAACTATAAATAGACTACCTTGTCTATTCAGAAGACAGAACAAACTTATCATTCTCAAGCTCTTCTTATTTCATAGTTCAATAAACTCACACACGTAATTCAATCACCAATGATTTCCTCAAACTTTCTTTGATCAACCCATTTTATCTCTTTGTAACCGAAGCAAAACGTAAACGGCCAACTTCTTGATTTAGGCTCATTTTGTACGATTTTTATTTTCGAACCTAAAGAAAATACTTCGACAATTCATTTTTTTTTTACCTAGAAGTGATTTTTGGGTAGTAACAATTGGCGACCATATCCGGAGATCAACCTCTCGGTCACAAAATCAATTTTTTCAACCATTTTAAAAAGAAGGGTAGATCTTAGAGCCGATTCAATCATTAAACTCAATTTAGGTCCAACAACCAATTTCAATTCCGATGTTCCATTCGTTAAGAAGCATCACAAAAATGTTTTTTCAAGCAATGCTACTAGAAATGCCTTGGATACCCGAGCACCAGTAAATATCCCAGATGAAAGGACCAAAAATCCTCGTGGAGACACAAGAATACGTGACTACTACTTAGAAGGGCACAATGGCTTCTCTCGAGATCAGGATGGAGAAACCTCCTCTGCAACACGATAAGTGTTGTATGGAGAAATCCGGAAACGCCTCAAAGTTATCACTGATATTACTGCCGCCAGGGTCTACACATAGAGAGATAAAGGGAAGATTTGCATAACCGTTGCCAGTATGGAGATAGTCGACAACAAATATCAACACCAGTGGAGTCCTAGAAAGGCACCTGCAGAGATCACGAAATAAAAGGTCTATCTTTACTCCACCACCGCTACCATGTTATGGTCAGGAGTATCCGTTATCACTTCATCAACAAAACATGTAGATCCAGACCATGGAATAATTTCAGGAATTTGTACATCTACAATAACAAAGGAGGCTTGATACACCTTTATTAAAATCATCATTAAGGGGCTCGCCTATTATGCCAACCCAAGTAGAGCAAGACCGAGATATCTTCAGATCTACTGGAGCCGACACTTCAAGAAAGAATCCTCAAGAAGATAACGATGCCCGCTTCATCATGTCAGGAAATAATACGCAACCGAGATAACCTCACACAAAGGAGATTCGAGAAGCTGATGCACCAAAAGAAATCACGTCTTCCATATTTCCTTTGTCTAGAGAAATGTGTAATTCTAAAGAACATATCTCCCATCTTTGGAATACTTAGGAGGAATACGAGTATCACCAGATATTACGACTCGAAGAGTTCTCCAAATCTCCTACTAGAAGAGCCTACACCGGGTATAACAACAACGCGCCGAATAACACCTCCGATCGATTCCAGATGGTGATGCTCCCTACCATAAATATTTTTTCATTCCCGAGCCGGTCACTCTTCCAAGACTTGGACATGATGTTCCAGAAAAATAACAGGCATATCGATAACTATGTCAAGAGGTCCCAAATTGAAGCCTTCGACTTTCATAATCTGAATGCGACGGTACAGTAACACCGAAGATGAAGAAATTTTTTTGGTTGGGAACTCAATAAACTTCTGAAACATTGACAGACCATCTCCCATCATCTTCATCCCTCCAAGAAGAAGAAGACTGACCCAACTAAAGCTAGAGAGTGAAAAGAGGATGGATATGTACTGTGGAATATCTTGATCACGGGACCTTACGAAGGTTTTCTTTCTTTAGGTCTAAATTTATATATGAATCACTTAAACATTGTAAGTAAAGGAGATTTTTACAAGTGTTCTATGGTATTTAGTGAAGGAGAGGCTTTGGCAGAGTCTACAAGTGTCTACAGTATTGTACCAGATGAAATTCACACAGTGAACTGAGAAGGTAGAAATGAAACATGAACTAATAACATGTGTGCTGAAAGAGAGAAAGACCATCCCTAACAAAACTGCATTAGTATTTATAGGTCTATAATAAGTATGTTACTTTTTAAAGCTTATTGGATTAGAATTATAAATACTAATTAAACCTCAGTTAGATATTTTTGAAAGGGAAAAGACACAACAATTTGTTTCTTTGATGTTAAGTGCGTAAGCTATTATGTTATTTCCTACATCTCTTATTCTCTAATTTATGAACCATCTGTGTTGCTATTGCACATTATCTTGATGTAGGATTCAATGGGGCATAGCCATCCCATTGTAAGGGTGTGCACTTGCATTCCTTGCCCATCTGGCTACAAATCCCATTTTAATCCCTTTAAGAATATTTTTTTTATGGTTAAGCATGTTTTTGCATTTATGTACCCCCTAAAAATTTTGTTTGCACCCATAGCAAATTTTTACACCCCCTTCTCATGATTTTTGGCTCCGCCTATCTTCACTGTTGTGGTTGTATTTCGAGTATATGTTGCATCTAGAAGGGGGTTTATGCTGGATCGCATCAAGTGTGGCAGTGGTTTTGCTCTTATTGCATCTTCATGTCGTCAGATTGTAGGGGACCTCTAACATAGCATAGAAGTTTTACACCACCACTAAAGCAGATTTTAATGTGCTGGATTGAAGTGGATGACTAAAGAAATATTTACCGGTAGCATCATGTTCCAAACATGATAGCACGTTGATTTATCTCGATACCTATTTATAGGCCGTCATGATCAACCTTTTTTAGAGCAATAAGTGACTAATAATTATGGATCATCAGCATAAACCTTTTATTAGGTAAGTTGAAGACAGATGATGAAAAAATTGATTCTATAAAAAAGGATTATATCTTTTATTTTTCTAGGAAGTTTGTTTAATGATCCACTGAAATCACAAAAAAATTGTGTATTCGTATCTCTGTTTTTCAACCCTCCAATCCTTTACAAGAAAATACAAAATTTTATCAAATACCCTTTTTCTATTTATTTTATTCATATTTCGCTGGTAAATTTTAGGAATTCGAGCCAATCTGACTATATGGACAGAGAAGAAGAGATGCATCCATCAAAGAAGTATACAAAATGAGTTATTTTACAGTGTCAAGCCTGGATGCTACTGTTTTTATTCTTTAACATGAACTTACTGGATGGTATATATTACTGAAAATATTTAGTTGTCTACGTTATAGGCCAAACATCCCAAACGGATGCGCATATGTTATTCAAACCACTTGCGCAAGATTATTGTCTTAGACAGTCCGATAAATATCTAAATGAATTATCTTTGTAGAATTTTTCCTCTTCATAAGCCTAAGTACCTAAGAATATCTGTTTGGCTATAGATCAATGGATATAGGAATTCAAGCATTTCAGGGGACAATGATGATATGATTATAGACGCTTTAATAGATCCTGTGGAATCCACTATGAAATGTTTGGATTCAACTTATATTCAAGCGTAACCTCCCTTATACATAATATTTCGGCTTTATAGTTTCTTATATTTGTCCATATATAATTGCAGGTAACTATGTTTATATTTGTTGACATGAAGGTAAATTTGTTAATGAAGATTTTAGATCAGCTGATTCTGATGAATTTTGTGGTCTTTTAGATGACGAGGAGGACATGTAGCTATACAACGCATCGTAAACAACAAAATAATCTACACTTATATGTTCGTCATTATCTTAGTAAATGGATATTAAATGTCCAGTGTGTGAAGCAATGCATTGGATCGATGAGAGGATCTCTGACTAATCCTGGAGAATCTAACCTTTGTAAAATGTTTCCGCAAAGGAAAACTAATACTCCTTGCACAGCAAGAGCCTCCTCGGGAACTGATGGATTTACTTGATAGAGACGAAGCCAAGTCAAGGTTTTCCAGAGATCACATCCAAGAGTACAAAGCTTAGAAAGGTTTTACCATCCTTGGTTGCAAGCTGGGTAAGATTTTTGAAGGGTAACGACCCAAAATCCATTGAAATTCACAGTGAGCTTCGGCCCAACACGAGAAAGTTACTACCCGACAAGGGTAAAGACCAAATCTATTAACAGTTGTATATGTATGATCCTAAATTAAGCCTTGAATGTTCGTGCAAAAAAAGGAATCCCATTGAACCAATTCAGAAAATTATTGCAAAACATAATGTGTTTTGCACTAAATATTTTCAGGCACAAGAGATTCTGAGCAGTGTCAACACCGCTGAATAAAATGTAAAATTCATCATGCACTATAAGGAAACTATAGGTGAAAGGCCTTATAACCATCCCTCGACTGTTGAAGTTTCATTTATACTACCTGAAGACAGTTCTCAAAAGCCTAACTTCATGGATACTATGCTTCATCAGAAGGGTAAAAATGGATTCAAACGTATTTTAAAGTATCACCTTGCATACTTTCCCCTGCATTACGTTTTACTCTTTACGTACGTGTAGATGAGTTCGCATTCTGACATTTCCCTTGAATTAATTTTTATTCTTTCCATACCCTCATATGAAACAGCTGTATCTGGACACATGAAAACATATTATGAAACATTTAACTCTAAAACCATTTCACAGTCCAGGTAAGTATTTTATCATCATAAGAGGAAAAAAACAACAATGATTTCAATAGTACTTGGTGGATGCTTCGGCATATGCAAAATAGAACCGTGTGTATTACCTGAAGAAAAATCAAGATAAATTGCGAGAAGGTTCTTACAAAAATATAAATGACCTACAAAATTTGGGTTAAATCCCGATGATGGAGGTAATCCATACTGACCAATTTTTTATTTATTGGTGGTCCCGGGAAAATGTATGAGAGTTATCAAGATTTAGTGGCTATTACATGGTTTAATCATCATCCAGACATCTTCTTTGCAATAATTGCAAATCCGCGTTGGGCAGAAATTCGATATGAACTTCTACCTCATCAATGTGCTTCGCACCGTCCTGTTCTCATAACCATTGTGTTCAATTTGAAGATATATGAATTAATGATATAAACAAAGAACGAGAATATATTCGGAAAAATAGGTGCTCACGTGTCACAATTGAATTTCAGAAACATGGTTTACCACAAATACATGCTCTTATATTCGTGGATGGTCATGAAAAAATTAAGACAGTTGAACAGGTTGACAACTTCGTGTGTGCCGTATTTCCGGATGAAAAAACCGATCCAGTTTTATTTGAGACTGTTATGAAATGCATGGTACATAGTCCATGTGGTCTGGAATCCATGCGTATGACGAATGGAAATATGGCCGAGGATATCCGAAAAAACATAACGAGAATATAAGTATGGATGAAGGTGGATATCCAATATATCATCACCGCTACAATGGAGATGAGGTGATTGTACGCAGGGGATACAATGAGAACAAAACAAATGTTATTTCGTACAACCCTTTGTCTAGGATGTTCAACTGCGACATTAACACTGAGATATGTAAGGGTGTAAGGGCTATTAAATACATACACAAAGGTATATAGAAAGATCATGATCGTGTGACACTAATTGTTGGTAAATGTGATGAGGTGCAACAGACATTGATGCAGGGTATATTGGGTCACCTGAGGCTGAGTAAAATAAAGTATTTCACTTTACTAACTAAGTTGTATTCATTTTAAATGTATTGTTACAAAGAAATAAAGTATGTAAACTTAAGACTAACATGAGAGGTTGAGTCGGGGCCGTAAGGACCCGATATTTATACGCCCCTAATGTTCAGTAAAAAGTTCTACAACCCATCTATTGACACGTGACAGTAAAATATTAGAAGCTTAATTACTGGGGAAATTAAGATGTCAGAGAAGATTCAAAGCCTAATTAAAGTCCATATGCAAAATAACTACATAGACATCTTTACAATTTAAGAAAATAAAATAAAGTCAATTTATGTTTTCCAATATATTATTTTAATTAAAGAAGAAAATACTAAAACAAATAGATAGAAAAGTTATTCCATTCCTAGGAAAACAAGTAATGGAGATATTATTGTATTACAAAAAAAAAACATATAAATAAGAGTTTTTTTTCCTCAAACAATGGATTTAAAGAGAAAATAAAGAATTTGGGAGATATTATTACAAAGATGAACGAATAGTAAAAAAAGAGAGAAGAATATATGATGTTAACACTCAAAGAACATATATATATATAATATAATATAAATATGGATAAAATTTAGGATCGAGAATTAATGAAAATGTGCAAAGAAGGTCTTACAGTGTGTAAACTGAAGAAAAAAAAGGTTTAAGAAGTTGAGCACAATTCAAAGATATATAGATTTAGTTTTGGGTTAAACGATTAGCAGAAGTCAGATAGGATTAAAAGGTATTCTCATGGTACGTTTTGCGCTAAACTTTAAGGTTGTATTCATGTCTTCTTTTGATAAATATATATTACTGCTTTGTTATTTTGGTTGAATGTGATATATGTACCAATGAATACTACAATAAGTACAAATATGTAACTATCTAAGGATTTTAATTCTTTTTTTTCTTTTGGATTATTGCTTTACTCTTTTATTAAAAAAATTGTTTGCAGTTTAGTTACGGGTCTTTATGAATAAAATCATATTCATAAAGATTTTGTTTTACAGTCCTAAAATAAGAGGTGGGTATTGATTTCTTTTCTTTTTTGGTGGTTATTTATTATCGTATCGTTAACATCAAAGCCATTTAACAACTGTCTTAGTTTGTTGAAGGAATATGATGTATTTTTCATTCGGAGGTCAACACAAAGTGCTGTCGTATGCACTTTTAAGTATACAATTAAAATTCACAGTATATGTCGCATGATCATAGGTTTAATATACAGAGTAACTATAATAATATCATTGACTAGCAACATGGGGTCATCATAATTCAATTTCAAATTGTAGGTTGGGAGTTATGAGAAGTGTCGAATAAGGTTTACAATGAGAAACCTTTGTTGGTTATTAGGTATAGCAGGATACGACATTACAAAATTAATTTCCTTTTAATATATGTACACCTTTAAGTTTGCGTACAAATCATGTATCAGAATACGACATCAATGTTATTTTGATATTTCCATGCCACGGCGTGTTCTGAATTCTAAGTCATAGTTAATGCACTACTTATGCTTTTTAAGTGATTAATGGTTTTGTTTCAAGGTGTATTTTTGTTGGAACTATGTTTCTAATTTTCTAGAAGTGTGTATTTAAAGTATGTGCTCTTAAAATTAAAAGGAGAGGTTGAGCCGGGTCTATAAGGCCCCGGTGATACCTAGTAAAATTATAGAAAAGATTGAATTTAGTGTGAGTTGAAATGTTTGAAGGAGAGTCTTATGTATAGGTTGAAAAATAATTTCTTTATACAAATGACCTTGAGTTCCGGCGAATTCTAGACGGAAAATTAAATTGGGACCATTCTATTCATCCGAACTTAATTTTACACTTGGGATAGGTATATTGGGTTTATTCTTAGGTGATTTTTTTTTTGTATAATATCTTGAGATTCAGACTTATATGTCAAAAACTTTTGAAAACTAGAATAGAATACAGAAGATTGGTGTGAGTTAAGTGTTCGAAGAAGGACGTTATTTATATATTTGAAAAAACTAGCCGTTCTCTGGCTGTTAGGAGATATTCGTGTCGTTGAATCTTGAGACTGTCTCCCTACCCTATTAGGCCGGTCGGTATAATCTTCTCTCGGAAACTTTTTTTCTACCATGAAATGTTGAATTTGCCCATCCGTGGCCTAGTTAGTAAATTCTCAAACTTTTGGCGAATAGTCACGACTTGCCGTTTCCCGGCACACATTGGCGCTCATTTGGAACCCCAAATTAAAAACGCCTATTTTCAAATCCAAACGCATTATGAGCGCATCATATGCATTTTCGGTTTTTCGGGAGTATTACTTTTCGTATAGTAAAATTTTACAAAGTGTTGTTAGGACATAATTTTGTCCGTTTATAACAACAACAATGGACTATTCTAATATTTATAGCGCATTTGGATACAAATCTGCTTCTGAGTTCTGCTACAAAAAGCTGACTTTTCTGCTTCTAGAAGTCGTTCTGAAATATTATTTCCAAACTGACTTTTTGACTTCCAGAAGTCGAAAAGTAACTTTTGAGTGTACATCCAAACGCGCTATTAACAAGCACATTATCTATACAAGCGGACATTTTGCAAGAAAACCTCGGACGTTCTTCCCACTTCTACCTTTAAAGTTGTCTTTTTAGTAAACTTTTCCCATAAGCATAAAACATACTCCCTCCGTCCCAAATTAGATGAGCTACTTGGTTTTAGATTTTGTCCCATAATAGATGAGCTATCTATCTAATCAAGGGGATATTTCTAAAACTACTCTTTTAATTGATTATTGTTACTATAAGAAATATGTATAATTTGATATCCATGTTTATATTTGTTACGTAGTTGTTTTAAAATGCTTTTCAGCGGTATAAAGTTTGCGAAAAACTGTGGTATAGTTTAAGAGATAACTCATTTTAAGTTTCACTAGTTATTATCCATAAGGGTATAGTTGTAAAAAAATATAAAAATATACTCCCCTTTCCTCATTGCCTTAAAAATTGTGCAAACTTCAACTAGCTCATCTAATTTTGGATGGAGGGAGTACGTTTCTGATAGTTTTATTTAACATATTTGACGCGTGTAGCTTATATACGTGCCTAATTTTTCATACTGCATTTGGATATCTGAAACGCATTAGTCGCAAATACAGGCATTTCGATATTATGACCGAATTCCACATAATTGACCGGATATTTGACTGAATTCATATATTTCCTAGTCGATTAATGAGCGCAGTTTTGTCGACCCGCATTCCCGCTTGCTGAATTGCCAACTAGGTCGTGGATCATTAAATACGAGTGTGATATTGTTGTGAGTTTTTGAAAAGCGCTTTTCTGTTATGATGTGTTGTGCGTTGTTGTGTTGTGCTATTGAAATAAAATAACTAAACATTTGGTAAACTATAATATACAAATTGTTGGGGAACAAATATATTGAAAATTCTGTTTGGTAAACTTTCATATTGAAGTGCTGCTGATGTGACTAATGACAAAAATAAACATGCTCTCATTTTATTTTAGTTGATATCAAATAATAATAAAATATAATTTCAATTTTTATTTTTATTTTTATTTTCATTTTAATAAGATTTATATACACAAAATTAATGATTTTTCTATTCTTATTTTATAATTTAATATTTTAATGTCATTTTAATTTTTTTATTATTGAAATATTTTAAGAATTAATTCTTCACAAAACCAGAAGAGGGTCTAGTTGGTAACCGAGTAACAATCTGGGCACCAACCCCTTTCTGAATAACAACACCCAATCTATGGAAAATAAAACTACCAAAACCACTGCCAGCGTCATGACTAACAATACAATTTTTTAGACGCTTGAAAAAATAGATAGTATCATCACTAAGTTCTCCTAATGTAGTGAAAGCTAGCACACCCAATCCATAACCCACATCTAAATATTTAGAATGTTTACGCGCTATTGCTTTAGAAATAGCTTGGTCTGGAACGTTTACGTTTACGCGCGATTGCTTTTTAGTTATTATTGTTATTAATAAAAAAATCCATTTATAATACAATAATAATAATTATTATTTTATATAAAAGAAAATTAAAAAAAAAATGAAAATCTATATTATACAACAGGAGGGTTTTTTGTGTCACGGAACGACTAGGATACATTGGATATTCTAACTAGAGGTTGTGATCTTCCCTCCCTTCTTAGAACAATGTATTGGATTTGTTAATCCGATGGCTAACCTTCCCTCATGTCCCACACTAGGAATAATGTTGTTTTAAAAGCCTTCATTAATTTTAATCTTTATGAATGAACAACCTTCTCATCTCCCTTTCATTAATTAATTTCATTCTACCAACTCTCATATCATAAGCTCTAATATCACTATTTTCAAACACATAAAACTAATTAGCCTCTGAAATAGAAATGACCCAGCTTTTGTCAAAAAAAAAGAAATGACCCGGCCTAGAGCCATACAAAATAGCCCGTGCCGTTACGGCACAGGTCATTTCCTAGTAAGAATACATAAAAGAAAGTGTTTAAAAGCTACTCATGCGTAGCTTTTAAAAATGACCTAAAATAAAAGTGTTTTTGAGGAAAAGCATTTTTGAAAATATCTACCAACCATCATTTTCTTCGAAAAGAAAACAACACTATTCAAAAAAACCCAAGGTGGCCAAACTTATGGTACAAAAAACCCACTTAAATGTTGGGATCCATTAAAACTCCATCTTAAACAAAATTAATACAAAACCCCCAAATTTTTAAAAATTGATACAAAAACCCCAAATTTCAAGAATTGGTTTCATCAAATTTTATGATGAAACCAAAATTTGGTTGCATCAAATTCTTTTGGGTTTCATCATCCGCGAGATATTTTTATTTTGTTGGGGGTTTTGTGTTACTTTTGTTTTGATGGGTTTTTTGTGGATGGATAGGGACACCTTTAGGGTTATAACTCGCGGACCGAAAAGAAAAATTATAAGTGTAGTGTATGTGTCTTGAATACGGTTTAATATTCAATTGGGTCGATCCATTAGCCCGACCAGTTTGCCCGTTTACCTTTTGAGCAAGAGAAGGCAAGTGTAGATAAGTCTTCTTTTGTGCAAGAGAAGGCATATCTTTTGTACAAGGGAAGGAATACCTTTTGTGCAAGAGAAGGCATATCTTTGTACAAGGGAAGGTATACCTTTTGTGCAAGAGAAGATATCAAAAGATATAAGTACTCTTCACATCCTCTTGTTTTAGTAAGAGAAACATAAGCAACTAAGAGTGAGTGTGAGGAAGTGTAAGCTTGATCTTGAGAGAGGGTTTTCAATCATACTATTGTAATCTTGTTTGAATCATAGTGAAATCGTTATCGTTGTCTTCCAAAGTGGATGTAGATCATCTTGATTGAACCACTATAAATCCTTGTGTTGTGTGTGTGCTTATTTTACTTTTGATTTCATTTCTATTTCAATTCTTGATTGATTGTGCTTGGAAGAGCCATTGGTTATAACAAAGTGGTATCAGAGCTCCGGGTGGAAGCGATCTACGATGGCGGCAATGTATGAGATTGAGAAATTTGATGGAAGGAATGATATCAATTTATGGATGCTAAAGATGAGGGTTGTTTTGGTGCAACAAGGTTTGGTGAAAACTTTGAAGGGGTAAACGACTCTAGTAACAACATTGTCGGATGAAGCAAAGGAAGAACTCATGGAACAATTTTATTGTGTTTGAGCAATGAGGTCTTGAGAGAAGTGGCGACGGAAACGACACCGGACGGGCTATGGAACAAGTTGGAGAAGAGGTATATGACTAAATCCATAACTAATCGTTTATATCTTAAGAAGAAATTACATACTCTTGCAATGCATGAAGGAATGTCTATTATAGATCATATTGATGATTATAATAAAATTCTCTTGGATTTGGAAAATATTGATGTCAAAATTGAAGATGAAGACCAAGCTTTGGGTTTGCTTTGTTCCTTACCACCATCTTATGATAATTTTTTTGATACCGTAATGTATGGAAAAACCACAATTTCCATGGAAGACGTTAAAGCGGCTTTGAAATCTAAGGAGTTAAAGAAGATGGGTATCTATAGTAAAGATAATTCGGGAGATGGGTTGTTTGTTAGAAGAAGAGGAAACCAAAAGGGCGAATTTGATAGGAGTAGATCAAAGTCAAGGTCTAAATCAAAATCTGGTAAATTCTATTGCTTTCATTGTAAGGAAAAGGGGCATTTCAAGAAGGATTGTCCAAAGTTGAAGAATGTTGATAAGAATACTAACCAAGGCACCGCAGCAAATGTTGAAGCAGAAAGTGATGATGGAACGGTTCTCACGGTTCATACTGAAAGCTCAGAGAATGGGTGAATTTTTGATTAGGGGTGTACTTTTCACATGTATCCTCATAGAGAGTGGTTTACTACTTATCAATCTAGAGAAGGTGGTAAAGTTCTTATGGGAAACAATGTCACTTGCAAAGTGGTGGGTGTAGGTACAATTCAAATTAAGATGTATGACGGTATGGTGAGGACTTTAACTAAGGATAGGCATGTTCCGGACCTGAGAAGAAATCTTATTTCTTTGGGTACCCTTGATTCAAATGGCTGCAAGTATCAAGGTGAAGGTGGAGTTATTAGTGTCTCAAGAGGAAGTCTTACAATTATGAAGGGAGAGAGAATTAATGGTCTTTATATACTGCAAGGTACTACTGTGATGGGTGATGCAATTGTATGTTCTTCAAGTTCTGACGATGATACTACCAAGTTATGGCATATGCGGCTAGGTCATATGAGCGAGAGGGGATTGGATGTTTTGAGCAAGCAGGGATTGCTTTGTGGTCACAAAACAAGTAAGCTTGATTTCTGTGAACATTGTGTCTTTGGAAAGCAGTGTAGAGTCAAGTTTAGTACAACTATTCATAACACCAAGGGTATTTTGGATTATATTCATTCTGATTTTTGGGGTCCTTCTCGGGTTGATTCACATGGTAGTGGTAGATATATGCTGACATTCATTGATGATTTCTCAAGGAAAGTATGGGTATTCATACTTAAACACAAAGATGAAACTTTTGTCAAGTTCAAGCAACGGAAGACTATGGTTGAGAAGCAAACCGGAAGACAAATCAAGTGCTTGAGGACAAACAATGGTTTGGAATTTTGTAGGGGTGAGTTCAATGAGTTCTGCAAGGAGCAAGGGATTGTGAGACACCGCACAGTCAGAAAAACACCACAACAAAATGGTGTTGCAGAAAGGATGAACAGAACCATAATGGAGAAGGCACGGTGCATGCTCTCCAATGCCGGGTTACCAAAGAAGTTCTAGGCAGAAGCAGCAAACACATCAACTTATTTAGTGAACAGATCTCCATCGACTTCTATTGAGTGTAAGACTCCAAATGAAGTTTGGACAGGTTCACATGCTAACTATGAAGACTTGAAGATTTTTGGATGTCCAGCCTATGCTCATGTGAATGATGGGAAGCTATATCCTAGAGAAAAGAAGTGTATATTTCTTGGGTATGAAAAAGGCGTTAAAGGCTACAGGTTATGGTGTCCTGCATAAAGATCAAACAAGTTTCTTATCAGCAGAGATGTGAAATTTGATGAGCAATCGATGTTGAAGCCAAAGAATGAAGAACTAGATGGAAGAGCTGAAGAGGGTGTTAGTGATAAGGTGGAGCTTGGTGACAAGGTGGAACTTGAGATGCAAGTTCAAGGAAACAATGAGACTGTTGTTTATGATGATGATCAAGAAATTGTGCAAGAACCTTCCCAGGAAGAAGAAGCACAAGGTCATCAGTACAATCTTGTAAGAGACAGAGAGAGGAGGCAAGTCAGGCCACCTCAGAGATATGGACATGCTGATTTGGTTGCGTATGCACTTGCAGTGGGTGAGAGCATTGATAGGATGAGCCAAGAACCTATGAAGAAGCAATCAGTGGTGAAGAATCAGCAGAATGGGGAGCATCTGCAATTGAAGAAATTGAGTCTCTTGACAAGAATGGCACTTGGGAGATAGTTGCACGACCAAAAGGGCAGAAGATTATTGGAAGCAAATGGGTCTTCAAGATGAAACAAGGTACTTCAGATGGTGAAGGAACAAGGTACAAGGCAAGGCTTGTGTTAAAGGGGTTTACACAAAGAGAAGGCATTGACTACAATGAGGTATTCTCTCCTGTTGTTAAACATAGTTCTATCAGAACATTGCTTGCTATAGTTGCTTTGAAAGATCTAGAATTGGAACAACTAGATGTTAAGACGGCTTTCCTTCATGGTGATTTGGAAGAGCGTATTTATATGTAACAACCAAAAGGGTTTGAAGTTCCTGGCAAAGAAGACCATGTATGCTTGTTGAAGAAATCTTTGTATGGTTTGAAGCAATCTCCAAGGCAGTGGTATAAACGTTTTGATACTCTTATGTTGTCAAATGGATACAGTAGGAGTAAGTATGGCCGTTGTGTATATACTCTTGTATGTTAATGATATGTTGATCGCTTGCAAAGAGATGTCAGAGATACAGAAGTTGAAGCTGATGTTGAGTAGTGAGTTTGAGATAAAAGACTTAGGTGCAACAAAGAAGATATTGGGAATGGAGATTCATAGAAACCGAGCTGAAGGGAAATTTCATTTGTCCCAGAAGGCTTACATCGAGAAGGTGTTGGAGCGGTTTGGTATGAAAGATAAAAAATCAGTAAGTACTCATTTGGCAGCTCTTTTTAAACTTTCTATAAGGCAATCACCTCAAACTGTAGATGAGGCAGAGAATATGTCTCGAGTTCCATATGCAAGCGCAGTTGGTAGCATCATGTATGCTATGGTTTGTACAAGGCCGGATATCGCACAAGCTGTGAGTGTGGTAAGCAGATACATGGTAAGTCCCGGGAAGGCTCATTGGCAAGATGTAAAGTGGATTTTGAGGTATCGAAGGGGTAGTACAAATGTCGGTTTAGTGTTTGATAAACACTACGGTGATTCGACAAATGTTGTGGGTTATGTTGATTCTAATTATGAAGGTGATCTTGATAGAAGAAGGTCATTGACAGGTTATACTTTTACATTGTGTGGTAGTACTATCAGTTAGAGGTCGGTTTTTCAAAGCACAATTGCATTGTCTACAACTGAGGTAGAGTACATGGTAGCCGCGGAAGCAGTGAGGAAGGTATATGGTTGATGGGTTTGGTTGGTGATTTGGGTTTCAAGCAAGAGAGTGCAACTTTGTTCTGTGATATTCAAAGTGCCATTCACCTAACTAAGAACCAGATGTATCATGAGAGAACAAAGCACATCGATGTCAGGTATCATTTTATCAAGGATGCGGTTGAGGAAGGAAGGATAGCGATGCTAAAGGTTCCCATATCGGATAACCCTGCGGACATGTTGACGAAGCCGGTTCCAAGTATCAAGTTCAAGCATTGCTTGGACTTGGTTGGTGTCAACAGGTGTTGAGAGCCCTTGAGGGTCTGAGCGAAGACGATGATGATGAGTGGTGATGGTATTCAAGTCAAGGTGGAGATTTGTAGTGTATGTGTCTTGAATTCGGTTTAGTATTCAATTGAGTCGATCCATTAGCCCGACCCGTTTGCCCGTTTACCTTTTGTGCAAGAGAAGGCAAGTGTAGATAAGTCTTCTTTTGTGCAAGAGAAGGCATATCTTTTGTACAAGGGAAGGAATACCTTTTGTGCAATAGAAGGCATATCTTTGTACAAGGGAAGGTATACCTTTTGTGCAAGAGAAGATATCAAAAGATATAAGTACTCTTCACATCCTCTTGTTTTAGTAAGAGAAACATAAGCAACTAAGAGTGAGTGTGAGGAAGTGTAGGCTTGATCTTGAGAGAGGGTTTTCAATCATACTCTTGTAATCTTATTTGAATCATAGTAAAATCGTTATCGTCGTCTTCCAAAGTGGATGTAGATCATCTTGATTGAACCACTATAAATCCTTGTGTTGTGTGTGTGCTTCTTTTACTTTTGATTTCATTTCTATTTCAATTCTTAATTGATTGTGCTTGGAAGAGCCATTGGTTATAACAATAAGTTCGTAACAAAGTGCCTTTGGTGAAAAGAAGCAAGTCCCAAATGGGGCTTAAATGTACATTTGCCCATTCCCACCAGCTCTGCTCTCTCAAGAGTCAAGTCTCACCTAGCACAAATAAGTTAAAAAGTCGTAACACATAAGCCGAAAAAGTCGTTTTGAGCGGGAAGTTGCTATGTTTGTACACTGGCATTTGGTACGGAAATGCTTACAATTCAAAATCTTCCCTCTTTTTAATATAAAGAAGACAAATCCTTATTCGCGTTCACCAAACGCAGAACCCAAACAAGAGTTAGCACGGAAAAAACCCTAGTCCCAAAATCCGAAGAAGAAATTTTCTGTAGCTGCTTGTGAAAGAAGTAGGTATTAGTAGAAGCAATGTTGGGGTTTGTGTAGTGCATTTGCCTCATAATCTTTTGCTTTTGTTAGAGATCTGTACCAATTAGTTAGGGTTTTGTTTTTATGGCGGTTGAGATTTAATTTCATTTTTATGCAGATTACATGGAAGCATTGACGGAAGATATGGACGGGCGTCTGCATTCCGGTTTTGTATTTCTTAAACGAGCAACCACTGAGGTAAGATCTAGAAGTTTTTTTTTTCACTCGATAATCTAGAAGTTAATCATAAAATTGAGACTAAGGTTTTTGTCTTTCACTGTTGTGATCTACTACTAAGATTAATTTCATGTATATACCGATGATATACAAAGTGGAAAATATATTGTTTCCATAATTAATTTAATAATTTCAATTACTATATTTACACTTGGAATTAAATAAGAAAATCACGTCGATTACATCCATCAATTCACTCCAGTAAAATTCTCCTAAATGCCAATAATATGTTTCCTTCCACAGTTGATGGCTAGTATTGGTGGTGGTGATTATATATAGTGAATATATTGGGGAAGATATTATATTAGTTAATCTTTCCAAATCCAAGTACATTTCTTATAATTTCTTCTTATTTCTGAAGTATTTTGATTTCAAGACCTTAACCCACATTGCATCTTTATCTATCACTATCCTCCGTGCCACCTTATAATAAAGCTTGATTGGAAACTTTAGTGTTTTCGAAGCCTAATCCTCATCTCTTCTTGGGTTACATATCTTTCTCCAAGCATTCTGAAAATCTCCACTAGAATTCTTTTTATTCCACCAGTAGTTTCTCTGCCTCCCATCTATTTTCTTTGTAGTTTCTGGAATTTTCATGCACCTCATATGATATTGGGTCATTGTGTTTGTTTGTTGCAGCTTGAATCTGAGTAGATCTCCTAGTTTGGTTTATTTATTTGTCCTTCCAAGGTTTTAGTCCTGAGATCATCTTTTCGAAGAAATTAGAAACCAAGCTTGATTTATGCTTCTATCATTTTGATGTGGATTTTGCACTTTTGTAGGTTTCATTATCCTTAAATAGACTGAAACAGGTACCTGTTATCACTTCTTTGAACAAAAGAATTCACATCAGGATGCCTCCAAGAGTGCAGCTTTTCATTTCAGGTGATACGCCAGCTTTGAGCTTATCCATTCCCTTGGGCGATAATGATGTTACATCTACTATGGTTTCTACTGAGACACCGGTGTCTACGGAGACAGCTGCAATGGTTTCTACTCCTTCCAGTGGTATATGGACTCTGCGTCATCCAGCTTTGAGAATTACCGTATCTTCCATACAGCGTGGTACCTTTGTAATGAGCATGATGGTAGCGCAAGCTCTTCTTACGTTCTCTGATACGCGCAGTACCATCACCATTACTGTCAGTGGTGTAGTATTATTATTCAAAGTTTACGAACCAGACCCAAACAATCACCCTTACTCAAGTAAGTAGTTTTCATTAAATTTCAGTTAATGTTTTTCACAAATTGAAAGTTTGATTTTTAATGTGTCTGTTGTCGCAGGGGAGAAAATATGTACTAAAATCCTTCATTCAGGACCTCAAGTGTCCATGGCCATATCAGGAGTGTCGTCTTGGGGCACTCGATTATCTCATATGATGTCCTTGTTACTGTTACCTCACGAAAGACCATCTTCACACAGTAAGATTGCTGCCTTACTTAGGGATTGCATGAGAATTCTCAAGAAGGAATGGGCCGACTCCAATAGATTCCTGTACCCATCAACTGCCATAGTGACCTTCTATGATTATGCAGTACCTGCGTTTCCCATTCCTTATATTTTGAAATGTCAAAGTCAAGATTTGTCTGTTCGTTATTGTCGCGCATTTGCTTGTGGAGGAACAGGTTATACAGATGTGATGGCACATCTAGCTGAGCGTTATACTTATTTTATGCCAGTCACTGTAGCAATGCTAAGAGGGCGTATGTATGTTCGGTTGGCTACTGGAACGGAAAATTTAGATAGAATTTTAAGCGGCCATGGAGGTGATTCATGCGTAGGGGGTGAAGGAAAGGGTAACACCTATTTTCATTTTCTTTCTTTCTTTTTCTTTCTCGTATTCATCTAATTTCCTGCACTTATCAAAATGCACATTCAAACTCATTAGTTCTCTTTTTTGCAGCACTGATCAAGTTCCCGTCTCCCATGAGGAATCTCTCCCTTAACTTGGGGACAATCCAGCCGTTGTACAAGTTCCCACCTCCCATTGAGAATCTCTTCCGTAACTTAGGCGTAATCTAGCCGTTGGATAACTTCACTGCTTAGGGTGAGTACTTTTTTATTTATTTTTTCACAATATCATATAGTCATTGAAGTTCTGACCCTTCGTTATTTATAGCTGGTCGATATAATTTTGTCTCAGCAGAAAACACCTTTTGATTTCCATTTCCATTATAGTTCATGGTTTTTATATGACTTGCATCCAACCCCTGGTCATGGTTTTTTATAAATCTTGTTAAATGGTTTCATCGAAAAGGCACTTCAGGTAGTTGATTGGATGTTTCCGAAAGATGTTATTATGGAGACGTTCCCGTCTTCTACTTATTGTGTACCGTTAGACTCTTTTGGTACTGCCTTAAGGTTTCAGCGCTTTCATATCAAAATGGGGATTAACATTTGAAAATCGACATGGCAGGTGTGGTTTCAGACAGTAAAGGTCATTCAGAGCCTGAGTTGCGCTTCTCACCCGTCTTAAGTTCCTCTCACGCACAAAATTTTAGAAGAAGTCGTCTGGATGATGTACATCCAGGTAAAATGCTACCTTAAGTATAAAATTAGAACCAGTAGGAAGATATTGCCAGATGGACCCTCAGTATTTGGTTCATCTTTTTTGGAGTACGTGTACAGGACCTCAAGTAGGTAGGTTTTGAAGAACAGAGACAACATCTTTTTTGATATAGAGCTTAGTGATGAATATGGAGATATGGGGCTCTATTGTTACTGTCAGTTTTTGTGGATGTAGACCATAATCATAGTGGAATGTTCATACAATTATGTATTGAAATGACAATTAGTTCAGATCTTATACATCTGCGTCTGCCTTTTCTGGGAGCAGGTTTGGTTCAAACTATCCAGTGTGCAGAATCAACTAGCAGTTTATTATCTTGGTTGATTGACGAGTTTCGAAGTTTAAACTCAGGTTGGAAATATCTAATCCAATAGCCTTTATCACTTCAACTATGCCACTTGTTCTTCTTTTTACATAGTCGAGAATTTTTAATATCTATCTACAATCCGGTGGAAGAACATTGAGTAAAAAGGAAAACCTCGCAATGTCATGCTGTTGGTGCCCCAGTATTACCTAAACTAGCTGTTTCAACTTTTATGGACTCCGCTTTTTGTCAAGTTTTTCCTTTGTTCCCTACTTAATTACTTGCCACAAGTTTTTTGTGAGAGAGATTGAGAGCAACCACTTCTGTTTTCTAGTGGTTGCTCTCGATCTCTTTACTTACGTACTACTATTTACTTTGGGTTTCCCTATTTTTTATCTCGTTTTTCTTATTTCTCATCTTTCCACAATTTATAAAATATCAGAGCAATTCCTATGGCCGAAATACAACGAACTTGTAATTTGTTTACTTTGCTCCCACTACGGATTCAACAAACATGAAAAATGAATGGGCAAACGAACAAAGTTGTTGGTTTGTTGATTGAGGCAGAAGATCTCACGCGCTTGATGGAAAACTGGGCGGTTCAACCAAAAACGCGCGAACCATCATCACACGCCCGCGGCTCTTCCACTCACGCCAGTACAATTGCTGATTACTTTACTACTCCCTCTGTCCCAAATAAGATGAGCTAGTTGTAGTTTGCACAATTTTTAAGGCAAAGAGGAAAGGGGAGCATGTTTACGTATTTTTTTATAATTATACCCCTGTGAATAATAACTAGTAAAGCTTAGAAGTGACTTATCTCTTAAACGACACTATAACTTTCGTAAATTTTATACCGTTGAAAAGCATTTTAGAACACCTACGTAATGAATATAAACATGGCTATCAAATTATACATATTTCTTATAGTAACAATAATCAATTAAAAGGATAGTTTTAGAAATATCCCATTGATTAATGAAATAGCTCATCTATTATGGGAAAAAATTTAAAACCAACTAGCTCATCTAATTTGGGACGGAGGAAGTACTTTCTAATATTATTTTATCTCACTAGTAGTGGAGAAACCAAATCTGTTCATTTTGATCTAATTTACCATAATGTTCAAAAACGCGTTTGTTTATCCATGTGGCTCAACAAAAAAATATATTTATTGATTGCCATAAAAATTGCCCTCAACTTTTAAATTTTGACTTTTTATATTTCCTCTCCCACTACCATTTTTAATTACCTTCTTCTTCGTACATCTATACATCTATCTTTTACCATGAATTAAGGTAGCCAAATTAATCGCTGATTGATCGGTAAGCCCTTATAATGTATAATGGAAGATTCAATTATTTGGAAATTTATGAGAAAATTGAAACCCTAGCTCTGTATATAGGGCCGACCCTGAGGTTTTACTGCCCCGAAGGAAAAGTAAAAATGTTTCCCCCTCAAGATCGGCCCTGTTTACGTACCAAGTGAGTCTTGGCCGAATAGAGCTAGCTCTGGAAGCTCCAACCTCTTATCCATGAAATGAAGTTTACAAAAGTTCATATCATGAATGTGAAACACCATGCTTGCTCCAACCTCTTTTCCATGAAATGAAGTTAACAAAAGTTCATATCATGAATGTGAAACACCATGCTGATATAAACATCAAATCATACATGCAAAAACAGCATAAGACTGCACAAGATTAAGTGGAAATACTTAATATAGATCTTAGAATTGAAAAGGAAATCATATTACATGTTGTACGGAGTAATGCGGTTCTCTTCAAAGATCGACTACTGATCTTTGCAGTAACTTAAATTCATCTTTGAACATGGATGACAAGCTGCAATAAAAACATCACATCAAAACCAATATATAAACCCACATAAACTCATTGCAAAAGCCGCAAACTCGCTGAAACGGACAGGGTTACCTCTGCAGTAATTCCGCATAAACTGCATTATCTGCACCACAAAATTTTTTGAGTCTGCTTCCAACGGAGTCTCCAAAAGCAATTTGTACAGAATGTATACTTCATTTTCCATAAGCTATCAGAAGCCTGAGACATATAAACTCATGCATCTATCCTTTTCCATGTCATCCTCATTAAGTTTACCGTCTTCTATGAGTTGAGAAGCCAAAGACTCATTATACTTTTAAGTTAACAAGTTCTTTGTCGCTATCATTCACAAGTGAGAATGTGGTAAATTGTAATAGTTAAACAAGTTCACCAGATTCAGATTGTAAAACTATGATTAAGAAACTAAAAAATGTCAAGCAAACTATCATTGGTATAAAATAAGGTTTTGGATAAATTTGCCTTTGTTAGTGGTGGTCAGGATTTGTCTGGACAAAGATAAATCAAGGGATGTGGTTCCTCTGACCACCCCTACATCTCACACGTGTGGCGTTAATTCCAATATTATGAATGAAAAATGAATACTTAAGTCAGGATATGGAATTTCAAAATTATAACGAGGAGGTTCGAACTCATGACCTATTGTGTCATAAGAGTGACCTCTAACCAACGTTCCACTTTGGTTGGAATTGATAGAAAAGATAAATCAACAGTGGTGGTTTGTTCAACTTAAAAACCATAATTTCTTTATTAATTAGTGTTTCACTAATTGCATATAATACATAATCTATTCGTTATAAAATGTTTTATTGATTAGTGTTTCACTAATAGCTCATAATAAATGACTACTTATTTTTTGATTATAAATGTTTTCTTAATTAATTATAATAGTTATTTCTATTAATAAGTAATTTTAATTAATAATATCAATAGACATTTTCCACGACAATGAGTAGTAGAAGAGGTGGAGGCCGAAAGATCAGTGGTGGTTAAGGGCGGAGCCAAGCACAATTATATTTATTTTTGTTCTTTTATCGTAAAATGGGGTACAAAGTTCATTTTTCACATGTATCCAACTTATTAAGAATTTTTTTTCCCTTTCTCCTCAAAATTCTGGATCCGCCCCTGGTTTTTGGTGGAAGAAGTAGTGACGGTGAATGTTGGTGAGTAGTGATGGACAATATTAATTTTATGTTGTCGTTACAACATCGATAACATCGTAGTGTGGAAGACGTGGTTGGTTGTTTTTAACACTTTTGATAAATGAAGTTACCATATATTTCAGGGATGATATCATACAAGACAATATTTTCATGATTGTAGTTGGATCACCCAAATGGTACCCCTGTTATCTTTGGTATTATATCGTATAAATCATGATTTTTTAATATTAAAATAAAATTATTTGCAATACAAAAAAAGAATATATACAAGGGAAAAAAATAGTGAAACTAATCAATTGAAGAAATTTTGTTCAATCTAAACCTCATATATGTCATTTGTGATTGAAAATTAGAATTTCGTCCAACAACCTACATGGGATGGGTGGCAGTGATGGTGTTAGTGGTGAAGTCAAAAATTGACATTGAGGAGGCCTATTTTTTTTTTAAAGAAACGTGTAAACTTTGGTAGACTAAACCATAAATATATATGGACAAAGTACTATTTATAAAATAAACTAAAAAAATTATGTAGTTATTAAAAATTTAAGGGGCTAGAGCCAGGTTAGTCAACCATTGGCTCCGCCACTAGGTGGTAGTGGATAAAAAAAGTGGATCCATATGGTTTTATGGTGGTGGCGGGTATTGGTGAACAAAAACATATTATGCTAATTTCGTAACGCCACAAAATGTGTAACGTTATATTATAAAGTATAAAACGCGGTTGATCATTCTAATGTTAAAATAAACTCGATAAAACACATGTCCATTATAAAAAAATAGTGCAATCAATTGCCATGTTATGTAATAACTAAACGAACGACAAGAATCAAGATCAGAATATATGAAATTATTTATTATCGATTTATTTATGTAAAGAGTGGTCAGGATTTGTCCATGGCAAAGATAAATTTAGCGCTGGGGTTTGTTCAACTTAACCATTTTTAAACGTTTTATTAATTAGTGTCTCATTGACTAAACCATTTTTAGTTTAATGTATTATTTCTGTCTTTATATTAAGACTTGTTGAAGAAAGATATTATAGAAGAGACGTTACATAGTAGGAAAGCGAGCAACAAGCTGCGCCGCTAGCCCTTTTTGAATAGCAAAACCTATCCTATTAAAAATAAAATCTCGTGAACCAGAGTCATGACATTGCTGTGCATGACTTTCTGGACCCTCTTGAGTAGTCCAACTGCTTCTGTAGCCAAATAACCAAAAGTATAAACGTCCCTTTAATAATCTAACATAAATACATAATTTTATTAATAAATAATTTACTAAAAAGTATATTAATTCTAATTGTGGTAGTGAAAATAAGGTTAGTATAAACGGTGGCGGGTGTTTGTGAATGGTGGAGGCGGTAACATTACTATTCGTGGAAGAAATAATGGCGGTGGATGGGTTTTATGGTGGTGGGTGTTTGTAATAGTAGTATATAATAATAGTTTTTGCTTTTTAGTGAGTTTTATTGACCAAGAAAAAAAATAATCTTCACAAAACATGCAACATTGTATTGTGAAAGATGTAATTTGTTGTTTTTTGCTCAATTGATAAGGACAAAAACCAAATATTTCGAGGATGATACTGGAACGTATAAAACAATATGATCATGACTGTTCGATCACCCATATATATTATATAAAGGAAATTGGTGTACCCGCGTAATAGAACATTATCGCTCTCTCAAGTACTATTACATTCTTTTTCCTGAAAGACCATCAATGTCGAGTTGTTTCGCGACAACTACCTACAAAGACAAAAACTTTCACTCAGTTCACGATATAAAACCTTATTGACCGGGAAAATGTATTTGCATTCTAAAATATTTGTTCGAAAATTATGTTTGTTCATCAAAATCATCATAAAAAACTCTAAATCATAAATCTAAATTTCTCCTCCGATGTTTATAGAATATTTTTTATATTTTACATTCTCAAATCATGTGACCTCTTGATGACAAATCAATAATATCAAATTACGGATCAATATGTTTAAGTTTCATTCACTGGGTTAGAAGGTAGAATAGACACAGATGGGTAGATCACATAAAGCAGAACATGACTGAGAAAACTTCAATAATTTGGTCAAGAGATAAGTTCAAAAATTTAAGATTAACTTTCTATAGGACTAATTAGATCGGCTTCGATAGGAGCTAACTAAAATATGGATTAATAATAATTTTCACGTAAGACAATTGCAAAACATAGTTTAGCTAACTCTGTCTATGTAAAGAGTGGTAAAGATTTGTCCTTTCTCAATTGCTATGTTATGTGAGAAGAAGGTGATATCTAAGATTGAAGTATAATTCAAATCTATCATATTAATACCATTTACAACTAGATGCCTTGAAAAATATTGACATGTTGTTATTATTATTACAGGCAAGGGATACATTTACATTGACCACACTTGCGCAAATAGCTCAATTCGCAAATGATTGGTGCTGCATGTACTTTCTAGAATGCAACTAGGAATTTGAGGAAACAAGGCACCAGAAGCAGTGTCCGGAGTATTTTGGATATAGTAACTTAGACCCGATGTAATACTTATGTTCTTTTTTTTTTTTAGTTTTTCCACAATCTATTTATTTAAGAAAAATGAAAATTCCAAATACATAACATCAACAAAAATTAGACATATTGCGTTAGACAATAATAGCTGCTGATGGTCCGGAAACGACAAAAGAAAGGAATTGTTGTAGAAGAATTGTTGGGATATACAACGGATTACTTGATATGAATGAAAGAGGTATAACTATTTCGATTATGAAACTACATAAAGTTCACCGTAGAAGATGACATCAAGTTTAAAATTAGTAACAAATGTAATATGGATAACTAAAATGTTTAAAACAAACAAGATATATAAACTTAGAAATCCGTGGGACTTGAAGAGGCCAATTTTGAAAACTACAATCTTAGAAAGCAACGATCCACAGTACCATATTTTTTTATATAAATATTCAACGCAGAATATGTCAACTTTTGGTAAAGGATTTATTGAAAACCTATTAATTTGAAATAGGATCAGGGAGTACAATATGTATTCAAGGTTCTTTATGAGGTAATGTGTCACCAGATTGTATTCCAAGTGAAGGTAGGAACATACGAAGTGACAAAATGTCCAAGACTTTCGAAGTTACCAAAGCCTTCCTTAAGACGAATAACTGGGCACAATACTTTGTTGAAGATTTAATGGCAGAGGTTTGCAAATATATAATCCCTTCGAAAAGGTAATGGGTACACATTTAAAACATTTTCATCTAATGGGTGTTGAAAAATTATAGGAAAATCATGTCACATTGGATAATTTGTATCATTCGTTCGATGCAAAAAAATACTATTCTCTGCCTATTTGGAGGATCGACAACATGACCATGATAGATGAGTCTTCTGGAGAGAAATAAGAGCACGTGGAGACTTTATGGACGATATTGATTAGTTGATTTCACTGAGATGAGCGCTGCTGACGACATATTTCCAAAAAATATTTAAACTTCCATGTTCATGTAGAGCTTTCTCTCATTATAAGCAATGAACCAAATTAAAAAAGTGTCTGGAAGTTAAGATTATATTTCTTTCGCTTGAGAAAATACGGGCGGTAAAATATTAAAGGAAAAAATAAAGAAAAAAAGAGAGGAAAATCCCAACTATTTTTATGACAAACATGTATTAAATCATAAGGAGTTGATAAGTATTCGGGACACAAATTATACGATATATTAAAAATGAACCAACATCATGGCCCGTGCCGTTACGGCACGGGTTAAGGGATAGTCATTAGTATAAAACATATATAGGATAAGTTTGCCTTTGTTAGTGGTGGTCAGGATTTGTCTGGACAAACATAAATCAAGGGATGTGGTTCCTCTGACCACCCCTTACATCTCGCACGTGTGTCATTCATTACAATGTCAAATATTATGAATGAAAAATGAATACTCAAGGCAAGATATGGAATTTCAAAAATTATAATGGGGAGGTTCGAACTCATGACCTATTGTGTCAGAAGAGTGGCCTCTAACCAATATTCCACCTTGGTTGGAATTGATAAAAACGATAAATCAACATTGGTGGTTTGTTCAACTTAAATACCATAATTGCTTTATTAATTAGCGTTTCACTAATTGCACATAATAAATAATCTATTCATTATAAAGTGCTTTATTAATCAGTGTTTCACTAATTGCTCATAATAAATGACTAATTATTTTTTGATTATAAATGTTTTCTTAATTAATTTTAATATTTATTTCGATTAATAAATAATTTTGATAAATAATATCAATAGACCTTTTCTGCGACAATGAGTAGTAGAAGAGGTGGAGGCCGAAATATTAGTGGTGGTTAAGGACGGAGCCAAGCACAATTATATTTATTTTGTTCTTTTATCGTAAAATGGGATACAAAGTCCATTTTTCACATGTATCCAACTTGCCAAGAATTTTTTCTCCCTTTCTCCTCAAAATCCTGGCTCCGCCCCTGGTTTGTGGTGGAAGAAGTAGTGACGGTGAATGCTGGTGAGTAGTGATGGACAATATTAATTTTATGTTGTCGTTACAACATCGATAACATCGTAGTGTGGAAGATGTGGTTGGTTGTTTTTAACACTTTTGATAAAGGAATGTATCCCTTATAAAGCAGAGTTTGGCTAACTTTGCCTATCAGAGTGGTGGCCAGGATTTAATCTTGGCAAAGATAAATCTACGGTCGTGGGTTGTTCAGCTTTAATGTTAGTTTAAGTGTTATATTAATTGGTGTAGCCTCATTAATTGCTCATAATAAATGGTTTATTAATTTTTATTTCTCCTAATTAAATTAATAAATGCATATTCCATTAATTTCTTAAATGATACTATTAGTGTTTTATTAATTGGGGTCTTATTAATTGTTTATGATGAAAGATTTATTAAATTTCCATTTCCCTTGATTAATCTAATAAATACATAATTTCATTAATAAATAATTTTACTAAAAATTACCTCAACTGAAACTATTAAACATAAGTGATGGTTGTGATAGGGAATAAAGATGCATGTAACGGGCTCAGATCACATGTCCCGTATTTTCCTGTTTGTCCACCTATTTTTCGCTATATTGTTTTATTTGTAAATTCATGGCGAGATTATATTAACCTAACGTCGTTGTCGATCACTAAAACTACCCTGTCTTTAGTTCTTTGTCTTTTCAAAGATGAATTTATATCTACTCATCCCGCCTATCTGATAACCTTAAATAACATGTTAAAGAGAACTTTGCCAATTTGAGTGGTGGCCAGGATTTAATCTTGGCAAAGATAAATCTACGGTCATGGGTTGTTCAGATTTAATGTTAATTTAAGTGTTTTATTAATTGGTGTTGTCTCATTAATTGCTCATAATAAATAGTTTATTAATTTTTATTTCACCTAATTAAATTAATAAATGCAGATTCCATTAATTTCTTATAAATGATATTATTAGTGTTTTATTAATTGGGGTCCTATTAATTGTTTATAATGAATGATTTATTAAATTTTCATTTCCCTTGATTAATCTAATAAATACATAATTTCATTAATAAATAATTTTACTAAAAATTACCTCAATTGAAGCTATTAAACATAAGTGATGGTTGTGATCGGGAATAAAGATGCATGTAACTTGCTCAGATCACATGTCCAGTATTTTCCTGTTTGTTCATGTCCTAGCCAACGACAGTACGCCACCTATTTTTTGCATTGTTTTATTTGTAAATTCATGGCGAGATTATATTAACCTAACGTCGTTGTCGATCACTAAAACTACCCTGTTTTTAGTTCTTTGTCTTTTCAAAGATGAATTTATATCTACTCATCCCGCCTCTCTGATAAACTTAAATAACATGCTAAACATCGTAAAAACAATAACTATTATATAACGAGTGCAAATATTTTTTTGAGAAAACAAAAAATTAAAATAAATAAAAAGGGATTTTCGTTGAGATCCACAACCACAAATTTAATCCAGTTTGATGAAGCTGGTAGTGTTCAAATAAAAAAAAATGTTAAGTTCACGGAAGATTTGTTTTATGTTGAGAGAACGAAAATTCAAAAGAGGGTGAAAACAAGCGGAAGAAAATTGGTGGAAATATGATTAAGAAAGGAAAAAGAGTTATAATTGAGAAAACCTCTAAAGAAAAACAGAACTTTGCATATCTGAGTGGTGGCCAGGATTTAATCTTGGCAAAGATAAATCTACAGTCGTGGGTTGTTCAGCTTTAATGTTAGTTTAAGTGTTTTATTAATTGGTGTATTCTCATTAATTGCACATCATAAATGGTTTATTAATTTTTATTTCTCTTAATTAAATTAATAAATGCATATTCCATTAATTTCTTAAATGATATTATTAGTGGTTTATTAATTGGGGTCTTATTAATTGTTTATGATGAATGATTTATTAAATTTCCATTTCCCTTGATTAATCTAATAAATACATAATTTCATTAATAAATAATTTTACTAAAAATTACCTCAATTGAAACTATTAAACATAAGTGATGGTTGTGATCGGGAATAAAGATGCATGTAACGGGCTCAGATCACATGTCCCGTATTTTCCTGTTTGTTCATGTCCTAGCCAACGACAGTACGCCACCTATTTTTCGCTATATTGTTTTATTTGTAAATTCATGGCGAGATTATATTAACCTAACGTCGTTGTCGATCACTAAAACTACCCTGTATTTAGGTCTTTTTCTTTTCAAAGATGAATTTATATCTACTCATCCCGCCTCTCTGATAACCTTAAATAACATGTTAAAGATAACTTTGCCTATCTGAGTGGTGGCCTGGATTTAATTTTGGCAAAGATAAATCTACGGTCATGGGTTGTTCAGCTTTAATGTTAGTTTAAGTGTTTTATTAATTGGTGTTGTCTCATTAATTGCTCATAATAAATAGTTTATTAATTTTTGTTTCACCTAATTAAATTAATAAATGCATATTCCCTTAATTTCTTAAATGATATTATTAGTGTTTTATTAATTGGGGTCCTATTAATTGTTTATGATGAATGATTTATTAAATTTTCATTTCCCTTGATTAATCTAATAAATACATAATTTAATTAATAAATTATTCTACTAAAAATTACCTCAATTGAAGCTATTAAACATAAGTGATGGTTGTGATCGGGAATAAAGATGCATGTAACTTGCTCAGATCACATGTCCAATATTTTCTTGTTTGTTCATGTCCTAGCCAACGACAGTACGCCACCTATTTTTCGCTATATTGTTTTATTTGTAAATTCATGGCGAGATTATATTAACCTAACGTCGTTGTCGATCACTAAAACTACCCTGTCTTTAGTTCTTTGTCTTTTCAAAGATGAATTTATATCTACTCATCCTGCCTCTCTGATAACCTTAAATAACATGTTAAAGATCGTAAAAACAATAACTATTATATAACGAGTGCAAATATTTTTTTGAGAAAACAAAAAATTAAAATAAATAAAAGGGGATTTTCGTTGAGATCCACAACCACAAATTTAATCCAGTTTGATGAAGCTGGTAGTGTTCAAATAAAAAAAAATGTTAAGTTCACGGAAGATTTGTTTTATGTTGAGAGAACGAAAATTCAAAAGAGGGTGAAAACAAGCGGAAGAAAATTGGTGAAAATATGATAAAGAAAGAAAAAAGAGTTATAATTGAGAAAACCTCTAAAGAAAAAACAGAAATTTGCCTATCTGAGTGGTGGCAAGGATTTAATCTTGGCAAAGATAAATCTACGGTCGTGGGTTGTTCAGCTTTTAATGTTAGTTTAAGTGTTTTATTAATTGGTGTTGTCTCATTAATTGCTCATAATAAATGGTTTATTAATTTTTATTTCTCCTAATTAAATTAATAAATGCATATTCCATTAATTTCTTAAATGATATTATTAGTGTTTTATTAATTGAGGTCTTATTAATTGTTTATGATGAATGATTTATTAAATTTCCATTTCCCTTGATTAATCTAATAAATACATAATTTCATTAATAAATAATTTTACTAAAAATTACCTCAATTGAAACTATTAAACATAAGTGATGGTTGTGATCGGGAATAAAGATGCATGTAACGGGCTCAGATCACATGTCCCGTATTTTCCTGTTTGTTCATGTCCTAGCCAACGACAGTACGCCACCTATTTTTCGCTATATTGTTTTATTTGTAAATTCATGGCGAGATTATATTAACCTAACGTCGTTGTCGATCACTAAAACTACCCTGTATTTAGGTCTTTCTCTTTTCAAAGATGAATTTATATCTACTCATCCCGCCTCTCTCATAACCTTAAATAACATGTTAAAGATAACTTTGCCTATCTGAGTGGCGGCCTGGATTTAATTTTGGAAAAGATAAATCTACGGTCATGAGTTGTTCAGCTTTAATGTTAGTTTAAGTGTTTTATTAATTGGTGTTGTCTCATTAATTGCTCATAATAAATGGTTTATTAATTTTTGTTTCACCTAATTAAATTAATAAATGCATATTCCCTTAATTTCTTAAATGATATTATTAGTGTTTTATTAATTGGGGTCCTATTAATTGTTTATGATGAATGATTTATTAAATTTTCATTTCCCTTGATTAATCTAATAAATACATAATTTAATTAATAAATTATTCTACTAAAAATTACCTCAATTGAAGCTATTAAACATAAGTGATGGTTGTGATCGGGAATAAAGATGCATGTAACTTGCTCAGATCACATGTCCAATATTTTCTTGTTTGTTCATGTCCTATCCAACGTCAGTACGCCACCTATTTTTCGCTTTATTGTTTTATTTGTAAATTCATGGCGAGATTATATTAACCTAAAGTCGTTGTCGATCACTAAAACTACCCTGTCTTTAGTTCTTTGTCTTTTCAAAGATGAATTTATATCTACTCATCCTGCCTCTCTGATAACCTTAAATAACATGTTAAAGATCGTAAAAACAATAACTATTATATAACGAGTGCAAATATTTTTTTGAGAAAACAAAAAATTAAAATAAATAAAAGGGGATTTTTGTTGAGATCCACAACCACAAATTTAATCCAGTTTGATGAAGCTGGTAGTGTTCAAATAAAAAAAAATGTTAAGTTCACGGAAGATTTGTTTTATGTTGAGAGAACGAAAATTCAAAAGAGGGTGAAAACAAGCGGAAGAAAATTGGTGAAAATATGATAAAGAAAGAAAAAAGAGTTATAATTGAGAAAACCTCTAAGGAAAAACAGAAATTTGCCTATCTGAGTGGTGGCAAGGATTTAATCTTGGCAAAGATAAATCTACGGTCGTGGGTTGTTCAGCTTTAATGTTAGTTTAAGTGTTTTATTAATTGGTGTTGTCTCATTAATTGCTCATAATAAATGGTTTATTAATTTTTATTTCTCCTAATTAAATTAATAAATGCATATTCCATTAATTTCTTAAATGATATTATTAGTGTTTTATTAATTGAGGTCTTATTAATTGTTTATGATGAATGATTTATTAAATTTCCATTTCCCTTGATTAATCTAATAAATACATAATTTCATTAATAAATAATTTTACTAAAAATTACCTCAATTGAAACTATTAAACATAAGTGATGGTTGTGATCGGGAATAAAGATGCATGTAACGGGCTCAGATCACATGTCCCGTATTTTCCTGTTTGTTCATGTCCTAGCCAACGAAAGATGCCACCTATTTTTCGCTATATTGTTTTATTTGTAAATTCATGGCGAGATTATATTAACCTAACGTCGTTGTCGATCACTAAAACTACCCTGTATTTAGGTCTTTCTCTTTTCAAAGATGAATTTATATCTACTCATCCCGCCTCTCTCATAACCTTAAATAACATGTTAAAGATAACTTTGCCTATCTGAGTGGCGGCCTGGATTTAATTTTGGAAAAGATAAATCTACGGTCATGGGTTGTTCAGCTTTAATGTTAGTTTAAGTGTTTTATTAATTGGTGTTGTCTCATTAATTGCTCATAATAAATGGTTTATTAATTTTTGTTTCACCTAATTAAATTAATAAATGCATATTCCCTTAATTTCTTAAATGATATTATTAGTGTTTTATTAATTGGGGTCCTATTAATTGTTTATGATGAATGATTTATTAAATTTTCATTTCCCTTGATTAATCTAATAAATACATAATTTAATTAATAAATTATTCTACTAAAAATTACCTCAATTGAAGCTATTAAACATAAGTGATGGTTGTGATCGGGAATAAAGATGCATGTAACTTGCTCAGATCACATGTCCAATATTTTCTTGTTTGTTCATGTCCTATCCAACGTCAGTACGCCACCTATTTTTCGCTTTATTGTTTTATTTGTAAATTCATGGCGAGATTATATTAACCTAAAGTCGTTGTCGATCACTAAAACTACCCTGTCTTTAGTTCTTTGTCTTTTCAAAGATGAATTTATATCTACTCATCCCGCCTCTCGATAACCTTAAATAACATGTTAAAGATCGTAAAAACAATAACTATTATATAACGAGTGCAAATATTTTTTTGAGAAAACAAAAAATTAAAATAAATAAAAGGGGATTTTTGTTGAGATCCACAACCACAAATTTAATCCAGTTTGATGAAGCTGGTAGTGTTCAAATAAAAAAAAATGTTAAGTTCACGGAAGATTTGTTTTATGTTGAGAGAACGAAAATTCAAAAGAGGGTGAAAACAAGCGGAAGAAAATTGGTGGAAATATGATAAAGAAAGAAAAAAGAGTTATAATTGAGAAAACCTCTAAAGAAAAACAGAACTTTGCCTATCTGAGTGGTGGCCAGGATTTAATCTTGGCAAAGATAAATCTACGGTCGTGGGTTGTTCAGCTTTAATGTTAGTTTAAGTGTTTTATTAATTGGTGTTGTCTCATTAATTGCTCATAATAAATGGTTTATTAATTTTTATTTCTCCTAATTAAATTAATAAATGCATATTCCATTAATTTCTTAAATGATATTATTAGTGTTTTATTAATTGAGGTCTTATTAATTGTTTATGATGAATGATTTATTAAATTTCCATTTCCCTTGATTAATCTAATAAATACATAATTTCCTTAATAAATAATTTTACTAAAAATTACCTCAATTGAAACTATTAAACATAAGTGATGGTTGTGATCGGGAATAAAGATGCATGTAATGGGCTCAGATCACATGTCCCGTATTTTCCTATTTGTTCATGTCCTAGCCAACGACAGTACGCCACCTATTTTTCGCTATATTGTTTTATTTGTAAATTCATGGCGAGATTATATTAACATAACGTCGTTGTCGATCACTAAAACTACCCTGTCTTTTCAAAGATGAATTTATATCTACTCATCCCGCCTCTCTGATAACCTTAAATAACATGTTAAAGATAACTTTGCCTATCTGGGTGGTGGCCAAGATTTAATCTTGGCAAAGATAAATCTACGGTCATGGGTTGTTCAGCTTTAATGTTAGTTTAAGTGTTTTATTAATTGGTGTTGTCTCATTAATTGCTCATAATAAATGGTTTATTAGTTTTTGTTTTTCCTAATTAAATTAATAAATGCATATTCCATTAATTTCTTAAATGATATTATTAGTGTTTTATTTATTGGGGTCCTATTAATTGTTTATGATGAATGATTTATTAAATTTTCATTTCCCTTGATTAATCTAATAAATACATAATTTCATTAATAAATAATTTTACTAAAAATTACCTCAATTGAAGCTATTAAACATAAGTGATGGTTGTGATCGGGAATAAAGATGCATGTAACTTGCTCAGATCATATGTCCAGTATTTTCCTATTTGTTCATGTCCTAGCCAACGACAATACTCCACCTATTTTTTGCATTGTTTTATTTGTAAATTCATGGTGCGATTTTATTAACCTAACGTCATTGTCGATCACTAAACTACCCTGTCTTTAGTTCTTTGTCTTTTCAAAGATGAATTTATACCTACTCATCCCGCCTCTCTGATAACCTTAAATAACATGTTAAAGATCGTAAAAACAATAACTATTATATAACGAGTGCAAATATTTTTTTGTGAAAACAAAAAATTAAAATAAATAAAATGGGATTTTCGTTGAGATCCACAACCACAAATTTAATTCAGTTTGATGAAGCTGGTAGTGTTCAAATAAAAAAAAATGTTAAGTTCACGGAAGATTTGTTTTATGTTGAGAGAACGAAAATTCAAAAGAGGGTGAAAACAAGCGGAAGAAAATTGGTGGAAATATAATTAAGAAAGAAAAAATAGTTATAATTGAGAAAACCTCTAAAGAAAAACTGAATTTTGCCTATCTGAGTGGTGGCCAGGATTTAATCTTGGCAAAGATAAATCTACGGTCGTGGGTTGTTCAGCTTTAATGTTAGTTTAAGTGTTTTATTAATTGGTGTAGTCTAATTAATTTCTCATAATAAATGGTTTATTAATTTTTATTTCTCCTAATTAAATTAATAAATGCATATTCCATTAATTTCTTAAATGATATTATTAGTGTTTTATTAGGCCGACCGAGCGAAGCGAGGGAGGACTCTATATATGATGACTTAATGTCAATGTGAAGGGTGACAATTTTTCCAATTTTACAAAAAAGATTGAATTTGGTTCAACGATGAAAAGACCTCACTGCCCTTCTAAATAAATTTTTATTTTTCCTCTAGATATTTTCATAAATAAACCCAAGAGGAATGGCAATAAGGTATTAGACATTTTTGTAAATAAATCAAAGAGGAAGGGCAGTAAAGTATTAGACCTTTTTGTAAATAAACCAAAGAAGGAGGGCTACTAGATATAAGAGACCAAATTTTATTAAAATTCCTTATATATCCTATTTCATTAGGGGTATAATTGACAACCAAACTTTAAAATAACATATCTAAAAATCCGTGCCTTGGAATTTTACAAATTTTATCTCGTTGGAAAGCTAATAAAAAAACCTATCTAACGAGCACAAACAACAATATCAAATTTAGAGTTTTCACGAAAAATTCGGAGGTATTTATCATTTTAAGCACAATTTTGAAAATAATTGTATATCTATTATACACAAAGGATACATAATACCTTATGTAACCATATTTTGGTTTATTCATCAATAAATTTCCTTTGCAACTAATAAAACGATGTACTCTTCCCGTTTCAAGAAAAATGATACTTTCACTTTAGGCACAAATTTTCTTTTATAGTCCAATTGCAGCAATGTTTTCTTTTTTCTTCGGTCGGCCCTCCCCACCGTGGCAGCGGTCATCTAGTTAATTGGGGTCTTATTAATTGTTTATGATGAATGATTTATTAAATTTCCATTTCCCTTGATTAATCTAATAAATACATAATTTCATTAATAAATAATTTTACTAAAAATTACCTCAATTGAAACTATTAAACATAAGTGATGGTTGTGATCGGGAATAAAGATGCATGTAACGGGCTCAGATCACATGTCCCGTATTTTCCTATTTGTTCATGTCCTAGCCAACGACAGTACGCCACCTATTTTTCGCTATATTGTTTTATTTGTAAATTCATGGCGAGATTATATTAACCTAACGTCATTGTCGATCACTAAAACTACCCTGTCTTTAGGTCTTCGTCTTTTCAAAGATGAATTTATATCTGCTCATCCCGCCTCTCTGATAACCTTAAATAACATGTTAAAGATAACTTTGCCTATCTGAGTGGTGGCCAGGATTTAATCTTGGCAAAGATAAATCTACTATCATGGGTTGTTCAGCTTGAATGTTAGTTTAAGTATTTTATTAATTGGTGTTGTCTCATTAATTGCTCATAATAAATGGTTTATTAATTTTTATTTCTCCTAATTATATTAATAAATGCATATTCCATTAATTTCTTAAATGATATTATTAGTTTTTTATTAATTTGGGTCCTATTAATTGTTTATGATGAATGATTTATTAAATTTTCATTTCCCTTGATTAATCTAATAAATACATTATTTCATTAATAAATAATTTTACTAAAAATTACCTCAATTGAAGCTATTAAACATAAGTGATGGTTGTGATCGGGAATAAAGATGCATGTAACTTGCTCAGATCATATGTCCAGTATTTTCCTGTTTGTTCATGTCCTAGCCAACGACAATACGCCACCTTTTTTTGCATTATTTTATTTGTAAATTCATGGCGAGATTATATTAACTTAACGTCGCTGTCGATCACTAAAACTACCCTATCTTTAGTTCTTTGTCTTTTCAAAGATGAATTTATATCTACTCATCCCGCCTCTCTGATAACCTTAAATAACATGTTAAAGATGGTAAAAACAATAACTATTATATGACGAGAGCAAATATTTTTTTGAGAAAACAAAAAATTAAATTAAATAAAAGGGGATTTTCGTTGAGATCCACAACCACAAATTTAATCCAGTTTGATGAAGCTGGTAGTGTTCAAAGAAAAAAAAAATTAAGTTCACGGAAGATTTGTTTTATGTTGAGAGAACGAAAATTCAAAAGAGGGTGAAAACAAGCGGAATAAAATTGGTGGAAATATGATTAAGAATGAAAAAAGTGTTATAATTGAGAAAACCTCAAAAGAAAAACAGAACTTTGCCTATCTGAGTGGTGGCCAGGATTTAATCTTGGCAAAGATAAATCTACGGTCGTGGGTTGTTCAACTTTAATGTTAGTTTAAGTGTTTTATTAATTGGTGTAGTCTCATTAATTGCTCATAATAAATGGTTTATTAATTTTTATTTCTCTTAAGTAAATTAATAAATGCATATTCCATTAATTTCTTAAATGATATTATTAGTGTTTTATTAATTGGGGTCTTATTAATTGTTTATGATGAATGATTTATTAAATTTCCATTTCCCTTGATTAATCTAATAAATACATAATTTCATTAATAAATAATTTTACTAAAAATTACCTCAATTGAAACTATTAAACATAAGTGATGGTTGTGATCGGGAATAAAGATGCATGTAACGGGATCAGATCACATGTCCCGTATTTTCCTGTTTGTTCATGTCCTATCCAACGACAGTACGCCACCAATTTTTCGCTATATTGTTTTATTTGTAAATTCATGGCGAGATTATATTAACCTAACGTCGTTGTCGATCACTAAAACTACCCTGTCTTTAGTTCTTTGTCTTTTCAAAGATGAATTTATACCTACTCATCCCGCCTCTCTGATAACCTTAAATAACTTGTTAAACATCCTAAAAACAATAACTATTATATAACGAGTGCAAATATTTTTTTGAGAAAACAAAAAATTAAAATAAATAAAAGGGGATTTTCGTTGAGATCCACAACCACAAATTTAATCCAGTTTGATGAAGCTGGTAGTGTTCAAATAAAAAAAAAATGTTAAGTTCACGGAAGATTTGTTTTAAGTTGAGAGAACGAAAATTCAAAAGAGGGTGAAAACAAGCGGAAGAATATTGGTGGAAATATCTTACTAATATAAAGAAAAGAGCTCTTTTTGGTAGGATACCCCCTAAATTACTAAGTTGTCCCTATCTTTTATATATTTACATAAATACCATTGATTTAATAATATATATCATAAAATTTAAAAACTTAATATCTTTCAAAATATACATCGAATTTTTTTTTAAATTTATATATTTGGAAAGCTCTTTCAATTATCTACCTAATGAGTACAAACAAGAATAGTAAATATTTGTTTTAGAATTTTTTTTTCATGGGTTTCAAATTTAGTATTGTTGGATGAGTAAAAATTCAAGCATGTGCATCGCACATGTGTCTATACTAGGGACAACTTAGTAATTTAGGGGGTCTCCGACCAAAAAGAGCTCTTTTTGAAATAAAAAAAATGTTAAGTTCACGGAAGATTTGTTTTAAGTTGAGAGAACGAAAATTCAAAAGAGGGTGAAAACAAGCGGAAGAAAATTGGTGGAAATATGATTAAGAAATAAAAAAGAGTTATAATTGAGAAAACCTCTAAAGAAAAACAGAGAGGTTTGAGTTTCGAACCCAAAACTAAAATCACCATCCACAGATTACTACTCATAAAATTAGGTCTCTAAACCTACCACTAAAATCGTGTATAACTCTATTTTAGATTTATAAAATGAAGAGCAAATTACAATCGATAGTTCATCGAATGTTGCTTTCGATTTAGGACGAGGATTCAAAGTATAATTGAAACTATAATTGTTTGGGTTGGGATTTTATGTTAGTTGATTGCGAATTTATCATATATTTACTGGACCGAAATGACTATATAAACAGAAAATTTCGTGAACATTATCATGACCAATGAGAACCATGAAAACAACCGTGTCATATTAGGCGTCGTTATCTATTGCTTAAACATTTTTAGAGAAAACAGGTGACACACTGTCATTGGTTGGGTGGCGCAATGTCATGTTAAAACTAATAGTAAATAAATTACTCTATTAATGGTTATATAAATACATTTTTATTAACTGATACTTAGATTTTCTAACAATTATATAAATGTCCATAATGGTGGTTATGGTGGAGTTGATGAGCAGTGGAGTGGAGATGACAAAAATGTTATGGTGTTATGGACAGTGGTGGTGGAAGCTATTTCGGTAACAAGAGTGGTGATGGATGGTGTTTTGGGGGTGGTAACTATTGTTGTTCAACCTTTGCCGGTTAAAAATAAAATGCACTAATGTCCTTCAACTATACTAGCAGGTACTTGATTAATTTTTTTTTTTATGTTTTTCCAAATCGAGATAGTTGCATAATCTTATATCACAGACACCATTTTGCTTGCTCTCACATCAATTTTTTTTTTAATTTTTTTTATATGACTTTGAACCTCAATCAAAACAAACGACAAAAAAAGACAATTATGGTTATTTTATCGAACATGGTATGGTTTTATTTTGGATGTTCCACTGGGCTTTCGACAAGAACAATTGGAAGGGGGGGGGTGCGGGGGTGCGATGGGTTTAATCTCAATTTTTCAATGGATTATGTTATTTTCATGAAGTTCATTTCCCCGAAAATGTATTTTCCATGGTCACTTTATTCTTTATATTCTCAAACTTTGATCATATTGTTAAATATTTTATCTTAACTTTGTTGTTATGGATTTTTATAATGTTAGGCTTTTGCGTACATGATACCGTGTTTTTGAAACAGTGCTATTATAAATGATAGAACAATTATTTCTTTTGCGTACATGTTTACTACTATATCTCTATAAGATAGTGCAAAGAAGATAATGACAACGCACACATGTTTACAACTATTATTTTGTCATCGAGACTCTTTTTCTACCTTATTAAGAGGTTTTCTCGGGCGAGCTTACATGATTTTAATTTTTCAGGCAACAAGCGCAAAAATAATGCCAATTGATTGTAAGAATTATTACGCATCCAAGATATTTATAAGGCATTTCACACAAAAATATCCCTTGCTAAATGTTTTGACGTTATTTTTATTCAATGATGGATAACAGAGTCTACTGCTATTCAATGTTTTGACGTTATTTAGCTAACCATGGTTTCATCATTTTTTGTGCATGGAATAACCTCACACTTGGAAGGTCAATATCGTAGAATGTATATGAGCTTTGAGGAACAGGAGATCTTATTGAATTCGTAAGAACTTGAATGTGATATTTAATGTTGAGTCCATACTGGGTTTTAATATTTTTGGACTATTTTTAAGGGGAAAAAGGTTAACAAGGATCTGGACATTTTTAAGGCCTACCCAACTATCCAGGACGGATGAACTCAGGTGATGTAATTCAACGATTTGGTTTTGCATGGTCATTAAAATAAGGTAAATTCAGGCGTGCAATATCATTTCAAATGACCCATAAAAATACCTTTGTAAACTTTAAAACACATAACATTTTATTTATTTTTTGGGAAAGAGAGTGAAAATTAATTATGATTAATTCGTGACTTGAGGATACAACTCCAACATATTTGGGAAGATGTAAAAGTGTCAAACATACTAGAAATAAATCATATGTAAGTATATGAAAAAGGATTTGTAGACTAAAGACCAGAAATATCAATCAATTTTTTCTTTACTTTTGATAAGGAGGGCAGAACGACAAATAATAAGTATTAATTCTAATATCAGAAAACTGGAAAATGATATTATCAAATAGAAATTGTGCCGTGCCGCTACGGCATGGGTTAAGCCCTAGTACCATATATTTCATAGATGATATCATACTAGACAATATTTTCTTGATCGTAGTTGGATCAACCAAATGGTACCCCTGTTATCTTTGGTACTATATCGTATAAATCATGATTTTTTTAATGTTAAAATAAAATTGATTGCAATACAAAAAAGAATAAACACATGGGAAAAAAAATGAGACTAATCAATTGACGAATTTTTTTTCAATCTAAACCTCATACATGGCATTTGTGATTGAAAATTAGAATTGCATCCAACAACCTACATGAAATGGGCGGCAGTGATGGTCACAGTGGTGGAGTCAAAAATTGACACTGAGGAGGCCTATTTTTTTTTTTTTTTAAACATGTAAACTTTGGTGTACTAAACCATAAATATCAAGCTTGGTAAAGGGGCGTCATGAATCGGTAGAGGGGCGTCAAACTAATAAGACAAAAAAGGTCATTAGAAGTAAAATCAAGTGCCCCTTATCAATGAAAATATGTAAATGAATAATTAGCCCTTATTGTTAATAATTAAGATTAGTAATGATAATCAAGATTAGTGTTGATTATCAAGATTAGTGTTGTTAATCAAGATTAGTGTATTATAACTCTAAAATCAGATTTTTAGAGTTATAAAAAAAAAAATTTTTGAGGAGAAGAAAACTTATGTGATATTTGTGAAACCCTAGATTTTGATTCACTCCACCAAAATGAGTGATTCCAGTGGCAAATTTGAGATGGGTGAATCTCTATATGATAAAGAAAACAAGTACTACATACCTCTTGATGGAGATCCTGATATGGAGTATTTTTTAAATGGTAGAGATGTTTTAGACCAAAGTGAATCTCAATCTCAACCAATTGAAAAAATTAGCCAACAAAGTGAAGCACCAAGCACTGAAAATAACCAGGTATACTTCTAAACTAGTTCTCATTAGCTTTTTGTTGCTCAAAATTCTCTAAAGTACGTAAAAAGATCAAATTTTTAAAACATTCAGATGAACATACAGTTATAATTGAGCACAATACCAACCGTAACTACATGTTACGATACAAAAATATATAGTTACCAACCGTAAGTTCTTCAATTTTGGGGAAAACCCAGAATTGTACCAGTTACGGTTGGTTAAATTTGTTGGATTACCAACCGTATTTTAGTTACGGTTGATAAGTACGTGCAACACTTACCAACCGTAAGTTATCTTGTGCATGTGAGTATTTACTGTGTTTCAATACACTAGTTACGGTTACTAATATATTAATCGATACCAACCGACGCTATATTACGGTGCGTTGTTGACTTTTAGTTACCAAACGTATATTTAACTGTGTGTAACACTATTCCTTTTTTTTATATACGGTATGTTGGAGTATGACATTTACCAACCGTAACTTTGTTACGGTTTGTTTATGCTCTTTATTTACCAACCATATATGAATATATGTTTTCGTTTATTTGCCTCGTTTAGACTAACCAAAGATTCACTATTCATTTTGTCCAGGTCGTTTATTTACCTCCTATAATGGATGACCAACCTTTAGCAAAAGAACTTCTCACACCGGATTCTAGCTCTCACTATTTAACCCAGGAGACATGGAAGGTGAAAGACGATGCAAAGGAGTGGGCTAGAGAACGAGGAAAGTTGATTATGTGTATCATAGTTTGTAATGGTTCCACTAGTGATATTGCATTTCAAATGGTTTGCGAGTGTAGTGGACAACATAGAAGTCACGCAAAAAAGGATACCTTGCAAGCACCAAATAAAAAGACGAAGAATACTACTTTCAGTAAGAAGACCCGATGTCCCTTCAAGATTCAGTTTAAAAAGAACGCGGCAAATAGGTGGTTTTTGGAGAAAGTTGTATGTGGTAGTCATAACCACCCTATACCGGAGAGTTTGCTATCACACGCTTATGTTGGACGCCTTACCCAAGAAGAAGAGAAGATCGTAGAATCACTTTCACAAATTCGTATAAATCCTGTTGATATCCTCGCTCACTTAAAGGAAAGAAACCCACAAAATGCTTCTACTTTGGATAACATCTACAATGCAAGAAAAAAATTGAAGGCTAAGAAATGGGAACACAGAAACGAAATGCAACAATTAAGGAATTTGGGGGAGTTGCATAATTACTCGGTTTTCCACGATGATGACGAGAAAGGACGAATAAGACATCTTTTATTGGCTAATCCTGAGTTTGTGAAGTTGGCACGGTGCTCTCATCAAGTGCTTCTAATGGATTGCACATACAAAACCAACAAGTTTGAGATGCCGTTGTTGAACATTGTCGGGCAAACTTTTACCAATGCTCCTTTTAGTGTTGGTTTTTGCTTCTTGAAAGATGAGCTCGAAGAGAGCTATGTGTGGGCACTAGAAAAAGTGAAGTTATTCTACGTAGAGGGATATACTCCAAAGGTGATTATTACCGACAAGGAGCAAGCTTTGTTGAATGCAATAAGGAGGGTTTTCTCGGAAGCTCATAACCTTCTTTGCACGTTCCACTTGTGGAAAATTATTGAAACTAAGTGCATGCGCCTTGTCCGTACAACCCGAAAAAGCGAAATGGATAGAATAAAGGAACTACCTTTACATAAACAAGATGAGGCCAAAGAGAAATTTAAGAACGATGACAAGTTGGCGGAACTAAAATGGGAAAGTTTCAAAATGGAGTGGATAGCCTTGACCTATTCTATCACCGTGGATGAATATGAGGATAGAGCTCGTATGTTAGTGGCTCATTGGAAAAGAGGTTATACAAGTGTTGTGAAGTATTTGTTTGATAATTGGTTGGATACTCACAAAGAGAAGTTCGTATCGGCATTCACTAACCAATATAGGCACTATGACAACCAAGCTACAAGTACGGCAAAGTCATCTCACAATCGGTTGAAGAAAAAACTTCATAGTTGTAATGGTGGGTTAGTTACGTTATTTAAAGCCATGCATTTGTATTTCCTCCGTGATCACGATATGAGAAATTTGGCGTAGAGTTCGACGAGGATTGGTCATAACATAACCTGTGGCATGATACAATGGTCCGTTGTAGCCTGAGACATGTGTGAACTTACGAACATCAACTCCATTTTGAATCCTCAAATAAGGGTCAAAGATAACATCTTCAACACTGAAAGCATCTATTTCCTGCCTAACTTGAATGAGCCTCTTTTCTTTGTTCCTTTTTTGTCTACCAGTGAACATAAACTTGTTTCCTGTACGTCTCTCATCATCTTCTTCCCATTCAGTTAGAGGTTTCAAGCTCGGAAAGTGGTCATACACCCATGCCTAGAAAAATATAAAACAATTTAAGTAGTTGGGACATGAATACAAAAGATAAATATTGTAACCAAATTTACCATTAGAAGCGCAACATTCCCAGCAATTTCAGTAGCTCCAGCCCTCGAGGCCTTTCTTAGACTTTGAAGTAGATATGCAAGCGTGGGTGCCCCATGAATACTCTCTGGTCTCCTTCAAATTCTTAAACATTTGTAGGTAATGGACATTCACCCTATTTCCCGAGTTATCGGGCATGAATGCAGTCCCAATAGAATATAACAAATATGTTGTGGCTGTACGCCTAGCCCTTGTTTCATCTATCACCTCACCTTCCAATTGTTTTTTGAGGGTGTCTCCAAACTTCGTCCTCAAATTTTTCAACAACAACTTCTTTACCTTGTTAATCTTTTTTGGTTCTGAAGGTTCATAACCACCAGCCAACATAAACTCCATCTCGGTCTCGTCTTTACCCCACCCAAGTGTTTCTTCAACAAGGATGTAAAGATCAGTCCAAGACATGTTTTTATCAAAACCTTCATACAAAGATTTTCCTTCAACTTTCAAGTCAAGAATTTGCTTCACATCATCCGGTATTATTGTCATCTCTCCAAATGGGAAGTGAAAAGTATCGGTTTCTGGCCAATATCGTTCCCTAAAGGAAGATACCGTTATACTATCATACTCCGATTGGGAATTCAGAATTCCAGGCCCTAATCCTGAATTGTCACTATAGTACGAACATCACCACATTCCTCACCTAAAGGCCAATGACTAGATCTTTGATGCTTGACCAATTTGTTTGCCATTTCATGATCCTTAAAAACATACAAACATATTTTGTTAAACTGAGATTAATGAAATATACATAAATAAAAAATAAAAAGAAATAACTTAAAACAAAACAATGTGTTAAGAGAAACATACCCTAGTCTCACAGACTTTTGCGGCCCAGGAATTGGTATAACCAAATAAGATTGAGGACTTATCTGGTGCCTCTCCCCAAGGTCTTTTATTTTTCTTCCTTGGAAACAACATGTCTTTTCCTTTAGGAATATGCAACCCTTTTGGTGCAAGTTCATTTCTCGGCTTCTTTTCTTTCCTTGGTTTAGCTGGAGCTGGAGTTGTAGCTACAACAATTTCTTTCCCCTTGTTTTGTACTCCTTCATCATCATTTACTTCCTCTTCCTCATCTTCATCATTTGGTTCCTCTTCCTCATCTTCATCTTCATTACCTCCTTCCTCTTCCTCATCTTCACCATTTCCTTCTTCATCCTCAAGGTTCTTTTCAACTCCTACCTCTTCAATTTCTTGATCATTAGGTTCATCTCCTTCTAATTCAAATGGTTCTCTAAGCCTAATATCAAACTAATTCGTCTTCTTCTTCGCATTATTGGGGACACCTCTATGATCTACCCCTAAATGCTTGTCACCACGAGGGGTGGGTGTATGATCAATCGGAGTTAAGTTATTCCCTCTCTTTTTCTTCACCCTATCAGGATTCCTACACAAGTAATAATTTAAATGAATTCCTAAGGGTTGAACAAACAATGTGTTACAAACTAACAAACAAGTTATTCCTACGGTTGGTAACTAACGTATCATGTCAAACCGTACCATTGATACGGTTCGAAACATAACACCTAAACACGCCGTACATAAACTGCACCAACATTTTTCAAACCACAGGATAACATACGGTTGGTAACTAATATAAAATAGGAACCGTATAAATTATACGGTTGGTAACTAACATAAAATAGGAACCGTATGAAATACACGGTTGGTAACTAACGTTGTCTTAAGCACCGTAGGAAAAAGTTTTTACATTTGCACCAGAGAGAAAGTCGGTTGGTAACTATCATAAAATACGAACCGTATAAAATACACGGTTGGTAACTAAAGTTTTATTAAGCACCATAGGAAAATTTTTTAACATGCAGAGAGAAAATCGGTTGGTAACTTAGTGATATTATCAACCGTAACTGGAAATAAATTCTGAAACCCAAGAACATACGGTTCGTATTTCTTAAAATTTCAATTATTACAAACCGTATGAGCTTCATACGGTTCAAAAAATTCACTACTTGCAACCGTATCTAACCAAAACCCAGGATATGAAAACTTGATTTTCACCTAAAACCTTAATATTTGATAGAAATTGAAATTAAAATGAACAAATTAAACTAAACCCTAAAATGGGTTCCGCAAAACATACCTCATGTATGTCATGAAACCTAATTTATCCGGTGGATGGGTTTGGAGTTGATATTTTTGTTCTTCACCTAATGGAACATTTGCTTGATTGGAATCACTACAATCTTCGTCAACTTTCTTCTTATTCGTCATCTATAATGTAGACTTCAATCAACGATTATCAATTTTGCGAATCACCGATTAATCGAAGACGATGAATTTTCAAACTTTAATGGAGGTGGTGCTTACGGTTACAATAGAAGTGGAGAGGATGAAACAAAAAAAAACTGATTTTGATTCTTCACATAATTAGATTTATAGGATGGAGGACAATTCAGTCTTTTCAATAAAAAAAACTAGGGTAAATTAGACCATTTGAGGTGAAAAGGGTAATCTGGTCAATCTACACCCCTATAGGACACCCCCTAACCAATATGAGGGACATTCCTATCACACTTGACGCCCCTCTACCGATTCATGCCGCCCCTTTACCAAGCTTGATAAATATATATGGACAAAGTACTATTGATAAAATAAATTAAAAAATTTATGTAGTTATTAAAAATTTAAGGGGCTAGATCCAGGTTAGTTAACCCTTGGCTCCGCCACTAGGTGGTGGCGGATAAAAAAAGTGGATTCATATGGTTTTATGGTGGTGGAGGGTATTGGTGAACAAACACATATTATGCTAATTTTGTAACGCCACAAAACGTGTAATGTTATATTACTAGAAATAACTCGTGCCGTAACGGCACGACATGAGGTTAACATAGAGTTCTAATAAATATCTAGAGATAATTCGTGTCGTAACGACACTGCTTTAGTATGATATCTGACAGGTGTAATTTTTTTTTTCTGGACTTTAAATTAAATTGTGTTCCTTTGCAAGATAGTTTTCTATTTTGTTTTAAACGAAAATAATGTCTATAAGTACATTGTAAAATTATTCATATACAATATCCAAAAACGAACACAAAATCATTTAAGTAATAGTGTGTATGCATACCTCACTTATGAGTTATAAATAAAAATAAACAAATAAATCTCATTTCCCATTAGATTCATCATGCCACCACTAAATCCAATTAATGCATGTATGATATATTATGATTTCATTTAATGTTTCTTTGAATATCTTGAGTTAAGAGGTGATGCAATAATTAAAGATTAATAAATTTTGATTCATAATGGGAGAGGTTACAAAAATGACAACCCTCGGATGTCTTTCGCTGGGATGAGACTGGGATGGTCGGATGTAACGTTTGTCTCTCAAAATGTTATCTTACCGTCCAAGCTCAAAAACCCATTCTGTTTTGTATTATAGATCTCCCTTATAAAACAAAGCAGGGATAACTTAGCCTAGATAAGGGATGGTGGGGATTTAGTTTGGGGAAAGCTAAATCTATGGTTGTGGTTGTTTACATCATTATTGAATCATTTATTTTTTATAATAAATATTGTATTAATATTTTATTATAAATGTCTTTTAATTATCTTAAATAAATAATAAATTTCTTAATAAAGAAACATAATAACTTCTAAAATTCTTTCCAACCCATTACATTTTTCTAATTTTTTTTATTAGATGGATAATAAATTCGTTAATAATCATATCAATAGAAACCAGGGATGACCGGGGTGGTGGTGCATGGAGCCAGTGACGATAGTGATGGTAGTGGAAAAGGTGGTGGTAATGGTGGTTCTGGTGATGGTAGTGCAGGTTCAGTGTGGTAGTGGAAAAATGTTTATTGTATGTTGTTATGACATAAATAACATTATTACGAAAGTTGTGGTTGAATTTTTTTAATGTGAAAAGAACCTGTTTCTAAAACAAAAAAAGTTTGTACAAGCTGACCGCAATTTGTCCCGAAAAACAATCCGAGAAAATTCGAACGATAGTAAGGTGACAGATCTACCATTGGGATAGTAAAGGTTTTCAGTTGGTCTTATTCCATGTTTCGCTCTGTGGTTTCTTCGAGACAGATATTTCGGTTAACCTAGCGATTCTCAAAAAGAAAATATAATAATTAAAAAAACACGGACAACAACTTTTAGTTTATACAACGGTTAAAATTGACATAGTCTTTTTAACTTATTATGAAGGTCGTACCGTTACTGCGCGGGTGAAGTTCTAGAAAGAAATTGATAAAAAAAATAAAGGTCGAAAAATTAGGCAAGACAAAGGACACTCTGGATTCATTCTTGGGAAAGCTAAATCTACGGTTGTAAAATGATCAGTTTAATTAACTTTCAATAATAAATGTTTTATTGATATTTCATAATAAATGTTTCTTCAATTAATCAAATATAAATATATTTTCATTAATACAGTACTTAATAAATTTATTTTACATTAAATCAGTAGGCATTAATGGTGGTTGTGATGGTGGGCGTGGGTGGTGGATCGGCGTTGGGGTAATGGTGGCGGGAGTTAGTGAGAATGGTGGAGTAATGACGTTAATGGAGGTGATGCCGGTGGAAGAAATAGTGGTAGTATGATGAGAAATCTGTCATAAGGAAGATAAATTATTTAGTTACCCTTAGTTAATTTTATTTTTTTATTATTTATTATTTGATATTAGTTTTAAAATTTGTTGTTCTTTTATTTTTTATTTATTTTTAAACTAAAAAAATTATTAAAGGCCGGATTTTTTTAGGGAGAAGATACATTAATATTTGTCGGGTCGGGGCAGGAAAGAAGATGAAAACTATATAAAAAAAATGACCATATACAAGGCTACACGCGAACCATTTGTAATTGATTTATTTTCTCATATCTCTCTCTATTCCCATTTTTTGTCATGATTTATGTTTCTGCCATTTCTCCTCGACTTCATGTGATTATGCATGATTGAGAAATAGTTCATGATAATAAGTAAAGAGAGAATATAAGTAGATAAGAAAATAAATCGATCAAAAATTACAGATTATTAAACCTTAGGAAAATGAATAAACACAAATCTATGTAAATTTGGAATAATTTATATCACCCAAGCGAGAAAAGTAATTCCTGAAGCTAACCGATTTTGTAAGATTAATCTGATTGATTTTGAAATAATTTTGTGTTTTCAGTTTTGTTACAAATTTGGTGAACGAACTTTGATGATTTATTTGTTTTCGAAGTAGGGACACTACTTTGTTTTGAAGATGTGAATGAAATAGTGTTCTACTATTCACATGCCCATAGGATTTTGAGGAGTTGGTTAAAGATTAACTATTTTTTCCTTAAGGATTGTATGAAGTACAAACATAATAGTAAAAGATTTGAGGCTAACGATATCTTTATTAACCAAGACCTCAAAAACATTTAGACTTGGATCGACTGGATCGATTTTCCGCAAAGAGATGATATATATGAAATACATATCATTTCCCGTGCCGTTACGGCACGGGTTAAGCCCTAGTAAAGTATAAAACGTGGTTGATCATTCTAATGTTAAAATAAACTCGATAAAACACATGTCCATTTAAAAAAATTGGTGTAGTATAACACCTGGTATTTTTGAATCTGGGCTTAAAGCCCGTTTTCAACTCATTAGAGTTTACATAGCGATTTGTATATATGTGATGTACAAATCCTACTTTATTTAGTATTTTATTGTGATGGTTTTGGGGTGCATATAACTCAAATTAGTGGGTGGCTAAAAGAAATAGTTAGCCCATGGAATGATGGGGTCACTACCTAGTAGAGCACATGATTTCTATGGCTAGTAATACGTATGGGAAAGAGAATAAGTCTTTCTCTCTTTTTGCATCTACTTTTAGGGTTAGTAATATTATATATTATTTTGTCACTTTCCTAAAACCCTAGAAAGGAAAAAGAACCTTCTCTTTCTTCCTCTTTTCATCTCTGCTACTTTATATATAAAAAAAAAAAAAAACCTGATTGGATTATTGATTGGCTTGGAGTGATAAGGATTTTACAATTTTATTGGATTGCGTAAGAGGTAGGGATTTCTCGTAATACTAAAACCTAAACTATTTTGGCATGATTTTTGTTTGCATCGTCATCTCTATAATTTAATATGTATGTGTTCGGGATCTTTCCTAAGAAAATTATTATGCATTAACAATGATTTTAGATGCTTTATAGCTTAAGCTATTTAATTTTATTATTAAAATTCCGTCATGCTGCTGTATTTTGTTTTAAGTATATGGGATCCTGGTTTATTATCGTCTACGGATTTAATTTGAAATTTAAAGGTTTCGTTCCTTGTACGTATTCTGCATTTTTGGCCGCTAGGGTTAGTAGCCTAGTACATCACCACCTAATTCTTTTAGTTGTGCCGCTACAGCTTCTCAAGTTCTCATGGTTCTGATATTGCAGAACTCCACTAAGTTTTGTAAACTGTCACATCAAATTTAATCAAAAGAAATCAAAGAACGTTATACTCCTCTAAGATTTCAAAACGATATTTTAATCCTCCATCTTTCATATTTTAGTGCTTATCGTTGGTATAACTTGTGTCTGTTCTCATGAATCAAAAACATGTCTTTTAAGTATACCCCATCTGACGTGTTGATTTCAAAAGAAAAATTCAATTACTTTCTGAATCAAAGTATACCCATCATTTGTCTTATCTAATACTCTTCTGTTTAATCATTGCAAGTGGCCCCTTTTTATTTTCAATTAATATCAGTTGATGACTTAATTCATTCATTCTTCTGTTTCTCCCTAATGACAGATTACATTGTTATATATAAGTCAAAAGGTTGTTTCTTTTTTCGCACCTAGATTGCTAAATGATTTTAAATCATACCTCAGTGAGTCAGTGTTTGATGTTCAACTATTTTCAAATCGATGGGAGTCTGTTTAGGTAGTACAGGGTTAATGCTTATTGGCGCATAGTTGTTTTTGTATACAAAGATGATTTCTATTTTTGGAGTATGAATGCATTTCTTGTGTTATTATAAATATTATATATAAATGCATTGATAAAATTTTATCGGTTTATGGTTGTGTTTGAGTGTTGTACGGGAATGAGTGTGCCGGTAAGAAATGAATTTTGGATATATGTATTTCTCTGCTGCTATTGAAATGTCAGGCCTTTATGGCATCCCACCACTGGTGGCTACCCTGGGAAGACTGTTCGGGGAACAATATGGTTTGTAACCGGAATAACTCTGACAATAGATTAGGTACCTACAATTATAGGTTGGCTTATGTGAGTAAAATGAGTAAGTAATTTCAGAGGATTTTGACTTACGTGGATTTTATTTATTTTTATCGGCTGCATGGTTTAATTCTCGTTGCACTATATTATTTTTTTGAAATTCCTACTGGGTTGTGGTTTGCTCACCCCAAATTCCTTTTTATCTCCCAACGAGTTTGAGGAGCGATTAGCACGATAAGCGGACTTGGAAGCTTACGGCATAGTACTCAGATGTTAGTATTCTCGCAAGACACTACTATATGATATCATGGGGATAATGGGTACTTTTATTTATTATCATTTTTATTTTTTTGGAGTTTTCAAGTATTTTAATAAGAGACATCTCTAGTTAAATACTTATTAAATTATTGTTCTTATTTTATAAATTTTAGAACATCATTAATGATTATTATTATTTGGGAACTTTTTACTTGGAATTTGAGTTGGAAAAGACATTTAATAATATCGTCTTTATTCATTTTGTAGTTGTACTTTGTTTTATTAGCATTCTTTATAATAAAAAAAATATGAAGCCTGTTCCATAGTCATGCCTCAAGGATTCGTTCTTGCTAGTTGGGTTGGAAGTGATCCATTGGGTCAAATCCGGCTCAATAGAAGCCCGAATTTTTGACGGACGTGACAGTTTGGTATCAGAGCATGGTTCCGATTTACTTGGACCGTGCATGTGGACTTACTAGTTTTGAAAGTTGGTTTTAAAAAAAAATAAAAAAAAATTACAGTCTGATTATTTTGATTTATTTATTTATCGACTTATGATCTGAAATGATTTTGAGAGTTAGGTTATGTTTTTTTTCCTTATTCTTTTTGGAAAATTAAATTTATTTAGTTTTCATCAAGTTTTTCTTTTCATATTTAATTTACTTTGGGGTTGGGGTAAATAACTAAAAGCCTTATAATATAAAATGTTGTGTGTATTAGTTAATATAGGATTTCGACTTAGATATTAACATTAGTGCGCGTTTCTCTCTATTTAGAAGATGCCGCCTCGTCGTGATGCTACCAACGGTGCCCAACCAAATGGAGAAGAAGGAGAGGACAGAAGGGAACGCATGGAAGCTACCCTTGACCGAGTTGTTGGGACATTGGGAACACTGGTACAGGTTGTTGAAACCCAACGCCAGGGTAGAGTGGACTTAGAAAAATTCTTGAAGGTGGTTGGAAGGAAAGAATTTAAGGGGACTGAAGAACCTCTTGAGGTTGAAAGGTGGTTAATGGGGATACAAAAGGATTTTTTAGCCTTGAGAGTGGAAGAGAATGACAAGATCCGTTTTTCTACGTACCTTTTCACTGGAGTTGTTGATTTTTGGTGGGATTCGATAAAACGAGTCCGAAATGTTACCGTTTGGGCAGAGTTTGAAACGCTATTTTTTTATAAGTATTTTCCTGAGATGGTTAAAGCCCAAATGTGTGCTGAATTTGCAACCTTAGGTCAGGGAGACATGACGGTTTCTCAACTAGACAAGAGGTTCGTTGAATTGGAACATTTTGGGGATAACTTGGTCAATACACCGTTACGAAGAGCAAGAAAACTTCAGGATGCACTGAAACCTGCCATCCGTGCTAGGTTGGTACCATGTCGCCTTACCACTTATGAGGATGTTCTTGATACTGCACTAGCTATAGAAGCAGACTGGGTCAAGAACCAGAAGGAAAGGGAGCCGAAGGATCAAAAGAGGAACCAGAAGACGGACTCATCGACTCATCGAAAGCGTCCGCGTACGGATAACCCTGGGAAGGTAGTTGCACCAAAACCTTGCTTTCATTGTGGAGTTGTGGATCACTTCGCTAGGGATTGTCCTAAATCGAAGCCACCTGGACAACTGAATGAAATCTCTGGGTGTTATCGTTGTGGGAAGGAAGATCATTTTGTGAGGGAGTGTCCTTTACCTGCACCACCTAGGCCTCCAACTCATAATCAGTTTCAGAATGCACCAAGGTCGAATTTCCAAGCACGAAAACCATACCAGCCGCGAAACAATGCACCACCATTCCAGCCAAGGCGTCATCCAAATGTTCCGGGGCAGCTGAACCATATTGCTACTGTTGAGAAGAGGACAGAAAACTCTACGATAGAGGGTAATTTCTTGATCTTTAGTTCTCGTGCTAAAGTTTTTTTTGATTCTGGAGCTACCCATTCGTTCATATCTTTGTATTTTGCTACTTATCTTGGTTTGAAACCAGTACCCATGGGGTTTAATTTGAACGTCTCTTCACCGCTAGGAAATATAGTGACCCTTAGTAAATTTTGCAAGGATTGTGAAATAACTTTTGGTGATTATAGAGTGAAAATAGATTTGATACCGATGAGGCTCCAAGATTATGATGTCATTATTGGCATGAACTGGTTGTCGTAAAACCAAGTTATACTGGAATATTTTGAGAAGAAGGTATCTTTCCAATCATCGGATGGAAGTCGAGTGTCTGTTCAAGGAAAAAGGTGGAAAGTTATAAAGCCATCCTTACCCGGGATGAAACCAAAGAACGCATAGCTTATCTTGCTGATTTGAGTGAAGAAGAGGATACCAAGGTGGTAGATGAAGAGTTACCGATAGTTCGAGATTTTCCGGATGTCTTTCCCGAGGCATTTCCTGGATTACCACCAAAGAGAGAGATTGACTTTGAGATTGAAGTGCAACCGGGAAGTATGCCAATATCGATGCACCCATATCGTATGGCACCAAAAGAAATGAAGGAGTTACGGAAACAACTTGATGAGTTGGAAGAGCTGGGGTTTATTCGACCAAGTACTTCACCGTGGAGAGCTCCTGTTCTGTTTGTGCTCAAAAAGGATGGATCAATGAGGATGTGTATTGACTACCGACGACTAAACCGAATTACAATCAAGAATAATTACCCCTTGCCGAGAATTGATGATCTTTTTGACCAGTTGAAGGGAGCGTGTTATTTAACAAAGATTGATCTTCAATCTGGGTACCATCAGATGTGGGTCAGAGAGGAGGACATTCGCAAGACCGCATTGGGAACTTATTACGGTCATTATGAACTTCTCGTGATGCCGTTCGGGTTAACAAATGCACCTACAGTATTCATGGATCTGATGAACTGAGTTCTCCGACCTTTTGTGAACAAGTTTGTAGTAGTGTTCATTGACGACATTCTCATTTATTCCAAGACTAAGGAAGATCATGAGGAACATCTGAAAATGGTTTTACAAACTCTAAGAGAGAACAAGTTGTATGCAAAGAGGAGCAAGTGTGAATTCTGGATGACGAAAGTATTATTTCTCGGATATGTTATTTCCAAGGATGGCATATCTGTCGATCCCGAGAAGATATCGGCCGTAGCGAAATGGAAACCTCCAAATAGTGTTTTTGAGATTCGCAGCTTCTTAGGTTTGGCTGGCTATTATCGAAGATTTGTTGAGAATTTCTCGAAGATAGCAGTCCCTCTTACTCGTTTGACCAAAAAGGGTGTGAATTTTGAGTGGACTACTGAGTGTGATAAATAATTCGAGGAGTTGAAGCAGCGATTGACTACGACACCCATCTTGGTTACCCCAGAACCAGGATTAGGTTATGATGTTTATTGTGATGCTTCAAGGAGTGGTTTGGGTGGAGTTCTTATGCAGAAAGGGAGATTAGTAGCTTATGCTTCTCGACAGTTAAAGAATCATGAAAAGAACTACCCAACTCATGATCTGGAATTAGCAGCTGTAGTGTTTGTGCTAAAGATTTGGAGGCATTATCTTTATGGAGAAAACTTTATGGTATTTTCAGACCACAAAAGTCTAAAGTACATCTTCAATCAGAAGGATTTGAACTTGAGACAGAGAAGATGGCTCGAGCTTCTTACGGACTATGAGTTTAAGTTGGAGTACCATCCTGGGAAAGCGAATGTTGTAGCGGATGCACTAAGTAGAAAGGAATCTGGATCCATAGCTTTATTGAGGATGGTCAAGGTTGTGGAAAAATATGACTTTGTTGTTGAGTGAAACGATGAAAGGGCATCCCTGGCGCATGTTATTGCAGTACCTGATATTATGGAGAAGGTCATTCAGGCGCAGACGTTAGACGACAGTTTGCAAGAAATCAAAGGAAATATGGGTACTATGGATCAACAAGAAGGATGGACACTGGGAGTCAATGGGGCTATACGCTATAAAGGACGGTTGTGTGTACCATATGTTGAGGAATTGCGAAAGGAAATTTTGACAATAGCTCATAAGTCTGTATTGACAGTACATCCGGGAAGCACAAAGATGTATCAAGACTTGATGTGCCAGTTCTGGTGGAAAGGTTTGAAAAGGGATGTTGCATTGTTCGTCTCCAGGTGTCTTACTTGTCAGCAAGTGAAGGCTGAACACCAGCGACTAGCAGGACCTCTTCAGCCTTTACCAATAGCGGAGTGGAAATGGGATTTCATTGCTATGGATTTCGTTAGAGGATTAACTAAGACCCAACATGGGAAGGATGGCGTATGGGTGATCATAGACCGTCTCACCAAGTCGGCCCATTTTCTTCCGGTGAAGCAGACAGATACTGTACCTATTTTATGTAATTTGTACATCAAGGAGATAGTTAGGTTGCATGGTGTTCCACTATCGATCGTTTCCGGCCGAGATCCTCTTTTTACATCCAAGTTTTGGGGGAGTTTTCACCAGTTTATGGGAACAGGATTGGATATGAGTACTGCTTACCACCCTCAGACCGATGGTCAGTCCGAGCGAACGATTCAGATTTTAGAGGATATGTTAAGAGCATGTGCGATCGACTTCAAAGGTAATTTGAGCGATCATTTACCCCTTGTTGAGTCTGCATACAACAACAATTATCAGTCCAGCATCGGTATGGCACCTTATGAGGTGTTGTACGGAACACCGTGTCGAACACCATTATGTTGGGCTGAGGTTAGCGAAAGAAGTTTCATAAGGCCCCAGATGGTTCAAGAGACAACAAAGAAGATAAGGATCATCCAAGACCGTCTGAGAACGGCACAAAGTCGTCAAAGGAGTTATCCAGATGTAATAAGGAGACCACTGGAGTTCCAGGTTGGGGACAATGTGTTTCTAAGAGTTAGTCCTAGACCAGGCATTAAACGGTTTGGGAAGAAAAGTAAATTGGCGCCACGCTATATTGGGCCATTTGAAATTCTTCAACGAATTGGAGAAGTAGCATATCGACTAGCTCTACCAACACAATTTGCATTCATACACAATGTGTTTCATGTATCCATGCTTCGTAAATAAAATGCTGATCTGTCCCACTTCATCGAATGGAGGGACTTACAACTGAACGACAATGTTTCTTATGAAGAGAAACCGTTGTGCGTAATCGACTCAAAGGAACAAATCCTTCGGAGGAAAACCATCAAGAATGTGAAGGTGCTCTGGCAACATCATGGTTCCGAAGAGGCAACTCGGGAGCTAGAGTCTAAGATACGAGACAAATATCCGGAATTATTGAGAGGTAATTCTTAAACTTAGCCACGCCTCGAATTTCCGGAGAAATTCTTTTTTTAGAGGTTAATAGTATAACACCTGGTATTTTTGAATCTGGGCTTAAAGCCCGTTTTCAACTCATTAGAGTTGACATAGCGATTTGTATATATGTGATGTACAAATCCTACTTTATTTAGTATTTTATTGTGATGGTTTTGGGGTGCATATAACTCAAATTAGTGGGTGGCTAAAAGAAATAGTTAGCCCATGGAATGATGGGGTCACTACCTAGTAGAGCACATGATTTCTATGGCTAGTAATACGTATGGGAAAGAGAATAAGTCTTTCTCTCTTTTTGCATCTACTTTTAGGGTTAGTAATATTATATATTGTTTTGTCACTTTCCTAAAACCCTAGAAAGGAAAAAGAACCTTCTCTTTCTTCCTCTTTTCATCTCTGCTACTTTATAAAAAAATAAAAAAAAAAACCTGATTGGATTATTGATTGGCTTGGAGTGATAAGGATTTTACAATTTTATTGGATTGCGTAAGAGGTAGGGATTTCTCGTAATACTAAAACCTAAACTATTTTGGCATGATTTTTGTTTGCATCGTCATCTCTATAATTTAATATGTATGTGTTTGGGATCTTTCCTAAGAAAATTATTATGCATTAACAATGATTTTAGATGCTTTATAGCTTAAGCTATTTAATTTGATTATTAAAATTCCGTCATGCTGCTGTATTTTGTTTTAAGTATATGGGATCCTGGTTTATTATCGTCTACGTATTTAATTTGAAATTTAAAGGTTTCGTTCCTTGTACGTATTCTGCATTTTTGGCCGCTAGGGTTAGTAGCCTAGTACATCACCACCTAATTCTTTTAGTTGTGCCGCTACTGACTTCTCAAGTTCTCATGGTTCGATATTGCGAACTCCACTAAGTTTTGTAAACTGTCACATCAAATTTAATCAAAAGAAATCAAAGAACGTTATACTCCTCTAAGATTTCAAAACGATATTTTAATCCTCCATCTTTCATATTTTAGTACTTATCGTTGGTATAACTTGTGTCTGTTCTCATGAATCAAAAACATGTCTTTTAAGTATACCCCATGTGACGTGTTGATTTCAAAAGAAAAATTCAATTACTTTAAAATCAAAGTATACCCATCATTTGTCTTATCTAATACTCTTCTGTTTAATCATTGCAAGTGGCCCCTTTTTATTTTCAATTAATATCAGTTGATGACTTAATTCATTCATTCTTCTGTTTCTCCCTAATGACAGATTACATTGTTATATATAAGTCAAAAGGTTGTTTCGTTTTTCGCACCTAGATTGCTAAATGATTTTAAATCATACCTCAGTGAGTCAGTGTTTGATGTTCAACTATTTTCAAATCGATGGGAGTCTGTTTAGGTAGTACAGGGTTAATGCTTATTGGCGCATAGTTGTTTTTGTATACAAAGATGATTTCTATTTTTGGAGTATGAATGCATTTCTTGTGTTATTATAAATATTATATATAAATGCATTGATAAAATTTTATCGGTTTATGGTTGTGTTTGAGTGTTGTACGGGAATGAGTGTGCCGGTAAGAAATGAATTTTGGATATATGTATTTCTCTGCTGCTATTGAAATGTCAGGCCTTTATGGCATCCCACCACTGGTGGCTACCCTGGGAAGACTGTTCGGGGAACAATATGGTTTGTAACCGGAATAACTCTGACAATAGATTAGGAACCTACAATTATAGGTTGGCTTATGTGAGTAAAATGAGTAAGTAATTTCAGAGGATTTTGACTTACGTGGATTTTATTCATTTTTATCGGCTGCATGGTTTAATTCTCGTTGCACTATATTATTTTTTTGAAATTCCTACTAGGTTGTGGTTTGCTCACCCCAAATTCCTTTTTATCTCCCAACAGAGTTTGAGGAGCAGTTAGCACAGTAAGCGGACTTGGAAGCTTACGGCATAGTACTCAAATGTTAGTATTCTCGCAAGACACTACTATATGATATCATGGGGATAATGGGTACTTTTATTTATTATCATTTTTATTATTTTGGAGTTTTCAAGTATTTTAATAAGAGACATCTCTAGTTAAATACTTATTAAATTATTGTTCTTATTTTATAAATTTTAGAACATCATTAATGATTATTATTATTTGGGAACTTTTTACTTGGAATTTGAGTTAGAAAAGACATTTAATAATATCGTCTTTATTCATTTTGTAGTTGTACTTTGTTTTATTAGCATTCTTTATAATAAAAAAAATATGAAGCATGTTCCATAGTCATGCCTCAAGGATTCGTTCTTGCTAGTTGGGTTGGAAGTGATCCATTGGGTCAAATCCGGCTCAATAGAAGCCCGAATTTTTGACGGACGTGACAGTTTGGTATCAGAGCATGGTTCCGATTTACTTGGACCGTGCGTGTGGACTTACTAGTTTTGAAAGTTGGTTTTAAAAAAAAATAAAAAAAATTACAGTCTGATTATTTTGATTTATTTATTTATCGACTTATGATCTGAAATGATTTTGAGATTTAGGTTATGTTTTTTTTCCTTATTCTTTTTGGAAAATTAAATTTATTTAGTTTTCATCAAGTTTTTCTTTTCATATTTAATTTACTTTGGGGTTGGGGTAAATAACTAAAAGCCTTATAATATAAAATGTTGTGTGTATTAGTTAATATAGGATTTCGACTTAGATATTAACATTAGTGCGCGTTTCTCTCTATTTAGAAGATGCCGCCTCGTCGTGATGCTACCAACGGTGCCCAACCAAATGGAGAAGAAGGAGAGGACAGAAGGGAACGCATGGAAGCTACCCTTGACCGAGTTGTTGGGACATTGGGAACACTGGTACAGGTTGTTGAAACCCAACGCCAGGGTAGAGTGGACTTAGAAAAATTCTTGAAGGTGGTTGGAAGGAAAGAATTTAAGGGGACTGAAGAACCTCTTGAGGCTGAAAGGTGGTTAATGGGGATACAAAAGGATTTTTTAGCCTTGAGAGTGGAAGAGAATGACAAGATCCGTTTTTCTACGTACCTTTTCACTGGAGTTGTTGATTTTTGGTGGGATTCGATAAAACGAGTCCGAAATGTTACCGTTTGGGCAGAGTTTGAAACGCTATTTTTTTATAAGTATTTTCCTGAGATGGTTAAAGCCCAAATGTGTGCTGAATTTGCAACCTTAGGTCAGGGAGACATGACGGTTTCTCAACTAGACAAGAGGTTCGTTGAATTGGAACATTTTGGGGATAACTTGGTCAATACACCGTTACGAAGAGCAAGAAAACTTCAGGATGCACTGAAACCTGCCATCCGTGCTAGGTTGGTACCATGTCGCCTTACCACTTATGAGGATGTTCTTGATACTGCACTAGCTATAGAAGCGGACTGGGTCAAGAACCAGAAGGAAAGGGAGCCGAAGGATCAAAAGAGGAACCAGAAGACGGACTCATCGACTCATCGAAAGCGTCCGCGTACGGATAACCCTGGGAAGGTAGTTGCACCAAAACCTTGCTTTCATTGTGGATCACTTCGCTAGGGATTGTCCTAAATCGAAGCCACCTGGACAACTGAATGAAATATCTGGGTGTTATCGTTGTGGGAAGGAAGATCATTTTGTGAGGGAGTGTCCTTTACCTGCACCACCTAGGCCTCCAACTCATAATCAGTTTCAGAATGCACCAAGGTCGAATTTCCAAGCACGAAAACCATACCAGCCGCGAAACAATGCACCACCATTCCAGCCAAGGCGTCATCCAAATGTTCCGGGGCAGCTGAACCATATTGCTACTGTTGAGAAGAGGACAGAAAACTCTACGATAGAGGGTAATTTCTTGATCTTTAGTTCTCGTGCTAAAGTTTTTTTTGATTCTGGAGCTACCCATTCGTTCATATCTTTGTATTTTGCTACTTATCTTGGTTTGAAACCAGTACCCATGGGGTTTAATTTGAACGTCTCTTCACCGCTAGGAAATATAGTGACCCTTAGTAAATTTTGCAAGGATTGTGAAATAACTTTTGGTGATTATAGAGTGAAAATAGATTTGATACCGATGAGGCTCCAGGATTATGATGTCATTATTGGCATGAACTGGTTGTCGTAAAACCAAGTTATACTGGAATATTTTGAGAAGAAGGTATCTTTCCAATCATCGGATGGAAGTCGAGTGTCTGTTCAAGGAAAAAGGTGGAAAGTTATAAAGCCATCCTTACCCGGGATGAAACCAAAGAACGCATAGCTTATCTTGCTGATTTGAGTGAAGAAGAGGATACCAAGGTGGTAGATGAAGAGTTACCGATAGTTCGAGATTTTCCGGATGTCTTTCCAGAGGCATTTCCTGGATTACCACCAAAGAGAGAGATTGACTTTGAGATTGAAGTGCAACCGGGAAGTATGCCAATATCGATGCACCCATATCGTATGGCACCAAAAGAAATGAAGGAGTTACGGAAACAACTTGATGAGTTGGAAGAGCTTGGGTTTATTCGACCAAGTACTTCACCGTGGAGAGATCCTGTTCTGTTTGTGCTCAAAAAGGATGGATCAATGAGGATGTGTATTGACTACCGACGACTAAACCGAATTACAATCAAGAATAATTACCCCTTGCCGAGAATTGATGATCTTTTTGACCAGTTCAAGAGAGCGTGTTATTTAACAAAGATTGATCTTCGATCTGGGTACCATCAGATGCGGGTCAGAGAGGAGGACATTCGCAAGACCGCATTTGGAACTTATTACGGTCATTATGAACTTCTCGTGATGCCGTTCGGGTTAACAAATGCACCTGCAGTATTCATGGATCTGATGAACCGAGTTCTCCGACCTTTTGTGAACAAGTTTGTAGTAGTGTTCATTGACGACATTCTCATTTATTCCAAGACTAAGGAAGATCATGAGGAACATCTGAAAATGGTTTTACAAACTCTAAGAGAGCACAAGTTGTATGCAAAGAGGATCAAGTGTGAATTCTGGATGACGAAAGTATTATTTCTCGGACATGTTATTTCCAAGGATGGCATATCTTTCGATCCCGAGAAGATATCGGCCGTAGCGAAATGAAAACCTCCAAATAGTGTTTTTGAGATTCGCAGCTTCTTAGGTTTGGCTGGCTATTATCGAAGATTTGTTGAGAATTTCTCGAAGATAGCAGTCCCTCTTACTCGTTTGACCAAAAAGGGTGTGAAGTTTGAGTGGACTACTGAGTGTGATAAAGCATTCGAGGAGTTGAAGCGGCGATTGACTACGACACCCATCTTGGTTACCCCAGAACCAGGATTAGGTTATGATGTTTATTGTGATGCTTCAAGGAGTGGTTTGGGTGGAGTTCTTATGCAGAAAGGGAGATTAGTAGCTTATTCTTATCGACAGTTAAAGAATCATGAAAAGAACTACCCAACTCATGATCTGGAATTAGCAGCTGTAGTGTTTGTGCTAAAGATTTGGAGGCATTATCTTTATGGAGAAAACTTTATGGTATTTTCGGACCACAAAAGTCTAAAGTACATCTTCACTCAGAAGGATTTGAACTTGATACAGAGAAGATGGCTCGAGCTTCTTACGGACTATGAGTTTAAGTTGGAGTACCATCCTGGGAAAGCGAATGTTGTAGCGGATGCACTCAGTAGAAAGGAATCTGGATCCATAGCTTTATTGAGGATGGTTAAGGTTGTGGAAAAATATGACTTTGTTGTTGAGTGAAACGATGAAAGGGAATCCCTGGCACATGTTGTTGCAGTACCTGATATTATGGAGAAGGTCATTCAGGCACAGACGTTTGACGACGGTTTGCAAGAAATCAAAGGAAAGATGGGTACTATGGATCAACAGGAAGGATGGACACTGGGAGTCAATGGGGCTATACGCTATAAAGGACGGTTGTGTGTACCATATGTTGAGAAATTGCGAAAGGAAATTTTGACAATAGCTCATAAGTCTGTATTGACAGTACATCCGGGAAGCACAAAGATGTATCAAGACTTGAAGCGCCAGTTCTGGTGGAAAGGTTTGAAAAGGGATGTTGCATTGTTCGTCTCCAGGTGTCTTACTTGTCAGCAAGTGAAGGCTGAACACCAGCGACTAGCAGGACCTCTTCAGCTTTTACCAATAGCGGAGTGTAAATGGGATTTCATTGCTATGGATTTCGTTATAGGATTACCTAAGACCCAACATGGGAAGGATGGCGTATGGGTGATCATAGACCGTCTCACCAAGTCGGCCCATTTTCTTCTGGTGAAGCAGACAGATACTGTACCTATTTTATGTAATTTGTACATCAAGGAGATAGTTAGGTTGCATGGTGTTCCACTATCGATCGTTTCTGGCCGAGATCCTCTTTTTACATCCAAGTTTTGGGGGAGTTTTCACCAGTTGATGGGAACAGGATTGGATATGAGTACTGCTTACCACCCTCAGACCGATGGTCAATCCGAGCGAACGATTCAGATTTTAGAGGATATGTTAAGAGCATGTGCGATCGACTTCAAAGGTAATTTGAGCGATCATTTACCCCTTGTTGAGTCTGCATACAACAACAATTATCAGTACAGCATCGGTATGGCACCTTATGAGGTGTTGTACGGAAGACCGTGTCGAACACCATTATGTTGGGCTGAGGTTAGCGAAAGAAGTTTCATAAGGCCCCAGATGGTTCAAGAGACAACAAAGAAGATAAGGATCATCCAAGACCGTCTGAGAACGGCACAAAGTCGTCAAAGGAGTTATCCAGATGTAAGAAGGAGACCACTGGAGTTCCAGGTTGGGGACAATGTGTTTCTAAGAGTTAGTCCTAGACCAGGCATTAAACGGTTTGGGAAGAAAAGTAAATTGGCGCCACGCTATATTGGGCCATTTGAAATTCTTCAACGAATTGGAGAAGTAGCATATCGACTAGCACTACCAACACAATTTGCATACATACACAATATGTTTCATGTATCCATGCTTCGTAAATACAATGCTGATCTGTCCCACTTCATCGAATGGAGGGACTTACAACTGAACGACAATGTTTCTTATGAAGAGAAACCGTTGCGCGTAATCGACTCAAAGGAACAAATCCTTCGGAGGAAAACCATCAAGACCGTGAAGGTGCTCTGGAAACATCATGGTTCCGAAGAGGCAACTCGGGAGCTAGAGTCTAAGATACGAGACAAATATCCGGAATTACTGAGAGGTAATTCTTAAACTTAGCAACGCCTCGAATTTCCGGAGAAATTATTTTTTTAGAGGTTAATAGTATAACACCTGGTATTTTTGAATCTGGGCTTAAAGCCCGTTTTCAACTCATTAGAGTTGACATAGCGATTTGTATATATGTGATGTACAAATCCTACTTTATTTAGTATTTTATTGTGATGGTTTTGGGGTGCATATAACTCAAATTAGTGGGTGGATAAAAGAAATAGTTAGCCCATGGAATGATGGGGTCACTACCTAGTAGAGCACATGATTTCTATGGCTAGTAATACGTATGGGAAAGAGAATAAGTCTTTCTCTCTTTTTGCATCTACTTTTAGGGTTAGTAATATTATATATTGTTTTGTCACTTTCCTAAAACCCTAGAAAGGAAAAAGAACCTTCTCTTTCTTCCTCTTTTCATCTCTGCTACTTTATAAAAAAAAAAAAAAAAAAAAACCTGATTGGATTATTGATTGCCTTGGAGTGATAAGGATTTTACAATTTTATTGGATTGCGTAAGAGGTAGGGATTTCTCGTAATACTAAAACCTAAACTATTTTGGTATGAATTTTGTTTGCATCTTCATCTCTATAATTTAATATGTATGTGTTCGGGATCTTTCCTAAGAAAATTATTATGCATTAACAATGATTTTAGATGCTTTATAGCTTAAGCTATTTAATTTGATTATTAAAATTCCGTCATGCTGCTGTATTCTGTTTTAAGTATATGGGATCCTGGTTTATTATCGTCTACGGATTTAATTTGAAATTTAAAGGTTTCGTTCCTTGTATGTATTCTGCATTTTTGGCCGCTAGGGTTAGTAGCCTAGTACATCACCACCTAATTCTTTTAGTTGTGACGCTACAGCTTCTCAAGTTCTCATGGTTCTGATATTGCAGAACTCCACTAAGTTTTGTAAACTGTCTCATCAAATTTAATTAAAAGAAATCAAAGAACGTTATACTCCTCTAAGATTTCAAAACGATATTTTAATCCTCCATCTTTCATATTTTAGTGCTTATCGTTGGTATAACTTGTGTCTGTTCTCATGAATCAAAAACATGTCTTTTAAGTATACCCCATGTGACGTGTTGATTTCAAAAGAAAAATTCAATTACTTTCTGAATCAAAGTATACCCATAATTTGTCTTATCTAATACTCTTCTGTTTAATCATTGCAAGTGGCCCCTTTTTATTTTCAATTAATATCAGTTGATGACTTAATTCATTCATTCTTCTGTTTCTCCCTAATGACAGATTACATTGTTATATATAAGTCAAAAGGTTGTTTCGTTTTTCGCACCTAGATTGCTAAATGATTTTAAATCATACCTCAGTGAGTCAGTGTTTGATGTTCAACTATTTTCAAATCGATGGGAGTCTGTTTAGGTAGTACATGGTTAATGCTTATTGGCGCATAGTTGTTTTTGTATACAAAAATGATTTCTATTTTTGGAGTATGAATGCATTTCTTGTGTTATTATAAATATTATATATAAATGCATTGATAAAATTTTATCGGTTTATGGTTGTGTTTGTGTGTTGTACGGAAATGAGTGTGCCGGTAAGAAATGAATTTTGGATATATGTATTTCTCTGCTGCTATTGAAATGTCAGGCCTTTATGGCATCCCACCACTGGTGGATACCCTGGGAAGACTGTTCGGGGAACAGTATGGTTTGTAACCGGAATAACTCTGACAATAGATTAGGAACCTACAATTATAGGTTGGCTTATGTGAGTAAAATGAGTAAGTAATTTCAGAGGATTTTGACTTACGTGGATTTTATTTATTTTTATCGGCTGCATGGTTTAATTCTCGTTGCACTATATTATTTTTTTGAAATTCCTACTGGGTTGTGGTTTGCTCACCCCAAATTCCTTTTTATCTCCCAACAGAGTTTGAGGAGCAGTTAGCACAGTAAGCAGACTTGGAAGCTTACAGCATAGTACTCAGATGTTAGTATTCTCGCAAGACACTACTATATGATATCATGGGGATAATGGGTACTTTTATTTATTATCATTTTTATTATTTTGGAGTTTTCAAGTATTTTAATAAGAGACATCTCTAGTTAAATACTTATTAAATTATTGTTCTTATTTTATAAATTTTAGAACATCATTAATGATTATTATTATTTGGGAACTTTTTACTTGGAATTTGAGTTGGAAAAGACATTTAATAATATCGTCTTTATTCATTTTGTAGTTGTACTTTGTTTTATTAGCATTCTTTATAATAAAAAAAAAATGAAGCCTGTTCCATAGTCATGCCTCAAGGATTCGTTCTTGCTAGTTGGGTTGGAAGTGATCCATTGGGTCAAATCCGGCTCAATAGAAGCCCGAATATTTGACGGACGTGATAGGGGGAAGAAAAGTAAATTGGCACCACGCTATATTGGGCCATTTGAAATTCTTCAATGAATTGGAGAAGTAGCATATCGACTAGCTCTACCAACACAATTTGCATACATACACAATGTGTTTCATGTATCCATGCTTCGTAAATACAATGCTGATCTGTCCCACGTCATCGAATGGAGGGACTTACAACTGAACGATAATGTTTCTTATGAAGAGAAACCGTTGCGCGTAATCGACTCAAAGGAACAAATCCTTCGGAGGAAAACCATCAAGACCGTGAAGGTGCTCTGGAAACATCATGGTTCCGAAGAGGCAACTCGGGAGCTAGAGTCTAAGATACGAGACAAATATCCGGAATTACTGAGAGGTAATTCTTAAACTTAGCCACGCCTCAAATTTCCGGAGAAATTCTTTTTTTAGAGGTTAATAGTATAACACCTGGTATTTTTGAATCTGGGCTTAAAGCCCGTTTTCAACTCATTAGAGTTGACATAGCGATTTGTATATATGTGATGTACAAATCCTACTTTATTTAGTATTTTATTGTGATGGTTTTGGGGTGCATATAACTCAAATTAGTGGGTGGCTAAAAGAAATAGTTAGCCCATGGAATGATGGGGTCACTACCTAGTAGAGCACATGATTTCTATGGCTAGTAATACGTATGAGAAAGAGAATAAGTCTTTCTCTCTTTTTGCATCTACTTTTAGGGTTAGTTATATTATATATTGTTTTGTCACTTTCCTAAAACCCTAGAAAGGAAAAAGAACCTTCTCTTTCTTCCTCTTTTCATCTCTGCTACTTTATAAAAAAAAAAAAAAAAAAAAACCTGATTGGATTATTGATTGGCTTGGAGTGATAAGGATTTTACAATTTTATTGGATTGCGCAAGAGGTAGGGATTTCTCGTAATACTAAAACCTAAACTATTTTGGCATGATTTTTGTTTGCATCGTCATCTCTATAATTTAATATGTATGTGTTCGGGATCTTTCCTAAGAAAATTATTATGCATTAACAATGATTTTAGATGCTTTATAGCTTAAGCTATTTAATTTGATTATTAAAATTCCGTTATGCTGCTGTATTTTGTTTTAAGTATATGGGATCCTGGTTTATTATCGTCTACGGATTTAATTTGAAATTTAAAGGTTTCGTTCCTTGTACGTATTCTGCATTTTTGGCCGCTAGGGTTAGTAGCCTAGTACATCACCACCTAATTCTTTTAGTTGTGATGCTACAGCTTCTCAAGTTCTCATGGTTCTGATATTGCAGAACTCCACTAAGTTTTGTAAACTGTCTCATCAAATTTAATCAAAAGAAATCAAAGAACGTTATACTCCTCTAAGATTTCAAAACGATATTTTAATCCTCCATCTTTCATATTTTAGTGCTTATCGTTGGTATAACTTGTGTCTGTTCTCATGAATCAAAAACATGTCTTTTAAGTATACCCCATGTGACGTGTTGATTTCAAAAGAAAAATTCAATTACTTTCTGAATCAAAGTATACCCATCATTTGTCTTATCTAATACTCTTCTGTTTAATCATAGCAAGTGGCCCCTTTTTATTTTCAATTAATATCAGTTGATGACTTAATTCATTCATTCTTCTGTTTCTCCCTAATGACAGATTACATTGTTATATATAAGTCAAAAGGTTGTTTCGTTTTTCGCACCTAGATTGCTAAATGATTTTAAATCATACCTCAGTGAGTCAGTGTTTGATGTTCAACTATTTTCAAATCGATGGGAGTCTGTTTAGGTAGTACATGGTTAATGCTTATTGGCGCATAGTTGTTTTTGTATACAAAGATGATTTCTATTTTTGGAGTATGAATGCATTTCTTGTGTTATTATAAATATTATATATAAATGCATTGATAAAATTTTATCGGTTTATGGTTGTGTTTGAGTGTTGTACGGAAATGAGTGTGCCGGTAAGAAATGAATTTTGGATATATGTATTTCTCTGCTGCTATTGAAATGTCAGGCCTTTATGGCATCCCACCACTGGTGGTTACCCTGGGAAGACTGTTCGGGGAACAGTATGGTTTGTAACCGGAATAACTCTGACAATAGATTAGGAACCTACAATTATAGGTTGGCTTATGTGAGTAAAATGAGTAAGTAATTTCAGAGGATTTTGACTTACGTGGATTTTATTTATTTTTATCGGCTGCATGGTTTAATTCTCGTTGCACTATATTATTTTTTTGAAATTCCTACTGGGTTGTGGTTTGCTCACCCCAAATTCCTTTTTATCTCCCAACAGAGTTTGAGGAGCAGTTAGCACAGTAAGTGGACTTGGAAGCTTACAGCATAGTACTCAGATGTTAGTATTCTCGCAAGACACTACTATATGATATCATGGGGATAATGGGTACTTTTATTTATTATCATTTTTATTATTTTGGAGTTTTCAAGTATTTTAATAAGAGACATCTCTAGTTAAATACTTATTAAATTATTGTTCTTATTTTATAAATTTTAGAACATCATTAATGATTATTATTATTTGGGAACTTTTTACTTGGAATTTGAGTTGGAAAAGACATTTAATAATATCGTCTTTATTCATTTTGTAGTTGTACTTTGTTTTATTAGCATTCTTTATAATAAAAAAAATGAAGCCTGTTCCATAGTCATGCCTCAAGGATTCGTTCTTGCTAGTTGGGTTGGAAGTGATCCATTGGGTCAAATCCGGCTCAATAGAAGCCCGAATTTTTGACGGACGTGACAGGGGGAAGAAAAGTAAATTGGCGCCACGCTATATTTGGCCATTTGAAATTCTTCAACGAATTGGAGAAGTATCATATCGACTAGCTCTACCAACATAATTTGCATACATACACAATGTGTTTCATGTATCCATGCTTCGTAAATACAATGCTGATATGTCCCACGTCATCGAATGGAAGGACTTACAACTGAACGACAATGTTTCTTATGAAGAGAAACCGTTGCGCGTAATCGACTCAAAGGAAAAAAATCCTTCGGAGGAAAACCATCAAGACCGTGAAGGTGCTCTGGAAACATCATGGTTCCGAAGAGGCAACTCGGGAGCTAGAGTCTAAGATACGAGACAAATATCCGGAATTACTGAGAGGTAATTCTTAAACTTAGCCACGCCTCGAATTTCCGGAGAAATTCTTTTTTTAGAGGTTAATAGTATAACACCTGGTATTTTTGAATCTGGGCTTAAAGCCCGTTTTCAACTCATTAGAGTTGACATAGCGATTTGTATATATGTGATGTACAAATCCTACTTTATTTAGTATTTTATTGTGATGGTTTTGGGGTGCATATAACTCAAATTAGTGGGTGGCTAAAAGAAATAGTTAGCCCATGGAATGATGGGGTCACTACCTAGTAGAGCACATGATTTCTATGGCTAGTAATACGTATGGGAAAGAGAATAAGTCTTTCTCTCTTTTTGCATCTACTTTTAGGGTTAGTAATATTATATATTGTTTTGTCACTTTCCTAAAACCCTAGAAAGGAAAAAGAACCTTCTCTTTCTTCCTCTTTTCATCTCTGCTACTTTATAAATAATAAAAAAAAAACCTGATTGGATTATTGATTGGCTTGGAGTGATAAGGATTTTACAATTTTATTGGATTGCGTAAGAGGTAGGGATTTCTCGTAATACTAAAACCTAAACTATTTTGGCATGATTTTTGTTTGCATCGTCATCTCTATAATTTAATATGTATGTGTTCGGGATCTTTCCTAAGAAAATTATTATGCATTAACAATGATTTTAGATGCTTTATAGCTCAAGCTATTTAATTTGATTATTAAAATTCCGTCATGCTGCTGTATTTTGTTTTAAGTATATGGGATCCTGGTTTATTATCGTCTACGGATTTAATTTGAAATTTAAAGGTTTCGTTCCTTGTACGTATTCTGCATTTTTGGCCTCTAGGGTTAGTAGCCTAGTACATCACCACCTAATTCTTTTAGTTGTGCCGCTAAAACTTCTCAAGTTCTCATGGTTCTGATATTGCAGAACTCCACTAAGTTTTGTAAACTGTCTCATCAAATTTAATCAAAAGAAATCAAAGAACGTTATACTCCTCTAAGATTTCAAAACGATATTTTAATCCTCCATATTTCATATTTTAGTGCTTATCGTTGGTATAGCTTGTGTCTGTTCTCATGAATCAAAAACATGTCTTTTAAGTATACCCCATGTGACGTGTTGATTTCAAAAGAAAAATTCAATTACTTTCTGAATCAAAGTATACCCATCATTTGTCTTATCTAATACTCTTCTGTTTAATCATAGCAAGTGGCCCCTTTTTATTTTCAATTAATATCAGTTGATGACTTAATTCATTCATTCTTCTGTTTCTCCCTAATGACAGATTACATTGTTATATATAAGTCAAAAGGTTGTTTCGTTTTTCGCACCTAGATTTCTAAATGATTTTAAATCATACCTCAGTGAGTCAGTGTTTGATGTTAAACTAATTTCAAATCGATGGGAGTCTGTTTAGGTAGTACAGGGTTAATGCTTATTGGCGCATAGTTGTTTTTGTATACAAAGATGATTTCTATTTTTGGAGTATAAATGCATTTCTTGTGTTATTATAAATATTATATATAAATGCATTGATAAAATTTTATCGGTTTATGGTTGTGTTTGAGTGTTGTACGGAAATGAGTGTGCCGGTAAGAAATGAATTTTGGATATATGTATTTCTCTGCTGCTATTGAAATGTCAGGCCTTTATGGCATCCCACCACCTGTGGTTACCACAAGGAAGACTGTTCGGGGAACAATATGGTTTGTAACCTAATAACTCGACAATAGATTAGGAACCTACAATTATAGGTTGGCTTATGTGAGTAAAATGAGTAAGTAATTTCGGAGGATTTTTGACTTACGTGGATTTTATTTATTTTTATCGGCTGCATGGTTTAATTCTCGTTGCACTATATTATTTTTTTGAAATTCCTCTTTTGGGTTGTGGTTTGCTCACCCCAAATTCCTTTTTATCTCCCAACGAGTTTGAGGAGCGATTAGCACGATAAGAAGCGAGACTTGGAAGCTTACGGCATAGTACTCAGATGTTAGTATTCTCGCAAGACACTACTATATGTTATCATGGGGATAATGGGTACTTTTATTTATTATCATTTTTATTATTTTGGAGTTTTCAAGTATTTTAATAAGAGACATCTCTAGTTAAATACTTATTAAATTATTGTTCTTATTTTATAAATTTTAGAACATAATTAATGATTATTATTATTTGGGAACTTTTTACTTGGAATTTGAGTTGGAAAAGACATTTAATAATATCGTCTTTATTCATTTTTTAGTTGTACTTTGTTTTATTATCATTCTTTATAATAAAAAAAAATGAAGCCTGTTCCATAGTCATGCCTCAAGGATTCGTTCTTGCTAGTTGGGTTGGAAGTGATCCATTGGGTCAAATCCAGCTCAATAGAAGCCCGAATTTTTGACGGACGTGACATGTAATCAATTTCCATGTTATGTAATAACTAAACGAACGGCACGAATCAAGATCAGAACATGTGAGATTATTTATTATCGATTTGTTTATGTAAAGAGTGGTCAAGATTTGTCTTTGGCAAAGATAAATTTACCGCTGGGGTTTGTTTAACTTAACCATTTTTAAACGTTTTATTAATTAGCGTGTCATTGATTGTTCATAATGATTAATTAAATTTATATTATAAATGTCCCTTTAATAATCCAAAAAAAATACATAATTTTATTAATGAATAATTTTACTCAAAACGATATAAATTCTAATGGTGGTAGTGGAAGTAGGGTTAGTATCAGCAGTGGCGGGTGTTTGTGAATGGTGGAGGCGGTAACATTACTATTGGTGGAAGAAATAGTGGCGGTGGATGGTTTTTATGGTGGTGAGTGTTGGTAATAGTAGTGTATAATAATAGTTTTTGCTTTTTGGTGAGTTTTATTAACCAAGTAAAAAAATAATCTTCACAAAACATGCAACATTGTATTGTGAAAGATATAATTGGTTGTTTTTAGCACGATTGATAAGGACAAAACCAAATATTTTGAGGATGATACCGGAACGTATAAGACAATATGATCATGACTTTTTGATCACCCATATTATATAAAGGCAATTGGTGTACCCGCGTAAGAGAACATTATCGCTCTCTCAACTACTATTACATTCTTTTTCCTGAAAAACCATCAATGTCGAGTTGTTTCGCGACAACTACCTACAAAGACAACAACTTTCACTCAATTCCCGATAAAACCTTATTGACCGGGAAAATGTATTTACATTCTAAAATATTTGTTTGAAAATTATGTTTGTTCATCAAAATCATCATAAAAAACTCTAAATCATAAATATAAATTTCGTCTCCGATGTTTATGGAATATTTTTTATATTTTACATTCTCAAATCATGCGTCCTCTTGATGAAAAATCAAAAATATCAAATTACGGATCAATATGTATATGTTTCATTCACTGGGTTAAAAGGTAGAGTAGACACAGATGGGTAGATCACACAAAGCAGAACATGACTGACAATACTTCAATAATTTGGTCAAGAGATAAGGTCAAAAATTTAAGATTAACTTTCTATAGGACTAATTACATCGGCTTCTATACGAGCTGACTAAAATATGGATTAATAATAATTTGCACGTAAGACAATTGCAAAACATAGTTTTGCTAACTCTTCCTGTGTAAAGAGTGGTCAAGATTTGTCCTTCCTCAATTGCTATGTTATGTGAGAAGAAGGTGATATCCAAGATTGAGGTATAATTCAAATCTATTAGATTCATAACATTTACAACTATATGCCTTGAAAAAAAATTGATTTGTTGTTATTAATATTACAGGAAAGGGATACACTGACCACACTTGCACAAATAACTCACTTCGCAAATGATTGGTGTTGCATGTACTGTCTAGAATACAACGAGGAATTTGAGGAAACAAGGCATCAAAAGCAGTTTCCAGAGTATTTTAGATATAGTAACTTAGACCCGATGCAATACTTATGTTTGTTCGTTTTTTTTAGTTTTTCCCTAATCTATTTATTTAAGAAAAATGAACATTGTAAATACATAACATCAACAAAAATTAGACAGATTGCGTTTGAAAATAATGGCTACTTATGGTCCAGAAACGACAAAAGAAAGGAATTTTTGTAGAAGAATTGTTGGGATATGCAACAGATTACTTGATACGAATGAAAGATGTATAACTATTTTGATTCTGAAATCGCATAAAGTTCACAGTAGAAGATGACATCAAGTTTAAAGTTAGTAACAAACATAATATGGTTAACTAAAATGTTAAAAACAAACAACATATATAAACTTAGAAAGCCGTGGGACTTGAAGAGGCCAATTTTGAAAACTACAATCTTAGAAAGCAACTATCCACAATACCATCAATTGTTTTTAATAAATATTCAACGTAGAATATGTCAACTTTTGGTAAAGGATATGTTGACAACCTATTAATTTGGAATAGGATCAGGGAGTACAATATGTGTTCAAGGTTTTTTATGAGGTAATGTGTCGCAATATTGTATTTCAAGTGAAAGTAGGAACATACGGAAGTGACAAAATGTCCAAGACTTTCGAAGTTACCAAAGCCTTCGTTAAGACGAATAGCTGGGAACAATACTTTGTTGAAGATTTAATAGCAGAGGTTTGCATATATATAATCCCTTCAAAAAGGTAATGGGTACACATTTTAAACATTGTCATCTAATGGGTGTTGAAAAATTACAGGAAAATCATGTCACATTGGATAGTTTGTATCATTCGTTCGATGCAAAAAAAATACTATTATCTTCCTATTTGGAGGATCGACAACATGACCATGATAGATGAGTCATCTGGAGAGAAATAGGAGCACGTGGAGACTTTTATGGACGATATTGATTAGTTGATTTCACTGAGATGAGCGATGATGACGAGATATTTCCAAAAAATATTTAAACATCCATGTTCATGTAGAGCATTATATCATTATAAGCAATGAACCTTAATAAAAAAGTGTCCGGAAGTTAAGATTATATTAAAGGAAAAAACAAAGAAAAAAAAATCTCTGAAGGTAAAATATTAAAGGAAAAAACAAAGAAAAGAAGAGAGGAAAATCCCAACTATCTTTATGACGAACACATATTAAATCATAAGGAGTTAATAAGTATTCGGGACACAAATTATACGATATACTCCCTCTGTCCGCTTTTATTTGTCCTAATTTCTACTTTGGTATGTCCGCTTTTAACTGTCCGATCTGTTTATAGACATACTTTTCCCTTAAACTATCAAATATACCCTTTCTTTTTTATAATTATAAAATAATTTTTAATAAAAACTTAATTCAAAATCATAAATATCATTACCATATATAAGAAAAAAATCCATTCAATATATATTTATATTAATTGTCATTCCTTTTTTAAATGAAAATATTTATGGGTAGTTACAATATTTCCTAAAACAATATTGTAACTTTTTTGGGTTTAAATAAAAGTATAGATTTGCTTTTATTTTTTTACAATTTTTCCTAAAACAATAATACTATCCAAATTAGAATTTATAACATTAATAATTTTAATTTTGGTAATAATATAATATTAAATAGGCTAGTCAAAGGCTAGTCATGACATTTCATTTGATTTCCTTAATATCTTGACAAAGTCAAAGCGGACACTTAAAAGTGGACGGAGGGAGTACTAAAAATGAACCAACATCATGGCCCGTGCCATTACGGCACGTGTTAAGGGCTAGTAATTCATAAAGTAGTAATAACAAAAGGTCATTCGATTAAAATAATTCCGATCACCATATATGCAAAGTGGACTAACTTACCGTGGAGATGGTGACTCAATCGGAACTGGCGTAGGGAAACCGGAACGAAAAAGTGGACGAATTGAATAGAAAAGTTCGAGAGAAATAACTTGATCTCTGATTCTCTGAAACATATACAAGACTTTGTTATATATTTAGCACTAAACCACTAGAGTAATTCCTTATTTACAATATGTCCCTAAATCTCTTTGAAATATGTCATTTCTTTTATTTGTAATCACGATTTAAGCCTTCATTTTTTTGTTAACACAAAACCACCCCTAGACAAGAATCCCATTTAGCTGCCCCTATGCTGTGCTTCCCCAAAGTCAACCTTCGTTGACCTTCCCTCAAGGCCGTCCATGTCTGTATAAATTGTTAGGATCAACTATTTTAAGATTAATGTCTCAGGTGAATTGACTAAAACTAAGTGTATCATATTTCCAATCAAAAAGTTTTTATACAATTAATTAATCGCTTGCATAAACAGCTAACTAGTTATCATTAACCTCAATTATTGTGTAGCTTAATATATCTAGCTATCAGATAATCCTTAACTAGCTTAAAATCTAGCCTCCACATCACTTCCATCGAAACTCTCCTCAAAATCCCTTTGAAACTCTCTACAGCAATCAAGAGCTAAATCTGGTTGAGATTTTACCAATAGTACCAACCAAAGCAAATTGAAGTATGAATTTCGACAATCATACATTCCAAAAATTACAATTAGGTCTAGTTTTACCTGATTTTGGGATTTTATTTTACCTTACTATTCCTTACCTTATTTTTTGTTGGAGGCATCCTCAGATAAAGTATCAAAAGCTAGAAGCGAAAATTTTAAAAAAGTGCTATTTAAGGTGGCAGTGGATTGTGCGGTAGAAGTCAGCAATGCTTAGTATACCGGGATAGAATCTCGCCAAACATGCTGCACCTAACACCTTTCAGCGGGACCCATATTCCTACCCCTGCTAACTCCAGCGGGTCCCATAGGTTCTCTCACGCAGGATTCAGCCCCAGTAGAATCCAACGGTAAATATGAGGAAGAAGTACCGGTGGTCTTATAGACAGTTCACTTTTTTTTTAGTTTCACCCAATAATAAGCTATCAGAAAAGTGAAAGACTCGTCGTTTTCTGAAATGGAAGTAGTACTTTTCATGAGTTTCTTTTATCAACCTTAAAATTTGAACTTTAACATTTTTTGTGCAACATATGTTAAAGTCAAAATTCAGGAAGAGCTCATCACTTCGTCAATAGGGCGATATTTAGTTTTTCATCACAGTGGATGATTTTTTTTTTTCATTTATTGAACGATTTTCTCTCTACTTCAATCCTACTCATAGTATCTCTTTCCAATCTTAACTAATATCAATCAGTTTTCACTACACCAAATTGAACTGATTTTTTGATCTCTCTTCTCTATATTTTTTTTTCAATTTTCCCCAAAATTTCCAATCAGCGTTTCCAATTTTTAACAATTCGAGCTTTTTGAACTGATTTGTTGAACTCATAGATACGAGGATGAACTAGTTGAGGATGGTTATGGTAAGTGGATTTATCAAATTTTTTGTTGGGTTCTTTATTTAGGTTTAATTTTTTTGATTATACTGATTTGTGATTGTAATTGATATATCAATTTTTTTGTTAGGTTCTTTATTTAGGTTTAAGTTTTTTTGATTATATTGATTTGTGATTGTAATTGAAATAATTGTGGTATTTATAGGAAGGAGATGAACCACTTTACGCAACTTTCAATTTTATAACTTCACTGATATTTATTTACTTGTTTTGGTACACTTGATTGCATAAACAACTACCTGTACAACTTTAATTCGAGTGAACAGAGTGTTGTTTACAGGCACATTGCGCACACTGTTTGGAAGATCTCAATCTGAAAGTTGGATATGATTCAGCGGCGCAACTTGGCTGGGCATCTATTTGGGTAAATATTCCTTACTCTCATTTCTCAGTATCATCTATCTTATTTCATACTTCTATCAAATATCAAACTTATCAAAATCATAAGTTTTCTTTCTAAACAGTGAACCCTCCTAATCTCCAAGCGTCTTATTTATCTGTAAGAGTATTACTAAATTTAGCTTGATTAGTAAATACATAATTGTAATATAGCATTTTTCTGTGAAAGTCATATATAATATATATATATGGACCAGCAACCCTTGGGTCATTCGCATGACATTATACGGAGCCTTGCACTTCTTATTTTTTGGGTCCAGCTTGAATAGTAGATACATGATGGCTTTTTATTAGTCTAGCATCGCCTGGGAATAAGGCAATGCTAGGCTCCAAATAATCTGCGTCTTATTTCAACGTGGTTTAGCTTGACTTATACAGACCTAGATTATTTGGAGCCTAGCACTGGTCGTTGCTTTATTCTTAGAGTTACCCACTTTGACTGAATAGTAGATGCTTAATGTTCATATGATGAGTTTTGCGTTACCATTATCTTTTCTTGTGTGTCCCAATTTTAGATCACTTTAGATACACTTAAGAATCTGGCCTTGTATTGTACAGAGAGAGAGATAGAGGAGGTGATAATCTCCATACTGAAAGAGATCCATCAATAGTATTACACAATTTCCTAAGTCATCCAATCACTTAAGAAGAATGACTATTTGCAGACCCAACTCCACACTCACGAAGGCGTAACATCAGTTTCCGTTCATTAGTTTACACTGATCATACGCATTCTACACTTCTTTTAGTTGAACCTTTAAATTTTATTTAATTTACCATCAATTCAACGTACTATATATTCATGAAATTGTTTTTGAATATTTTGGATTTTAGTCTTTGTTTGTTGTTGATTCTCCTTCTTTGTTTCATTTGTATGAAACGATTGGTGTCGAGGGAATGAATTGTTAGGGAAAGGGAAATGTAGTCTTGTTGTTGATTCTAGGTCTACTCATTCTTCTCTTGTTTAGAAATTTTTTACTATTATTCATATACTTGAGCTACGCCTAAGAATCTTGGCTTGTCTTATACAGAGAGAGAGAGACATGATAATCTCCCATCTGTGGGGAAGAACAGAAAGAGAGGAGAACAAAATTGCAACAGAAATCAAGAAGCTTCGATTGAAATATTAAGATCTTCACAAATTGCACATTTGGTGTGTTTATTGTTGTCACCTACGTACTGTATCAATTAGGTTAGTTTCTCTATCGCCCCATCTCATGAAATGTGAACAGAGATCTCTCTTTACTTGTGCTTATACATTGCAATGCTATTAGTAAAGCATTTGTTGTACTTGATTTTTCCAAAAAAGTGACCAGTAAATGATAGTATTGTGTGGTTCTCTTGTTTAACGATTCCATAATTCTGGTATATCATAATATGAATTGAACAATACAGTAAACGGTCACTTATTCCGTTTTCTTTTTTAACAGAAATATTAAATATTTCTCAGTTATCTCCTTTCTCAGACAAGGGGAGTGATTTTTCTATAAAAATATGTTGATACTATTTGTATTGGTTGTGCAGGTTTCTTACAAATTCCTATATTCGTGAAGAGTCTCTTAATAGTCGTATGGTTGAGAACCTAGTTGAATGGTAAATCATGAAAGTCTACGTTGTTGCTGCAGTCAATTTGTCAATGTAGTTGCAGGAATTCCCACACTACACCCTACTCAAGAATTTATCAATACTTATGACATAATTTGAAGATTAAAGACACTTTTTATTAATATGATCTTAAGGAATTACAGAAGTCAAGAACACAGAGCACTTAATAAGATTTTCTCTCTCCTAAAAACTTTCTTAGCACTCAAAAAATCATCTCTCTCTCTGAAACTATTCATCTCCTTTATATAGGTATTTACATAGTGGATTACAGCTCATGACAGCTCATTTACATCTAAGATCCCCTTCAATTTCGGATCTAAGTTCTTGCGATAAATCGCAGTTAGCACCGCCTTTATCTTTCACAGGTTTTATTGATATATCGCAGACATGTCACACTTTCTTCGTGTTTCCGTCGTTTTCAACCATTACGTCATCATTTATGTCATCTTTGGATATTTCGCAAACTGTCACTAATAAAACTTCAGCGTTATATCACAGAACCGTCATTAATGTGTCGCAGAATTGTTGTTTAATTCGCAAGAATATTGTTGTGACAATATTCTGATCCTACATCTTGCCTCTTCTCATATCTTTTTCTGCGAAGAAGACAAAGATCATGAGAGTATAAGTTTCTTGATTTGCCGCAACTCTTTGTCTTTTACCCGACAAAATTCCTTATTTTTCGTTTTTACCGTTGGCACGTGTCAATCCTTACTTTTTTACCGATTAACCCGGTCACTCATCCTTCATTTATAAATAGATGGTCCCCTCGAAGAAATCTTCTCCTCTCACTTTCTCTCTTTTCTGCAACTTCTTCCTTTTTTGTCTGCAACTTTCTCTTACTTATTATCCTTCCTGCTGCTGTTCTAATGGAGAATCAAAGGTAAGTTCTTATCTTGAATCTCATTTTTCTCTTATTACATCATCTCTTATTGCTTGTTTTTCTTTATAATCCCCATATTTTTTTATCTTTTTCAGTAATACTATTTTTCAGACTAAGATTACTATCAAGAACCCTAACCCTAAGGGTCCTCAGAAAAAGCGTGTTGGGAAGAAGACGAAGAAATCTGAGAATGATAAGGTAGTAAGAAACACCTATTTCTTTGAAATAACAATATTGTTGCCTCTGTTTCTTATCTACATTATTATTCGCAGATCGAAGAAAACGTTTCTAGACCTCTTAAGCGTTCTCGTCAAGTTAAAGCTCTTTCAGACGAAGTGGATATGCTTGATTTCTTGCCTGCAGACCCTGTTTCACCGCAAGATAAATCTTCTCCTTCTCCTCGCGTGAATCCCAATATTAACACCAATAATACCTCTTCATCAACTCCAACTGAAGTTATCGATACTAATATTTCCACCTCTAATAATCCTAATATTTTTAAAGTTGCGACGGATGAATCTATGATTGCTGGAACTAAGGTGAATGAACCAGCGACAAATGAAATTATAGTGAATAAAACTGTAGTAAATGAAACTGCAGTTAATGAAGCTGCGATGAATGACGTTGCGATGAATAAAACTGTCACTGCAACTAATCAAATTTCTTCTTCCATTCCTACTACTGCGAATGATTCTAACCTTCAAGTTTCCATCACCAAAACCTCTTCCTCTACTTCTCTTCATTCTTCCCAAGAAATAGCAATGGGGTTTGAAGCTGCTTTTCAAGTATTATCTGAAGTTTTGAACGATGCTATGAATTCTTCTTCAGATCCTGCGAGACAAGATATTTTCATGATTCTAAGCAAGCATCTTGGATCTGGCGGTTCTTCATCTTCGCTATCTTCTTTAGAAAGTGAAGTTGAATCCTTGAAGAAAAATCTTCAAGCAAAAACTCTAGAGTGCGAACTTCTTGATAATAAGCTTCGTAATTCTGAATTGGACTGCGAATTCTTCGCAGCAGAAATAATGATCTGAAAGGTATAACTTTCTTGCCTCTACTTATGCCTCAAATAATTTTTGTTTTTTATGTACTCAATTTCTCTTTTATTTGTTGATGCATATTTAGCTTCAAAACATAACCAATTAATGAAGATTCTTGAAATGGAAACAATCGCTGATGAGGCCCGCATTGGGAAAGAGTCTTGGAAGGATGAGTTTGATAAGTTGAATATTCTTCACACATATGCAACGTATCAAATATATAATCTTAAGAATGAGAATAACCAACTAACTTGCGAACGAGATTGTCTAAGTAATGAAGCTTCTCGACTTTTATATTCGCTAAACCTGGCTAACTTGAAGGTGGAATCCTTATCAAATGAAAACAGAACTTTATCTCAAGAGAAACGTAGCTTTGCGAATAAAACAATGGTTTACTCGCAGCAATTGGGTGATCTTCAAAATTTATGTGATATCCAAGAGCAATCTCTTCATGCATTGAAAGATGAACTTAAAAAGATAATTGAATCATCTGCCGCTAAACAAGAAAAACTTATAAAAGGTAGATTAGCTCTAAGTGTAAAAGTCAACAATCTTAAAGATGATTGTACCCAACTGAAGGAAGAAAATGTTTATCTTCGCAATTGCGAAAAAAGTATAAAATCTCGTTTAAAAGGTAAGGTTGGGGATAATTTTGATGATGCCATGAATCGATGGAAGAGTTGCTTCTTTAACATAATTCGAACTTTATCTTCACAAAAGGAAGGTAGTCATTTTGACTGCCTCATCTTTATTAATTTCTTCATTGTATTTTTCTGTCTTTATTTCTCGCGAAAATTTTATCTAATACCTATTTTTTCTTTCGCAGAATCTGAGAAGCATCTTCAGGCTTCTATCTCTGATTTTTCTATGAAGTTAGCCAAACTTCGCAAAAATAATACCGCACTTTCTAATTATCTCAACAGAGATTTGAGAAGATTTGACTACCTTGAATACTTCAAAGATATAGAGATCAGAAATCGAGAAAAGAATTGCCTCCGCAACGCTCACCTAGGCGCTGAGGTTTTTGTAAACAATGTTCTACTCTCTCATTCTTTACCCTTTATAAAGATCCTCATCCCATAAATGAAGATCTAAACTATTCAAGTAATCTAGAAGATTCTTCTGAGGATGAACAAAACCCACATGCAGAAATTCCAAAAGAAAATCCTCTTAATGAAGCAGAATAACCAAACCCTCCTCAAAGGGCAATTGCTAGTGAGGGAGAATTAGAAGAAAACCCTCAAAAAGAAGCAGAAGAACAAAATCCTTCTCACAAAACAGTCGCTGGTGATGGAGAAACTCAGGCAGAAAAAGATGTTGCTGGTGAAGATGATAGTAACAATCAAGAATGATGAAATTAGAGAAGAATACTCTTTGAAGCTTTAATTTCTATTTTATCATGTATTTCTGCTAAATATCTTCTTCTTTTATCTTGTCCTGCGAATGATTGTAAATTCTGAATTTTTCTTCTTCTCGCTACTTTTGCGAAACGTTGTAATTTTTGTAACTCAATCATCTTCTTTTGATTATATACTTTTGTTAATCTGAATCTAATCTTCGCAAATTTGATTATCTTCTTTTTTACTATCTTGATTCTTCTCAAGGAAGATTTTGAAACATTGTTTTATAATCCCCATATTTCCCCCTCATAATCTTCCTTTTGAAGTATTTGATAAATGGCCCTTCTAAGAAATCCCATACTTGTCTTCTATCATTAATCTGTAATATGATAAATGAATTACAACAAATAATGCTGCGAAAAATCTGTTATATGCTTCGCAGATATAACCTCTCTCGTGGTATTATTTCGCCTTCCTAGTTAAAGGTCTTATTATGCCACTTTTATGCGACAAGATCGCAGGACATTCTTACTTTCATATGTAATAATCCATTGATCTTGCCTTATCATTTATTTTGATCTCTGCGACAATATGACAAGTCTAAGCCATCTTGGGAGATTAATCTCTCTTTGATTTTTAAGACTCATGACATTGGTGTCTTTGCGATTTATTTCCTCTTATCATTGATTTCATTTATCTCATCTGTTGATCTTATCGCAAAAACCCATTGATCTCATCTTATCATTTTCTTAAGGCTTTTTGTCCTGTCATGCGGCAATATGACGGGTCTAAATATTCTTGCGAATATAAAGTCCCATGACATTGTTGTCTGTGTCACGCGATAATATGATGGGCCTAAATATTCTTGCGAATATAAATCCCCATGACATTTCCGTATTTTTTGATACACAGCTCCTTAATGGAGGGTATCGCCCTTATCTTCCCCCCAGTTGCCCCTTCAAGAATTATGCATCGGCCATACAAGACTAGCACTTTCCCATCTGGTTCTGCCAACAACCAGTTGTTTTCGCAGCCTTGTTCTTTATGCCTATATGACTTATAGTTACAAGACTGCACCCTAGTGGGGTTTTCTTTGGGCCGAACACATCGTAAGCCAAGACTTTCCATGGATGGCCAGGGTAGGTTCATCCATCCTGGGCACCCACAACTCAACCGTGTACCTCGGCGCCTTGATCATACTTTGCATTCCTTAGGAGAAACTCTCGAGCGCCCAACCAGGGTATAACCTTATATAGTTGGGAATCCAAGTTATCTCTCCTGGATGGATTTTCTATAATCCCAAATTCTCCATAACTAGGTTCCAGCAGCAGTATAGCCTTTCCCATAGTCATGCAAACAGATACCCCCCTTATGACGCACTTTAAGGACATTGTCTCTTACGGAATAGAATCCGCGAACTAGGGTGTACGCCATAAATTTTCATCCCATTCTTATATGTTTTTAGGCGATTTGCGCCCGTCTTATTCATTTGCATTAAAATAATTATTATTTCGCAATTTTTGCGAAAATTCATTTTGTATTTCACCAACCTTGTTCTTATTTTTGCGAAATATCTTTTTTTCTTCTCTCGCAATTGCTTGCGTTTAATCAAACCATTCTGCTCTTTCAAACTTTTATTGATAATATTTTCTTAGATATTGTCTATTCCATGGTCTACCAAGTCTTTGACCCATGTCTCTTCCTTCTGGATCCATTAATTTGTATGCTCCAGTTCCAATGATTTGTTTGATGATATATGGCCCATCCCATTTTTTCGCTAATTTACCTCCATTTTCTCGCTGATATTCCAGTGTTTCCCGCAGAACTAGATCTCCAACTTGGAATTCACGCTTCTTTACTCTCTTATTATATTCGCGAGCCAATCTGCGATGGTAGTTCTCCATATGTTGTAATGCTTTTTCTCTCTTCTCTTCTACCTCATCAAGTTTGTCTAGAATCATACTAGCACTAAGATTCTTTTCCCAAGCTTCTCTTTTTGTTGTAGGAATAGCAACTTCTGTTGGTAATACTGCTTCAACACCATATGTTAAACAAAAAGGTGATACTCCAGTTGCTTCTCTTCGTGTTGTATTATAAGCCCAAACTGCATTATGAACTTGTTGACACCATGTTCTATGATGCCCTTCTAATTTCTTTTTGATGATATCTGCTATTGTTTTATTAGTTGCTTCAGCTTGACCATTAGTCTGCGGGTATAAAGGAGTTGATTTTCCGCACTTTATCTTGAATGCATTAAGTAACATCTCTATATTTTGTCCTTCAAATTGTTTTCCATTATCTGATACCAACTGCGCAGGAATTCCGAATCTGCAAATGATGTTTTCAAATATAAATGTGAAAATGTCTTTATCACGAATATGCTGTACTGCTTTAACTTCTACCTATTTTGTGAAGTAATCTGTTGCGATAATTAAATATCTCTTTTGCCCTGTTCATGGTACAAATGGTCCCAAAATATCTAAACCCCACTTTCCAAATGGCCAAACATTTTTTGATGATGTTAATGTTTCTCCGGGTGCATGTATTATTTTTGCAAATCGCTGACATTCCTCGCAACTTCTTGATAAATTCTTTGCATCTTCATGCATATATGGCCAATAATAACCTTGTATTTTAGTTCTGTATGCTAAAGATCTTCCGCCGCTGTGATTGCCAGCATCCCCACTATGTAACATTTTTAATATTTGTTTTCCTTCTTCTTGTGTCAAACATCTGAGGGAAGGCCCATTTAAAGATTTTCGATATAATATCCCATCCCTTAACTCATAATTTGTTGCTCTACTTTTTAATTTATGTGCTTCTAATCTGTTTCTTGGTATCTCTCCCCTTGCTAGATATGCATGGATTTCCGCACGCCAATCTGCGATAATTCGACTTGATTCTTCGTCATTATTTTCTACTACCATTACCTCGGCTTCCTCTTCCTCTTCTTTATTAATTGAAGGTGCAATGAGTGTTTGTATTCTTATATTTATCGCAGTCGGGTCTACCATCATACTTGATATAAACGCAAAAGCATCCACGAGCCTATTATCTCTCCTTGAAATATGCCTCCATTTGAGTTTTGGAATTTTCGCAGATAACTCTTCAACAAGTTTCTTATATTTTTTCAAAGATATATCATTAGTTGCATATTCTCCTTCAATATGGCGAATAATCAATTGCGAATCACTGGTAATTCTTGCATTCTCCACCTTCATTTCTATTGCAAATCTTAGAGCATGTACTACAGCCTCATATTCTTTTTCATTATTAGTAGATTCAAATTCTAATCGAAATGCAAATGCCATTTTTGCACCTTCTGGTGAAATAAAAACAACTCCCACTCCGTTTCCTTCTCCGTTGGATGATCCATCTACTAATATTTCCCACCTATTTGGTTCTGTTAAAAGATATCTAGGATCCCCATATTCTTCCTCTATATCCATCATGTCTTCTACAGCTTCATCATCTTCCAAAGGAAATTCTGCGAGAAAATCTGCGACAATTTGAGATTTTGGCGAGGATAAAATTGCGTATTGGTTCTCAAAATGCCCCACTTGTGCATTCCATCTTTCAACCCTGCCCGATCTCTTTGAATTTTTCATTACCGACTCAATTGGTACTTTTGTTAGTACTCTTATTTTATGTGCTTGGAAATATATGCGAAGTCTAGACGCTGCATAAACTAATGCCAAAATCAGCTTTTCAATTTGTGAATAGTTTTTCTCCGCAGCATTAAACGTTTTACTGATGTAGTAGATTGGTTTTTCAATTCCTGCGTCATTTCGCAAAGTACTGCGCTCAAAGCATGTGATGTTGTCGCATGGTATATCAGCAATTCTTCTCCTGGTTCAGCCTTCTGTAAAATGGATATATTCATCAGATATTCTTTAATTCCTTGAAAAGCTTTCTCACATTCATCTGTCCATTTAAACTTTGTTTCTTTCCTTAATATGTTGAAGAAATGCTTGCATTTATCTGAAGACCGCGAAATAAATCTTCCTAGTGATGCTAAAAGCCCATTCAATTTTTGCACATCTTTTATCGTCGCTGGAGTTGGCATATCTCGAATTGCTTGCACCTTATCGGGATCAACTTGTATTCCTTCTTTTGATACAATATATCCCAAGAATTTCCCAGATGATACTCTGAAAGTACATTTCTCAGGATTTACTTTGATATTAAAAAGCCGCATCTGATCAAAAATTTCTCTTAAGTCCTGCACATGATTTTTAGCCTCTTTGCTTTTTACCAACATATCATCCACATATACCTCTAAAGTTTTATGTATCCATTTTGCGAACACCTTTTCCACCATTCTTTGGTATGTCGCTCCTGCATTCCTCAGCCCGAAAGGCATCTTTGTGTAGCAATATAACCCTCTAGGAGCAAAGAACGCAGTATGTTCTTGATCTTCTTCCGCAAGTGGGATTTGATTATAGCCCTTGTATCCATCTAGCGAAGATATTCGATCATTTCCTGCGGCAGATTCCATCAACTGCGGGATATCTGGCAAGGGAAAACTATCTTTGGGACATGCTTTATTTAGATCAGTAAAATCAATGCAAATTCTTATCCCCTTATTTTTCTTGGGAACTACCACCATATTAGCGATCCATTCTGGATATTTTGCTTGCCTTATAATCCCTGCGTCAAGCATCTTTTGTAATTCTTCTTCTATCTTAGCATGATAAGTGGTTGCAATCTTTCTTATTCTTTGTTTGAATGGTCTCATATTTTTGTTAATCTCCAATCTATGGCATGCGACAGATGGATCTATTCCAGGCATTTCATCCATATTACACGCAAAAACGTCGATGTATTCTCGCAGAAGGTTTACAGATTGTTCTTCTTCCTCCATACCCATCTTAGTTCCAATTTTCAGTATTTTCGGATCTTCTTTACTTCCAACATTTACTTATTTTGTTGGTTCTGCTACGGTATAACTAGATTCATGTTCTCCCATCGGTGTTGGCGTTTTTACCACTTCCGCTGGCTCATCATTTTCTTGAGATACATCGCCAAATATTCCTTTTCCTTCTTATGATCTTATCATGTAAGTCTTGAATTCTTTTTCCATTCTTTCTTCTTTCCTCATTTTTCTGCGCTGTTTTCGCAATTGAATTTGATTTTCGCAATTCTTCACCTCATTCTGGAAACATAACGCTGCATAATCTACATCTCCTCTAATCTCACCAATTCCGCTAGGCATAGGAAATTTTATGCATTGATGTAGAGTTGATGATACATCCTTGATCGCATGTATCCATGGTCTTCCCAACAACATATTATATGGTGATTCCACATCCACCACGCACAAAGTTATCTGCATCTCTATTTTTCCCAGTGGAATCCGCACTACAATTTCACCTTTAGGTTTTGTTAGCGATTTTCCAAATCCATGAATATGATATGTTGGACTATGCATTTCTTCATCTCTGTATCCTATTTTCTTGAATGCATGGTAAAATATTATGTCCACAGAACTTCCTGCGTCCACCAAAGTCCTATTCACAACCCACTCTTCTGTAGATCTTACTGATTTCTCTTTTCTTATTGGTACCACAGACACTGTGATCACCAACGGAGATGTGTGACTTAAATTTTCTTTTGGAATTTCTGCTGATGTAAATGTGATCTTCTGTTTTTCCCAATATTTTAGCGGTAAATTTTCATCTTCCACAATGATTTTCTTTCCTTCAAAATCTCGCTTGTGTATCCTTCCTCTAATATCTTCATGAAACTTATCTATCATCATCTTTGTTATTACACTACATTCCAACTTCTTTTGATCATCTCTAATTTCAACCATCTTTCCTTCTACCAATTTTCTTGATATTCTTCTAATTCTTGAAGAATTTATTTCTTTTATCTAACTTTTGCTATGATTCTCAACTATTCAATCCCTGTTTCTGGGCGCCAAAATGTAGTTGCAGGAATTCCCACACTACACCCTACTCAAGAATTTATCAATACTTATGACATAATTTGAAGATTAAAGACACTTTTTATTAATATGATCTTAAGGAATTACAGAAGTCAAGAACACAGAGTACTTAATAAGATTTTCTCTCTCCTAAAAACTTTCTTAGCACTAAAAAAATCATCTCTCTCTCTGAAACTATTCATCTCCTTTATATAGGTATTTACATAGTGGATTACAGCTCATTTACAGCTAAGATCCCCTTCAATTTCGGATCTAAGTTCTTGCGATAAATCGCAGTTAGCACCGCCTTTATCTTTCACAGGTTTTATTGATATATCGCAGACATGTCACACTTTCTTCGTGTTTCCGTCGTTTTCAACCATTACGTCATCATTTATGTCATCTTTGGATATTTCGCAAACTGTCACTAATAAACCTTCAGCGTCATATCACAGAACCGTCATTAATGTGTCGCAGAATTGTTGTTTATTTCGCAAGAATATTGTTGTGACAATATTCTGATCCTACAGTCAAGGAGAACAAAGTGAAAAAGTCATTGGAATTGATGTCACATCTATCTAGTCAATGAGAACTGCTTTGGACAAGCAGGTACTACATGTATTTGTATTTCAGCTTTATTTAATCCCTTAGAAACATCAAACAATGTAAGAGTTTCTTTTCCTGGATTGATTGGGGTATACCTAGATTTATATGGACATAGTGCCCTTACTAAGGGGAGGCCAAATATGGGTGAAGTTACAATACTACCCTTACCCTTTATAATTCTAATTACCCTAAATCAGTTTTATTCTTTTCATTTCATCTTCATTCTTCTCTTTTTATTCTCCTCCACAACCATACCGGCTCTCCATCACACCACCATCAAAACTCGTCGATTCGAAAATTCCGATTAATCTTCAACCATGGAGCAACCACGACCGAGAGATAGTTGTATGAAAGGAGCAAATCGAAAACCCAATGAGTATAACCTTGGAATTGCAAATTTAGTTCAAAGAAAAGTGAAGAAAAAACCTGTCGAAGAAGAAGAACTCAACGCCGCTAAAACCTAAGAAATGACACGATTAAGAAAGTAAGGTCCTACTTAAACTCACTCTAGTACTTCAATTTCATGTTTGCATGTCAAATTAGGTCAGAAAAATCAAAATTATGAATTTGCAGTTATTTTTCCGGCAAGGTGTTTGTTCCACGACCTTGCCGATGTTTCATAGCTAGGTTTAGTCGGAAAACTCTTAGGTTAAAGATCTTGCCAGCTATTAATATCTGTAACTGCGACTTACAGGGTCGGTAAGCTATTCAACCTAGGAGCTTGCCGGTGTTAGTTATTTTTTTAGTCGGTGGGTTATTGTAGATGGGGAAAAACTATTTGCTGATTTTTAGGAAAATAAAGAGACGACCGATCAGACGAGACTCCTCAACCGAGCAAAACTGCCTAACCTCACACGGATGCACTGCACGGAAGTGCTTTGAGTTCGAGAGATCAATCTGTAGACTCCGGCCTAAACCAAGTCAATGGCCGTTCCAGAGTCAATTTGGTCACAAAGAGGGAAATGGGTTGATCTGTAGGAGGGAAGCTGAGAATTATGTGGGATCAATGATGATCAAAGATTGTGGATGTGTTGAAGGTTTCTGTAATTTTGTGTAAATAAGTTTCGAATGATTGAGAGAGTGTTGCTCACACGATGATTCTTGGTTAGATAATGGATTGTATGTTCAATATCTCGTGGATTTTTTGTGTCTTTGTATATATCTCAATCATGGATTCAAGGACTTATTTATATTGTCAGAGTAGTGAACACATCTATCCCTGTAAGTATGACGGTTTCTTGAGTGAAAGAGTGAGAAAGTGAGAGATCGTGATAAAGTCAATTCCGTGTCATGTGGAGACTTGACTGATGGTGAACCCACTACTTTGCTAACTCCTTCAACCGTTTGCATGACTTACACACATTTCTCGTCGTGGATGAACACACGTGTCGTAGGCCGCCAGACCAAAACCCTAAGTCATATCCCCCCATATGTGATGTGATTGATGTCTCAAGAATTGTGGAGTCTGCAAGGCATACATGTATTTAGTTAGTCAGTTGTTGACTGATTAGACAATGTGTCTAGGTTTTGTTGAATCGAGCATGATTGACGAATGCTCAGTGATTCATGAATGTTAATATTGCTCGTCTGAGCAAATGTTGTAAATTCAATGAGTTATTGAATATTGAGTTGCGATCAATATTCGAGTTTCCCAGTTAGGCGAGTTACTGAATATTGATAAGTTACTGAATATTGATAAGTTACTGAATATTGATAGTTGGATCAATATTCGAGCAACTGAGCAAGTATTGCTTAATTCGACGAATTAATGATAAATTAATGAATATTGATAGTTGGATCAATATTCGAGCAACTGAGAAAGTATTGCTCAATTCAATGAATTACTGATAAATTACTGAATATTGATAGTTGGATTAATATTCGAGCAACTGAGCAAGTATTGTTGAATTCGACTAATTATTTATTGGTGGTGACGTGACCCAATAAAATATTAATTAAAATATTAGTAGACTACCAAATATTACTTAATTGATCCATATGTTAATTGCTGGATAAATATAAATTTATTAGTGTTTGAACTTGCTCAGAATGATGATTTTGTGGAGCATTTGTTCGAAACCCTAATTTTTGAGCAATTGTTCGTCAATTGATGAATTGCTGAAAATAGGTCATGAGTGAGGGAGGGACCGACCACATGGGATAATGGACGACCATGTGATGCCCGATTGCTCAAGTGAGCATGCACCACGGTCCTTGGTTAACCGGTTGGTGAAAAAATGATGATAAAATGTCGGTTTCATCATTTATTAAAATAGTGCTCCTCTGAGCATTATGTAATAAAACCTAATTTATGAAGAAGTGAGGTACCATCCAGGAAGTCATGAAACCGACCCTTAGGGGTGTGGGACCGGCTGATGGTCGATTGAGCAAATTTCAAGTTGGTTGGAAGGAGTTTGGACCCAATATGAGCAATTGAGAAAATTAGGTCGAAATTGTGAATATGTGTGGGATCGGCTCAGTGCAAGCCTTAGGGTCATCCTTGGTCAGTCAAGGAAGCATGGACGTGTCACCATAATGTCCGTATCTCAATCCTGAGAGCCTCTGTCTTTTCTAATGTGCGTTTGAGCAATATCTCAGATTTTCAGAAGAGTTCGATCTTTGACTGAAATTCTTGTTTTTTCTCGAATGAGTAAGTAGAACTTTGCTCGTTTGATCAAAATTTGGAAAATATTAAAATAATAATATTTTATAATTTGGCGTGAGTAGCCAAGTCGGTTGTGTGACCATGTTGACTTTTTGGTTTTTTCATGGTTTGAGCAATATTTGAGAAAATATGAAGAAACCATGATTTTGCTCAAACGGAGCAGTTTCATGAGATGTGGATATAATAATAAAAAAAAAGGGTTTGGAAAGTGTAGAACCGGCCATGGCCGTCTGGCTCGGAGCCGGGTCCCGTGACACTTTCCCTAATTTTATATTATTTTTCATGATACGGGGAAAGTTCCATGAAACCAAGGAGTTTTGTTGAAACCATGAAATTTCCATGAGATGAGGGAAATAATAATTATGAAAGACTAAGGATTGTAAGGTGTGTGACCGGCCATGGATAGGGCACGGCCGGCTGGCTAGGTTTCCCGGTCCCTCAACACCTTTCCCTATTTTATATTATTATTTCTCATGAAACCGTGAAAATATGGGGAAACCGTGAGTTTTGCTCAAACAAGGAAAGTTGCTGGAATCAAGGAGTTTTCATGAGTTCATGAAAATAAATAAAATAGGAAAAATAAAAGGAAGAGGCGTGGGGTACCGGCCACGACGGCATGACTGGCCTCCCGGTGGGCCCAATCTCTAGGCGCCTCTTTTTTATTTTTTATTATTATCTTATCTCTCATATTTTGTGTAGGATTCCTCGTTTGTCCATATTTTCGAATGCCCGTTCGTGCATTTGGGTTCTCGTTCGTGCATCATTGTCGAGTACACTTGCACCATTTTATGGGGCTTACTCAGTGGTAGTCTAGATGCCCAATTGTTGAGTATTTATTACTAATTTATGAAATTCAGTGGAGAATGATTCATGAAACTGAGTAATAAAAATGAGTAGTTGTTTATTATCAATCCATAGGATCATCCGTGGATTCGACCATGGATTCGGAATAATAAAGCGAGTGTTACCATTTTATGGGACCGTGGATTCGACCACATAATCATAGTAATTAACTATTACCATTCCATGAGATCAGTCGTGGATTCGATCATGAAATCGAAGTAATGAAAGTAGCTATTACCATTCCATGAGATTAGCCATGGATTCGATCATGAAATCGGAATAATGAAAGTAGCTATTACCATTCCATGAGATCAGCGGTGGATTCGATCATGAAATCGTAGTAATGAGATTATCTATTACCATTCCATGGGATCAGCCATGGATTCGATCATGAAATCGGAGTAATTAGATAAAATAAATTATCTTATAGGAATTCATTGGTGAATGTCACGGTAGAATTAATCTATTGCAGAAGGGATATTAGCCAGTTAAAACGTTATACCCGTTCTGAAAGGTGCATAGTCAGGAGACAACGAGTATTTCTGATATCCTGAAATCATTTTGCTCTCAATCTTATGGAGAACTTCCTAGATCTATACACGGCCTCTCTACATAGTCAGGGAACAATGAGTGTCACCGACGTCCTGAAGGCGTTATTTCTCTCAATCTTACGAAGAACCGCCCAATCGTTCTTCTATGTAGAGGTGGGTCTATCTCCTGTAGTCATGGAACAATGAGTATCACCGACGTCCTGAAAGCGTTATTGCTCTCAATCTTACGAAAAAACGACCAATTATGTTATTCTACATAGAGGTCATGATGAAATGTGTGGCACCAAATGCTCATCTAGTTGAGGCCTTTCAGGAAACATATTCATCATGGCTTCGTAAAATATGAATCGACACATCCGTTCCTGAATCCGTATCAGAAATATGCAGTATCATGATTTTACGGTTTTGGCATTTGTTGAAAATCCACCATCAACAGTTATAATTTTTTACCATGTCGGTTGTATTTTAATTTTTTTGTGTCTCCTGATGCCTTTTAGTTATTTGAGTTTTTATTACGCCGGCAGGTTATTTGAGTAATACCCTGCCGGCTAAACCATATCCGTCAAGGATTATAGTTATAGACCCTTCCGATTATTGTGTCGCCGACAAGGTTATATTTTTCGACCCTCCAGCTGTTGATTTTTTTTTCTTGTTTAGGTCGCAAAAGGGAAAGAAGAAAACTGTTACTCCTCCTTCAAGACCTCCTCGTGTTGGTAAAAAACTCTTGACTACAACACATCGAGGGAAATTCATTGAGTTGGGAATGCTCAATATCCCTGTACGCAATGTTTCTCAACCACCACCGGAACCAAATGATTTAAATGAAACTCCAGATGAAGACCAATCAATTCCATCTGGTAGAAGAGGTGATGATGATGATATTGTTGAAAGAACTCCAGCTGCTGGAGGAGATAATAATGATGATGATGATGGTGATCAAGACATGACACCTGTTGGAGGAGGTAATGATGATGATGATGATGGTAATGGAAATAAAGATAAGGAAATCGAACATGAAATTTTTGAAGAGGAAGAAGAAGAAGAAGAAGAAGAAGAAGAAGATGGAGAACAAACTCAAGCTAATGATCAACAAACCCAAGCTGCAAGTACTAGTGAAACCGGAATGAAGAAGAGGGTTATCACTAAACCAGCTAATTCCCACATGTCTCCCTCTCAATTTAAGGTTAAACTGAAACCAGGCAAGGCTCTAAAGGGGACCCCATAATATGGTGAAAATGTTCTTTTTGGATACAAAGACTCATGGGCATGTGAAATCCAAAATACTATCGTAAGTAATCTCAATCTGTCTTTGTTTTATTATTTTAGTATATCTTATCTATCTTAAATTTGCGTCAAGTGTTTGTATTTATTTTCATTTTGTGTTTTTGGTATTTAGGATCACAAGCATGACATCCGTCTCTTGAGGCGCCAAGTTTCATGTTCAGTGACTAAGAATTGGGACTTTTACGAGGAATGTGACGAGGTGCAAGCGATTGTCAAGAACTATGGGTTGTGGCCTACGGTGGAGAGTTCGAATATTGAGTATGATAGAATTACCATATCTGCATTCTGTAAGAGGTTCTACGGAGAGACAGATACAATATTATTCCCATTCGGTGAGATGGCGATAACTCCCAAAGATGCTCATCAAATTCTAGGCCTCGAGGTTGAGGGAAAACCAATCAGTGAGTGCTTCGATAATAGCATTTCTTGGGAGGATATATTCAAATTGACCAAAATTTTGTTCTGTTGGAATCATTTTGAGACAAAGTCTATGCTTGTGATGAAGTATGGTAATCTAAGAAAGAAGTTTAATCTGAAGAAGTTGAGTGACACATTCTCTGGGACCAAGAAAATCCATGATAAGGAATGAAGGGGACTTGGTGCGAATCAATGCTACCGCATCATCTTATCTGCTCTACGTCCTGGGAAAATGTATCTTCCCCGATAATTACGGAAGCTTGTTTGACGCCAGGTATATGCAACTATTGGATCCCTTAAATAAGATGCATGAGTATTCTTGGGGTACTGCGGTGGTCTCCTTCTTGAAAAATAAGTTGACAAAGGCTTCAAGGGAACTCACTGTGCAAGTTAACGGAAATATATGTCTCTTCCAGGTAATTTTATTGCGTAAATCCTGTATATTTTCAAAATGCTTGTAATGTTTGATTCTTACCAAACTTTATGTTTTCATAGGTTTGGATATATGAGCAATTCCCTACTTTGGTGAAAGCCAACTCCTATGTCAAAGTGAATGACAAGCTTGCGATTTAAGCCAAGAGGACAAAGATACAGTTTTAAGTGTGCTCAGGATAAGGTTATGTCGTGGCAGCTTATCAATTTGCGAATCACCTTGGAAAAATTAACTGCGGATGAGGTAATATTTTATCTGTATAGAGATGCTAGAAATCAAGGTTTAATCCAAAGAAAAGATGATGTTGCATTATACTACGGACCCTTTTTGTTCTCCCATGGATTTTAAATATTCGATCCACATCGGGTAATGCGAAAATTGGGTTAAGTCCAAGAAGAACCCCATTTCAATGCTGAGACGTTCTTTAAAGTGTTAAGGGAGGACAACAGCATGTCCCAAAAAACTATTAACGTCGCTTACGCTCCAGCGCTAGTTAAAGATCATTGGAACGGAAGACGTGACTTTAAAGTCGATACGAGTCTTTTGGACGAGGTAACCAAAGGTCATGAAGCTCATGAGAAATACATGACGTGGTACTTGGGATGGGCTCGTCCTACTGTGATTAGGGAACAGACTGCTGAACAATTGAATCGTAAGAGGAAGATGGCATCAAAAGACCCAGCAACAACTCCTAAGTTCTTTGTAAGTATTTTAGAGTTGCTCTTACTGTTTTAAGATTACATTATCGAATCATTCTATTAATTGTTTGTTGTTTAACTGAAAATAGAAGGAGCATTTGAATACCTTTGTGAAGGTGTTGTGTTGCGCGAGAGACAAAGGAGAGACTTTGTCGATTGTAGATAAAACCAAGTACATTCACTATGCTAGCAATGTTGACAATGAGTATGCCTATGAATTGTTCAAGCAAGCTGCTGTTGAAGTAAAGAGGAAAGAAAAAGCCAGGAGGGAAGCACAAGCCAAGATGAATGCTGACAAAAAGAGGGATCTTTCCCGTGGTGATGGTAGTGGTAGTGGTAGTGGTGGTGGTCATGATAATGCTAAACGGGGTCGTGGTGGTGAATGAATGCATTTCTAGTTCATTTATTTATGCGTGGTTGAAACATATTAAGGTTAATGGCTGGACATATGTTATTTTTTAAGGTTTATGGGACATGTTTTCGTATTTTGGACAAAAAATGTTGGATTTCTAGTTGTTAAATGAATGGTTTGTTTAGCTATGTAAAGTTTCAATCATTCCGCCGGAATGGTTTTGTTAAGTTACATTGCCGATTAAACCAGGGCCGGTAAGGTTGTGAACTTCCAGACTGCCGGCCCTGACAGCTTCAATGGTGTAGTTACTAGGGTCAGCAAGTTAAGCAGTTCAATACCCTCCCGGCTGTTGGACATCCGGCAGGGTATTAAATTATGGGATATTTTGATTTTGGGTCCCAACTTTATGACTAGAATTGCATTTGGGTCCTAGAAAGTTCCAAATTAGAGTTTGGGTCCCAGGACCTGGGTCATCTCTGGGTTAAAATCTTGGGTTAACTAAGGAAATGACCAACTTAATATTATGTTTAAATTTATTTACCAACTTTTCCATCCGTTAGAAACGTGTATGTATTCACGGGTATATTTACTGTGATACATAAAAGAGGTGAAGAACATAATCCTCCCGGTAATATTTCCTCCATCAATTCCATCCATAACCAAAATCACCCTACACTTCTCACTAAACCCATATTTCCTAACCCATCGCTCCAGAGAATTTAGTTTATGTAAATTCATAAACATTTTATTCGTAAGCTTTAAGAATTTAGGAATTTTGAGCGGATTTAACTTAAATATCATTGATTGGAAATGATCTTAGATCATACTATAAGCACTTAATAAACAAAAACCATCACTGATTACACATAAATTCATTAGCTAAATTTAGAGCCTGTATTCTTATTCTTAAATAAGAATGTGAGTGAGTACCAATGTAGTTGCAGGAAATCCTACACTACACCCTACTCAAGAATTCACCAAATCTATGACATAATTTGAAGATTAAGAACAACACTTTGATTAATTTGATCTAAAAAGAATTACAAAAGATAAGAAATCAAGAATACAACCGACATAACAAGACTTTCTCTCTCCTCAAGACTTTCTCTCACCCCAAAATTGATCTCTCCCCTCTAAAACTATTAATTTCCTTTATATAGACTAGTAAGACCACATGTGCGATGCACATGCTTGATTTTGATTGCTTTAACAACACCAAATTTGATGGTAATGAAAAAAACTCTTAATAATTTATTTTTTTAATATTCTTATTTGTACTTATTACGTAGATAATTCAAAAAGCTTTCTAAATATACTAATTTTACAAAAATCCAATATGTATTTTGAAAGATATCAAGTTTTAAATTTTTTAGATCTAATTTTAAAACGATGGCACTCATGTAAATATATAATCATTGGTTTAATATACATTTTTACCCTTGAATATATATGCATAGTAATGATTGATATTTAAGGTCATATTAGTAATATCAAGGTGACACCAAACTATTTTGTTTTTTTGTGACCAACCAAAAAAGGCTTCACCAAAGATAATTACATAGTGGATGACAGCTCATTTACAACTAAGATTTCCCTTAATTTCGGATCTGAACTCTTGCGGTAAAATCGCAGCAACACTATTGTCATTTCTCGCAAGTTTCACCAATGCTTCGCAGAACTGTCACACTTCTCTCATGTTTCTGTCATTTCATCCATTACGTCATTGCTCAAGTCATCTTTTGTTATTTTGCAAACTGTCGTTAATAAGTTCGCAGCGTTGTATCGCAGAAGTGTTGCTAATTGTCGCAGGAATATTGTTGTAGCAATATTCTGATCCTACATCTTGCCTCTTCTCATGTCTTTTCTTGCGAAAAAGATAAAGATCATGAGAATCTAAACATTTTGATTTGCCGCAACCCCTTATCTTTTTGTACTTCTTTTGTTCTGACACGTCTCTGAATCTATCGCTAGATTTGTCACGCGTATCTTTTCCTCCATTTAACTCTTGACACGTCTTTTTCAACCGCTAAATTTTAACCATTCATGTCCTTTCTTTATTAAATGCATTGATGTTTTCGAGAATCTTCTTCTCCTATAAATATTTCCTTTATTCCTTCCTTCTCTTCTTTTTACTTTCTTCTTCCTTTGCTCTGCAACTTTACTGTTCTTCATTGTTCTTCCGCGAATTCCGGATCTTCTACAATTTCAGTTTTCTTCCTTCTATTTTCTTTATTTTTAACCCTCATTCCCATACTAAAAAATGGCCCTTGCTAAACGATTAGGTCAGCCCACTTTCAAACGACATCAACAGAGACTCCAAGCTTTAGGTTTCAAGCTCTCGGAAATTCCTGATCAATCTTCAAATTCCGATCTTTCTATCAATTTAGTTTCTGAGTTTGCTTCTTCCAAAAATAAAATCCTTATCTCGCTGGGTCAATTAGAAGCTGGTCTCCCTATTCCTCTTTATGACCCTAATCTTTCCCTTTTCTACGAAATTCTTTCTCACGCAAGTTTTTCGCGAAGTATATGCCAACTAAGCGGAGATTGTATTCGTCTTGTTCTTGAATATGCTTCACGTGGAGCTAGTAAAGGATCTTTATACTCTGTTGATGCGAAGAATCCTAAATTCAAAGATGTCCCCATTATTCCTGCGAAATATACAGTGGAGAACTTCTTTGCGAACTATAAGGTTATTCCTATGAAGAAGAATAGCACATGTTGGGCTGTTTGTTTGGATAAAAAGAAGAAAGTTGCGAAAGACAGGGTTCTTATCCAAGACATTGATTGGCATATAGGAAAAAATAAAGGTCCACGCCATTCTAGCGACAATAAATGGTGTGTTTATCCTCTACTATTGGAAGGTCCATATATCTCTGGTGCCCTTGAGCTTCCTGCAAATCTCTCAATTTACCAGCCTTGGTCTTTCAACTGGCCTGAAAGAAATTCTGAGGTATATCTCGCAAACTATTATCTCTACTTTCATTTTATGATATGTATACTTTCGCTGATCATTATATTTCAACAGATTGAAAGAATGAAAACCAATTATTCCACAACTGGGAATCCCAATCTTTTGCGAATCTTGAGAACCTTCACAAATGAAGTAAGAAATAATCTTCTTTAACTGTTAACAATATATTATTGCCTCTGTTTCTTACCTTTATTTGTGATCGCAGGTTATCAAGGAAGTACCATATGTTCCTACTGAAAAAGCCAAAGGAAAAGGCAAAATAACTTCAGCAACCCTCAATGAAAGTTCTGGTACTTCTCCCCGCAAATCTGTTGGTCCTTCTTCTAAGAAGAGAAAAATTCAATCTGCTTCTCCTTCAAGTTATTCATCTCACGAAAATTCTAATGATAGTGATACTGAGAAAAATGATGATGATAATGTCAACATGATTATTCATCCTGCGAAGGGTATCTCTTCTGCGAGAATTAGGTCCGCGATGGGAGTCTCTCAACCTGAGACTCCTATGGCCCAATTGTCTGGCGTCTTCTCTAACTCCATGCAAGGCATTGGAGATGATGATTTCACGCGGACATGTGAATATCTCGCAAAAGTCTGAGATGCTACAATCTTGGATGGAAATGAGACGCTTATAGGAGTTTCAAGATTTGTTAATCCAAGTTTTCTTCATGCACTAAGCTCACTGGTATATTATTGTTTTCCCTTTATCTCACTTGTATACCTTTTAGTTCTGCGTAAATACCAAGTTTTTATTTATCTTTAATCATTTTTACTTTTCTATCGCAGGATGGCAGAGCTTCTCAAAAAATACTTAGTGATTCGCAATCCGAATCTTCTAAACTTTGCGAGAAAAACAAACATTTTGAAGCTGAAAATTCTATTCTTCGCAAGGATAAAGCAACTTCAGAGGATGAAGTCGCAAAACTTCGCGAGAAATGCAAGCAACTAGAAGTAGCTGGAAATACTGAGATTTTGAACAAAAATAATCAGCTTGAAGTAGAAGTTCGTTCTCTTCAACGCAGATTGTATGACAACGAGAATTTCAGCAAACAAATTCTTGGTATAAGTCTTCTCCTTTCTTCTTTACTCTTTAATCTCATTATTTTCAGTTCATTTGAACCAACAATTTTGCAGATGCTTACGACCTTACTGATGAGGCCACCATTATTCGTACCTTCCCTGAACCCCTAGATAAAGATACTTTTCTTCAGCGTCTTAATGATTCTTTAAATAATTACTCAGATAATAAAATTAACACTTTTTCTACCCGTGAACTTAGATCCCATCTTTGTCTCACAAGAACGGGTTATAGATTTGCCTTGAGTGTAGCCAATTATTCTAAAACTCGTCGAGATGAGCTTAAAAAAGAAGTATCTAAACTAAAAACCGAAAAAGAGTAAACTCTCAGAAGAAAAGGATCGCATTTCTCTTAAGGGTGCTGAAACTATATTGCAATTTCGAAACAAACTTGTCGATACCGAGATCGAGAGAGATAGACTTAAGCATGAGAATTCTGAACTCCGTGAAAGAGAGGAACAAATTCGTTCTCAACTTCTTATTCAAAGTGATGATGAATTCGTTTGGGTTGCGACAATTCTCGATAATGCTAGGAAAAATTTAGCGATAGATGTTAGTCTTCATACTGAGCAAGCAACCTTGATAAAAGAAATGATTTCTGAGAGAGAAGGTTGTTTATTGTTCTCTTTTAATATTCTTTGTATTTCTTGTAAATCTTTATCAAATTTTTAACTTATAACTGTATTCCTCGCAGAATCCGAGAAAAGATTCTCCACAAGAATAACAGAGCTTGAAACTGAAAAGGGAGATCTTGCGAAGAAACTAATTTCTCGCAACAATAAAGTTTCAAGGATGAAGAAGAAGATGAAGACTTCTCATGAAAATTTTAAGAAAACCCTTCTTACAGTTCGCAATAAATTCATCAAGAAAGTTTGTGAAGACAATAAGCTTTCTCTTTCTCTGTATCCTTGCCTCATGGATAGAATTCTAGCTAATTCTCCAGATCTCGTTATCTCTGATAGTGAAGATGAAGGACTTGGTGAAGATGAGGAATCCGAAAGTGAAAATGAAGAAGAAGATGAAGTTATTGATGAAGATGATGAAGATGGTGAAGACAAGGAAGATGAAGATGAAGATAGAAATAAATCTCAGTATCCTTGTTTTTCTCTTTTTTGATCTTCTTTTGTAAAGCCTATGTACTTTTCTCTTTATTTCTTGCGGCTCTTTTTGTTGCGATAAATTGAAATTTTCTGCGAATTTCTTCAGCTTTTTGATATCTCTCAATATATAAATTATTTTTTGCTTCTATCTGCGTGTTATTAAGAAACAAAGAAACAATTCTTTTTGCAATATAGTTAATATAAGCGTCAATCTTTAACTATATTTCATGAATTTATTATATAATGATGAATAACAATATTACTATTCTATACATTCCCATACTTGCCTCTTGTTATTCATCTGTAATATGATAGATGAAATAAAAAATGTTAAGAATTCTGTCATTATTTCGCAGATATGACCTCTCTTGTGGTCTTATTTTGCCTTCCTAGTTAAAGGTATTATTTTGCCACTTGTCTGCGACAAAATCGCAGGACGTCCCTACATTTGCATGTATTGACCCATTGATTTTGTCTTAACTTTTACAAAATATGCGATAATATGATAAGTCTAATTTCTCTTGCAAGAATATAGTCTCATGACATTATCGTCTTTGCGATGTAACCGCAGGACGTCATTGCGTTGTTTCGCAAAAACCCATTGATCTCTTCTCATCATTTCTCTTAAGGCTTTTTGGCTTGTTACGCGACAATATGACGGGCCTAGCTGTTCTTTCTTCAAGATACTAAAGAGACCCATGACATTGCCGTCTTTTTGATACACAACTCCCTAACGGAGGGTATCGCCCTTATCTCCCCCCTGGTTGCCCCTTCTAGGAGATGTACTTCTGCCATACAAGACTAGCTCCTCCCATCCGGTTCTAGAAACAACCAGTTGTTTTCGCAGCCTCTTATCCTTTATGCCTATATGGCTTATAGTTACGATACTGTACCCTAGAGGGGTTTTCTTTGGGCCGAACACATCGTAAGACAAGACTTGCCAAGAATGTCCAGGGTAGGTTCATCCGTCCCAAGCACCCTTGGCTCAACCGTGTACCTCGGCGCCTTGGTCATACTTTGCATTCCTTAGGAGAAACTCTCGGACGCCCAACCAGGGTATAACCTTATAAAGCTGGGAATCCAAGTTATCTCTCCAGGATGGATTTTCTACAATCCCAATCTCCATGACCAGGATCCAGCAGCAGTATAGCCTTACCCCTGAGTCATGCAAAGAGATGCCCCCCTTATGACGCACTTTAGGACATTGCCTCTTACAGAATAGAATCCGCGAACTAGGGTGTACGCCGTAAAGGTTCGTCCCATTCTTGTGTTTCTAGGCGAATTCTGCCATCTTATGCATTTGCATTAAAATTCTTATATGATTTGAAATCATCAACTTTTTCTTTCATTAGAAATTTTTTATCTTGAAAATGAATAAGGTTTTTCTTTCATAAACCGTCTACATTTTTCTTAAAATTCTTTGAAGCTTACCTCTCTTACTTACTGTATTTTGATTTTTGGATTATTCGCAGCATGATATTTTTTCTTCTTTTCTTTGCGAAGGATGATTGTTCGCAGCATCTTATTGTTATTTCTTTTCTTGCGATAAATGATTATTTGCAGAATGTTACTGTCTCCCATTTTATCGCGGTAAATCTCCATCAATTATTTTGGCGTAGATTATTCTTGTAATACCTCATTTCCCCGCAGCTCTATATTGTCCACCATCAATTTCTCAGCTCTCTGTCTTTGCTTCATATTGTGTTGCCAATTTTGATTTCTAGCTGCTCGTTCTTCACAAGTATCAATATCAACTTCATAACATTTTTTGCCTTCAGACCAATCACCTTTTATTACTCCAATACCATGAGGATGTGGAAACTTTATGCATTGGTGGTATGTGGATGCTACACCTAATATCCCATGGAGCCATGGTCTTCCAATCAAAACATTATAAGGAGACTCTATATCCACCACACAAAGCTTGATCTTAGAAGATATCTTGTTTAATGAAATTTCCATGGTAATTTCTCCTCTGGGCTTGTTTGCAGTGCCATTAAACCCATAGATTTTGTAAGTTGATGGAATTAAATCAGCATCTCTTCCTCCCATTGTACGATAAGTATGGTAAAACAATATGTCCACAGAGCTGCCAGTGTCAATTAAGACTCTATCTATTGCCCATGAATCATTTTCTATGTCATATTTACCTTCTTCTTCCCATTCTTCTTCTTCTTCTTTGTACTTTGGGTTTATCTCCAATTTAACCACCAGTGGATTGTCATGCATTTTCCCTGGTTCAGGTATTTCTTGTGCAGTGAATGAAATAACTTGCTTCTGCCATTCTTTCAAAGGTGAGACTCTTGCAATATTCATTATTTCTCTTCCATCTTCATCCCTTGAAAAGACCCTACTTAACACATTGTCATGGAAATCTTCAATTTTTTTTCTGCGAATGTACTATTGAATTGCAGAATAAATTCTTCGCCTTAGATCCAATTTCGATGACAAATGTTTATGCTTCCTTTACAGTGTTAACCCTGCGAACTTCTGGAGCTTGTGGCAATTGCTGAGGTTGTGGATATCTCGCTAAAAAATGATTTAACTTCCCTTGCTCAATCATTCGCAGAATAATTCTTTTTACATTTCTACAATCATTCACAGAATGGCCATGAAAGTGATGATAAGGGCAAAACTCTTGACTTGGATTGTTAGGATGTGGTTCTTTCCCCATGTTCCACGGCGAGGGTATATTCTCCATTAAGATAATGGATTCCCAAATCTTGTCGATACTGGTATTTAGGGGTGGAAACTTGATTTCTTCCCATATAATCCTCTGACCTCTTTGCTCCCTTGAGTAATTTTGTCTATGTCCACCATAAGTCTCCTGCGGTTGATCAAACCTTGGGACCTTATTGTTTCCATTTCGATTGTAAAAATTTCCCTCCCTTTCGAATTCCTCCTGATCTAGACTTCCCATAGCTAATAACTTTTGTTGATTATCATTTTCCATCTTTTCTCGCTGATTTTGTGTGGTACTTGCTACTGCATTAATCATCTTAGGTAGTAAACTTCCATTTTCTGCGGCTGGACTTGTGCTTGCGAGAATTGGATATAACTCCATCTCATTTTGTTTCTCCTCCAAAGCAATATACTCTTCTTTCAATTCTCGCAATTCTGTCATGGTAATTGTATTTTTAATTCTGAAGACTTGAATGTATAATAGATTTGTCGCAAACATAGCATTTATGTAAGACAAAATGAGATATCTCTCATCTACTCTCCCTGCCATTTCACTGCACATTGTCCTCCATCTTATCGTTAAGTGCTTTAAACTCTCTCCAACTATCTGCTTTAACCCAAACACATCTTCAATCCCAGGTCGTGAAGAGTGATTGCTTATGTATGCTCCCAAGAAAGTAGTTTGCAAATGCATGAATGAAGTTATTGTGTTCTTCGGTAAGCCCTCGAACCACTTCAATGCCTTGCCAGTTAAACTCGACGCAAAGTATTTGCATAAAACGACATCATGGTTCTCCCATTGCAGCATACACCTGATATAGGATTTAATATGTTGAACAACACATGTGGTTCCATCAAAAATACTAGTCAACACCGGTAGATTGCACTTTGGGGGTATCCCTCCTAATTGCACCTCTTGAGTAAATGGAGTTTTCTCAGCTTCTTCGATTGCCTCATCAAGTTGCCTTCTACCTCCTTCTCCTCTGTTATTTATCATCCCTCTCATTTCTGCTAATTCTCGCAATATTTGTTCATTCCCATCAGAATTCTGCTCCATTGGTATTTTCAACACAACTTTTCTTCGTCTTCGTTCATGATTTTCTTGTTTTGCGAGATTTCGCGCTTCTTCTTCAGCATCTTGATCTTTCCTTCTCCTGCGATCTTCCTCTTCTTGAATTTTCAAGTTAATTTGTCTTTCATTTTCTTCTCTGCGAATTTCCTCATCCCTTACTGCTTCTCTTAGCTTCCTTTCTATATCTCTGCGAATTCTCTCATATTCCTCATTGATATTATCATTATTGCGATTTTGTATACGTCTTCTTTCTCGATTATCATGATTATTCTGACGCAATGCTGCTTGAATCTCTTGTTCTTCTGCTTCTGCTCGCAATCTTTCTCTTTCTCCCACTAAACGCACTTGTTCAGCATAATGCCTCTCAATATCATCTTCAATTATTCTGCGATTTCTTCGGATTTATTCATCATGTAATATCCTTCTTCTTTCTTCTTGATTTTCTCCATCATCTTGATTATTTCTCCCTTCTAGATTACGTCTCTCCTCCAAAGTTTCTCTGCATGGAATATAACGATCATTCACCAAATTCTCGCCAATGTTTTGTGTAGGGTAATTTTGTCTTTTTCCTTCTCTATATGATCTTGAGCTTGATCTCATGGTGCTTATTGATCTCCTATTTTGTAACCTCAAATTTTCCATTCTTAGCTCATGATTTTTCCTCGTAAGATTTGCATGTTCTTCTGCTTCTAATCTTCTTTCTTCTAACATTCTTTTCCTCATGATTTCTAACTCATTATTCTCTCCATACTCATGAATTACTCCTTCAATATCTTTCTCATTTCTTTCATTTCTTAGCTGTCGATCTTCCGCGTCTTCCATCGAATCTGATCGCCAAGTATGGACGCTTACTCTATCATAATCCACATTTATTTCTTGTGTCGGTGTTGCTCGATTTGGTTGTTGAATTTGATTCTCTCCATCATTTCTTGTCATGTGTCTTCTTGTTCTCAATCTTGAAGATTCTCCTATTTCATCTGTTTCTTCTCCTGCAAGTCTTTTACTCCTCCTTATGGTTGTTGGTGGTTCTGATGTGTTTCTTCTTCTTCTTCTTCCATCCATTAATTTGTGATCAACTGTTTGAAAATTACTCAAGATCTTCCTTCAATTACTCTAAATCAACCACATCGTCACTTTTTGCTTTTTCTTTCTCAAAACAATCAACAATTCATCCCTGTTTCGGGCGCCAAAATGTAGTTGCAGGAAATCCTACACTACACCCTACTCAAGAATTCACCAAATCTATGACATAATTTGAAGATTAAGAACAGCACTTTGATTAATTTGATCTAAAAAGAATTACAAAAGATAAGAAATCAAGAATACAACCGACTTAACAAGACTTTGTCTCTCCTCAAGACTTTCTCTCACCCCAAAATTGATCTCTCCCCTCTAAAACTATTAATTTCTTTTATATAGATAATTACATAGTGGATGACAGCTCATTTACAACTAAGATTTCCCTTAATTTAGGATCTGAACTCTTGCGGTAATATCGCAGCAGCACTATTGTCATTTCTCGCAAGTTTCACCAATGCGTCGCAGAACTGTCACACTTATCTCATGCTTCTGTCATTTTCATCCATTACATCATTGCTCAAGTCATCTTTTGTTATTTCGCAAACTGTCGTTAATAAGTTCGCAGCGTTGTATCGTAGAAGTGTTGCTAATTATCGCAGGAATATTGTTGTGGCAATATTCTGATCCTACAACCAATAGTACACAGATTGTACATTTCATATATATGGGTTAAAAAGGAGGAATAAGTTTTAATCAGAAAGAAATAATGGCGATGGTACAATTTAAGATACTGAGCGTCATGGATTCTTTATTGAGGGTGATGATGATATGACGAGAGGATTTGATAATCAGTTTTCAATTGTTGGATTATAAGAAAATCTCTGATGATTATTATTCTCCATTGAGCCTAAAAACTAGTTGCAAGGAGCTGTTAACAATGGGTTATAGGGTTAATGACAGAAATTGAGATAAGTTTCAGTATTTGTGTGTGATTAAAATTATTGGGTACTAAACCAACTTGAATTTTCAAGGAAGGAGTTGTATAACAGCAAGACGTACAACATGTGTTTGTGAAAATTCCTCAACAAGATGCTTTCCATTTCCTTCACTAAAACGTTGTCGATTTTCATTAATGGGATTGAAAGAGTAAAATTTCTAAAAAAGCTAGACCGTTGGATTCTTGTTCTCACCTGTCAGATGTGCTTCGGTGAATTTTTCACTGCATGTGCAGCTAACGTGCTCAACGGGAACTAACGACGTTAAAAGATTAGAAATTAATTAAAACAAAAATATATTTTCTTAACTGTCAAGACGGTTAACGATAGTCCTGGGATCCAAACTCTAATTTGAAACTTTTTAGGACCCAAACGCCACTCTTGTCACATTTTTGGGACCCAAAGTCAAAATATCCCTTAAATTATAGACCATGTTGGCTATGTGTTGCAGAAAACACCTTCTCCTAATGCCTAAAATCATACTAAGGTCGGCATGGTTATAAATCACGATCCTATATAATTGTCGGCACACTAATTTCCAAATACCTTTTCGAATATTATACAGAAGAAAGGCAAATCCTGATGCATAAAATCATACTAAGGTCGGCATGGTAATACAATTACGACCATGCCGGACATACTTAGTTGGCATGTTTGGGAAACAAAAATCTAGCCGGAAAATTCAAAATTAAAATTCTTGCAAGTACAAGTGCATTGATTGACTACCATAACGGCCAAATTTGGGAACAATCCTATAAATACACTACTTCTCTCTACAAAACAACACACAAATATTTGCATATACTCTCCAAAGCTCATACCATCATACACTACATCTAACTCACCCGATAGCTCTACAAACAACAATGGAATTATTTGATTCAAATGATGATTTGGCAATCGCCAAAGCTTGGTACGCGGAAACTCGAGTTAGAAGGAAGTCCTTCATAAGGGTGGATGTCATAACCTTTTGGGCTAGGCTATACAAAAAATATAGGCAAGAGTTTGGGAATCCAAATGGAAGAAGTGTTCAACAAATTCATGCTAGGCACCTAGTCATATAAAATACGATACTTGCTTTTTTGGCTATCCAAAAACCGATTTTGAACGCTAGCCACTTTGGATTGTCCATTGAACAATTGGTATGTATTTTTGTGGTTTATTTTACGTGATCCATGTTGTTTGATCTTCCTACTAAACACCACTAACAAAGTAAGTTTATGTTTTGTTTTTGTAGCATGAAGTCGTCAAAGCGCGCTACTTGGAGGAAAAGGGGGAAGTTCGCATTCGATGCAAGCTATCAATTCATGGTATCCGAAATTCCCGAGTATGCTCCAGACCTCATGTCGGCTGAATGGGACTAGGATTCCTCCGCCAAAGATTGATGGTTTTAGTGTAGGTTTTGTGGGTAGATCTCTATGTAAACCCTCAAGAGACTATAACTCGTCCACTAGGGTCGCCTAGGGGTCCAAAGCCTTGATACACATGCTAAGTGCATTCGTTATTCCGTCGACAAGGATTTAGATTTTATGTTTCAATCAATGTAGTAACCCAAATTGCATGAATAAAGTGAATTATATCTTTCCATATTCTGTTTTTTGTTGAGTATAACTACAGGTGGGCAAGGTTACATTGCCCACTTTTAAACAGCCGGCAATGTTTGAAATTATTCGCATGCCGACTATAAGTCAGCCGAAAATATTTAAAATTATTTGCATGCCGACCATAAGATAGCTGGCCCAAGATAGTCGGCATATTCTTCGTTCAAAGACCATTCCGACCTACAAATAGTCGGCTTTTTATTCATCCGCGGACCATGCCGGCTAGACTTAGTCGACACTTTATTCAAACTTCAACCATGCCGGCGAAACTTTGTCGGCACCTTATTCAAATGTCTACCTTGCCGAATTTTCACATTTTCAAAACCAAAATTTTTGATCGAAATCGAACTCATAACACACACAAAAGGTTTAATCTACTGAACTCATAACACACACAAAAGGTTTAATCTACTGTAGCAATTCAGGGCGTTTTCAAATTTAGGATTCGGAAAATTCATTGGAAAATTCATTTCGTTTTCAAATCACCGACTGTAAACTACCAGCAGAAAACTCCCATTTCCACCACCATCATCTCGATGGGTTACAGTGGTTTGGGGGGTTTCATTTTATTTTAGTTTTTATGTTTTCCATGTTGGTACTCTCATGGTGTGTTGATGGGTTAGTTTGTTCATACTCATTTTGGTTGATTGATTTTGTGCTTTTGAATTGTCATACACCTAGAAAACTGCTTGTAATCGGGTGCTACTCTGTGTGTTTCTGAACCAAAGAGTGGATAATTTATTTAAGCACTCAAACTGTTTGTCATTATGCTTCAATGACAGTTGCAAGTAAAGGAATCATCAGATGTCCGTTTAGAGATTTTCATGGTTGTCCAGATGGGGGGACTGGGAGTAAAGGTTTTTCATGTTTGATTCCCCACCTGAAGAGACAACACCTATGCAATAAAGAAAAGAAGACTGCACTCCAACAGGCCATAAGAACTGATGTTGATGTCTTCATGAGTTTAGAGGAAACTCTGAGAACTTTAAGACAATGGTTGTGCTTCGAATGTATGAGTATTCAGGCTTGGAGCAGAGCGTGCAAGCATGAAGGGAACACTGATATTAAGCCTGAGATATGTGCGAGTTCTGGTGAAGTAGCTGAAATAATTTTTGGAGTGCCTAAGCCTCGTCTACAGGAGGATTTAGTGCAGCTTGACAGCGACTTCGAATTGAATGAAGCAATTGTGGATGCAGTCTTTAGAGCCCCGGTATGTACGGTTAAGAGCATTCCAAGAGGTTGCAGGTTAGCTTTTTCTCATGCCCTGAAAGCGGCACTACAGAAAGTCGCGGCTGAACCTAAAGCTGTTAAACATTGGGTCAGGCTTTTGCTGCTCCCTCGATGCACTTTGAGAGTGTTCCGACCTAAGGGTAGAGATGAATGCAGGTCTGGTAATCGCAAGGCGACACAACAGACACAAATTCTTAGAGCGCTGGCACTTTGGGGTGAACCTAGTGGGACTATAAATCTTGTTCGTGAGATTTTAAAGCTGCCGGCAACAGTTAGTGTTAGAGATGATTACACAGAGAAAGACAACAAAGATGATGACACGGGGAAAGACAACAGGCTCGGTACCAATATCTCTACTTGTTTGCGCAAGGTGGCGGATGGGCACTTCACAGCGGCTGTTAAAGCCATCAGTTCGTCCGGGGTGGCGCCATACAACGAGAACACAAGGAAAGCACTTGAGGATAAGCATCCGACGATGCCGCCTCCAAGGAAACCAACCTGTACGTTGCAGGAGACACCGCTAGTGGCCGAAGAAGGTACCATTCTTAGTTGTATTAAATATTTCCCTAAGGGAACTTCGTGTGGAAGGGATGGCCTTCGGGCACAACATTTGTTGGATGCTTTCTGTGGGGAAGGCTCAACTGTGGCTGCTGATATGGTCACGGCCATAACTAGGGTTGTTAATCTTTGGCTTGGCGGGAGATGCCCTCTTAACCTAGCGGAGTTCATTGCATCGGCTCCCCTAACACCCCTCCTTAAACCGGATAAGAGCATTCGTCCCATTGCTGTTGGGACAATTTGGCGTCGACTGGTGTCCAAAGCGGCGATGAAAGGGGTTGGTAAGGACATGGCAGTGTATCTACAGGATTTCCAGTTTGGTGTAGGTGTTTCAGGTGGTGCTGAGGCAATCCTACATGCTGTGAATAGGTTTGTCAGTAAACATCATGTAGACGCTAGCCTCTCTATGCTAATGGTTGACTTTACCAATGCTTTTAACCTAGTTGACCGAACGGCTATGCTTTCTGAGGTACGTAAGCTTTGTCCATCTATATCGCCTTGGGTAGAATACTTGTATGGTCAACCTGCACGGCTCTATGTGGGGGACTCATTTATCTACTCATCCACAGGAGTACAACAAGGTGACCCTTTAGGGCCTTTGTTATTTGCTCTGGTACTTCATCATCTTATAGCTAAGATAAATGAGCACTGCATATTATCCCTACATGCCTGGTATCTTGATGATGGCACTGTTATTGGCGACACCGAAGAAGTGGCAAAAGCACTCACTATTATCAAAACAGAAGGGCCTGCGCTGGGGCTTATACTAAATATTAAGAAAACTGAAATATTTTGGCCCTCTTGTGATGGTCGAAGGATAAGTGATGGGATGTTTCCTATCGAAATCTCAAGACCAGATAAGGGAGTCAAACTATTAGGTGGTGCAGTTATCCTCGACGATGGTTTTGTGAAGGGCCTTGCCATTAAGAGGGCTGAAAAAGCAGTGGATTAGATGCAAATTTTATCCAAGCTCCATGATCCTCAAAGTGAATTGCTGCTTTTACGAACGTGTATGGGTATCTCCAAGCTTCTTTTTGGCCTTCGTATTTGTCACCCAGACTATATTATGGAGGCGGTAGATATATTTGATAGAGGCTTGCGAGAAATGGTGGAAGGAATCGTGGTGTGCGGGGGACCGTTCTTTGGAGAGCTTCAGTGGAGACTATCTACTCTACCTATCAGATATAGAGGTCTTGGACTTTATACTGCTAGGGAGGCATATGAGTATGTTTTTGTGGCTTCACGTGTGCAATCTTGGGGATTACAGGATCACATATTGAGGAGTAGTGGTGTGGACGGTATGGATGATAATTTTAATAAGGCTTTGGAAACGTTACAAGTGACTCTTCCTGATTTTGATCTTAACAACTTCACCAATAAAGACAACGCCCCCCCTAAAGCACAAAGCATCTTGGCGAGTGCTCTTTTTGGTAAAGTGGTTAAGGACATTGATAGAGTTTACATGCTAACGGAGAGACAGAAAGAAGTTTTTGGTTGTTTGCAAGCAGCACATGCCCAAGATTTTCTTCTGGCTATTCCGATTGAGGGGCTAGGGCAGAAGATGTCTCCTTTGGAGTACCGGTCTATCCTCAAATACAGGTTAATGATCCCGCTTTATCCCTCTGACTCTTGCTGCCCTGCTTGCATCACAGGTTGCTTGGATTCATATGGTGAACATGCAGTTCATTGTAAAGTAGACCCTGGTTATAAATATAGACATGATCATGTGAGGGATATTTTGTATGATGTACTGTGGAGGTCTGGCATTTCGGCAAAGAAAGAAGCACTGTGCATTTCCCGAGACCCCACTTGAAGGGAGATCGACACTAAGACCAGCTGATGTTCTTATTTTTGGATGGGCTAATGGGAAACACACATGTGTTGACCTCACCGGGGTATCTCCTTTGGTAGGAATTGGACATGGCACCTTTACAGTCGGGCGAGCAGCGCTAAAGGCTGCCTCAGGTAAGATATCGAAGCATGAGAAAGCATGTGTTGACAATGGGCATGCTTTCGTCCCCTTTGCTTTTGATACTTTTGGATATTTGGCTCCAGAAGCAGTTGGACTACTCAAGAGGGTCCAGAAAGTCATGCGCAGCAATGTAATGACCCCTGGCTCACGAGATTTTATTTTTAATAGGATAGGTTTTGCTATTCAAAAAGGGCTAGCGGCACAGCTTGTCGCTCGCTTGCCTAGTATGTAATTTTTATCTTTTAATATAATTTTCTCTCATATATAGAATATGCTAAAATATCTACGAAAATCTTTAGAAAATTAATTAACCTAATCAGAATTTTTAGTGTTAATTAAACAAGGGTGTATTAGCCATTTTGAAAATACATGGTTAAGGGGTGTCATATTCTACTTCAAAATGACACTATTTTATCTTATTGGGTATACCCCAATCAAGCCATGTTTCTTTTCCTTCAAACATTATTAAGATTCTTAAGATAATAAATATATATCCAAATGACTGTTTTTGTTATGTAATGATCTTTGTATTTTGTTTCATATATAGTTCAATTACGATAAAATATTGAATATGAGGGTTGTTAGGTTGAATCATAAGAAATGGATGAATCAGGATAATTGCAGGGAAATATCTGAGGGAAATCAATTTTGACTTGGTCAACGAAGACTTGACCCTTTTTTTTTTGCCAAAAACTTAGCACGGCTTGCGTGTGTTCCTAAATTTTAGTCAAAACCAAGGTTACGTAGACCTGACCTGAAATTAGCAACAAAATAAAAAATTCGCAACAGCTGAATTATGTTCTTAAAATTCTATTTTCGCAACTGCTCGTGTAGTTGCGAGAAAAGTTGCTGACTGGATTTCGCAACACGTCTAAAGCTGTTGCAACCCCGTTCAGCAATACGAATAGTCTGTTGCTAATCCCTTAATTTGGTATAGTGTTTGTTTTCATGTTCACTCTATTCAAGTCCTTCATTTTTTTTCTTATTACGTCTCTCTTCCTTTCTATGGAATCATCATCATCCCATAACGTCCTTGAAGATCTTGTTCATTATAGGGGGGACTCTTAAAAGAAGAATCACCATACACAATTGTCTTGCCATACGACCTGAAGAAACAACTCACAACTAGAAAACATGTTTGCTCATCAATATTGTCAATGGAAGAGAATATGGTGTCAATATTCTGTTCGATCTCCTCAAAAAAGGCTCGGAGACCCATAAGATTCATCAACGTATCTGTCTTTGATCGAGGGATATACAAAATCAACTTTGAACAGACATGTGATATGGGAGTTGCAATATCAGGCTCACCATGGTCTATCAATGAGGATATCATGGTTTTAGAGGTATGTGATCCCGAAAAAAACTCCTCACATTATAATTTCCAGTTTGTGGATTTTCAAATCCAACTACATGGACTTCCCCATAAGTGTTCTTACTGCAGAAAATGTTTCTCTTATTGCTGCAAAAGTTGGTACCGTATAACCGATTAGTCCGGAAGACACTGCAAAATGGGTGGGGTGTGTGGGGGTATGCTAGAGTACGTTATAAATTAGATTTTAAGAAACCAATCAAGAAGGAGATTGCAGTTATTCCAGCTTCAAAAAAATGGTTATGTCTCAATTAAAATATGAGAAGTTAACAAAAGTATGCTATCATTGTGGAATGTTTAGTCACATAATGAAACATTACCCTGTTCCATCTACAGCTTGTGAGAATTTTTTTGAAATTGGGTCCGAGGAATTTTTCACCCAATGCCAGACAAAAGAAATGCCATATTTTCAGGTGACACTAAATCCAACCCAAGATCTAAGATTCCTACAAACTCATCAATAAGTGAGCCAGAAAGAACCACCATTGTTAATCTTCCCAATCCAAATCATCATCATCCACCCTCATACTCATTAATCATCAATTCCAATACATCAACGAACACCAATCATTTTCCTCATGCAACCACTCATCTAACTCCTTTAAAATCCTAAGTCATATAAGCTCCTACGTCGCACGATGACCCTCACCCTCCCCTCTCCAAATTACAGAGAAATTCTTTCTTTTTAAGGAGAAATTCTCTCTTTTTATGCCATGTCATTCCTAATTTTTCTCAAAAACAAATTTTAGGGGAAAAAAAAACCTAATCTAGCTGCAGTTTCTCTCTTTTCTCCTTCTCTATCTCTCCGTTAATAACAAAAGATTTGGTTGTTCGTTATTTGTTTTCTTATAATTATTTCTGTTTGGTTTATTGTGCAGGAACGAGTTTTGCTAATGGTAAACCCTATATATTTGTTTCCTGCTTTTAAATATTTCTCTGAACCCTATTCATTTTCTCTCTTCTCTGATTTCGTAACCCTAATCTTATTAAGTAACTCTTTTGTTTTGTTAAGAGATTAGAGTTGATCCACGATTGGGTTTATCTGGAACGGAGAACGCTAATCTGACCAAGGTAATATGAACCAAGTTTAGTGTTTATCGAAAAATAGAAGTAAAACGATAATTGAAAAACAGCATTGCTATTTCGGTTAACCTAATCTGATCAGTTGATTTTCTCTCTATCATCTTTGCTTTCGATGTTCTGTTTTTTTAATGTTTGTTGAGAGTTGTATGGTTATTTGGTGATGAATCATTGAAGAGATTTCCCGTATTGGCATATGAATCGTTGATCTCATGATAACATCTCATATGCTTGATTTCGAAATTGGTGCATCGAGTGTTATATAGCCCTGTTTGGAAGACTTTCAAATTCAGTTGAGGTGAGTTCTATATGCACAAATTTAACTAGCATAATTGATCAATTGTATTATTATCCATGTTTATTATGATATTCATACCAATGGAGAATTGATGAAACAGTTACGGCATGTGCGCTAATTATGCCTGTTATGATCTATTTTCGACCTACTATCCTGTAAAATAAATTTTACCAAGAAAATAGTGACAGTGGGTGGAACAGAAACCAATCTGATCATCCATGGAAGAATGATCAAGTCTTTACTCATGTATTTTTCCCGAGAATTCTTCCATGAACATCAAGTATTCTAGCATTAATGATGTTATCAGTTGCAAGTTCACATTTCCCATTAGTTAACCACCACTTCTAAAGAGTCCCCCAACATCAACGGTAGTGCAAACAGCGTCAAGACCTCCAAGCATTGAACTTGACCACAGTGGTCACCACTTTGAAACCAAGCAATCATGTGCCTCACTAATGGTTTTACTTCACAGGTATCAGTAGGCAACGTAGATCGAGCACATGAAGAATCATTGCCATTGAGACATGCCAAGTTCATTCCCATCAAAATTTCATGAACCTTCATTGGTAATCCCTTTCTCCCCTCTGAAATTTTTTTAATCATAATTTATCTATATGAAGAGAGGAAGACATTACTACATTTGGGTGATTTGCAATAGTTCTTCACTATGATTTGAAGAAAACTAATAATGTCTCTCTGCGTAAATAATAGATAATGTCCCCCTGAGTTCATAAAATGGCTACTTCAGAAATTTGCGTAATAGATTCAGTTAAATTTAATTAGAATATTTATTGATTTTTTTCCGGTTTGGATTACAGGAAACGACAAGATCATGACACAAAGTGGCTTCAGACACCAGGAAGGAGAAGGAATTGCAATAATATGCTAGCTTTCAAGACTGGTAATTGGTTGAGCGCCAATATGCTATCTTTCAAGGTTCGGATATATTATGCATGGTACTACTGTAATCGGATTGCAGGCACAGAGGAACTAAAAGTATCTCCAGTGTACGTATGTCTCCTAACTGATACTAAAAACAATTTAAATCATTAATGTCCATTATTTAACCATACTTACATTAGAAAATGGTATTTGCTGTCTTAGCTAAAATGGAAGAGCTTATGGTTATCAACCATGTAGTCGTGGGTTCATAAGCATTTAGTGTCCCCCCGAGTTCATAAAATGGCTACTTCAAAAAAATTCGTAATAATTCAGTTAAATTTAATTAGGAATATTTATTGATTTGTTTCCGGTTTGGATTACAGAAAATGACAAGATCATGACATAAAGTGGCTTCAGGCACTAGGAAGGAGAAATAATTGCAATAATATGCTAGCTTTCAAGACTGATAATTGGTTGAGCACTAATATGCTAACTTTCAAGGTTCAGATATATTGTGCATGGTACTGCTGTAATTGGATTGCAGGCACAGAGGAACTAAAAGTATCTCCAGTGTACGTATTTCTCCTAACTGATACTAAAAATAATTTAAATAATTAGTATTCATTATTTAATCATACTTACATTAGCAAATGGTATTTGTTGTCTTAGCTCAAATGAAAGAGATCATGGTTATCAACCATGTAGTTATGGGTTCATAAGCATATAGTGATATCTTCCATTCGATTATAGGGTTTCAATTCAGTATGTGGGTCCGATAATTTTCTGTTCAATCAAAATGATTCAGGTCTATAAGTAGATAGTTGATGTCAGGTATAAAAGTAGATACTTAAACAACTTACAAGAAGGTGTGTTGGTTAACACCATTTTGCATAATCGTATAAAATAATATCCAAAGGTCTGAGAGTTATGCTTTGGATTTGCATTCGGGAAAAAAAATCGTTAGTTCAGAAATTTAGTTTTTTCATTCCTATCCATGGTCTTTATAGAGTTATGCCAAGCACATCCGCAGTTTGTGAGACCTAAATATTGCTTCCCTTGGTTTCTTTTCTATTGGTTAAACTTATGATTAATATTTGTTTTATGTTTTAGAGAGAGAGAGAGAGAGCTGGATGGAGCTAAAGTCAGGGAAAATTGTGTTGTAGATGTGGTTGCTAAGGGAAAATAGTTGAATACCCTATTACATTGTCTCTTAGCTCATCAACAATGCCTAACACTGCCGAGCAATACCAAATCCATTACATTATCTTTTAGCTACAATTTGTGACTATAACTATTAATCTATTATTGTTTGTTTTGTCTCTTATGTTGTAGACTTATGTAAAAATAGCTCAATTTGTCTCGATTCTACAGATGCCAATACATTCTGGCGACAGAATGGTTGATGGTTTGGATCTCAATGGTACAACGACGTCAACTCTATACAACCCTGCCTTTGATCTGTTGTTTGGCCAATCCTGAAGACGTTTTGATCGTTGAAGATGAAAATGGCAATATTGTACCCTCAAATTTTCCGAAGATGATTAAGTAGTAATTTTTCTAAAAAATCTATGTAGATAATTACATATTTTTAAGTTTGTTTAACCTAAGGCTTAGTTTGGTAATGATGTGGCTTTTGCAGAAGCGCTTTTCTGTTGTGCTGTGTAAAAAAAGCAGTTAGGTATTTGATAACTATATACTAAAAGCTAAAGCTGATTAAAAATGTTATCAAATTGTGTTTGGTAAAATATTAGTTCACTTATTGTATTTGTAGTAAATGACTAAAATAGACATAACATTTTAATGTGAAACCACTTTGTGGGATAACAAAAATCAAACTAAGATCATACAATTATTTAATATTGGCTCTTATTTTTATTTTTGATTAATTTTTTTTATCAATTTCACCACCTATATATATTTTCTTTTAAGCTCCCATTAAACTTTTAGCGATTTCATCTCTCAATTTTAATAATTATCTTTAAAGAGTATGGTATGAATTGAAAATAAAAATCTTTAAGAAATATGATATGGAGAATAAGATATTGATTGTAAAATATTTAATGGAAATTTTGGTCATTTATTAAATAAAGTAGGGATATAAAAGAAAAATCAAGTCTTAAAATTAGGTGGGACCAAAGCTTATGCTTTTGGAGCTTTTAAAAGCTCCTCCTCTCAGCTTTTGAAAATTGTGGAATTTTGGAAGTGCTTTGGACAAAAAACTCTTTAGATTTTTTTTACCAAACACCAATATGGAAAATTATTACTATATATATTTTTTGAAAGTGCTTTTGGAAAAAAAAAGCATTACCAAACTAGGCCTAAGTCTATAAACTGAATGGCATTCCTATATTCATGCTGAGCCTAATTTGTGAAATGGGTGGTGTAATAGGTATTCTATAGATAAAAAAGCCCATTTATTTAATAAATATATGTCTAGAACAAATATACCGAGGTTTTATTATTAGGAAAGGAAATATATGAGCACTCAATAGATGTATGGTAATGATATGGTGACATTGAGTATGCATGGTTGTGATTTCACGAGATAACTTACTTTAGTATGCATGGTGGATACTCTTAAAGTTGATACAGGTGCACTGAACAATAGCGTGTAGGATTTGGATTTTAGAACTTACTTTAGTTATATCTTCATGAAATAAAGTTATAGTCTTTGTTGCAGTTGTTCTCTTGATACTCACTGACGAGCCTCCGTACACAATCAGCTAATTTAGTTGGTCTAGAATACCAATTATTTTTTATTGTTTACGGGATGAAACCTGCTAACAATCGCATACAAGGTCTTGAATACAAGTTCCTTTTTAAGCACTATACTGTAATTTATGTTAGATTGTTTCTTCTGATCTAATACTAGAATGTTAATTCGTGTTGCCATGAGTGTGAGACAGGCCTGGTCAACTGGGAACCCCCTACCTATGATCAAATCATATGCATGAAACATGGCTGTTGTGGGGAAGTCGAGTGTGCTTTAGCAACCTATATGTACCGACATTCTTTAACAATGCAAGGGATAGCAGCCTAGCACATCCAGAGGTTACAAGTTTATCCCAATATTTGTAGACGGTATTTATCTTCGCAACCATAATGAACATAATAAACACGATAACCTTACAAGTTATAACCACTTAATTTCCGTCTTTCTCATCGTACAAGGTTTGTCATATAGTCTATCTGGTATCTTTCAGCTGATATATAGGTAATTGCCACTATGGTCATAACTCTCTTGATGTCTATTTTATCTAATGAAGTTCTTATAATACACATTTTTAAATTAGTTTGGACCATTTCCTATATGCATTTGGATTGTATTTGATGATGGTGCCAATGCTAATCATTTTATGTGGTTGGATTTTGCAGTGATGTCTTATAAAAACATTTACAAGGATTTGGCATCAAGTTAGGATAGAAGATATGACATCCATCGAGGCTAATGAAGGAAGAATAAACATAATATTAGGAATGAGTTGCGGATCTGCGGTAACGCTCCGGCTAGCAAAATTTGACACTCTAAAAAGGTATGAGACCAGCATTTAAGAGCTACGCCGTCTAATTTTTTGAGTTTCTAATAGATTTTTTTTTAAAAAGGATGAGTTGTTTTTAAGCCTTGGAAATATTGGTGACATTTGTTGTCTTAGAGTTAATAATGTGTAATTGTAGCACTATGATAGTCTCTTTGGATCCTCATGCTCAACATCCTTTTAAATTAATTGGACATGTGAAATCTAAATTGAGTTTTGAAATGTTCAATTCCTATAAGTTCGTAAACAATTTTTTTCTTTAAAAGATAGTAGTAAAGTTGTATTTGATGCCGACACTACAAATTTCCCCTATATTTATGAATTATGGCTGTATAGTATTCCATCACTTCACTTTTACTTATTTGATTTTATGCCAATCAAATTTGTATCGCGGCGGGGCCACGCGAAATCAAAAATTCTAACATACGGGGAGGGGAAAAGTCATGCCACACCAAGTCAAAAATGCATCACGACTGGACGGGGCAAAGCCACGCCACACCAAATCAAAAATACATCGCACTAGGAGGGGTGAATCGGTGGACACCAAATATAAAATCCAAAGTGACAGGACGGGCGAAGCCATGCCATACCAAATCAAAAATCCTAAGCGATGGGATGGAGAGAAGCCACGCCACACCAAATTAAAAATCCTAAGCGTTCCCCCGGCCTCACCAAATGAAAAATCCTAAGCGATGGGACGGGGCGAAGACACCACACAAATCAAAATTCCTAAGCGACTGGACGGGGAGAAGCCACGCCGCAGCAAATCAAAAATACATCGCAATGGGAGGGGCATATCCACGGAAACCATATAAAAAAACCTAAGGAACAGGACTGCGAAGTCACGCCACACCAAATGCAAAATCATAAACGTTCATCCTGCCACACCAAATTAAAAATCCTAAGCAACGGGGCGGGGAGAAGCCATGCCATACCAAATAAAAAAATTCAAAGCGTTCGCCCCACCACACCAAATAAAAAATCCTAAGCGACGGGACTGTGGAAGACACGCCACACCAAATCAAAAATCCTAACACTTTGTGATAGCAAATCAAAAATCTTAAGCAACGGTACGGGGATAAGCCATGCCGCACCAAATAAAAAATCCTAAGCATTCGCCACACCACACTAAATAAAAAATCCTAAACGACGAGAGGGGGCGAAGACACGCTCCACAAAATCAAAAATCCAAATACCCCGTCACACCAAATAAAAAAATGCATTGCCACGTCACACCAAATCAAAAATCCCAAATTGAAAATATAGTTAAAAAGAAAAAGGGAAAAAAAACACATATTGACTAAACTTGGTTGAAAATTTTATTTTTTGATGTAGTAAAAAAAACAAACACAAGTCATACCACTTTATCAAAGGATGATGTGAATTACGTGAATGCACAATATATATCAACAAATCAGTTAGAGACTTAGAGGGAATACCAAGCTCTTACTCATTGTTTCTGTAAAATCATAAGTGACATGACATGGCAAGGCGACGCCGCGCGACACCAAATCAAAAATCCAAAGCGAGGGGGAGAGGCGTAGCCGAGCCACACCAAATAAAAATGCATCGCTACGGGGCGAAGTCGTGCAACACCAAATAAAAATTGCATTGGGACGGGGCAAGGCGAAGCCGAAGTCAACCCACACCTAATAAAAAATGTATCGCGATTGGGCGGGGTGAAGCCCCACGACACCTAATAAAAAATGCACGACGGGGCGTGTAGTTGCAGGAAATCCTACACTACACCCTCACAAAGAATTCACAATTATCAAGACATAATTTGAATATGAAGAACAACACTTTTGATAATTGATCTTTAGAATGTTTACAAGAAAAGTAAGAAAACAAGAATACAACTGCTATTTCTAAGTTTTCTCTCTCCTCAAGATATTTTCCACACTCCAAAAATTGATCCCTCACACTGAACCTATTGGTTCTCTTTATATAGGGTAGTTACATAGTGGATGATAGCTCACATACAGCTAAGCTCTCCTATAATCTCGGATCTGACTCGCGTGTCATCACATCAACTATAATATGAATTCTCGCAAGCGATATTTCTCTCGCAGGTTTATCATATTCTTCCCATATTTCTGGTACCATCATCAATTATGTTGTTCATTAAGTTTATCTTGTGATACTCGAAAAGTGTCGTTGAAGAACTCGCAGAAGTGTTGTTAATCTCGCAGGAATATTGTTATAGCGATAAACTATTACTGACAAATTGGGGCGAGGAGAAAATATGACTCACTCCCAAGTTCCTTCTGATTTCAATGTGTAGGAAAGGATGGCGGCAACTATTACTGACATTGAGTGATATTCATATATTCTTCTCAAATTGGGGCGAGGCGAAGCCGAGCCACACCAAATCAAATCGGGACGGGATGGGGAGAGGCGAAGCTGAGTTTTACTAAATCAAAAATATGGTTAAAAAAAATATTCCTGGGCGTATCACGAGCACAAAATCTAGTTCCACCTAATCCGCCGTAGCGGATGATTTTGATCTAGACAATTACTACTAGGTGTAAGGGATATTCCTATGGAATGAACAAACCTAGAGTTTGTTCATTTTGATCCCACTATGGGATGAACAAACCAAGAAAATGGATGTTCAAGTGAACAGATTAGTTCATTTGAATAGTGAGACACTCCAGCAGGCACGTGTCTGTTGAAATGGCGCGCGCCATGACCAATAACTCTGGCGACATCATAGGTGATGCCCGCGTTTTCCACCAAAACCCGCATTTTTATCCAAAACTCTAGCGTTATCTTTCAAAACTCCAGTGTCTGTGTTAATGTCGCCAACGGCTCTGTCTGAACGGCTGAAAAAATTTGTGATCCAACGACTACATTTTTTGAATTCTATAAATACTCCTCATTTCAACTCTAAATTCACACATTCTTCTCTTCATTCTCAATTCTTGATTGAACATGTCTCGATCCCGGCCAGTTTGGCGAATTCCGTTTACTAAAAAAGAATATGAATCTATTTGCAGATATTATGTTTTTTTATTTACTCGGCTTGCTTAGGCAAGCTATCTATGGGTGAATTTCTTGGCGGTTATTCATGATGGGTTCTGCAGTGACACTCGTAATCCTAGTCGCCATTCTATATCAGACATAGAGCATCATTTTGGTACAATTAAGAAATAAGTAAAACAGTTTGTATCTTTAAACATACATGTAAATCGATATCGAATGAGAGGTGAAACTAATGCTGAGATGGTGACAAGATCGTTGTCTGAGTGGCGAAGAATGAAAAATGTGTCTTTTTCTTTCGACAAATGTTTTGAAATCCTTAAGGTGTTGAACAGTTTCAACCCCTTCCTTGGTGTTGTTGTTTCCACCTAGTACTTCTTCTCATTAGTGAAGCTAATGTAATGTGTAGTCTGTCGTAATTGAGTTCAGCCAATGTAAAACTGTTACTTTTAAACATATGTAATTTTATTTAATTAATCGTACTTTTAAAAGAAAACTACAAATGTAGCAGAATTAAAAATTACAATAACGAAAACCACAAACAAAAACTACAAATGTAAAATTCCATTTCTAATGTCGCTCATCTCTATCTCGCTCATCTGTATATATAGCTACCCCATTGTTATTTTCAGCAGCCAAAAATTCAAAGATCCCTGGGGATAGATCTGCCGACAAGATAGTTTGTAAATTTCCAAATGGAGATAGACCTGATAGACCCGGCTGAACAAAATAAGGAGATTGGTAAAAACTTTGTGTACTCGGTCCAACACTCTGTGTACTCGGTCCTCCAAGCATATAAGAGGTTTTTGGTTGTGGGGGTCCTGGTGTGTAGCATTCACTTTGGTCGTATGGCACATTTAGGTTGTCTGCCACATTTTGGTTGTAGGGCGAGAATGGAGATGAAATGCGCCTAAGTGTAATCTGATATGCCTGAGGTTGAGATACATGCACAATTTGTGGTGAAGAATGAGGGATGTGTTGTGTCTCTCACACCATTGTTTCTTCACTGTCGTGCAATGCCGATCTGTTTTTTTTCTGCGCATTCGTGCCATGATGATCCGTTGGAATCGGAAGAATGTGAATGCCGCACATAATCATTTGTAGTTGGCACATAATCATTTGCAGTTGGCGGCGGAGTTGGAGTCATTCTATACATTATGTTTGTATGCCATTTCCGCACTTATTCCAAGTGCGTCGCCTGTAATTATCTTGTAAGCCAGTGCAGATCGTTGAGTTGATTTCGCATTTCATCCTCACTTGTAGTGACATTAAAGTAAGGATAATCACGTTCCATATCCATACCTTGGGAAACAATGGGGATCGTGGTTATCTCACCTTCTGAAGTAATACTTTGCATCTCCCAACGAATTTCGGGCATATTTGAAGAGGAAGATAAATAACTTGCACCCATCATGGGATAAGACACAAAGCTTGGCTTTTCCGAAGGTGGTTGGCTAGGAATAATATTTGGATTATGGGACATATTTGATAACCCATGGAAATTAACTCCATAGACGTGCATACTCTATGTCCCAATCACAGGCTTCGCAATTGAGTTGTACCAGCTTTGGTACTGCGCATCACTGAAAACCTCCTTTGTATTTAGTTCATAACTCTCCCAATTGGTTACTCTCAACCTAAAGAAATCTGATGCAGAGGTTTCCATCTGTGGTGGCGGGTTAATTGTAATTACAAGTATACCTTGTAGTTGGTACTGCAATCTTTCTCCCAGATACCAAACCCCTCTTCTTGATTCTGGACTGTAAAAAACAACTCTACGAGAAGAATAATCAAGAATTTGTACTCCAAGCGCTTCATTATACTGAGGATAACGAACGTAAGGGCAAACAACTACGTTGTTGTGGTTACATAGACGTCCGACCCAGTGTTCTTATGCATGTTTCTCCTCGTATACATGTCAAACATTGGAAATCTATATGTCCCATCTTTTAGGATTGGTTTACCAAGACGGAAGTGGATATACCACCAACACTACAAATTACTCTATAATTTTAGTAAATAATCCACATTTGTTCATAAATTTAAAAATAATAATTTTGATATTTACCTCTATGATGCTCCAAAAACCATTGATGTTTTTATCGCCCGTGGACGCTTTATCCAGCGCAAAGTACAATTCTGCTAAAATTGTAGACCCCCAGTCATAATATGGTGCTTTGTTGAGATCTTCTAATGCTTCAAACCAACCAACATGAGAAATAAAAATTGAGTTTGGAAAGAAGACCTGACCCAATACCCATAAGATAAACAATCTTTCAAGTTCATCATAGTCGTCTACATCTTCTGGGTTTTTGGGTTTCATTAGGAAACTCTTCAAGGCCGAACATCTAACCCAATTTCCTTTCAGACTTTTATCAATAGAGATATTTGATTCCATAAATGAGGAACAACGCGACTCCCATTTACTATTTAAGATCCATTTGCTTTGGTCGAATGGTGGCGGGTCTCCACTTCCATTTGGGATCCACAAATGAAATACAAATCAAGGGGAGTAATTCCTATTACAAATATAATATCAACTATGATTAATTCTTTCGATTATTTAATTATTTAAAAAATTTAAGTTAACTTAACTTAAATAAATTTACCAATTTCGAAATCTAGAAAATGAAATGTGTGCGTCATCTTCCACCACCTTGCTACCACTGTTTTTGGATTTTTTTTGTTATGTAATCTAGGCTCTATTTTATAAAGCACACGCCAAGGATATCTGTCAACCCTTGCTCGGACGGCTTGCGGTAAACAAAGATAAACAATATTTAGTTCTAAAAATCCACCTCTCGTGGTATGATATTCCTCAGATCGTTCATTATGCCCCGACACATGACCTGGAACTAATAATGGAGCAATAACTATGATTGGATTATTAAACGCTTCTTCTCGATTTTGAGAAAAATCTACATTTGTGTGAGGTAACGGTAACGATTGACCTTTTCGATCCCTTTTATTCTTTAGGTTGTTTATCGCTCTTCTCGCTAAATGCATATCGTAATCGAACTATTTGAATTTAGAAGAGTTTTAGAAGAAGGAAATGGAAGTGGTGTGAAACGGTGTGACTGAAAATAAAATGAGTAGAAGGAATTTATAGGTAAAGGTAACCGACCGTTGGAGATGTAAGCGTTAGGGATCCGACCGTTGGAGACTTCGTTCCTAACGCCAGCGACAATATTCCAAACTGTGGCGTCAGCATCCCTGTCGTCCAAGCCATTGTCCCGAATGCCCAAATCCGTGCTATTTTTGCGCGTCTGTTCACCAAGCGCCCAGTTCTTTCCCATAGTGGAAAACCAAGTTTGGCCATCCACCTGGCTGAACATATTTTTATGTTTGGCCATTGTCATAGGAATTGCTCTAACTCTCTCCACACAGCTAATACCAGTACTCTTATATTAAACTCTCTCCAAAATTCAATTACTTCCTCTATCTCCGCCCTTTCACCTCCTAGGCTCCTACCATATCTACCAAAATTTCACCCTACCCTGAACTTGAACCGTTAAGCGGTAAAATCCAATACCCAACTCAAGCCCAAAACCCAACTTCTGTAAATCCACAGATACATAATCCACCCATTCAAAACTCACTAGATCATGACCTAATCCAGATCTTCCCAAATCAATCTGATTAATTTCAACATTCTACTTCTCAATCTCTCTCACTCTAGCAATACCAACCAAATCCTCTTTCAATCAATCCCATTAGATCTACTGAAATAAACCCCATTAAATCTAATACAAAAGATACAAAAAAAAGGCTGGAAAAGAGAACATCGGGTACCATCTTCTGATCACAAAAATGCTCAGTATCAATTAGTTGGATCAAAAATATCTCATGATCCCACGGATTGTGATCCCCAGGCAAAGATTCCAAACAACAAACGGGATGTGATGGCTATCCCTGAAGAGACACAAGGGTTAGTAATTTCATGGAACTTCCGTGGTGCGGGGAATGCCATGACAGTTCAAATCCTTAAATCATTCCTCCTAGATTTCAAATCTTCGATTTTATTTCTACCAGAGACTCGTGTCAGTGAGAAGAACAATAAAAAAAGTTTTTTGAAGCTCTTGATTTTAGGCATTACTTCTTTGTTCCTACTTGTGGACATAGTGGTGGCTTAGCTATTTTTTGGAAAAATAATGTCGAGTTAACAATTACATCCTCAAATGTTAACCTAATCAGATGTTTGATTGCCTCACATCTGCATTTACCTCAATGGGAACTACCTTGTACATACGTCCCTCCTTCACATCAGAATAGAAATAAATTTTGGCAAAGTATGTCTTTCATAATTGGTTCAATTTCAAGTCCTTGGTGCTTAATTGGCAATCTTAATGTTCTAGCATCTAAAAGAGAAAAACAAGGTGGTTCCTCTACTTATTTTAGTTGTAGAGAATTCAAAAATTTTCTAAAAGATGGAGATGTTATGGAATTGGGGTATATAGGCCCAACATACACTTGGTAAAATTGTGCCAAAAGAAAATTTTCCAACATATGAGAGACTCGACATGGCCATTGCAAGTTGTTCTTTGAGAATATTGTTTCAGGATGCAACAGTTCATCATCTTCCAAGAATTTCAAGTGATCATGCTCTAATCCTATTGAATACAACGAGAACTACAAAAAAAAAATCAGGGTCAATTTCAGTTTGAATATTTTTGGACTGCTCACCCCAATTCTTAGAGGAAACTGAAGCTTGCTAATTAAGAGCAGAATGTAGCACAATCAACAAATTAGTTTCATTGGGGCAGGATCTACACAAGTGGGAAAAAAATCATTGGGGAAAATTTCTAGAGAGCTTGAACTGTAAAGCAAGGTCCATTTGTGAGACATTAGAGAAGAGGAAAATGATATACTTGGTAAGATTTAAGTCTTATTACAAAGAGAGGGGATGTTTTTGGAACAGGGAAATCATTCGAAATGGGTCCCAATGCCGGTAAGAACATTAAAGCCTTTCACTTGGCTGTGGTGCATAGGAAAACCAAGAATCGTATTTTGGCTCATAAAACTGATGATATCAATTGGACTTCAGATGTTGACACAATCAAGGATCTGTTGCTCAACCACTTCTAACAAGATACCAAAGTGCTTTTGTACCTCAAAGATCGATACAAGATAACATAACAATAGCTGGTGAACTATTTCATTACATCCGAACCTCTCCCTTAACCAAAGACCCCAAAATAAGACTCAAATTAGACATTCATAATGCATATGACAGTTTGGATTGGGGTTTTGTGAAAAAAGCATTTACGCAACTTGGTTTCCCAGAAAAATTCGTAGAATATATCATGATGTGCATCTCCACAGTAACGTACTTCATCAACGTCAATGGAACCCCACATGGCTATATTTTCCCTTCTCGGGGAATAAGACAAGGAGATCCACTATCATCATATATCTTTATTATATGTGCAGAAATACTATCAACAAATCTGGCACAAATGGAGAATCGAAATAGTATTCAAGGTCTAAGCATATCCAAGAAGGCACCACCAATTCTTCACCTGATGTACGCGTATGACCTGTTAATAACGTTCAAAGCTTCATCTCAGAACTGCGTGCAACTAAAACAACTATTAGATGCCTATGCCAACTCAGCCGGACAACACATCAACCCCAGCAAATCCACTATAATCCATCATCCATGACTAGACCAAGATTACATTGAAGAAATCCAGAATTTTTTCGACATGACAGCTACGTCAACACCACCTGTCTACTTAGGAATCCAATTTAAAAGTGGGAGATCATCAACACATATTTCTTGTCCTCTTCTCCAAAGAATGTCACGCAAAGCGAAAGGATGGAAAATGAAATGCCTCAATCAAAGAGGAAGGTTAGTACTCATTAAAAACTCACTTCTCCCTACCGCAAACCACATTATGAAGACAAATATCTACTGGCACACGTCCATAAGGAAGTTGATAAGATTACTATAAATTTTTTCTGGGGCCATGATGCATCGATCAAACATTACACCCTATAGTTTGGGATAAATTGACACGTTTTATTCCCGAAGGCGGACTAGGAATCAGGAAAATCCTAGAACACAACAAAGCTTTATTAATGAAACGAATATGGCAACTTCATGATCACACAGACTCAATCTATACTTCCATGTGCATAGAGAAATATTTCAACAATGAACCTTTTTTCCATTCGAACCAACCTCCATCACCTCAGCTAGTCCTATATGGAAACAATTTACCTCACTTCTACCCTTTATCATACCTTACATCTTCTACCAAATCGGCACCGGCATCTCTACCCCAACTACTTCCAATTGGATTCAAAACCACCCACCCTTATCCTACAACCAATGTCAAATATTTCAGATTATTTATGAACTTATTGATCTAATCTCAAAGTCTTGGATTCATGACCGACTGACACAACTTCCGCAATCGGCTATGCTTAGAATTCTTAACATTCACCTTCCTCAAGATGGACCGCCGGACAGAATTATTTGGCCATACACAAAAAATGGTAAATACTCAGTCAAGTTAGGCTACCAATTGCTAGCTCATCAACCCACCAATACCTCAACCCCAATTCAGCTTCCACCGTCTACCCACATCTGGATATTAAAATGCCCCCCAAAAATACAACTTTTCTTGTGGAAATCTATAAACAAAGGCCTTCCTACCTTCACCCTATTACATAAAATCCACCTAACCCCCTCAAATCTATGTCCCAGATATCAACTATCTCCAGAAACAGCTGAACACATTCTCCTTACATGTCGTTATGCGCAAGAAGTTTGGGATCTACTTTTTAACCACCATGAAATAGATCCCGTTTTCATGCACCGAAGACCCCAACCCATAACGCCCTCAACCACCATAAACCACATACTACTGATAAATCAACCCACAACCGCTACAACTTCCTTCTTGTGGAAACTCTTTGGGCACTGTGGCTAGCAAGAAATGATTTGATCTATGGAAAAAGCACAAAACTCCTCAAGACGCACTCAAAATGGCAAACCACATGTATCAAGAGTTCACTTGGGAGAATTCAGTCTTACCGTCACCTGTACCGGGCATAAACCCAACGACAATAAATACTCCACATACGTAGACGACGAATAAAATTCATGTTGGATAAAAACCACCAGAGCAACATTGGATAAAAATTAACATTGATGGAGCATCCCGTGGACACGCGGGACCAGCCGACGGTGCTTTTATTTGCAGAGACTCAACAACTTCGGTCATAGTTGCAATGGCACAACCTTTAGGGATCACAACAACTCTGCTAGCTGAAACCTGGGCTCTTTTCATAACTCTACGATCAATCCCAATCTACCAATGGACTAAAATATGCATCGAATCGGATTCTCAAACATTAGTTCATTTCATCAAGGAGCGATCAGACCCCCATGGTATTTGAAGGAAATGATTCTTGAAATTAAAAGAAGGAAAGCAATACCTCTCTACAAAATTCAGCATAACTACAGTGAAACCAACCAAGCAGCAGACGCCCTCGCCAACCATGCAGCAGATAACAGTCAAAAGGGAGTATTTCAGGCTAATATATGGGGACATACTGTCCCCAGTTTCTTGAAACAATATGTAATAAATGACAGTAGGGGAACAACATTCCCGCGTGTAATTCCCACTTAATTTAATCTAATCCATCTATGCTTCAAAAAAAAAAAAAAAAAAAAAAAAGAAAGAAAGATAAATCAAATTATATATTCAATAAAGAGTCTGTTTTGGTAAAAATGGCGACCACATGTTTGCACATTGAACTCATTCACACTTATACCAATTTTTTAGCACACAACTCTGAAAATCTATCAAAAGAGATTGGATATGGCCAAATACACACATAGTGACACAAAAGGAATTAAATGTGGATTATTTTAGACGATCGTTACTAAGAAAAGAAAATTCCCAAGATAGATGATTAGCGTGAAACTGATTAATTCAACAGTTTTAGTGATCAGTTCAATGAATACAACAAACCAAGGAGGGGTTTGCGAAAACATAAAATTGGTTAAAAAAATCAAAATCAACAATTCCTGAGTGAAAAAGATATCTAGATTTTGATATTGTTTAAATAGACAAAAATATAAAAATAGTCAGGATGTATTTTTAAGTAACCAGTTTCATCCTACCCATTTTCAAATATTTTTTCTTATTTTTGATTTATATCAGGATGCATCCAGTTTCATTCTCACTAATTTTTAAGTTTAAGCCAGGATAAATTCAGTTTCATCCTTACTATTTTTTTTTATCCATTTCACCCATAAAACTTTTTACTCATCCATTTAAACCGTGTTTTAAAAATATTTGGACAAATGACCCATTTTCCGTTGCAAAGATAAAACTAAAAATAGATACTCCTATCGAAATAAGACTTGATACGAAGGCTACCTAATTTTGTGGGTGAGATATACTGGCTCTCCAACAATGCATAGCCGCTGTGATATGATAGAAATGGAAATGCATCGAAGCTCTGATACCATGATAGAAATGGAAATGCATCGAAAATATGATACCATATTAGATTTATGATAAGAGTAAGGATCATATGTAAATAAAGAAGACACAAGAGATTAAAGTGGTTCGGCACTAACGCTTACGTCCACTGACAAAACCCTGTAGGGTGAATGATATTGATCATCAGTAATCACTGATATGATTTACAAACCTTGTAGGATCAGAATATTGTCACAACAATATTCTTGCGGAATAAACAACAGTTCTGCGATATGACACTAAAGACTTATCAACGACAGTCTGGGAAATATCCAAAGATGACTTAAGCAATGACGTAATGGATGAAAACGACGGAAACATGAAGTAAGCGTGACATTCTTGCGATGTATTAATAAAGCCTGCGAAAGATAAAGGCGGTGATACCTGTGATTTATCGCAGGAACTTAGATCCGAAATTAAGGGGAATCTTAGCTGTAAATGAGTTGTCATGAGATGTAATCCATTATGTAAATCCCTATATAAAGGAGAGGAATAGTTCCAGAGGGGGGTAATGAATTTTTGAGTGCTAAGAAGATTTTTAAGAGAGAGAAAAACTTGTCAAATATTTTGTATTCTTGATTTCAGTAATTCCTTAAGATCAAATTAATAAAAAGTGTCTTTAATCTTCAAATATGTCATAAGTGTTGATAAATTCTTGAATAGGGTGTAGTGTGGGAATTCCTACAACTACATTTTGGCGCCCAGAAACAGGGATTATCAATTTGAGAAACTTTAAATTGTAACTTGAGGATTTGAAGAAATAATTAGAATTGAAGAAATGGCTAGAAGGAGAAGAAATACATCAGAACCACCAACAACAGTGAGAAGAAGTAAGAGAATTGCAGGTGAAGGAACAAGTGAATTAGAGGGATCTTTAAGGATTAGATCAGGAAGATGAAGGATGAGAAATGGAGCAGAAAATTCAATTCAACCACCAAATCAACAAGCACAAGCACAAGATAGAAATGGGGATTATGATAGAGTAAGTGTGCATACTTGGAGGTCTGATTCGGTAGAAGAGGAAGAAAATAAAGAAGAAGAAAGAAACCAAGAAGTGGATGGAGGAGTAATTCATGAAGGACCTGCAGTAGTAGATGATTTGAGACGAAGGATACAGGAAGAAAGGAGATTATAGGCAGAAGAACGTGCAAATCTTACAAGGCAAAATCATGAATTAAGAATGGAGAATTTGAGGTTGCAAAATAGAAGGTCAAGAAGCAGCAAGAGATCAAGTTCAAGATCATATAGAGAAGAAACAAGACAAAATCATCCTATACAGAATGCTGGCGAGAATTTAATAAATGAACATTATATTACACGCGGAGAAACTTTGGGCATTAGACATAATCAAGATGAAGGAGAAAATCAAGAAGAGAGAAGAAGAACGCTACGTGATGAAGAAATTCGAAGAAATCGCAGGATAATTGAAGATGATATTGAGAGGCATTATATTGAGCAAGTACGTTTAGCGGGAGAAAGAGAGAGATTGCAAGCGGAAATAGAAGAACAAGAAATTCAAGCAACATTGCGTCAGAATAATCATGATAATCGAGAAAGAAGACGCATACAAAATCGCAATAATGATAATCTCAATGAGGAATATGATAGAATTCGCAGAGACATAGAAATACAGCGAAGAGAAACGATAAGGGATGAAGAAATTCGTGGAGGAGAAAATGAAAGACAAATTAACCTGCAAACTCAAGAAGAAGAAAATCGTAGAAGAAGGCAAAATCAAGATATTGAAGAAGAAGCGCGAAATATCACAAGACAAGAAAGGCATGAACGCAGATAAAGAGAGGATGCGTTGAAAAGGCCAATGGAGCAAAATTCTGATGGGAATGAGCAAATTTTGCGAGAATTAGCGGAGATGCGAGAAATGATAAATAATAGAAGAGAAGGGGGAAGAAGGCAACTTGATGAGGCAATCGAAGAAGCTGCGAAAACTCCATTTACTCAAGAGGTACAATTAGGAGGGATTCCTCCAAAATGCAATTTTCCGGTGTTGACCAGTATTTTTGATGGGACTACATGTGTTGTCCAACATATTAAAGCCTATATTCGATGCATGCTGCAATGGGAGAACCACGATGTCGTTTTGTGCAAATATTTTGCATCAAGATTAACTGGCGAAGCATTGAAATGGTTTGAAAGTCTTCCCAAGAATACAATAACTTCATTCATGCATTTGAAAACTACCTTCTTAGGAGCGTACATAAGCAATAACTCTACACGACCTGGGATTGAAGATGTGTTTGGATTGAAGCAGAGGGTTGGTGAAAGTTTAAAACATTTAATGGTAAGGTGGATGACGATGTGTAGCGAAATGACAGGGAGAGTAGATGAAAGATATCTCATTTTATCCTTCATAAATGCTATGTTTGCGACAAATCTGTTATACATTCAAGTATTTAGAGTTAAAAACAAAATCACTATGATGGAACTGTGAGAATTGCAAGAAGAGTATATCGCTTTGGAGGAAAAACAAAATGAGATGGAGTCATATCCAATTCTCGCAAGCACAAGTGCAGCTACAGCAAATGGAAGTTTGCTACCCAAGATGATTAACACAGTAGCAAGTACTTCCCAAAATCAGCGATAGAATACAGAGATGGATAATCAACATAAAGTAGTAGCAATGGGGAGTAGAGATCAGGAAGAATTGGAAAAAGAGAGAAATTTTTATAATCGCAATAACAATAATAAAGTCCCAAGGTTTGATCAACCGCAAGAGACTTATGGTGGACAGAGGAAAAATTATGCAAGAGAGCAAAGAGGACAGAGAATTGTATGGGAAGACATCAAATTACCACCTTTAAATACCAGTATAAGCAAGATTTGGGAAGCGATTATTTTAATGGAGAATATACCTTCACCCTGGAACATGGGGAGAGAACCACATCCTAACAACCAAAATCAAGAATTCTGTCCTTATCATCATTTTCATGGCCATTCTGTGAATAATTGTAGAAATGTAAAGAGAATTATTCTGCGAATGATTGAACAAGGGAAGTTAAATCATTTCCTAGCAAGATATCCACAACCTCATCAATTACCGCAAGCACCATAAATTCGCAGAGTCAATGTTGCCAAAGAAGCAGAAACATTTGTCATTGAAGTAGGAGCTACAACAAAAAATCTATTTTGCAATTAAATTATACACTCGCAAAAAACAATAGAAGATTTCCATGACAAGGTGTTAAGTAGAGTATTTGCGAGGGATATAGAGGGGAGAGAGGTGATGAATATTGCAAAAATTTCTTCGTTAGAAGAATGGCAGAAACAAGTTATTTCTTTAACCGCAGAAGAGATACCAGATCCAGGGAAGATGCATGACAACCCATTGGTGGTGAAATTAGAGATAAATCCAAGATGCAAAGAAGAAGAAGAAGATGATGGTGACGCAGCAAGTGATTCTTGGGCAATAAATAAGATCTTAATTGACACTGGCAGCTCAGTAGAGATCCTATTTTATCATACTTATCGTGCAATGGGTGGAAGAGATGATGAATTAATTCCTTCAACTTATAAAATCTATGGTTTTAATGGCACTGCCAATAAGCCAAAGGGAGATATTACTATGGAAATTCCATTGAACATGATACCTTCAAAAATTAAGTTTTGTGTAGTGGATATAGAATTTCCATACAATGCCTTAATTGGAAGACCCTGGCTCCATGGGATATTGGGCATAGCATCCACATATCATCAGTGCATAAAATTCCCACATCCTCATGGTATTGGGATAATTAAAGGTGATTGGTTTGAAGGCAAAAAGTGTTATGAAGTTGACATTAATACTTGCGAAGAAAGGAATGCTAGAAATCGTAATTGGCAACATAATAAGAAGCAAATTCAAAGGGTAGAGAAATTGATGGTGGAAAATATAGAGTTGCGAGAAAAGGATATACTACAACAGTAGCTGGCGCCAAAAGACTCAATGGTGATTTATCGCGCACAAAGAGATAAAAATTGAAAGTTGAAATTTTAATTCTTCGCAGAAAATAAACAAGTAACGAGATATTTCGAATAATCATTCGTTACAGAAGAAAAGAAGTACAACAATACCATGTTGCGAACAATCGAAACAAGAACAGTAAGAAATGTGCAGACAGAATATTAGAAGAAAAACTTTGTTCAAAAATAAGAATTTTTTCTATTAAAAGAAAAAGATGATGATTTCAAATCATATAAGAATTTTTAATGCAAAAGCAAAAGACGGGCGTAAATCGCCTAAAAACATATAAGAATGGGACGAACTTTTATGGCGTACACCCTAGTTCGCGGATTCTATTCCGTAAGAGGCAATGTCCTTAAAGTGCGTCATAAAGGGGGTATCTGATTGCATGACTATGGGAAAGGCTATACTGCTGCTGGAACCTAGTTATGGAGAATTTGGGATTATAGAAAATCCATCCTGGAGAGATAACTTGGATTCCCAACTATATAAGGTTATACCCTGGTTGGGCACTCGAGAGTTTCTCCTAAGGAATGCAAAGTATGATCAAGGCGCCGAGGTACACGGTTGAGCTGTGGGTGCCCGGGATGGATGAACCTACCCAGGCCATCCATGACAAGTCTTGACTACGATGTGTTCGGCCCGAAGAAAACCCCACTAGGGTGCAAATTTGTTACTATAAGCCATATAGGCATAAAGGACAGGGCTGCGAAAATAACTGGTTGTTGGTAGAACCGGATGGGAAAGTGCTAGTCTTGTATGGCCGATGCATAATCCTTGAAGGGACAACTGGGGGAAGATAAGGGCGATACCCTCCATTAGGGAGCTGTGTATCAAAAAAGACGGCAATGTCATGGGGATTTATATTCGCAAGAATACTTAGACCCGTCATATTGTCGAGTGACACAGACAAAAATGTCATGGGACTTTATATTCGCAAGAATATTTAGGCCCGTCATATTTCCGCACGACAGGCCAAAAATCCTTAAGAAAAATGATAAGATGAGATCAATGGGTTTTTGTGATAAGATTAACAGATGAGATAAATGAAATCAATGATTAGAGGATATAAATCGCAAAGGCGTCCTGCGATTTCATCGAAAAGACGGCAATGTCATGATTCTTAAAAAAGCAAAGAGAGATTAATCTCACAAGATGGCTTAGACTTGTCATACTGTCGCATAGATTAAAATAAATGATAAGGCAAGGTCAAGGGATTATTACGGTATGAAATTAAGAATGTACCGCGATCTTGTCGCATAAAAGTGGCATAATAAGACCTTTAACTAGGAAGGCGAAATAAGACCACAAGATAGGTTAAATCTGCGACACATATAACAGACTATTGCGATAATTCATTTATCATATTACAGATTAATAACAAGAGGCAAGTATGGGAATGATGCATAGAATAGTAAATATTGTTATTAATCATTATATGATAAATTCATAATAATTGGAGATGATTATATTAACCATTTCCCAAGAAGAATTGTTCCTTGAAATTTTGACAAACAGATAGAAGCAAAAAGAATTTATATATTGAGAGGCATCAGAATCGCATAATGTTACAATTTGACGCAGAAATGTTACAGTTTGTCGTAAATAATTATCGCAAGAAATACAGAAGAAGATCAAAAAGAAAAAATAAAGTTATTTATCTCCAGCATTATCTTCATCTTCAGTATCTTCATTAGAAGATCATTCTTCATCCTCGCTTTCATTTCCATCTATATCAGCCTCACTGTCAGAGATAATTGGTACTAGAGAAATGGATGGTATTTCTTCCATAAGACAAGGATAAAGATCAAGGGGAAGATGGTTATCTTTGCAAACTTTCTCAATAGCATTATTTCGCACAGTGAGGAGATTGCTACGCAAATTCGAATTGGATATCTTTATCTTGTTTCGCAGTCTTGATATTTTTTCATTACGAGAAGCAAGATTCTTCGCAAGATCACTTTTTTCTTCTTCAAGTTCTACTACCTTTTGAGAATATCCTTTTTCAGATTCTGCGATAATACAACAGTGAGTTAGAAAAATTTGATGAAGATCCGCGAAAAACACAAAGATATTAGAAGAGAAATATAAATGACCTTGTCTTTCATGGATCAATTCTTGTATCAAAGTCGCTTGCTCGGTATGAAGGCTGACATCTATCGCTAAGTTTTTCCTAGAATTATCAAGAACTGTCGCAGCCCATGCGAATTCATCATCATTTTGAATAAGAAGATGAGAACGGGTTTTTTCTTCTTTTATGAGAAGGTTAATGTTTTCATTCTTAAGTCTATCTCTCTCAAGCTCAGTGACAATAAAGGAATTGCGGAACTTTGATAGAGCTTCAGCACCTTGAAGAGTAATGCGTTCTTTATCCTTCTCAAGTTCCTTCTTTTGGGCTTTTAAGATTTTGATTTTTTCGCTAAATTCATCTGTACAAGTTTTAAAACTATTGGATAAACTCAAGGTAGATCTATAGTCCATTCTCATAAGGGAAACGTGATGTTTAAGCTCATCAATGGACAGAGCATTAAATTTTTCGTCGGACTAATTATTTAAAGCATCATTAAGACGCTGAAGAAGAGTGGTTTCATCTATGGGTTCATCAAAAGAATTGAGAATAAGAGCTTCGTCAGTAAGATTATAGGCATCTGCAAAATGGTTGCTCAAATAAGCTAAAATAGCAAAAAAAAAAAAAAAATTACCGATAATTTGTTTGCAGAATTTCTCCTTGTCAGCTAGCTTTTGTTGAAGAACTTCAATGTCTACTTCAAGTGATTTGTTTCTGCTAAGGAGCTCAGTGTTCCCAGATATTTCCGATTGTTTACATTTTTCGCGAAGAATAGATATTCAGCTTCATATTGCTTATTCTTTTCGGGAAGTTTCGCAGATTCAGATTGTGAATCAGTTAGTCTTTTCTGCGATGATGATAATCTATTTTTTAATTCCGAAGTAACAGAAAAAGAAGCTCTAGCAGTCTGTCGCAGAAAAAAGAAAAATGAGTAAGAATAAGTAAAAGATCTTCGATACTTATGACAAATATAAGAGATTTACTACAAGAAAAAAAAAAAGGGGCATACCAGCGAAGCTAACGCATGAAGAAAATCTGGGTCGATGAATCTTGAGACTCCTTTAAGATCTTCATTATTAGTTAAGATTGAAGCATCGCAGATCTTTTAAAGATAATTGCAAACATGAGCAATATCATCATCTCCAACACCTTGCATAGGATTCCTAAAAATATTAGACAACTGGTCCATTGGAGTCTCATGTTGAGAAAAACCCATCGCAGACCTAATTCTTGCGGCGGAAAAATGCATTGAAGTGGTGCCCATAGAAACATCATTATTAACTCCGCCGCTTTCTTCAACTTCATTATCTTTTTCAGCGACAGAAGAAATTTCTTTGAATGGTTGAGTCTTCCTTCTCTTTTTTGGAGGACTCTTAGAAGTTTGACTCTCGTTACGATGAGGAGAAGTGCCCGAACTCTCATTTGGAGTTAGTACCTTTTTGCCTTTATCTTTGGCTTCAACCACCACGACAAATGGAATTTCCTTGAAAACAATCACACATAAAGATAAGAAACAGGGGCAACAATATATTGTTAAAGGTTATGAAAGAATGTTTCTTACTTCATTTGTGAAGGTTTTCAAAATTTGACGAAGATTGGGATTCCCAGTGCTGTTATAGCTAAGCTTCATCTTTTTAATCTGTTAGAGATTATTCAATAATCAATAAGAATAATACATATTATCCAAATATACGAATAATGATAAAGTTTGCGAGATATACCTCAGAATCCCTTTCAGGCCAGCTAAAAACCAAAGGATAATATGCCGCAAGATTTACAGGATTCGCAGGAAGACTAAGAACGCCATAAATATATGGACCTTCAAGGAGGAGTGGAAACACACACCATTTATCATCTTTCGAGAAGCGTGGACCATGGTTTCTAGTCGAATGAAAGTCTATGTCTTGCATAAGAATTTTATCCTTCGCAACCTTTTTATTCTTATTCAAACGCACATCCCAACATGTGCTCTCCTTCTTCATAGGAATCACTTGATAATTCGCAAAGAAATTCTCTACGGTGTATTTCGCAGGAATAATAGGGATATCTTTAAAATCAGGATGTTTTGCATCTTCAGGATAACGGGATCCTTTACCAGCTCCACGAGAAGCATATTCAAGAATGAGACGAATATAATCTCCGCTTAATTGGTAGATTGCTCGCGAAAATTTAGCATGAGAAATAATCTCGTAGAAAAGAGGGAGATCTGGGTTATAAAGAGGGATAGGAAGTCCAGCTTCTAGTTGACCTAGCGAAATAAGAATCTTCTCATTGGAAGAAGGAAATTCTGAAACTAAGCCGATGGAAAGTTCAGTATCTGAAGAATGACCAGGGATCTCAGAAAGTTTGAGTCCTAAAGTTTGAAGTTTCTGTTGATGTTTTTTCAAAGTGGGTTGACCTAATTTTTTAGCAGGATCCATTTCTTAGTATGGGAATGATGATTAAAACAAAGAAGAGTAAAGAAGAAAAACTGAAAGAGTAATAGAGATCCGGAATTTGCGGAAGAAGACGATGAATAGTGAAGTTGCAGAGAAGAAAAGCGAAAGTAAAAAAGAAGAGGAGGGATTAGCAAAGACGATATTTATAAGAGAAGAAAATTCTCGAGAATATCAATGCATTCAATGAAGAAAGGACGTGAATGGTCAGAACTCAACGGTTGGAAGAATACGTGTCAAGGAATAAATGGAGGAAAAAACACGCGTAGAATATCTAGCGATGGATACAGAGACGTGTCAGAATAAAGGAAGTATGAAAAGACAAGGAGTTGCGGCAAATCAAGAAATTTAAATTCTCATGATCTTTATCTTCTTCGCTGAAAAAGATATGAGAAGAGGCAAGATGTAGGATCAGAATATTTTCACAACAATATTCTTGCGGAATAAACAACAGTTCTGCGATATGACACTAAAGACTTATCAACGACAGTCTGCGAAATATCCAAAGATGACATAAGCAATGACGTAATGGATGAAAACAACGGAAACATGAAGAAAGCGTGACATTTCTGCGATGTATTAATAAAGCATGCGAAAGATAAAGGCGGTGATACCTGCGATTTATCGCATGAACTTAGATCCGAAATTAAGGGGAATCTTAGCTGTAAATGAGTTGTCATGAGCTGTAATCCATTATGTAAATCCCTATATAAAGGATAGGAATAGTTCCAGAGGGGGGTAATGAATTTTTGAGTGCTAAGAAGATTTTTAAGAGAGAGAAAAACTTGTCAAATATTTTGTATTCTTGATTTCAGTAATTCCTTAAGATCAAATTAATAAAAAGTGTCTTTAATCTTCAAATATGTCATAAGTGTTGATAAATTCTTGAATAGGGTGTAGTGTGGGAATTCCTGCAACTACAAACCCCACACACATAAACTCACGTAAGGAGATCTCTCAACTCTCACTTAGTAAGGACCCAATCTCACTGATTTGAGTGACTACAAATGATACTACAAATGCCTATTTATACTAGTTAGCTAAGCCTCCACGTGACCAACTCCAAATTGAGTTCTACTTCCTTAGCCTACAAACTAAACTAACAATTTATCACATGTTTTACATTATGGTATTTGACCAACCTCTCTTGATCATTCGAGATACTTTGAACTCTACCTAATTCTAGACTTCTTTAAACCTTGTTCACATTAGTTCATATTAGACATTACAAATTAGCATATTCCAATAATTATCTATAATATCTTTGACTATATCTTCATGGTTACCTTGTATATGGAGGATATATTCTAACACCCCCCTCAAGTTGATCATGGAAATGTTTTGAAGTGATCAACTTGAACTGTTGTTGAAAAAGATGGTTTAGATCTTGGCGTAAAACTATGAAATGAGTTTAGTAAACATAATAGAGTTGTTGGTGTTTTTAGGCGATGTGGTACTATTTTAACATCCCCCTCAAACTCGAGTGGGTCGAGTTTGAATACACCTGGACTTGAAGCATGGCAGGCTGATTGTAGCACATGGATTGCGGCCCGCCAACTGTGGTCGCACGCGGATTGTGGCCTACGGATTGCTTCCCATGCTAGGGATACATTGAATGAGTGGCACGGAACCCACAGATGCACACTGGCGGATACTGAGTGGTACGGAAACCACGGGTACACTGATGGAGGATACTGAGTGGTACGGAAACCACAGATACACTGACACTGGGTGATATAGAAACCACTGACATACTGATGGACACGGATAGCATTGAGTGGGGTCTGGATCTGATACACGGATAGTTGAGACGCACCTTGCGTCTTTCTCATATTCTTTGAACTTCATTTTTTTGCGGAATTATCACCTTCACCTTGTAGCAGAAACTTAAACTCCCATTTAGATCGAACCCGCTCTGATACCATGATAGAAATGGAAATGCATAGAAGCTCTGATACCATGATAGAAATGGAAATGCATCGAAGATCTGATACCATATTAGATTTATGATAAGAGTAAGGATCAGATGTAAATAAAGAAGACACAAGAGATTAAAGTGGTTCGGCACTAACGCCTACGTCCACTGACAAAACCCCGTAGGGTGAATGATATTGATCATCAGTAATCACTAATATGATTTACAAACCCCACACACACAAGAGGTAGACATAACACGGAGATTCGTCTTGATCGAGCTATTTGCAACGACATCTGGCTGGGATCGTGGAATTCTACGGTCTGCAGCACGCTTCCGAGGGTAAAATCAGATCACTTTCCGTTACTGCTAGAGGCGACCATGGGTGACGGTACTTTCGCTTCTTCGTTTAAATTTCAAAGCGCATGGTTGAACCACAATGGCCTGCGCGAGGTGATCTCTCGTAATTGGCAGAAACAGTTCTTTGGCTGTCCGATGTTTGTGCTTACCCAAAAGCTAAAAGTTTTAAAGTCGGAGCTGAAGCGGTGGAACAAAGAAATATTTGGCGACATTCACCTAAATGTTAAAAAGGCTACGGCGGAGCTGGAAAAAATACAGCAACGTATGGTAGATGAGGGCTTCTCGGATATGCTGCACGGCATTGAGGTGGAGGCTTCTAATCATTTAATGGTTGCTCTTAAAACTCAAAAAGATTTCTGGAGGGACAAGTCTAGACTTAATTGGGTTAAGGATGGTGATGCCTGCACGGAGTTCTTCCACAAATTTGTGAAGATCAGAGCAGCTACAAACAAGCTTACTCACCTGAAAAATAATGATGACTTGCTGACATCTCATGAGGAAATTTCTACTCATGCCATTAATTACTTTAAAAATCTGTATGACAGGGATGATATTACAACTGATCCTGTTTATATTGAGAAGAACACTAGCAGAAAGGTCTCCCTAGAAGACAATGTGGCACTTACTGCCCTGCCATACAAGCTAGAGATCAAAGCGGCAGTAGATGATATGAATGCAAATGGTGCCCCGGGGCCGGATGGTTTTGGTGGTATCTTTTTCAATTCCTTCTGGGATATTGTTGGTACGGATGTGATCAATTCAGTGCAGTCCTTCTTCCACGATGGGTGGTTAATGCAGAACGCAAACCCGAGTAATGTCATCTTAATTCTGAAAGAGCCTGGTGCAGACGTAATTGAAAAATTTCGACCTATTGCGCTGAGCAACTTCCATTTCAAAATCATTGGTAAAATTTTGGCCAACCTCCTAGGGAAAATTGCGTCAAACATAATCTCCCCTCAGCAGCGTGCTTTCCTGAAGGGTAGAACCATATTTGACTGCATAGGTATTACGTCGGAGGCGATAAATTTGATAGACCACAAATGCTTTGGAGGTAACATTGCACTAAAGTTCGATATTCACAAGGCTTTTGACACTCTAAACTGGGAGTTTCTTTTGAAATGTCTTCAAGGATATGGTTTCTGTGACAAGGTGGTTGATTGGATTAGCTCTATCTTGTATTCGGCCAGCTTATCTGTTGTAATCAATGGGAAGGCGATGGGCTATTTCAACTGTAAAAGAGGGGTTCGTCAGGGAGATCCACTGTCTCCAATCCTCTTTTGCTTGGATGAGGAGGTGCTAAGCTATGCGATCGCTACGACTTACAAGCAGGGGGAGATTCATCACATATCTTCGCCGCGAGGTACGGTATTTCCTTCTCATGTCCTATACGCGGATGATATAATGGCTTTCTGTAGAGGAACTAAAAGGGATGTCAAGAAATTAATGCATGTTTTTGAAATGTATGGTCTAAATTCGGGTCAACTGATTAGTGTGGAAAAGTGCACAGTTTACTGTAGTTCTCATGCTAAAAACAGTTGCTCTCTTGTTGCGTCTTCTTTTAATATGCCAATGGGAAACCTGTCGTTCCGCTATCTGGGGGTTCCGATTTTTAAAGGCAAACCTAGAACCTATCACCTGCGAGCTATATTGGATACTATCAAGCTGAAGTTTGCGACTTGGAAGGGTAAATCACTCTCGCTGATGGGGAGAGTGGAGCTTGTCAAGTCTGTAATAGCTAGCTCAACATTGTATAGTTTTCATACCTACAAATGGCCTAGGTCTTGCATCCAGACCTTGGAGCAGTGGATTAGAAACTTCATTTGGTCCGGAGACATAAACAGACAACATCACAATACGGTCGCTTGGGACAAGGTTTGTCTACCTACTTCGGAAGGTGGCCTGGGAATAAAATCTATGAAAGATTTGAATGATGCTGCGCTTATGAAAATGACATGGAAGCTAATGACGGTTCAATCGGAATTCGGTGGCTTCGTCAAGTTGCGTTTTGCGGGGGGAACTTACAAAAAGTCTTCAATTTGGCATGGATTCAAAGAGCAATGGATCATCATCAAAGACAATTTGCTGTGGCTGGTAGGAAATGGGAATACAATTACTTCTGGAATGATATATGGTTCACAGGTATGGATATTTCAATAGCGGACTACCTGGAGCTAGACAGCTCAAATATGATAAACAGGGTGGCGGATTTTATTGAGGAGGATAGGTGGAACCTGCCGTCTTACATGCCGGAGCTTCAAGGCAATATTCGGCAGATTATCAATGAAACGCCGTTTGCGGTGTGCACGGATGACAAGATGGTGTGGAAAGACAACAACTCAGGTGAGATCAACATGAAGGACGCTTACGAGTTTCATAGGATAAAGCAGGTGGAGCAGGCGGACTTTAAAGACTTATGTGACATCAAGATTCCACCGAGGAGAGCTTGCACGGTGTGGAAATTGCTGAACAAAAGAATCGCTACGGATGACAATGTGAAGTTCTACGGCGCTGACACTGTAAACTGCTGTGACCTTTGCCCAAAACCGTGTTGTGCGGAGTCTCAACAGCACCTGTTTTTCGATTGAGAGTTTGCGAACTCAATCTGGAAATGGATAAGCCGGCTGTTTGGTCATACGTTGGACTGCTCCAATGTGCATTCGATGTTCGCTTCTATCAGACGCTTCGCAGGGTGCTTGCAAACGAAAAATCTTCTTTGGATTGCGGCAGTGAGCTCAATCTGGACTATCTGGTTTTGCAGGAACTCCATAAGGTTTGAGCAACATGTTGTCACTCTAAATCAGGCAATATCTAAGCTGGCTAAAATAATCGCAGAGTCAGGGAAAAATGGTGGAGGTTATTCTTTCTACACCTCAGCAGATAGGGCTATCTTGGACACCCTGGGAATTGCAAGGTTGCCGCCGAAACTTCCGAACGCGGTGGTCGTGAAATGACAGCTGCCGCCTAGGGGATGGATCAAAGCAAACACGGATGGCTGTTCGATCGGTAATCCAGGTCTATCGGGCTGTGGTGTAGTATTTCGTGACAACATAGGGAGGGTGCAGGGTTGCTTGGCGCAGAGTTTGGGCCTGAGTAACTCGTTGCACGCGGAGCTGTGGGGAGTCATTTATGCTATGCGGTTGGCTAGTTCCAGGGGTACTCAACGTCTGTGGCTGGAATGCGACTCTATATTCGCTCTTCAGGCAATCAAGAATCCTAATTTGGTGCCTTGGAAGCTGCGGATTCACTGGACTAATTGTATGGCTTTTGCTAACTCTATTCAGATGGTTAGCTCTCACGTTTATCGAGAAGGAAATGCAGTGGCTGATCTGCTGGCGAAGCACGAAGCGACGGTGAATTCTCGGTCGTGGCTTAATGCACCGACCTTTATTAGACGGAGTTGTAACTTGGACAACTCGGATCTTCCGCTGTATCGCTTTCGTAATATGTAACTGGGTCAGGGGCGCTTGACCCGTTTTGGGTTTTGCTTGTGCCGTGTCTGTGTTTGTTCTTTTATTTTTTTATCTTTCTTTCTTCTTCTGCTGTGAAGGTCACGTTTTGCCCCCCTTCTTCTTTTTTCTTGGTCTTCAATATATGGGTCTTTTGAGGTTAAAAAAAAAAAAACCCCCACACACATAGACTCACGTAAGGAGAGATATCAACTCTCACTTAGTAAGGACCCAATCTCACTGATTTGAGTGACTACAAATGCCTATTTATACTAGTTAGCTAAGCCTCCAAGTGACCAACTCCAAATTGAGTTCTACTTCCTTAGCCTACAAACTAGACTAACATTTTATCACATGTTTTACATTATGGTATTTTACCAACATCTCTTGATCATTCTAGATACTTTGAACTCTACCTAACTCTAGACTTCTTTAAACCTTGTTCACATTAGTTAATATTAGACATTACAAATTAGCATATTCCAACAATTATCTAGAATATCTTTGACTATATCTTCATGGTTGCCTTGTATATGGAGGATATATTCTAACATGATATTTTCTGATTCAAATTTACAACGACAAAATTCAAAGTCAGTGAATAAACCATTTGAAATGCGTTTAAATCATAAATTGCGTTTAATAAAGCTGTAACACACAAATGGAACCTGCACAGGTGAGATACCAATGTTACTACCAATCTATTATGACTCTTTCAATTAGGATTTCAAGTATAAAGCTGATCAAACTTGTGTTCACTGTTGTTGCATGTAGGAATAAATAATTCTTAATTACACATTTGAAATGCCAATATCACCATTAATAACTTTGTCTTTGAAACGTGAAGCCTTGGAACGTAAACAATGATGTGTAAAATCATAAATTTCCAGAGTGGTGTGGCGGAGCTTCGACTCACTCCCGTAGCCTAGATTTATTTAGGGACATCCTTAAATTGAACGTGCATTTATTAGGGAACATTATTTAAATACCCCTCAAAATCCAACCCTTAAAATATACCTTTATTCAGTTTTTAAAAATACTTATACCTTCTGAAAAGTGGAAGCAAGTAGCACAAATTGCTTTCAAAAGTGGCTGCAACTAGCACAAGTTGCTTCCAGAAGTGAACACAACTTTATATAAGTTGACTCCAAAAAAGTTATTTTTTACCCTTCAGAGGTATTTGTGTAAGGTCAATCAAAATAGAGGGTATTTATAACATTCCCACTTTATTTATTAGAATTTGTTAGAACAATTGCTGAAAATAGCCTGCAAAACAATCATAAACCAAACAAATAAAAAATGTTATGGCTGAGTCACGACCAGATCGCTCTCTTTAAGACATTTCGCGGCTCTGCCCAAGGTTGTGCAAGCAGTTCTTCCATGTCGCGTCGTCCCCAGGATAAAACAGCCGAGTAAATCTCTTTCACAATCACTCTTGCACTTTGAGAGTATGTAATACTTGTACACTTCTATTCTTGCTCAGAATCAAACTCGTAGAAAACAAGTGATGATCACACACTAGTTTTATTTCTCCCAAAAATCTTATTTTTCTTTTAAAACTCCAAAACAATTAAGGAAAAATTCTCACTTTATTTTCCTACCAAAATCTGAATTTTGGACTAAAGAAATTCAACAGTTAATGACACTTTATTATCACGATTAATACCATTAATTTCCTCTAAATAAAACGGTCAAAGGATTAATAACATAAATAAATTTCTTTTATGAAGATTATTAAAAACAAATTTAACAAAAATAATAAATGAAAATTAATTTTGTTTTAAAACATATATTTCCAACAGAATTCTTGTTTAATTGTCTATGAAGGGAAATAAGTTAGATCAAAAAAGTTTAAAAATTCTATACATGGAAAAAGATACACATAACGAAAATCTTCAATCTCCTTTTATCCTGGGATACTTTATTTTATTTTTTTAATATAGAAATTCTCGAATTTTTCCAAAGTTTTCGAAAAAAAGAACCTTTGGCCAAGAATATCAAACTGCAAGAAATTGGAAATCTAATTTTTACCATATGTGCAATGACCAAGAAATTTTATAATTCTTGAACATCCAAAAAATGCTTATACACTATATCACGCGTAAGTACAAAAGAAAGCTTAAGTTATCTATCAAAGAGTGCATATTAAAAATGCTTAAACCATGCATAAAATAATAATTTTTGTTTATATTATTTGGTACGCACAATGATTATACTCAACATCTTGTGAGAGTATGAGAAAAATCCAAAATTATTATCAACCAAAAGAGCACATGTTACAAATGCGCAAACGACACTGGAGTGTGAATTCCCGATACACACATCCATTTCAAACAGTTCACACAAAAATGATGGTGACCATAAAAAACATAATAAAATACTATGTACATCGCTAAAGCTAAAACTCTGCAAACGTCTTTGGCTCACCTACCAACTTAAATGCCATGCAGTGTTAATCGCTAATTTCTTCGGCTTATGTGAGTTAAATCTTACCTGATGATGGGTAGTAAAATCTCACCCGATGATGTTATCGCATTGACCACCCAATGAAAATGTTACAACTTCCTTTATTGTAGTAAAATTTTTATTCTTTCCTTTATTGGATACTATGGGGAGTTTATGAACAACTATTTAATTCTCTTTGAAATCATTTTATAATTTTTTAAGTCTTCGTACTATAAGTTATACCACCGTTGCATTTGTGTTTGAAAATTTACACCCCTCCCCCTTTTTTGGTAATAAATTGTATTTTATTCAATTTGCACATGCTCCTTTCCATGTTTCCTAAAGGATAACATAATATTGCTGAACAAAGAGAGCGTCTGTGAGATTATTCAAACATCCTCATCCCGCCAAGTGAGGAAATGTATACATAAATCCCTAGATAAATAGTCTTCCCTATATCATTCTTTGCAATCTACAATGTTTTTTGTTGTATGTTTTTTTTTTCTTCCAGTATGTCCCTTCATGTTTGGATAAGCTAAATTAACATCAAAAATCTTTATGCACTAAGGAAAACTCACATGTTTTCTTCTTTGTTGAGTCCCATCATTTAGTAAGAGACCCACTGTTCCTGATGAGTTCATCATCACCATCAATTGAGGTATATTGCTTTGGAGCAGTTTTGAGAAAGAGACCCTAAATAAAATAACATTGTTACCTTTAATGTTGTCAAGACTACAACAATAGATATTTAACATTATTAGAATACAAAGGCCAAACTTTTAATGTTATCCACAAGGCTACTGCAAAATTCATATTTCTAGCATTGTTAGGATACAGAAGTCTAAAGGTTGGGGTAGAAAATGAAAATTAACTCTTTTACGAGAAACATAATAGTAACTATGATTATCATGTATTTCCTAATTAAGAAATCATTGCACTACTCTTTCAAAAATTATGTAACTCATGTCCACCCATGATTGGACTATGCGGCTGCGCTGATGCTAGGGAACTTTGGATTACATGTGCATTTTTGAAATAGGTGTCTTTCCACTTCACTTATATTAATATCAATAAACCTTCTTGACTGATGTCAAACCAGGGATACTCTGAATCTCATGAGTCTTAAACACAAAAGTCTTTATTTGATGAATCTCCTTCTGCACCTCCTTTAACACTTCAAGAACATCAGAAAACTTCTGATATTTTGAAGGAATGGCTTTAGGATTCCTCACATTCCTTATTTTTCTTTTCAATGTTGGAGCTAACAGAGATTTCTGTTTTTCCTTCATGATTGATGGCTTGACAATCATATTAACATTTTTTCCATCAGAAGACATCATGCTTGGAGTATCCATAGTCGTATGGGTTTGTGAGAGGAAATCACAATTTAAACTCAACAAGTAGTCTTGAGATAAAAACAGGTTTCAGGGAAGGAAAAAGGAATGTAGGGTTACGCAAACTTTTAACAGGTCTGTGTACGCACAACTCTGAACCCAAGAGAGAGTAGAATTGTCGAAAATAACCCTCCTTCATTGATAGACAGGGAATTCTGAAACAAAAAAAAACAAGAAAAGAAAACTTTTTCTAAAACCTGAGTGGTACGTAACCTTGTCTCTTTTAATCAGGTACATGAGATAAGATTTTCAAATCAACACAATCAAGTTGTGTTACGGTGAACAACAATTTGTCAACCAAGTTCCTCTTGAGAGGAATCCACAGACCTCTGTCTATCAAAAAAAATTGACCGTACTTTATTCTCTAATGGTCTTGTTTTGTCCTTGGAAACTAACTTCTTAGACGAAGATAAAATCTTACATACCTCAGCAGTCTTCTGAGCGAGTTTAAGCTTATTTTCTAATCGATTTTCTCTTCATTGAAGTTTATTAACATGCCGCAATTGGTGTTTGTACTTGATAGTTCATGAACCTTTTGAGAACAAAATGAGCACGTCAATCTTGGATAATAATATTCAGGCATCTGTGCACGTAGCTTGACACATAGTGGAACCTGAAATATTACAAACAGAGTTTCCAAAGAATGGGTCAATTGTTTCTTCTAGATTGGTTGATTTTTATTATGAAAGAATATTGAGATTGATGTATGTATTGCTACAATTATCAAAATAAATATTTTCACCAAGAAGTGCAACACTTGATTTCTCGTCTTCATTGGAATCATAGTTGTCAAACATCTCATCAAGATTTGCAGCAAGATCTTTGTTCCCAGTGTATTTTATACGATTTGGGCACTCGTTTGCAAAATGACCAAATCCTTTACACTTAAAGAACTGAGGCATATCCTCGTCATCAGTTTTATCTGTGTCCCTGTTTTTAGGAGGAATACAACTATGAGTTTTGACTGATGCTTTAGGCTTATCTCTGGAGAACTGTTTACTTCTCTTCAATTGAAGGTCCTTAAACTGTCTTGTGATCTTCAAGACCGATTTTTCAAGATGTTCATCTGATGAATCAGTCTCAGAGTAAACATCTTCAGATATATACACTTTTTTACTTTTATCAAGTAATTTAGTATCTTTTAGTGCTTTGAACGCAACATCCTTAGATTTGATGAACGCTCGTGATCAAAGATCTTAAGCTTTCCAACCAGCGTATTTCTGAAGAGATTATCAAGGTTATTTCCCTCAACGATGACATGCTTCTTATAGTCGTATCTAGATGGCAGCGATCTGAGAATTTTCACCACAGTGTACTTTTTAGGAATAGTCTAACCCAATGCAAAAGATGCATTAACAATTTCAGACACTCTGTGGTTAAACTCATCAAATGTATCTTCATCTGTCGTACGAAGGTTTTCCCAATCAGAATTAAGGTTTTGAAGCCTAGATTTCTTTTCACTGGAGTTACCTTCGAATACGGTTTTTAAGATACACCACACATCTTTAGACCTAGTGAAATTTGACACATGGTGCTGAAGATTCTGGGTAATGGCTTTCAAATCGTCGGAATTTTGCTTTGCAGCAAGTATCTCGGCAGGACTGTATTCACCAATATTCTTGGGAACGTTTACATCTCCAACTGCTACAACGGGATCATCATATCCATTAACAACATATACCCATGATTAAAAATCATGTGCTTGAAGAAAAGATCGCATAGAAATTTTCCACCATAAGTAATTAGAGCCGTGGAATACTGGTGGTACGTTAATGAAGATAACACCTTTGTCCATAGAGTCAGATCGCTACAAACACAGACTTGTAAGGTCTTAAACGTGTTTGCCTGCTATGATACCAATTGAAAAGGCGGGGGTACAACAACCACACCCAATATTTCGCTTAGAAATCTGTATGGACAAACTCTAATATACCTTCAATAGAATCAACTAGACTCAATATTAATAAAGTATATCAAGGAGTTCTAATATGTCTATTTCACAATGTAATCAGATAATCAAACAGATAGAAATCCGTTAGCCTGATTATTGTGTGAAATAACTTGAATGGTACCAAAGACCAATGTTCAGGTGTCAATAAATGTAAATCAACAACCAAAGGTCGGATATTCTAATTGATTGATCTTAATGCACAACCTGTGATATTTCAATTATATAACAAAATATAATACGAAAATAGAAATAACACAGATACCATAATTTTGTTAACGAGGAAATCACAAATGCAGAAAAACCACATGACCTAGTCTAGATTGAAAACACACTGTATTAAGCATCTACAGACGCTATCCTACTATAAACTAACTTCGGTCTGGAATGTAGTTGAACCCCAATCAATCTCAAACTGATCCAAGGTACAGTTGCGCTCCTTACATCTCTGATCCCAGCAGGATATAGCAAAATAACTTTTTTCTCAAGATATGAGATAGAGTAGATAGACTTTTGAGTGATAGATAAGTTCAAGTCTTCACATACCTTTTAGTCGATGAATATCCACCAGTTCCTTAAGTAGTCTTTCGTCTTGTATGATGATTCCCATGGAATTCTTGAGCTCAACTACACTTTCTATCCTAGTCGGAGACTTAGCTATAGTATACTAGAAATCAAGACTTATAGTTTTGATCACTAACATTGACAAACAAGCTTGAGATAGCAACGCGTGCGAGTTCGACCGAGCAGTGCTCTAACAATAGGAACCAGTGAGCCTGATCGATTATGATAAATAACTTGGATGGTTCCAAAGACCAATATCCAAGTGTCAATCAATTCTTATCCAACAAGCAATCAGAATTACCAATTGATTGAACTATGCACAACCTGTGATATTTCAATTATGTAAAATATAATGCGGAAAAAATAACACAGACACCAGAAATTTTGTTAACGAGGAAACCGCAAATGCAGAAAAACACCGGGACCTAGGCCAGATTAAACAAAAGTAATAACACAGATACCTGATTAGATTCAATCTAATATTTATCAACTGTTTGATCGAAAACATAGCTTGTTATTGTTTGTAAGGTAAAATCACTTCTACCCCAAACACAAAACTTTTTTATGATGTTGCTGCTCGGAATCGATCACTGCTTCAATTTTCAACTGGATTGTGGAGGAAGGGGGGATACCAGCAAAAAACCCTCCGATGCTAAAGTAAGTTTTTTGGATTTCTTACAGGAGTTTTTGTGGAATCAGTTCCTTACCTTTTTGGTTTATGAACTGCCTATTTATACCCGCGATTTTCCATTTTAATTCCTTTGATTTTATGGAGGATATTAAGTGCCATCACTGGACCTTGCATGCCTCCCAGTAATAACTGGCATTGACTGGTCATGCATGCCGCATGTGATAACTGGCCATCTTTGATGACTGCATGGCTCCAGAGTAACTGTCCCTTGCATGGCTGCTGGAATGCTCTAGAACCAAAGTTTACAGTGGGGCGCAGAAATCCGTTGGGCGGACAGATTGGGGCGGAATGATCAGGGACTATGGAATTTAAACGATGTCGAGTACCGCTGAATACTTAACCCGTCAATTTTTCGGAAATTAATCGCCATATAATCGGTTTCCTGGATAATCGGCATATAATCGGCGATTGCCGCTGGAACTGTCCGCCGGCAACTGCTAATGCACCGGTTAATTGCTTCTGACATCATCGCTGACTGCGTTGCTGATGTCATGGGTGATTGGGCTGCTGACGTCATCGCTGATGGGGCTGCTGACTGTTTCCCCTGGATGACGTGGAGAATTCCGATTGGACTCAAACCATGGTGACGTGGAAGCTCTAATGTGGAAATCTTAAGCCCAAGTTGGAGTTGCTACTTATGGGCTTATGAATTGCAAGTGAGGCCCAGCATAGTTTGTTGCTCATGGGCTTGCATATGGGGTTTTTGATAGGCCTAGTTGGTTACAATTTTCTAACCAAAAGAAATACTCTAAGCCCAATGACCTTTCTTAGCCTATAGGATGAGATTTGTAGGCCTAAATTAACCCATTTTTTGTGTAGAACGTTAAGGGTACAAACATCGCCCCCTCTTAATCCATAACTCGTTATGGGTTAAGAAGTTCGGGTTTCCCTCTGATTTCACATTTTTCTGGAGTGTTACATAACTCTCCCCCGAGTGTGCTGATCGGAGTGTCACGCAACCTTCCCCCAGGGATGCGTCGATTGCGTTGGAGTGTTACATATCTCGCCCCCAAATGGTTTGGGTGACATATAAATCGCCCCCAGTATGTTTTGTGTCATGCTGCTCAATGCTCGCGCATGGGTGCACCTCCCTGCTACATTTTGCTTGCGCATGAAATGAAAAGTTGAGTTTTACTGCTATCTTGAATTTGTACAGGGGGCCAATCCTGATATTCAAGATGCGCGCAGATTTTGAGATATGTACATTTTCACGTGCCTGGGCAGATAAAAATGCTTGCCATATTCGTTGTTGTCCCGTATGATGGGATAAAATTGAGACAGGGTAAAGATGCTCGAACTGCGCATTCACCCTTTCTGCGAGGTGTCTGAGACGTTGCTTACAGTAGACATGAACTGTATTGTTTTGTCATTTAGGGATGATTGCGGATTCGATCATCCGCAACAGCTTACGATTAACTCAAACAATATTGATAAAGTATGGAATATCAAAATAAATGTTGAATTGAATTTATGAATTGAAATAACAAGATAAATACCTACTGCTTCAACGACTGCTGCCTCATTAAAACCCTTGAGTGGAAAACCCAGTGGGATAAAACCATAAAAAAGGAAAAAGAGTGCAGCACATCAGGATTTGAATCTACTCCTAATGGTAAAACTTCTTCAAGTGGAACGAATTCCATGGATTCCATGGCTTTGAATCCTCTTTTCCATCGAGGTTTCTCAAGAATTAGGATCCTAGACATGCTGGCCTATCCACTATGTATGAACCTTCCCAGTTTTCTCCGAGCTTGCCACAGTTCGGTTCCATTGCCTCTCGGGTTTTTTTCAAGACATATTCCCCCGGCTTGAATGACCGTTCTCTGACTTTACGATCATAACTCATTGATTGCCTGCAGATATCGGACTAAATTCTGCAGGGTCGTTTCTCTCTGCTCTTCCAGCAACTCCTTATCTAAAGCCAGTATGCTATCGTTTTTCCCAGATTTGACAGCACGAGTCTTGGTAGTATTCAACTGCACCTCGGTGGGTATGACTGCCTTTGTCCCATACGCCAATGTAAATGGTGAAAATCCAGTGGATCTTTTCATGGTTGTTCGATAGGACCATAAAACTCCAGGGAATTCTTCAGTCTATTTTCCCTTCGCCTTCTGCAGCCGTTTCTTGAGGTTGTCCATAATAAATCGATTGGTCACTTATGACTTCCCATTGCTCTAAGCATAGTAAGGAGATGAGTAATTGTGGCGAATATTCAGGCCCTTGCAGAAATCTTTGATCACCCCGAAATCAAACTGCTTCCTATTGTCTGATATTATCGCGTCTGAGATTCCAAATCTGCAGATGATATTCTCCCATATGAATAATTTCACATCATGCCTGGTAACGTGTACCAGTGCCACTGCTTCGACCCACTTGGTGAAATAGTCGGTGGCAGCTAATATGAACCTAAATCCCCCAGGATCTTTGGGAAGTGGTCCGAAGATATCTAATCCCCACATAGAGAATGGCCAGGGACTGAAAACTGGATGCAACTCATTGGCTGGTCTTTTCGGAATTGGAGCGTGTTCTTGGCATGACACACACTTCTGCGCATACTCTTTTGCATATTTCTGCATATACGGACAGAAATATCCCTGGGTAAGAATTCTGTGTGCGAGACTACGCCCTCCAGAGTGGCTTCCACATATTCCTTCATGAGCCTCAGCCAATATCAGTTGTCCTTCCTCGCCTGATACGCATCGCAAAAATGGCTCCAAAGCTACAAGTTTGCGGTATAACAGCCCTTCGATCATTAAGTATCTCCATGAATTCTTTTTCACCTTTGCATCCAGTTTCTCATCTTCTGGGAGTTCGCCGGTTGTCAGGTACTGGATGTAAGGTTGACGCCAGTCTGTAATACTTTCAACATGACTGTCTGAATTATCTGTCACTGGACTGTCAACATCCATATTACTGTCGATATTCTCATTATCTCCCTTTGTTTATGTAGATGCCCTCTCGCCCCCACTAGCATGTTCGAGAGCCAGAACACAATGGATGTCGGAGATGCTAGGTAATTCTTAGAAATCTAATACAACGAAACGAGCGGTATCCGTTTGGACTGCGGAAGAGAGATATGCTAAAGCATTTGCGTGCCTATTCACCAATCATGGTCGCTGCCCAATAGAGAATTGTTCGAACTCATTTGCCAGCTCCCTCATATGATCTAAGTACAGGGCCATTCTCTCTTCCTTTGCTTTGTAGGTCCCCAGAAATTGGTTAACTACTAGCATGGAATCAGTCAACAGCTTCACGTTCTTCTCTCCCAACTGCTTGACAGCTTTCAAACTGATAATTACGGCTTTATATTCAGCTTCATTGTTTGATGCTTGGAAACCCAGCCTTGTTGCTTTCTCGATCCTCGAACCTTCTGGAGTAAGGATGACGCATCCAACTCCAGCACCGCCAATGTTTGTTGACCCATCAGTAAATACTGACCATAATGGTTCTAGTATATCGATCTCCATAGCAGACTCGTCCCCAGTCTGATCAGTGATCGGTTCTGTGGGTTTGAACAACTCCTCTTCTTCTCCAGCAACGGTTTCTATATCGTCCACAGGAAAATCTGCTAGCAGTGCAGCTAGAGCGCGTCCTTTTTATGTAGTTCTAGTTTCGTACTTGATCTCATACGCCCCCAGAAAATTTGACCATATGGCTAGTCGACTGGAATCATCAGCACGTTCAAGGATTCTCTTCAGCGGATATTCCGAGTATACTACGATCTGCCTTCCTTGGAAATAAGGATTGAGGCGACGAGATGCATGAAATAGTGCCAGTGCTATTTTCTCAATTTTCTTGTACCGTGTTTTCTCCCCCGTCAAGGATTTACTGACGAAGTAAACAGGTTTCTCATGTGGATCCGTAACAAACAGCACTGCGCTCACAGCGTTCTCCGTTGTAGCCAGATAAAATCCAACGGGTTGTCCAGTTTCTGGACTCACCAAAACTGGGGTGTTTGACAAATACTGCTTGATCTCATCAAAAGCCCTTTCACACTCATCTGTCCAGCCAAAATTCACTGCTTTCTTCAGAACGTCAAATAATGGCTTGAATCGATCCGATAAGCGTGAAATGAAATGGTTTAAAGCTGTTAATCGTCCCGCTAGTTTCTGGACCTCATTCTTCGTCCATGGGGATGGAATTTCTTTGATTGCTCTGATCTGTTTCGGATTTGCCTCGATCCCTCTGTGTGTCCTCAAGTATCCAAGGAACTTTCCTGAGGATAGCCCGAATGAATATTTTGCTGGATTGAGCTTCATTTCATATTTCCTCAAGATATCGAATGTCTTCTGTAGATCAGTAAAATGCGATTCTTTTTGCTGAGATTTCACTACCATATCATCGATGTAAACTTCCATCGAATTCCCGATCAGATCCTTGAACATCTGGTCTACCAAGTGTTGGTAGGTTTCCCCTGCGTTCTTTAGCCCGAACGACATTACAGTATAGCAGTAAACTCCTCTGTCAGTCACAAATGAAGTATGCTCTTGATCGCCCTCGAACAAAGGTATTTGGTTATATCCAGAAAAACCGTCCATGAATGACAGTCTCCCATATCCTGAGGTTTTATCTACCAAATCTCTTATCATTGGCAACGGGTACGGGTCACTCGGACATGCTTTATTCAAATCGATAAAATCGATACAGACACGAATTTTACCATTCTTCTTTGGAACGGCAACTACATTTGACATCCATCGAGGATATTGTACTGGTCGGATAAACCCTGCTTCCAACAGCTTTTTGACTTCTTCAGTAACTCCATCTTTTTTGCTTTGCTCCATATTCCTGATTTTCTGTCGAACAGGATGGAACTTCTCATTAATATTTAGCCTGTGGCAGGCTACATTCGGGTCTATCCCTGGCATCTCAGCAAAACTCCATGCAAAATCATCGGCATTTTTTATTAGCAATGTAACCAAATCATCACATTCCTGTGCAGGCAAATCTGCCCCTACGAAAGTTTTTTTGTGCTCCTAATCTCCAATCTGGACCTCAATCAGTTTGTCGACCATTGGGGGTTCATCTGCATCCTCTCCTCTATATGATTCTGGAGGGAGAGGATTCTATAATTTCTATTTCTTCTCGACTCGCATGATCTGGTTTCTGCTAACTTCTGACTTCTTGTACTCGTCCATTGCACTCTCGTGGCACTTGTGGTGGCCGCCTCTCACTTTCACGACTCCTTCTGGGGTAATAAACTTCAGGCATTGATGATTGGATGATGTGACTGCACCGATCTCATGCATCCAGTCTCGTCCTACGATCGCATTGTAGGGTTCTCAGCAATCCAGCAACAAGAAAGTGCCCAAAACGGACTTGTCAGCTACTGTTATAAGTATCTTCACTTTTCCAATCGCCTTTGTTACTTCTCCGCTGAAACCGATAATTGGATTTTCATCCTCCTCGATCAAGTCGTTTGGGAGATTCATAGATGAGTAAGCTCACGAAAACAACACGCTCAATGAGCTTCCTGTATCAACTAGAATATGGTGCACACGAAACATGCCAATCCAAGCAGTTATGAAAATAACATCATTATGGGGAGCATATACACCTATCATGTATGCATCAGAGAACTCGATCTTTTTGCACCCGAGTTCTCGAGTTTCTGCTCCTTTACCACTGAAAAAATCGATGTTGTTTGTCATGTACCATTCTTTCAACTGCCCGAGCTTCCTTATGGTTTCGTCCTCGGATGCCCGCCTAGACATTGAATGGATCCTGGCGTGGATGACGTTAATCACACGTGCATTAATCAAGTTAGTCGTGCCAAACTGTCCGGGACCTTTTCCAAAGTCCTTTTTCACGTACTGTTGCAGCTTCCCAGCGTCGATCATTCGCTGAATCTCGATCTGTAAAGGACGAAAACTTTCAGTTTTGTGACCATGGTCTTTATAGAACTTACAGTATTTGCTCCTATCACATTTATCTCGTGTTTCTGCTATCATAGGATGTGGGGGACTCAAATCCTTGTGTATTTTTTCGAATAGATCTGTAAGATTTATGTTCAGCGGGGTCAGCTTCATATCGTGAAATTTCTGGTACCCAGTTTACGTGCGTTCACCTTGATATTTCTCTCGCACATCCCCACGATCATTATGTTGTCCATTTGAACGGTTCTTGGATTTTTCTTTCTTCCCATCATTTGGATGATTGGATGATTTGTGAACTTATTCTCGAGCTTTAGAATCATCCTCCACCCGGGTGTACTCTTCTAATCGGTCATATAGTTCTTCCAAAGTTTTTGGTGGTCTCTTGACCAAAGAACCATACACACCTCTTTGATCATGCTGGTAAGCCTGTTTGTACGCCACAATGACAACCTGGTCGTTGGCTCCATCCACGTCCGCTAACTCTTGCTTGAAACGCCTAGTGAATTGTCTGATGCTTTCCTCCTTCCGGATTCCTAGAAGGAACAGTGAATGACATTCTTTCCGGTCACGTTTGTTGTACTTATAGTTGGAACAAAATTCATCGATCAGCTTATAGTAAGTCCCGATCGACTGTGCTGGAAGCTAATTAAACCACGTTATAGATCCTCATGTCAAGGATTGCAGAAACATTTTACACATCGACTCGTCACTGTACTGCCATAAGGACATGGCGGTCTCATAGTGTAAAACGTGTTGATCTGGATCATCAGTTTTCTCATCGAATTTCGGTAATTTTGGAACTAAAAAATTTATTGGTGGCCTGAACTCTCTGATATTCTGCTTGAAAGGAGTTCTTGCTTCTCGATGTATCTTGTCCATCTTTTCTTCTCGGGATTGTTTTTTTATCATCACTTTCTCGATCATCTTGGTAAGAAGAGCTTTTGTTATGGCGTTTAGGTCGCCATCTGAGGAACTGCCTTCCCGTTGATAATCCCGGTCATATGGAATATGATTATCCGATCTCCTTTTTTTCCTCTAGGGTCTTGTAGGTTCTTTTCCATCTCTACCTTGCTCCGAACGAGCACTGTAATCCTGAGAAAAATCTTCATCATCATTCCAATATCGAACCTCTTCCTCATCAATTCTGAGGCATTTTGAATGAGATGAAGTTCTGGCCGCGCTCTGCTGTGTTGCAGCTGTCCGATCCCCTACTCACCTAGGTCGTTTCGGTAAATCTACAGTGACCAGTAGATTCCCATCTCTGTGATCAAGATCGAACACTTCTATATTATAATCTACGACTTGTGGTTCAATTCGACCTCCAAGGCGTTTCCATATAGATCGGACACTCTGATTATTTAAAACACCAGTCTTAGGTCGAGGTCGGTTTGCTCGTTCTGACCTCAGGAGAGCATTCTCCTTCTCTAGCTCATCTAGACGATTCAGTAGTTGTTCCTCCCCTGTACTGGGAGTTGTGGTGCGGCCATCACTCAGATCTTGTCGATTGTGATTCCTCATAGATGGTCTTCCGAACGCATACCCTTTGTTTCCACGAACATCTTGGTTTTCCCCATCAATTTCGACAACTTCATTATCGATCACTGGTTGTTTTTCCTTTCTTCGATTCAGATCCGTAGCTCTATCACGAAAACGATCTCGATCTCGTCCACGATCCAGTGATCTGTTATGAGCGTGATCTTGACCCTGTCTGTTTCTAGTGGGTATAGCAGGTGCAGATTAGACCTAAATTTCGTGCCTCTCAATTGCGCGTCTTCTGCGTGGTTGGGAATTGTTCTCAGAATCAGACCTTCGTGCAGTCTGTCTGATTATTGTCATGATTGAATTTGGTAAAACACGCTTAAATTTTCTCGAAAACCTTAGTCGGCGCCACCGTCTGTAAGGTAAAATCACTTCTACCCCAAACACAGAATTTTTTTATGATGTTACTGCTCGGAATCGATCACTGCTTCAATTTTCAACTGGATTGTGGAGGAAGGGGGGGTACCTGCAAAAAACCCTCCGATGCTAAAGTCAGTTTTTTGGATTTCTTATAGGAGTTTTTGTGGAATCAATTTCTTACCTTTTTGGTTTATGAACTTCCTATTTATACCCGCGATTTTCCATTTTAATTCCTTTGATTTTATGGCAGATATTAAGTGCCATAACTGGCCCCTGCATGCCTCCCAGTAATAACTGGCATTGACTGGTCCTGCATGCCGCATGTGATAACTGGCCATCTTTGATGACTGCATGGATCCAGAGTAACTGTCCCTTGCATGGCTGCTGGAATGCTCTAGAACCAAAGTTTACAGTGGGGAGCAGAAATACGTTGGGCGGACAGATTGGGGCGGAATAATCAGGGACTATGGAATTTAAACGACGCCGAGTACCGCTGAATACTTAACCCGTCAATTAATAGGAAATTAATCGCTATATAATCAGTTCCCTGGATAATCGTCGATTAATCGGCGATTGCCGCCGGCACTGGCCGCCGGTAACTTCTACTGCACCGGTTAATTGATGATGACGTCATCGCTGACTGCGCTGCTGACGTCATGGGTGATTGGACTGCTGACATCATCGATGACTAAGATGCTGACGTCATCGCTGATGGGGATGCTGACTGTTTCCCATGGATAACGTGGAGAATTCCGATTGGACTCAAACCATGGTGACGAGGAAGCTCTAATGTGGAAATCTTAAGCCCAAGTTGGAGTTGCTACTTATGGGCTTATGAATTGCAAGTGAGGCCCAGCATATTTTGTTGCTCATGGGCTTGCATATGGGTTTTTTGCTAGGCCTAATTGGTTACACTTTTCTAACCAAAAGAAATACTCTAAGCCCAATGACCTTTCGCCTATAGGATGAGCTTTGTAGGCCTAAATTAATCCATTTTTTGTGTAGAACATTAAGGGTATAAACAGTTATAAACACATGCAATGCACGTTTCTAGGCTTGTGTAACCGTACCCAAACTTGTACATTAGTTGGTTCAACAATAGTTAACCAAATGGAATTATCTATATGATCACTTTCATATAAACCATATTCTTCTTCACCATAACTAGTTCAAATGACTCAAATGAACTAGTTAGAGAGTTGTTCAACTGCAAGGAAATCTTATGTACTACACAAAACACAATTGACACAAAAATAATTTGATTTACTCGAATCGGTTTATGAACTATATTGCCACGGTTTTCGATTGCATTCCTTAGTTTATAAAGATAAGTTCACAAATATCATTTTTAGAAATAACCTGCTCAAGTTCGCGGACTTAAGTTCCCGGATGGAGTTCACAAACTCCAGCGTAAATTCTCGGGTTGAGAACTTCCGCTAGTTTGCGGACTGGGTTCGCGGACTTAGCTCACGCACCACTCCGGTTCACTTGATCACCAAAGTTCGCAAACTTATGTTCAAGTAATAATGAGTTATACATATATGTGTTTCCACAACAATGCTTATATTCTCCAATAGTTATATTGTCTAAACTCTCATTCCAATCATTATTAATCATTAAATTTATTGGTTTAAAGTCTAAACTTGTTTGGAAGATGATTTTTGCAGTATTAATCTTTATGGTTTTATATACTGCAATATTGTTATGGGATATGTGTGTTCACGTCCGTGAACTTGATTGTCCCATACTTTGTCAAAATTAAAGTCGTTCATGAGAATGAATTGAATTTTGACAAATACAAAAGTTAAGCCTATTATGTCTATTTTTGATAGAAGATAGGTTAAAATCTTTTGTAATTCAAGGATTATGTCTATTGTATGTCATTGTGCAAATGGTGATGGAATATAGAATGAATCCTTGTGTATTCCGCAGTAATTGATCTTTCCTGATCCATGTATTACTGTGAGGCTCCGTAATATGTATTATGTTGAGCACTAAACAACCAAAGTTGATTATTTTGTGATTAGCTTAGTTGTTGTTCCGTAAAGTACTTTATGTCGAGCATATTGAACTAAATTAATCATCTTGTTTGGTTATTTAGTTATGAGTCTGTAAGTCTTTCATATATTTGAGCGTTTTTGACTTGGATGATTATTTTCATGATTAACTTAGTCATTGCTCCATAGATTTTCTTATGTGAGTATGAAAGATTTAATTGATTACTTTTTGTGATTAGTTTAGTTATGTTTTCCGATTAGATTAATTATGGGTTCTCTTGTAATTAATCTAGTTGAGTTTTTAAGTCTCCATAAGTTTACATGTGTTGTGCATATTTGATTGAATTAATCATGGGTTCGCTTACGGTTAATTTGATTTAATATTCCTTTGGATTCATATTCATACTTGTATGTGATTTGTTTTCCAAAGAAATCCTTCTTTTATTTTGAAATTAAGGTCGCTATTGTTGTTCCTTTGGGAATGACATTTTATGGGGGAGAGTTCTTAATTGAACTTGTGCTTAATTATCAAATATTTGTGAGGAGTGCGGCTGTGGAATTTTATAGGGGTTATCTTGTATATTTATAAACTCCTTGATGAATGCATTTAGCTTCGGCTTTATGATCGCATCTAAACAAGATGATATATACAGAAATTTCATTATGATCTCGTTCTTGTAACTTTGCCGGTTTTATTGACAAAAAGGGGGAGAATTAATATGTAGTTCACACTACAAATACATATGGTTTTCGGATCATTATGTAAGGGGGAGTGGTTTCCATGTGAGATGGAGTATTGTCTAAGGGGGAGTGACATATCACCATAGTATTATTGTTAAAGTTGTGATGCAATTGGACTTTGACACTGTGTAATGATACTATGACACTGTATAACAATGATTGATAAATCTTGTTTTCTTGTTGTTATAGTTATGGATTTTCAACAACGATGATGCTAAACTTACAACCTTTGGGATCATTGGAGTACTTGTAAGTGACAAATATTTCGAGTAATGTTGAAGATTAAACATGTGGAATAGGAGCTATAAAGTTTATTTATATATTTTTTGTATTCCATATGTGTTAATAGTTTTATCACTAAAATTGACAAAGGGGGATATTGTTAGAGCATTGCTCGGTTGAAATCGCATGCGTTGCTATCTCAAGCACGTTTTTCAATGTTAGTGATCAAAACTATGAAGTCTTGATTTATATTCTACTATAGCTAAGGTCTCGTACTAGGATAGAAAGTGTAGTTGAGCTCAAGAACTCCATGGGAATCATCATACAAGACTAAGGACTACTCAAGGAACTGGTAGATCTTCATCGACTAAAAGGTATGTGAAGACTTGAACTTATCTATCATTCAAAAGTCTATCTACTCTATCTTCTATCTTGAGACAAAATTCATTTTACTATATAGACTAAGATTATACAGATGTGGTATTTCAAGCTAAGTATATCTCGCTTATCTATTTCTCGAAATATGTGTTGGTAAAGATTTCACTTTTCCCAAGTTCATCTTTACCTAGTGACGAAAGTCATGTTAAGTTTGAATCACTTTGAAAATTGCTCTGACAAAAAATAGTTTGTGAATAAAAACTATATAATGTCCTCTGAGAATGTTTCAATGATTGGAATGAGAGTTTAGACAATATAACCATTGGAGGGATATAAGCATTGTTGTGGACACACATATATGTATAATTCCTTATTCCTTGAACCAAAGTTTGCGAACTTTTTTGATCAAGAGAACCAGAGAAGTACGTGAGATTCAGTTCGCAAACTGGCAGAAGTACTCAACCCGAGAATTTCTACTGGAGTTTATGAACTCCATCCGGGAACTTGAGTCCGCGAACTTGAGTAGGTTATGTCTAAAACGATATTTTGAAATTATCTTTATAAACTAAGGAATGCAATTGCAAACCGTGGCGATATAGTTCATGAACCGATTCGAGTGAATCAAATCGCTTTTTCTTCAACTGTGTCTTGTTTAGTACATAAAGATCTAAGCAATTGAACAACTCTCTAACTAGTTCATTTGAGTCATTTGAACTAGTTATAGTGAAGAAGAATATGGTTGATATGAAAGTTATCATATGGCTAACCATTTGGCTAACTATTATTGAACCAACTAATGTACAAGTTTGGGTACGGTTACACAAGCCTAAAAACGTGCATTACATGTGTATGTAACAAGCTGTTTTTTCGATCTAACAGTCGATAAATACTGGTTTGAATCTAATCAGGTTTTCATCTAACAGTGAATATTGAATGCTTTGTTAGCAAGCTAACATTGATTGCAAACCCTGATTTCAAAGACTATGTAAGGGAGAACTCTAGCAACCGGGAAACCTAATCCCCACATATTCTGTGTGATACTAGTTGTGCTAAGATAGAGTCGATTCTCCTTTAACCTTTGGTTTCTTCTTCTAAACCAGATTAACGACTTAAAGACCTCATTGGGATTGTGAATCCAAACCGATACTACTTTTCTTATAGTTGTGTGATCTGATCTCATTGTTTCTATCGTACGAGTACAATTGTAATAATTATCCTGAGATTTCTATCTCCAATAGGAAAGATATAAAAGTAGTTACAAACACCTTCGTCTCATCGTTTGTGATTCCACAATAAATTTTTTCGTTGCGTCAATTAAGATTATTGTGAGTTAATTGATAATACTGAGATGTTCTTCGAGAATATAAGTCTGGTTTTATCAATTTGTTCCTGTTCACCTTGATTTATTAAAAGACAGAACAAAACCTAGTAGGTATATTCGTGGGAGACGAATTTATCTATTACGGTAGACTTTCTGTGTGATACAAATTGGTCTATTAAAGTCTTGGTAAGGAAAAAAAACATGAATCTTATCTTTCTTTCTTTTTTCCTATTCTACTCATGTGTAAAAGTATTAAAAATGTAGTGCTCCTAATTTAATTTTGAGCAGGTAAACAATGCAGGAAATAATGGAGTAACAATACAAATCAGTGAGGCTATTAAAGACTTGAACATTCGAGATAGTGATGTAAGCACTCTTAGAGAAGTAAAGATAATTTAACATATAAACTCATAAATGATAAGTCTGTAAACATTCTCACCTTGAATTCAGGCGAACGCAAATATATCAATATATTTGCCCATTGAGTGTCAATAACTTATTTTGGACAACTAGCTCTATTTTGTGAATCAGTCTTATTCTCATCGAAATGTTCCAATCTCATGCTATATTTGTTTACCCGAATTTTGGTAAGCTAGTGTGACTATGCACAGTACTCACATGGAGGTAGAAATGAAACTTGTTTTGGTAGAACTGTTACACCCATGACTTATGATTAAGTATTACTTGATCAATCACACAGTTCTTGAAAGTCAGATGAACCAATTCTAAACTTGTTTGGAAGTGTGGTAAATCATTTTCAAGTGAGTAAGTATGAAAAAGGGACTTGCAAGAGAAAGATGTCGACACACTTTGAACACGCGCATTAATGTGTATCTTTTATTGTTCAAACATATTCCTTAACAGCTAAGAAGGAAGTAAATCCCAAGATCGAATTTAAATAAGTTAAGAATATTTTAATTATATATGGAAAATAAGAATTAATAATGTGCATTTGCTAGTTAATGATTTTCCAAGGAGATTTCGATCATTAATTTGGACAGAGCACTCCCAGGAATTATGAAAACCGAATTTGGAATTATATTGAAGATCTTGAGAATATTTTAGGTTTTGGAAATTCATTGGTGTCAAAACTTCCTTGTCTATAAATACTTTGAGTTTGCATTTCTAACAAACTAATCCTTCCTGACAGTAAACTTCCTCTGTTGCACTGTTACTGGTGAAGCCGCCTATTCGGAGAAGAGAGCAACCTAATTAGGCGAAATCTCTTACGGCCGCTCAGTTTAAAGTCTTCTTTGGGATTGCGAATCTCTAGTACGTACCTTTGGTGGGAAACTAGATGTTGATGTTTATCTTAATTTTTCATATTGATTTGATTGACTAACGGTGGTTGAACTTTGATTGCACCTAGTTTGTTTATGCTTGAGAATCTTCTCCTCTGATATAAGATTCACTCAAACTAGTTTAAGGTTTCGACAGTGAACTTTAGACTGTGTTAGATCTAAAGATGATCTTGTGATAACCCATTGTTAATAGACTCCGTTCTATGTGTGATTGGAAACAAGAGATTCAAGTAGTTGTGTGCAGGTGTTTATTGAACATCTAAGAAGATTAGAAGACAAAGAAGAGATATAAGATTTCTGAATTTATTTTATAATCTTTGGTGTGCACAATACTTGTTTTAGTAATAGAGGATACAACTATAATCGATTAATCCTTGTGGTATTTTGATAGAATAGTTGTGAAGATAGGCATCAATACATTTCCTTGGGATTAAAGGTATTGATAGAAAAATCTTAACGATTACCTTTTGGTGATTGAACATAAGATAGATCTTGGAACCCGGAAATGGAGTTTATGTTAAGATAAATAGAATAGCCTTTGTGTAACTCATATCACTTTGTTGAAGAGAGTTGATAAGAAACAGATTTGTTGTTCCTTTACTGTTTAGAATACGAACCAAAGGAATTGGTCCAAGTACGTGACTTGTTTACAGGTTGGAGGCATGGGAATACAGATAGAACTAGGTGAACTATAGGTTTAGTTGCTTGGTCTCAAATATACGAAGTTGGTTTATTTTGTATAACAGCTTATTCCTGAGAGTATTCGATTCTGGACTAGGACTCTGCATTTGCGGTTTCCTCGTTAACAAAATCTTGCTATGTCATTTACTTTATATTTCTGCATTATAATTATTTTATATTATAATTAAAGTAAATTGTACAAACGTTAATTCCTATTTACTTGATACGCAATCCTATTGAGTTTGGTTAAGTCCGATCCTTTGTATCAAGTAAACACACCTCGTTGTTGTATTGTGTCGATCTCGTATCCATAGAAAATCACACGAAGTGTGAACCGATTTGTTGTATTATCTCGACTCAGTCTATAGACAATAACTTTTGTAGAAAGGACTTATATGAAGGAAAAATTATAGATTGAGGTATATTTGGGTACCCTCTCCTTTTGAATTGGTATAAGAGCATGAAAACACGAAAAGATCTAACAATATGTGTTTGATGATATCCAACCTATAAGATATGAGTCAAAGTAGAGTTAAGCGAGAGCGAAAACTAAAGAAAGACTCATTTAACATATCGCAATACATTGAAAGTTTTGATTTTAAGAAATGCTTAAAAGGAGCTTCTTCATCAAGTTCTACTTGCTCTTCTGAGAATAAGTATGAATATTCTCTAGACGAGACTAAGTTAAGCCCTGCATTCGAAATTAACGATTCAGACTCTGAAAAATGTTTTTTTGATAACGACAATTTTTTGAGTTCTATGCTTGTGATTTCTGATGAAAGATCAAGTGTAAAAACATCTGAACTAAAAGAATTGAGCAAACAATTTCTTTCTGGTTCTAATGAACTTCTTTCAGCACTTGAAAGAGAACGAGATTTAGTCTTAAAGTTTTAAAATCTCGATGAAGAGCATAACTTGTTGAAAGAAAAATACTCACAACAATTACTTATTTACAAAAAGGTAATTGAAGAAAATCAGGATATTTTTAAAGCAATTAAAATTGAATGTGAAAGGATGTATCAAAATCACAAGAAGTTTAGGGAAGATACTTCTCAACAAATTCAGGGTCTTGAGGATTAACTTGTTGAATATGATGCAAGGATTAACTCTCAACAAAAGAGTTTTGAAAAGAAAGAAGGCATATATCTCTCACGAGAAAAACACCTTGAGGATGATCTAGCTAGTGCTCTTGATAAAATCAAGACGTTGGAAGAAGAAATTTTGGACCTTAAAAAGTTCAATGTTAGCTCAAAAAATTTAACCTCAATGTTAGAAAAGAAAGTATTAATCTTGGTGATACACAAGGATTGGGATATAATGGAATAGATACTTCAAATATTAACAAAGAGGTAAAATTTGTTAAAGCTATTAATTCTTCTCAACCAGAGGCTTCCACTGTTATCAAAAATGATATTATTTCTTGTAAAGAAGTAAAGCCAGTCAAGCCTAAGAATTGTGTACAACCAGCAACAATCAATGACAGCACTTCTGCTAATTTCAAGAAAGCAACAAAGTTGAACAAGGATAAGAAGAAGAAGAAGAAAATTCGTCAAGCTCCAACACTAAAACTCATACTTCGTATATTTATACTAAGCATTGTTATTATTGTGGTAATAAAGGACACTTGCAATGGGGATGCAAAGATCGTAAGATGCAAGATGCACTTTCTATTGTATCAAACGAATTGGCTAAGTTTTCTCCTTATAAGAACTCAGATCAGTATTGTCCTAAGTTTAGGAAAAAGAATTATTATAATGATAGTTCAAATTTTGCATATTACTCGTCAAAGTCATTTCATAAAAGACAAAATTATACAAAGAGAGATGACTTTTTAAATGAAAAAATAAGATTGATGTTCCAAATTGGAGAAAGGGTGTTTCGCAAAATATTCAAAAGGAAATTGATCCTAGTGGTATGAAGGAGAAAGATGCTCATGCGAAACCCAACTCTAAATGGGTTCCTAAGTCCTCCATAGCCAAGAAGGGACCAAAAGTTATTCACAAGAATGACTCTCAGTTGTTAATTGTTGGTGACAATAATTACAAGAGTCTTGTTGAAAGGCTAAAGAAAGACATTATGTCAGAAATCTCTTGTACTAGTAAAGGTTGTGATAATGACACTCTTCATCACAAGTCAAAGAAGAAAAACAAGAGATGGAACAAGAGAAAACAAACCAAGCAAGAGGTCAAGAATAATTCTGTCTTAGTCACTTGTGACGAACAATATAAGATTGAACTTAACACAACCTAGTTGTGTTAGAATGTGCATACCTTGGTGCTCAATTTTTAAAGGTGAGGAAGCACATGAAACTGAGCACATGATCTCTCGATTATTATATGACTAATTAACATCTTTAGGAGATTTCTATTCTTCTATACTCATACTTTTTCTATCTATATTTGGGTTTTGAAAGAAACGGTAATTGTGAGTTTATGATGTTGGTATCTACTGATCATATTTGTGTAGCTCTTGTTTTTACTGTTAAAACGAGCAAAAAATCACTGAATTCGGACATTGTATGCAAAAGTTACGTCGTAAACAGTTTAGTATTGGGATATGTCACAAGTAACTCTTGGGAACCAATCCTAGTACCCTGTAATGGTCAGGGAACCGATCCTAGTATCATGTCATGGTGAGGGAACCGATCCTAGTGATAAGTCCTCTTACGAAAAAGTGTAAAACTGTTTTACCCATAACTTCTTCGTCCGAACTCGGAATGACCTCATTTTTTTTGCGTTGTTTTGATAATTCAATTTCCTACAAGATTGAGGTAATTGAAATACTTGATTTTATGTTGAAAATTTATGGTATATTGCAAATTGGTTTATGGGATGTTTGATTTCGATTTTATTACCTTGATATTCGATCTCATAATATGTTATGAACCCTTATGGTTTGGGTGACTTTTTGATTTAGTAGGATTAAGTTCTAGCGCATGTTGGTAAGATTTATCAAAGGATCATGAGGGGTTCCTGTAGAAACAATATGTGAAAAAGTCACACTATATTGAATCAGTTTTGGTTTAGCATAAAAGCATATGTGTTTCGACGATTTTCAACTTTTGCTTGCAATTGTTAAAACCGGTTTTGGTAAAGGTTGGTTGTCGTTATTCTTTTGTTTTTGCATAAGGATGAAAACATAATGATATTTCGATATCAATTCTCCCTGGAAGAAGAAGACGCGATCATATTGGAGAAGTTGGATATAAAATTGAAGTAACAATCTTGTTAGTTAATTGTTTCATGTTTGAGAAAAGCCTATTTTTATTTGATATATATATTGCTTTTGCTTAAATGAAATTATCGGTACATTTGATGTGTTTATTCCATTATGAATGTGTGGATGTATGTGTGATTCAATTAGTTCCGGTTAAGTAAAACTATTGTTATCTTGCTTTGTTATGTGATATCAATCATTTAGGATTACAAAATTTTGGTGCAATTACGGTGCTTTAATGTCAATGTTAATTCAATTGCTTTCAGTTAAGTAAAACAATTGTTATTTTTCTTTATTGTTGTTTATGGGTGAAAACTATTTCTGTCGGCTTTGGTAATTTTGGGTGTGTGGATGATAAATGATTCTAAACCTTAAACAAATGCACTGCACGTGAGTGTTTGTATATTCAAGAAATCAATCTGTGCAAATCCGGCCTAAACCAAGAAATTGCTGTTCCAGACTTGTTTCGGTCACAAAGTGCAGGAGATGGGGTTGATCTTAGGGAGGGAAGCGAAGAAGGTGTTGATATTGTGAAGGTGTTGGATATGTAAGACTTATATCAGAAAGCTGAACTGGCTTGCAGGATGTAAGCTATCAGTTCTGGTGTTTGAATACGATTGTATCAACACTTGCATCTGTTGTCTTGTTCTTATTTGAAAATAGGATGGAGAACCTATTTATACAAGTCTTTTATCCTAACCCTCGTATCTCATGGGAAGTGGAGAAAATGGAGTGATAGAGTAGTGGAGTAGTGTGTTAGTGTCACACGACCAGTCTTTCCCACTTCTCCCATTATCACTAACCATCCATGACTTCCTGACACGCTCTTGTGATGGCGCATTGTGCGCTACACGATGTAAACCGACAGACCAATACCCCAGTATGTATCCCCCAGTTTGTGGCATGATTGATATCTTGAGTGCGTGGATTGTGGGACCCACATAAAGTAGCATGCAATGCTAGATTAAATAACTACGTTATTTAGGAAGTCGATACTTGTGAAGTATCGTGTGTATTCTATGCAGGTACTGCATCGAGTGTATCCAGCATGTATGAAGCATCGTTGTTTGAGAGTCTCAAAATATCCTCATATCCAGTCTACTTTATGTGATGGTTTGAAGGTTGCATTATCAAGTCCTTCCTTGACCGACCACATGGTTTGGTAGAGTGACGGATAGTGATCACCATGATGCCTCACTGACCAATTAACTCCTGATCATGGATGTATAACCAAGCCGGTGAAGTTAGACGGATGAGATGATCTTTGAGACACTCATCTGCGACCGTTAATGAAATTAGGGTTTTAGAAAAGGTAGCAAGCATCACTTTTCAGCCTGGTCGAAACCAAGCTTGGGATACGATTTTGGCAGGGCCGATCGTGCCTGCATGCATATGGAATGACGGTGTAGGCTCCAATACCTCATTGTCTCTTGAGAGTGTGATCTGGGCCACTCAATTTGTCCGGAGAAGTTGAGTGGTTGAGATCGATTTCCGACAGAAATCAGGTGCCGAAAAAGCCGCGCGTTATGCCATCTTCAAGCAAGTGTTTCAAGACGACCAAGCTTGGTCGGTCTTGGCCAATTGGCTCGGCGTATGGGTGGTAGGATGGTGTTCACGCCTATACTTCATTTCCCCAAAGAAATGTGATCTAATCCACTCAATTTTTCTAGCGAAGTTGAGCAGTCGAGATCGGTTTATAATTGGGAGGTGCGACCAAGCCTGGTTTGGGAGTGCGAATCGAGGTGTATATCCAAGTTCGGTCTTGGACGATAGGGTGCGAAAATTGACGGGCCCACGATGGTCATGTTGGTATGCACCGGACCTGCTTAGTCTAATCTGGGACCCTTCATTCTTGCCGGAGAAAATGGACGCTCGCAATGTTCAAATCCTAATTTGGGTTTCACCGGCCGTGCGTCATGCCTTGTTCGGGCGCACGAAATAAAACGACCAACTATAGTTGGTCCTGACCGATCGGTCAGGTATGTAGGCGGGCCCACGGTGATTGTGTTTACATGCTCTGGGCCCTTTGAATCTACATCTACACCCTCCATCTATGCCTGCGAAGATGTATGGTTGAGACTGTTTTGCGACACATGTAATGTGCCGCAAACCCTAATTTAGGGTTTTCATTCATGCTGCTTTGGCTTGGGCATTTTGGAAAGCTATGCCAACCTTTTGGGGAGGCCATCCATGTGGGGCCCGCGTTGGTTGGTAGTGAATATTCCAATACCTTCTTGGTATCATGGATCCGATCTAAGCTATCCAATCATGCTAGTGAAGTTGGATGGTCGTGATCGTTTCTGAGAATGACATGGACAATCCATATTCGAACATGCTCAATCGGGCTAGTATAGCACACCGAGAGTAATATGCTCAATCGATCTAGTATAGCACAACAAGATATGTATGCTCAATCGGGCTAGTATAGCACACTGAGAGATGTATGCTCAATCGGGCTAGTATAGCACACCGAGAGTTGCAGCCTGTATGGGTATTTTGTACATGCTTCATTATTAATGCTTGTAGGTTCGTATTGCTCTGCTGAGAACAAAACTCAGTCATCATGCCATACTGATAATGAGTACAGGAAATACAAGGCTGGTCATGCATTAATTAATAATGCTATTTAATTCACAGAATATTGGGATTTTTGCTACATGCTCCATTCTAGGTGAATTAGTAAAGTGAAGAAGTATTCATCACTAATTAATGGTTTTATCTTTTGAAAGATATTAGCACATAATTTTTTGGCTCTTATAATTTTAGCCTTAAATGAAAATCCACCATCAACAATTGTGTAGTATCAATTGTTTAGGCTTACAAAATTTCGGTGCAATAGTGGAACTTTAATATATGTTGTTTTAATTGCTTCCGGTTGAGGTGAATAATTATTCAAGTTGATTTATTGGTTTGTATAAATTATTTATGGCTTAACGAATGAATATATTGATGGGATAAGTTGTTTAGTCCAATTTGATTCCGTATAAGATAAACTAAGTTAATTCTGATCTTAGTTAGACTTATCAAAGTGGAGGTTTCGGTTATTCAAGTCTAGCCGAATGCCTAACAAGGAAATGCTAGTTAACTAACCTAGTATTTGGCTTGTTTAAAATCTAAAGGTCTAAGTTATATGGATAATTAGAACCTGATGAGAAAAATTGGGTTTATCTTTGTTTTGGTCTTATCAAATGAAGCGGTTGTATTTATATAATCGGTTTAGCAAAGGAACTAAGTTACTTAGTTAATTTTTGGTTTGCTAAACTAGTTTGGAAAATTGCTTCTGGAAATTATTTCCATGATAACATATCAAAACATAATTACTTTGTAGTTTCGGTTTTGATATTGGTTATCAAAAATGGTATGTGGAACCCTCGTGCTTGACTCAACAGGTTGCAAGTATATTTTGAGATTTGTAAGATCCTTTTCATGTTTTCCTTTATTTTTTCGTTTCTTTGTAATTTTTGTGACAAAAAGGGGGAAAATTATATGGAGTAAACATGTGATGCTGGAATCAATTTTATATTGATTGGTGTCACTAGGGAAGATGACAATGGTGCTTGAACGTTTATCTAACAAAAGAAAAAAAGCATAGACTAAGGTGGAGTAACATATCATATGATTGGTATAACAAAGATGCGCTGATTGAAAATCTACCTATCTAACCTTTAGGGGGAGTATGACATTTTAAAGATTGAATGAATGCAGGTTATGTGCTGTTGAATTCGGGAATCAAGTGTATGTGTAATGAATTATTGTAATTTGTTTATCCATATGATTTTAAGATTTTTGTCACTAAAATTGACAAAGGGGGAGATTGTTAGAGCATAGCTCGGTTGAAACCACCAAGCGTTAGTATGTCAAGTTTGGTTGTCATATTTTAGTGAACCAAAACTCATTTAAAAGTCGCTTGATTTAAATGTACTAGAGTCAACTTCGTATAGGTTAGCTTGAAAGTATTAGGATGAGACATTACAAGTATTGCGAAGACTTGAAGAAGTGAAGAAGTACAGAGCTACAACCACAACATCATCCTTCCACTTGAGGTTAGTGATATTTGACTTGAACTGTTTCATTCCCTAACGTATCTTTCAAGTCGTGTATATTGAAAACATAAACTGCGAAGCATGAACACTCTAGATAGACATAGTATTAAGGAATACAATATGAGGTTTATTGATTAACCATTAAACTTTGTATATGAGACATCAACATAATCATATGAATGCTATTGTGCTTATGTATGGGTATGAGGTGAGTATTGCGTCCTAGGAAACAATGTTTTTGCATGTGTTTTAAGGAAGTAAGTTCATGATATGTGTTGTGAACCGAAAAGGAAATCTCCAGGCGTTATTGGGGATGTTCTTCATTGCATATCTTATGAATGACCAATATGTGTAATTAGTATAACTGCTCATGACTTGTTTATGTTCTTGGTAAAACTATTCACATGAGGCCTGACTTATGTATCGGTATGACTTTTATTAGTGAAATCGATTTTAAGTAATCACCTGGGATATGATCGGGTTTGTGTGTATATGACCAAATTTGGGAGAGGGGAACCTATCCTAGTAAAAGGTGCAGTACATCACAAGGGGAACCGATCCTTGTATGAGGTGCAACAAGGTTTATAGAAGAAAGGGGAACCGATCCTATGAACATGTGCAACACGTTTTTAGGCCAGGGGAACCTATCCTATGGACATGTGCAACATATATAAGTTAGATACAATATATATATAGGGAACTGATCCTAGTACCTAGTCATCCGAATTTTGCTAAGCTAGTGTGACTATGCACAATACTCACATGGAGGTATAAATTAAACTTGTTTTGGTAGAACTGTTACACCCATGACTTGTGATTGAGTGTTACTTGATCAATCACATAGTTCTTGAAAGTCATATGAACCAATTCTAAACTTGTTTGGAAGTGTGGTAAATCGGTTTCAAGTGAGTAAGTATGAAAAAGTACTTGCAAGAGAAAGATGTCGACACACTTTGAACACGCGCATTAATGTGCATCTCTTATTGTTCAAAAATATTCCTTAACATCTAAAAATGAAGTAAATCCCAAGATCGAATTTAAATAAGTTAAGAATCTTTTAATTAAGGTTTTTAATTATATATGTAAAATAAGAATATTAGTAATGTACATTTGATAGTTAAAGATTTTTCAAGGAGATTTCGATCATTAATTTGGACAGAGCATTTTCAAGAATTATGAAAACAAAATTTGGAATTATATTGAAGATCTTGAGAATATTTTCGGTTTTGGAAATTCCTTGGTGTCCAAACTTCCTTGTCTATAAATACTTTGAGTTTGCATTTCTGTAAAACTAATCCTTCATTATAGTAAAATTCCTCTGTTGTACTGTTACTGGTGAAGCCGCCTATTCGAAGAGGAGAGTAACCTAATTAGGAGAAATCTCTTACGGCCGCTCAGTTTAAAGTATTCTTTGGGATTGAGAAGCTCTAGTGCATACCTTTGGTGGGAAACTAGATATTGCGGTTTATCTTTAGTTTTCATATTTATTTTATTGAATAACGGTGGTTGAACTTTGATTGCACCTAGTTTGTTTATGCTTGAGAATCTTCTCTTCTGATATAAGATTCACTCAAACTAGTTCAAGGTTCCGACAGGAATATTTAAATTGTTGTTAGATCTAAAGACGATCTTGTGATAATCCATTGTTAACAGACTCAGTTGCGTGTGTGATTAATCACAATAGATTCAAGTAGTTGTGTTCAGGTGTTTATTGAAGATCCAAGAAGATTTGAAGACAAATAACGGATAGAAAATTGATGACTTGGTTTTATAATATTTGGTGTGCACAATACTTGTTTCGGTAATAGAGGATCCAACTATAATCGATTTATCCTTGGGATTAAAGGTATTGATAGAAAAATCTTAACGATTACCTTTTGGTGATTGAACATAAGATAGATCTTAGAACCTGGCAAAGGAGTTTATGTTAAGATAAACAGAATAGCCTTTGCGCAACTCATATCACTTGGTTGAAGAGAGTTGATACCAAACAAATTTGTTATTCCTTTACTGTTTGGAATACGAACCAAAGGAATTTTTCCAAGTACGTGACTTGTTTACAGGTTGGAGGCGTGGGAATAAAGACGGAACTAGGTGAATTATAGGTTTAGTTGCTTGGTCTCAACTATACAAAGTTGTTTTATTTTGTATAACGGCTTAATCCTGAAAGTATTCAATTCTGGACTAGGTTCTGGGGTTTTTGTGCATTTGCAGTTTCCTCATTAACAAAATCTTGCTGTGTCATTTACTTTATATTTCTGCATTAATTTTTTTTATTATAATTAAAGTAAATTGCACGAACGTTAATTCCTATTTACTTGGTACGTAATCCTATTGAGTTTGGTTAAGTTCAAAACTTTGTATCAAGTAAACACACCTCGTTGTTGTATTGTCTCGATCTCATATCCATAGACGCTCACACGAAGTATGAACCGATTTGTTGTATTATCTCAACTCAGTCTATATACAATCACTTTCGGAGAAAGGACTTATAGGAAGGAAAAGTTATAGCTTAAGGTATATTTGGGTACCCTCGCCTTTTCACAGTATGTATTGAAAAAGTGGGGGTACCACAATCTCACCCAATATTTCGCTTAGCAATCTGTACGGACTAACTCCAATATACTTTTAAGAGAATCAAATAGACTAAATCTTAATAAAAAGTATATCCAAGAGTTATTTCTCAATTTAATCCTCACTCAAACACATAGAAATCTGCAAGCCTGATTGAATACAAGAGAAATAACTTGAACGGTACCAAAGACCAATGTTCAAGGATCAATCAATTTCAATCAACAACCAAAGGTTGGATTTACATATTGATCGATTCAACACACAACCTGTGATATTTAAATTATATATCAAAATATAATGCGGAAAATAAATAACATAGACACTAGAAGTTTTGTTAACGAGGAAACCGCAAATGTAGAAAAATCCCTGGACCTAGTCCAGATTGAACACACACTGTATTAAGTCGCTACAGACACTATCCTACTACAAACTAACTTTGGTCTGGACTGTAGTTGAACCCCGATCCATCTCACACTGATCCAAGGTACAGTTGTGCTCCTTACATCTCTGATCCCAGAAAGATACTACGCACTTGATTCCCTTAGATGATCTCACCCACAACTAAGCGTTACTACGACCCAAAGTCGAAGACTTTAATAAAAAAATCCGTCTCACACAGAAAAGTCTACATGAATAGATAAATCTGTCTCCCATAGAAATGCCTACAATTTTTGTTCCGTCTTTTTATAAATCAAGGTGAATATAAACCAATCGATAACCCGTACTTATATACTCGAAGAACAACCTAAAATTATCAATCACCTCACAATAATATTAATCGACTAGCGAAAAAAGATATTGCGGAATCACAAATGATGAGACGAAGGTGTTTGTGACTAATTTTCTATCTTGCATATCGGAGAAATTAATATTTAGCCAATCTTACGATTGTACTCAAATATGATAGAAATAGCAAGATCATATCACGTAACTATAGAAAAAATAGTTGGGTCTGGCTTCACAAACCCAATGAAGTCTTCAATTCGTTAACTTATAAGGTCTCGATAGAAGCCTAAGGTTAAAGAAGAATAGACTCTAGCTTACACAACTCGTATCACACATGAGGTATGGGGATTAGGTTTCCTAGTTGCTAGAGTTCTCTTTTATATAGTCTCAAAATCAGGATTTACAATCTAAGTTACCTTGGTAACAAAGCATTCAATATTCACCGTTATATGAAAACCTTATTAGATTCAAGCTAATATCTTTCAACCGTTAGATCGAACTTATCTTGTTATACACAAATGAAATGCATGTTCATTTAGGTTTATGTAACCATACCTAAACGTTTACACCTAGTTGGTTCAACAATAATTAACCAATGGTTAGCCATATGAGCACTTTCATATCAACCTTATTCATCTTTACCATAACTAGTTCAAATGAATCAAATGAAATAGTTTAGAGAGTTGTTTAATTGCTTAGACCTCATAGAAGTATACAAGACACAATCGAAGCAAAAACGATTTTGATTCACTTGAATCGATTCATGAACATTATAGCCATGGTTTGCAAATATTGCATTTCTTAATTTATAAATGTCTTAGTTCACGAATAAACCGTTTTTAGAAAGAAAAAAACGCACTTAAGTACGCATACGGGTACTCATGCTTAAGTACCCGGACTGAGATTGTTTTCAGTTCACAAACTCCAACAAAAATTCACGGGATGTGAACTTCCTACAGTGCTCGTACAGGTACGCGAACTTAGCTCCGGTCATCCTAAACCAGTAAAGAATGCATACTTTGGTTCAAGGATTTTAGACTTACACAAGTATGAGTTCACATACAATGTTTATATCCAATCATGGTTATATATTCTAAACTCTCATTTCAAACATTGAAACATTCTTAGAGGATGTTATATAGTTGTTGTCCACAAACTATTTTTCATCAAAGCGATTTTCAAGAAATTGAAATTTTCAACATGACTTTCGTCACGAGTAAAGATGAACTTGGCCAAAGCAAAAGCTAACCAACACATATTTCTAGAAATAGATAAGCGAGATAAACTCGGATCGAAATAGGAAATGTGTATAATCGAAGTCTATATAGCAATACGACTTTTGTCTCAAGATAAGAAATAGAGTAGATAGACTTTTTAGTGATAGATAAGTTCAAGTCTCCACATACCTTTTTGTCGATGAAGTTCCACCAGTTCCTTGAGTAGTTCTTCGTCTTTGTATGATGAACGCCGTGGAGCCAAGAGCTCAACTACACTTACTATCCTAGTTCTAGACTTAGCTATAAGTAGACTAGAAATCAAGACTTATAGTTTTGGAAACTAAACTTGACAATCAAGCTTGAGATAGCAACGCTTGAGAGTTCGACCGAGCAGTGCTCTAATAATCCCCCCTTTGTCAATTTTAGTGACAAAACTATCAATACATATGGAATACAAAATAAATAAACTTTTCATCTTCTCATCCACATGCTTGATCTCCTTGGTTCTTCAACATTACTCGAAATCTTCATCACTTCCAAGTACTCCAATGATTCCAAAGATATTTAATTCAGCATCACCGCTGTTGAAGATCCGTAGCCATAACAAAGACATAACAATAATTCTCAATCATTGTTACACGGTATCATAGTATTATTACACATCATCAAAGTTCAATTTTATCACGACTTTGACAACAATACTATGGTGATATGTATCATTCCCCCTTAGTAAATACTCCATCTGACATGGAAACCACTCCCCCTTACATAATGATATGAAAACCATATTTATTTGTAGTATGAACTACACATTAATTCTCCCCCTTTTTGTCAATAAAATTGGCAAAGGTACGAAAACTAGTAGGATCCTAATAAAATTTCCACAGAGATATTTCATGACCAAAACAAAGTACATATCAACTTTTTAGATGCAATCATATAGCTGAAACTTAATGCTTTCATCAAGGAGTTTATAAACATACAAGATAACCCCTATAATATTCCACAGCCACACTCCCCACAAATATTTGGCAATTAAGTACAAGTTCAATTAAGAACTCTCCCCCATAAAATGTCATTCATGAAAGAACAACAAGAGCGACCTTACTTTCACAAGAAAAGAAGGATTTATTTGGACATTAACAAATTACATAAGAATATGAATTTGTATCCAGAAAACTCTATTATATTAACCACAATAGAACCCATGATTAATTTAATTGGAAATGTTCACGTAAGAGAACTTACGAAGCCACACGGTATTTAACATAAGAATATGGATCAGGGAAGATCAATATAGCGGAATAAATAAAGATTTATTCTATTCTTTATCACCATTTTCACAATGACATATAATATACTTAATCTTTGTAAACAAAAGCTCATCCTATCTTCCATCAATATTTGCATAGTGACATAATAAGCTTGTCTTTTGTTTGTGAAAAGTTCATTCAATCTTTTATAAATACTTGCATATCGACATTTAAAGGACTTAACTTTTGACCACGTATGGGAGAATCATAGTTCACGGAATACATAAAACCATAAAAGATTAATACCGCACAATCATCTTCCAAATCAACTTTAGAATTTAAAAAAATAAATCTAAAAACATTGCAAGATGAAAAATCATTGGAAATAGCTATGTGTAATCACAAAATGGCTATTCCAAACCCTAGTTATCCTTCTTAAAAACACAATAATAAATTATCATAATAAGTTTCCTTTACAAAATAAAATCTACAAGCTAAAAGAGCAAAGAAAGACTCCTAAATCCCCAAAAAAAAACGGACACGAACTGAAGTCAAATAGCCGTCTCGAAATTCTCATGAGCCTTGAGATCTTTGAGCTTGTGATTGACAACATATACTAATTCTTCAGAGAAGATATCCTCATTGAGAATATCTTTAACATGTGCGTTTATGAGACCAAGGTCAGAGGTAACCTTTTTCAACTCAGTTCTTAACACATCAAGACTCTTCAAAGTATCAATGAGCTGCAGTTTTGCTTCCTCAAAATATTTAAGAAAATCATGAACCACTTCAGCAAAAACCATATCCTCATTCTCAACATCCTGATGTGTATAGGCATAGTAACATGAGGAAGTAGGATGATCATCTTCTACTAAGGTTATTTTCTTCCTCCCTTTAGACTCGAAACCAATACCTTTATCAAGAAAACCTCTTGCACAATCACCAGAGCGTGAAGATGAAGACATTCTTGAAAAAACACAAAATAACCCAGAGTATGCATACATGACTCAAGGGTTTGGTATTTAAATGTATTCTTAGGGAAGTAATTTTCAGGGTTTCCAAAATTGATTCGTGACAGTACCGTAGGTACCCGTACGAACACAACTAGACCCAAAAGAAAAACACACATGAAAACTTTTGCTACGTGAATATTTTCACAATATTTTGGCTCAATAAATTTTATATATATGTAGTGAAACAATTTAGAGCACAAGAGTAGCAGGCAACTTAGTTGCAAAGAAAACTTATTCGAAAACAAAGTAAAAAGAAAGCAAAATGAAAAACGCCTTCAGACACAGCTAATACTTAAGCAAAGTTGATTGCAGACAGTAGTTCATCTATAAATGATAAGAAAATAGCTCAATTAAACAGAAACCAATTTTTCCAAAAGTATACCTAATTATTGACACAACTTACTCAACAGGATTTTTATGAGTAAGTTCACAACCCTTGTAATTAATTAGCACAAGAATGATCCCCAAGCTCATGAAATGAACGATGTTCATGGTTGAGTCTCTTTTTCCTTTCAAACCTAGGAAAGAATCACTTTTGATGTGAGAAATTATCAGAAAACTTACTGTCACCAAAATATGAGTCATAGTTTGAGTTCTTACCAGAAGAATTTTAACTAGAGGCGGTTGACATCCTTATAACCTTCAATTATCACTTTTAGGTTGTTTCTCATATCATCATTTTTGCTCCCTTCTCATGACACTCTAGTAGTATTATCTCCCTTTTTGACAGAATAAGATTTCTGATCTTTTCTTGGACGATTATTGTTGAGTCGTCTGTTATGCTGCTGAATATTTGAAGAACTCATCGAACTAACTTTCCTGGTAGAATAAAAGATGAACTTGGTTAAAACAAAATCTTACCAACATATATTTCGAGAAAAACATAAGCGAAATAAACTCGGATCAAAATATCAAATATGTATAATTGAAGTCTATATACCAATACGAATTTTGTCTCTAATATGAGATAGAGTAGATAGACTTTTGAGTGATAGATGAGTTCAAGTCTCCAAATACCTTTTGTTGATGAAGTTCCATAAGTTCCCTTGAGTAGTTCTTCGTCTTCATTCAATGAACGTCGTGGATTCTAAATCTCAACTATACTAGTCCGAGACATAGCTATAAGTAGACTAGAAATCACGACTTATACTTTTGGAAACTAAACTTGACAAACAAGTTTGAGATAGCAACGCTTGTGAGTTCGACCGAGCAATGCTATAACAGGATAGACACATTGATCTCTAGTAAGTGTGACGATTGCTCGAGTGAAAGAGTAGGAAAGTGGGAAATCGTGGTTGCACCAGTTCCTCGTACGTGAGAGGGTTGGTTGATTATCCACCCATTACTTTTCTAACTTCCTCAACTGCTTGTACGACTTATTCACATTTCTTATCGTGGATGGACACACGTGTCGTAGGCCGCCAGACCAAAACCCTAATTAATATCCCCCCATGTGACATGATTGATGTCTTATGATTTGTGGAGTCTGCAAGGCAGATGTGTATTTAATTAGTCACTGAGTAGAAAATGGGTCTAAGTATTATTCAGTCGAGCATGATTGTCAAATGCTCTATGATTTGTGGATTGAATATGTCTGCTGGGACGTATAGTTCTCGAATAAATATTGATAATTGATCAACATGATGAACATTGATGGACTGAGAAAATATTGCTCGTATGATAAATTGTTGAGTATCGATAGTTGAATCAATATTGATGGACTGGGCAAATATTGCTCATTTGAGAAATTACTGAATATTATATTGATCGTTGAATCAATATTCTCATGTGAGCAAATATTGCTCGTTTGAGCACAGATTGCTCATTTGATGACTTATTGAATATTTATAGTTGAATCAATATTCCTCGTGTGAGCAAATATTGCTCATTTGATGGATTATTGGTAGCATGACCAAATAAAATATTAATTAAAATATTATTAGCTGGACAAAATATTATATAAATAATTGATATGTTCATTGCTGGATCAACATAAAATTATTAGTGTTTGAACTTGCTCAGAATTATGATTTGCAGAGCATTCAGTTCAAAACCCTAGTTTTGATTGATTGTTGATTAATTGATGCCTTACTGAAAATAGGTCACTGATTGAAGGAGGGACCAGCTACATGGGATGAAGGCTGACCATGTAGTGCCCAGGTACTCAATTAAGCATGCACCAAAGTCCTTTGTTGACCAGTTGGTGAAAGGATGATCAAATGCTGGTTTAATTATTAATTTAAATTAGTGCTCGTCTGAGCATTAGGTGATAAAACCTAATTATGAAGAGATGAGTACCGACCAATGGGTCATGTAAATAGCCTTTGGTGGTCGTGGGACCATCTAATGGTCGTTTGAGAAAATTCCAAGTTGGTTGGAAAGCGTTTGGACCCAATATGAGCAGTTGAGAGCAAATTAGGTCAAAATTATGAAAATATGTGGGACCGGCTCCTTGCAAGCCATGGGGCTGTCCTTGGTCGGTCAAGGTATCATGACTATGTCACTATAGTGTCCGTGTCTCAGTCCTGAGAGCTTTGGTATTTTCTGGTGTGCGTTTGAGCAATATTTTGGATATTCAGAAGAGTTTGATCTTGACTGAAACTATCGATTTTGCTCGTGCGACTGATATTTTTAAAATATTAAAATAATAATATTTTCATATTTGACATGAGTATCCTAGTCGGTCATGTGACCATTTGACTTTTTGGCTTTTCCAGGGTTTGAGCAATATTTGAGAAAATATTGAAAACTATGGTTTTTTTGCTCAAACGAAAGAGTTTAATGAGATGAAGGAAATAATAATATGAGAAAATAAGGGATCGTAAGGTGTGGGACCGTCCACGACTAGGGCATGTCCGTCAGGCTAGGTGGCCCAGTCCCGCTACACCTTTCCCTATTTTTTATTATTTTTCATCGTTTGAAGGAAAATATGGAGAAACTTAGAGTTTTGCTCAAACAAGAAAATTTGCTCGAATGAAAAGTTTTCACGAGATTAGGAAAATAATAAAATAAGAAAAAACTAAAGGAAGAGGCATGGGGGACCGGCCACGACGGCATGACCGGTTCCTAGGCGCCTCTTTTATATTTATTATTATTATTTTTCTCTCCTATTTTGCATAGGTTTTCCTCGTTTGTCCATATTTTTGAATGCTCGTTCGTGCATTTGGGTGCTCGTTTATGCATTACTGCGAAGTAAATTCTCACCATTTTCTCGGGGTTTACTCAGGGTGGCTCTGATGCCCAGTCAATGGATTTTTATCACTAATTCATGAAATTCAGCTGAGAATAGTTCATGAAATGGAGTAATAAAATTATCTGAGTATTTATCACTAATTCATGAAATTCAGCTGAGAATAATTCATGAAACATAGTAATAAAATGAGTGGAGTATCTATTACTAATCCATAGAATCCAGCTGAGGATCAACCATGAAATAGAGTAATGAGATAAAATGGTTATATATTAATAATCCATGGAATCCAGCTGAGGAACAGCCATGAAACAGAATAATGAGATAAAATGGTTATCTATTACTAATCCATGGAATCCAGCTGAGGATCATCCATGGAACAGAGTAATGAGATGGAATAGATTATTTTCTAGGAATTCAGTTGATGAATGACACGCTAGAATTATTCTATTTGTAGAATCGAGATATGATATAATTGAAGAATCATACTCGTTCTAAGGGGTGTATAGTCAGAGAACAACATGCATCGCAACGTCCTGAAGGAGTTAAGCTCTCTAACAAATATTATGTCTAAGAACCGCCCAATCATCAAGAGATTCTATACACGGTCTCTCTACGTAGTCATGGAACAACGAGCAGCGTGACGTCTTGAAGGTGTTAAGCTCTCTGACAAACATTATGTATAGGAACCGCCTAATCATTAAGATTCTATATATAGGTGATGATGAAATGTGTGAAGCATCGAACTCTCAGCTGAGAGGCCTTTCGAGAAACATATTCATTATAGATATGATAGGAATGTTCGCTCAGTCAGAGATCATGAAATGGTTCACGGATCATAAAATATGAATCGTCACATGCATTCCTGAAGCCGGGTCAGAAACATGCAGTATCATGATTTTACGATTTTGACCTTTGTCGAAAATCCACCATAAACATTAAGTCCCATGCTTAGTAAGGGACAGTCATATTCCGCAGTAAGCACTGGATGGTGATTTTCCAGTAGGCGAGATAAATAGTTGAACTTAGTCGTACAAAGGCATTTTCAGAATCCCCGATTTACTCCAATAATGTCATGTACGAGCAAATTCCCAGGTAAGGACTCTGACAGTATTGTAGAGTGTCATACCGTGAGCACAGAGAAATGAAGCACTGCTGATTTGGACGACCAGACGTCCGATTTTGGTCGGTTTAGTGTTTATGGGCCCGGGACCAAAAAAAGAAATCCTTGTTTTATTAGGTTTTTAGAAACAAAATTGATATAAAAGGGAAGAAGCCCTAAATTTATTTATTTTTACAACCGACCGGGTTGCTTCACCTTCATATTCTAAATCCTGAGCAACAAGGAAGAGAAATATTTTTTTCCGCCGGACTTCAGTCGCCACCGACCTTCATAGATTAAGCCGCTATACAAAATCTAAACCAACTTCGTAAAGTTGAGACCAAGCAACTACACCTAGTTCACCTAGTTTCTTCAGCATCCATGCGCTTCCGACATTCGATAAGTTCACGCACTGGAACAATTTCTTTTCATCGTAATCCAAACAGTAAAATAACAAAAAATCTGTTTGAAAACTACTCTTTTCAAACACTACACCATTTTAAGGATATAGCAACCTAGAGTAGCAACAACGCTAGTGCCGTTGCGAAATTTCGTTGCTTATTTTCGCACCGGCATATGCCTGTTGTTAATTTAGCGACAGCAGAGTTTCGGTTGCGAATAGCAACGGCTATGTGTTCATGCATGCGAAGCACGCGTGTGGTCAGAAACACTTTGACGTGTTTTTTTTTTCACCCAAGTCAAATTTTAGTCAGTCTTGCTAGGTGTTCATGCATGCGAAGCACGCGTCTGTACGATCAAGTTTTAAAAAAGAAATAAAAATTTCTTTTTCTTAAGTGACCCGTGAGTTCTTTGAGTGAGTCTAAACACATTTTCAATACCCATTAGCCTTTAACCTTAAATTCTAGGCTCTTTGTTTTGATTTTAGGACTGTATTATTGTTCTCTCATTCTCACACTTGTCTCCCTATTTGGATTTGCTTTTACATTCTCTATTTAGTTCACTTATAGCAGAGTTAATTTCTTGATATTTTCTTTTCATGGTTTTGACTTGTCTCTGCATATTATACAAAATCTAGGCTTTAGTCTTTTGTTTGTAACCTCAGTACTGAAACATCAAATTGGTTACTATGCAGATATTTGGGCTTAAGTCAAAAAGCAGTACTTGGTGATATTTTAGCAGTTAAATCTACGTATGATTTGCTGAGGAAATTTGTTAAGCAAGCGGAGTCTTGTGATACATTCTGGTGATATTTTACTCCTTCTTTCCATGTTTTTCAATGGCTCTGTCAGTTGACACAAATTAACTAGGTTACCCATCCATTTATAAACATCAACATAGAACGAATATTGTATGTCAGTCACAAAATTTTGGGTTATGTAAGTTTACTTGTGTACATTTGTGTCAATTGAATAATCCTTTCTTCTATAATATTATTATCTAGTGGTGATTCTCAGTAAGATTTTCCACAATACAGTTTTGTATCACCATTATAGTTTGTATATCTGTGTGGATATTGAATATGGGGAACTGGGTAATTGCAGGGGGGAATGTGGGGGTAATGAATTTTGACTAGGTCGATAAACATAAACTTGACCTTTTTTTTTGTTGCAAAAAATTAGCAACCTCAACACTCTGTTGCTAAATTAGAACCAGAACCAATGAATTAGAACAGGAACCAACAGTATCTAGTTCCGGGTAATGGTATTCCTATAATTAGAAACAGATTAGCAACAATAGGCTGTTGTTGCTAATAAAAAATGTAGCAATGGCAATTCGCAACGAGATTTGCAACAACGCTTATGTCGTTGCTAAAAATTGCGACACCGTGTTTAGCAACAACGAAAGCATGTTGCGACCCTATTTAGCAACATCTATGGTAGGTTGCTAATACCTTAAAATGGTGTAGTGAAACGCAGTGATTTGAGTTTGACAAAGGCTCTTCTGTTTAAAATAATAAACTCCTTTGTTGGGTTCTAAATATTTATATCCAACAACTACCTAAATAGCAGAGTTTAGACTTCGCAATCAACAATATAGAATCTACCAAGATAATATATAGTGATGTCGATCTATACAACTAATCAATCGAATAAATCCGATTCAAGTTGGATCCCAGCCGATCAAGTTTTGTGCACCAAACAAATGAGAAACAATAAGAAATCTTTTTCGTCTTCAAATCTTCTTTAATCTTCAATAAACACCTGCACAACACCACTTGAATCTCTTGTGATAAATCATGCACAGAACAAAGTCTGTTAACAATGGATTCTCACAAGATGTCTTTAGATCTACAAACAGTTCTAAATATTTCGTCGACGCTTCGACCTAGTTTGAGTGAATCTTATATCAGAAGAGAAGATTCTCAAGAATAAAAAAACTATATGCAATCAAAGTTCAACAACCGTAAGTCAATCAAATCAAATCGAAAACTAATAACACTACAATGATCTAGTTTCCCACTAACGGTACTCATAGAGCTTCTTGATCCCACATAAGTATTTAAACGAGCGGTCGTAAGAGATTTATCCTAATTAGGGTACTTTCCTTTCCGGATAGACGGCTCCACCAGTAAGAGATGTAGTTTTGCTGGCTATTAGGATAGTTTGCTAGAAATGCAAACTTGGGTATTTATAGACCAAGGAAGTTTGGACACCAAGGAATTTCCATATCCTAAAATATTCTCAAGATATGCAATGAATAACAAAATTCGATTTTTATAATTCTTGGAAATGCTTTGTCCAATATCTCTGAAATTCAATAGAAAATATCCAATTAGTAAATGCACATTACCAATTTTTATTTTCTAAAGATATGCATTTAATTACTGGTAATTAAAGCATGTAAAAACTAACAACCTTAATTAAAATATTCTTAATTTATTTCAAACTGGGATCTCCTTAAGTAATTAAGGAATATATTTGAACAATAAAATATAAGAAATAATGTACATGTTCAAATAAAGTTGACATTTTTTTCTTTGTAAATCCTCTTTCATATTTACAATCTTGGAATCAATTATACCACACTTTCAAACAAGTTTAGAATTGGTTCATCTGTATTCCAAGATTGAACTTAGCTTGTTACACACAAATGAAATGTACCCTCATTTAGGTTTATGTAACTGTACCTAAACGTGTACACCATGTTGGTTCAATAATAGTTAACCAAGGTTAGCCATATGAATACTCTCATATCAACCTTGTTCATCTTAACCATAACTAGTTCAAATGACTCAAATGAAACTAGCTAAAGAGTTGTTCAATTGCTATATTCTCATAGAATTATACAAGAACACAATTGAAGCAAAATCGGTTTGATTCACACGAATCAATTCATGAACATTATAGCCACGGTTTGCAAAGATTGCATTCCTTATTTTATAAATGTTTAAGCTCATGAACATAACTTTAACATTCAAGTATACAAACGGGTATGCATACTTGAAATTCCTTGGCCAAAATTGGCTATCGCCAGTACGCAAACGGGTACGCGAATTTTCAATTCCAGCAGAAATATTCGTACATGAACCTTACGCCAGTATGCAAACGGGTGCGTATATTTAGGTTCCCAGATTTCTCAAGCCAACAGGTACGCATACTATGGTTCCCGGACATGGATTACATATGTGCAAGAGTACACAACATGACATATCCAATAATGAATAATTGTTCTAAAGTCTTATTTCAATCATTGAAACTTTTTTAGAGGATGACAATAGCCGTATTCACACACTTTTAGCATTAAAGCAATTTTTAAGTTATTGAAATAATCGTAACGAAATATTCCAAGTTTACATTAAATGATTGTATCACATAAACCATGTAAGATGTTGCTCGGAAATTTTCACATGATCATCTTTTGAATTGCGTCAAGAATATAAGATTAACTTGGTCGAAGCGAAAGCTTGCAACACATATTCCGAGAAATATGTAAGCGAGTTAAACTCAAATGTGTATAATAGAATACTATATCGTAACATGACTTATGTCTCAATATAGGAGATAGAGTAGAAATAGACTTTCCAAGTGATAGATGATTTTCAGTCTCCACATACCTTTTGTTTATGAAGTTCCACAAGCTCTTCTTAGTAGTTCCTCGTCTTCAAATGATGAACGTCGTGAAGTCTAAGGCTCAACTACACAATCTATGTCCTAGTCTGGGACATCTATAAGTAGACTAGAAATCAAGACTTATAGTTTTGATCACTAACATTAAAAAACATGCTTGAGATATAAACGCATGCGAGTTTGACCGAGCAGTGCTCTAATAGTTATACCTTCAATATGGTCTACTTGTGATCGGTCACAAAAGTTACTAGGACCGGTTATATCAGTTACTAGGATCTTTTACATCAACTACCAGGACCGGTTACCATATACTTGTGGTATTACTTGTGATCGGTCACACCAGTCACTAGGATCGGTTACACCAATTATTAGTACCGATTACACCAATTACAAGGATCAATTACACAACTCTTTTGTGATCAATCACTGGTAGGTGTTGTAAACACCTTGATATTTATCTATTGTTTATGCTTTATTTACTATTTTTCGTGTGAATTATGTATCTTATGTTTGCTTTTGAGTTTTATAGGTGTTTTGGAGTAAGTGGAGCTAAAGAAAGTGAAACTCGTCAGAATCCAAATTTTCTTTTCATCATCTTGCAGAGCACAAAAAGACGAAGCTAAAGGCGAAATAATGAGGTCATATTTAAGTTGTATTCGGAAATACAAAATCAATAATTGAACTTGTCAGTTACCTAGAACTGACAGTACAAAAATACTATCAGGTGACCCTTACATCGTGTGCCATAATCTTTCCCAGTTATTACCACCCCTAAACTTGAGAGGAACATTTCTCTCATTCAGTTATTACATGAAATTGAGTGAGGTATGAAATGGGGGCATTGTTAGGGTTCATTAAAAATGGGTTCAGATTGAAAAGAGTTAAAGAACTGAAATTTATCAGTTGGAGTCGATGTTTAACATGGGTATCTGGTGCTGAATGAAGGAGATAAGAATCTGTGAATGGTTTTGCAATTTATGATGTAGTTTTGCTGTTGAAATAAGAAATATTTTTGAAATCTGAACTGAAAAGAGAGTTTTTGGTGTTGGAAGAGGTGATAATGACAAGAAGAAAATAGTACAAAACTTTAGTAAGAGTCTGATTTGAGTATAAGATGTTGTGAGATTTGATTTGAAAGAAATATTGCAGAGCTAGGGTTTACGAGAAGACTCTGTAAATGGGTTTGTCATGGGTTTGCTATAAAGAATGAGAAATTGGGTTTGATTTGATTTTGGTTTGGAACTGATGGTCATGGGTTTGATTTGAATCTGAGGTTGGATGTAAACTAGATGAGTTTTGATTTGGTTTGAATTGAATTGGTTAAGAATCTACATAAATTGAAGAGACTCAAGGGTTGGTGGAAGTGTTGTTGTTGTATCTTTGAAATCAGGGAATACAAAATGATGTGTTGTGATTGAATCTGTGGTATTGAGAATTATAGGTGATGGCAGAGTAATGTGTGTTGCAGTTGTAGCTACTGCTTTCATGGACTGTGACTTTGTTGATGTGCATTTTAAATTGCAGTTGCAGAATCATCTTGCAGAATGGAAGAGCTGGAGTAAAGGCTAGGCTTGAAGTTCTGAGGAAATGGTTGTTGGAGTTGGTGCTTTGTAGCTGGTGATAAAGACGGGGAAATATGGAGATGATGATGCTGCTGGAGTTTATGGGAACCCAGAGTATGAGATGAATTGTAGGTGATGCATTTATGTCATTAGGCAGATAAGATTGGAACTCAATATTCAATGTGTGATGATGCTAGCTGGTTTGATGCATATGGTAGAACTGGTACCACGGAGTTAATAGGTTATGGTGGATATAATGAATATGGTGATGATTTTTAGTGAGTTAGGAAGCTGAGACAGATGCTGCTATGTGCTTATGAGTCATAGGTTGGTTGTGCTAGTCACTGGTGTTGCTGGATGGAACTGGTTGTTATTGCAGTTGCAAGTGTTGTCTGAGTCGGGTGGTTTCGAGTATGGTTGTGTGTTAGCCATGGTCACAATGGATGTGGCACTAGATACTTGGTGGAAGTGTTGTAGCTAGGAGAATAAGTTAGTGAAAGTATGGCATGAGATAGTTTTGAAGCTGCAGAAACGGTGCAAAAATGCAGCGAGAATGGTGAGCCACTGAGCCTAGCCGAGATGTCGGGTTTTAGAAATAAAAGTGTCGATCATAAAGTTTCACTGAATCGTGAGGGGGGTATGAGGCGGAAGCAAGAGTCGGACGCCGGACATATGAGATACGAGTCACACTTTTGGGCACGTTTTCGCAAGAACAAGGAATTAGCTTAAATGGTTCTTTTGTGAATGTATAGACTGCAGAGAAGTAGAGTTGAGCTACTAGAAGTTTAGAATTTCCTGCTGACAGTTTCTTACAATTCGGGTGGCTAGATACATTTTTCCTGTAATGATTTCCGACACCGGTGACCGGATACCAGTGATGACGTCAGCAATTCGTCGGCCCCGTTTTGTACTCGAAATTTCCAGAAGAGATGTTTTAACACATGGGATTAGTAGACCACTTGGAGATGAACTTTTGAGAGAATGAGGCGTGAACTAGTTGAGAAAGAGTATCCTTTATTGAAATTGAGAAACATATAAAATAAAATATGATATCTCTTCTACTACTTTTGTTCTAGGGTTAAAAAATATGATTCTTCTCTTTATTCTTGTTATGAACCCTATTAACATGAGTAGTTAATCTTATTATTGGTTATGGATTAATTTGATTTCACAAAGCATGTTTCTTGTTCAATAAATTAGTTTTGTCTCATAATTATCGATTATGATTCACTATAATTATCGCCATGTATGATTTGATTGCTTGTTTAGTTGAGTGGATAAATGATTGAACGTGCATTCACATCTATTGCTAGTTTAGGGTTTATTATACGCAAAAGTGGTATATCTTGAATGCAAGTAGCATAATTGTGATTATTGCATGTAGTGATGCATCTAGTTATCGCAAGTGATTTATGACCTTTGTTAAATCGGATTAGTGCTTTTACACGTTCGATTGCTTTGATTGGCCTGATTTCATAGAACTTATGCATCTAGGGAATTAAACTTGATTAGTGCTTTTACACGTTAGGTTGTTCTCTTAGATAGAATTCATATTCACATATTTTAATGTGTTTGTCGATGACAAGAGGAAATTAGCGGGATATTCTTGCGATCGAGGTATCCTAGGGCCTTTGATAATAAGAGATTAAATATCAATTCTAGTTGTTAAGACAAGAACATGTTTGTGAATGAAGATGAAATCGTTAACCAATATATTTCCTTACTTGATTTGATTTGTTTACCTTACTTGTTTTGCTTTTATATTAGTTTACTTTTTAGAAATCAGAAAATCCCCCCCATTGTTTTATATAGGAAACCGAAAAATATTGGCAACCCAAGACCTCTATGTGGGAACGATCCTTTCTTGCTCTTGCTATATTTTTATATTTTGAGTAGTGAGAAAGTAATTTATTTTTGACGCATATGACAACGATCAATCACACCAATTACTAGGATCGGTCACGCCAATTACAAGAATCGATCATACCAACTAAGGTGATTACTTAGGATTGGATACACTAATACAATTCATACCAAATCATAAGTTAGGTCTTGTGATTAGTTATACCAAGATACATAATACATTATGATCGGTTCTACTAACTCACATATATTGGTATTCCAACGATATGCAATGAATAACAATACCAATAAGCCTAGCGACTTTCCTTTCAATTCATAAAACAAGTTTATGAACGTACCTCCTTTAAACAAATGTAAACATTGTTTCCTAGGATAAAATTTTCACCTTTACCGATATACATAATCACAATCGCATTCAAACAATTAAGTTGATGTCATATCTACGAAGTTCAAAAGATAAACTTTATACTTCGTAGTCTAATTCCTTAATCTTATATGTATAGAGTAAATCATTCACAGCTTCGCATTTATTTTTTAAATATATCACGACTTGAAATATATGTTAGGAATGAAACAGTTCAATTAAATATTACTAACCTCAAGATGAAGGATGATGTCATCGTTGTAGCTCGTTACTTCTTCATGATCTCCAAGTCTTCGAGTAATACTTGTATATATCATAATCCTATACTTTATAGTCTAACCTATATGAAGTTGACTCTAGTAAATAATTAAGCGACTTTTTAAATGAGTTTTGATTCACTAAAATATGACAACCAAACTTGAAATACCAATGCTTGGTGGGTTCAACCGAGCTATGCTCTAACAACGCATACTGTGATGTTTTACAGACATGGGTTTTAGTTCTAAACTCCCATTTTAATTATTGAAAGATTCTTAGAAGATGACAATGGCTGTCTCACATAAACCATTAGCTAGTAAGCAATTTTCAAGTGATCGAATGATCAATATGAAACTTTCCAAGTCGACATCAAATGATTGTCTCACACAAATCATGTAAAATGTTTCAAGGAAATTTCTACATGATCATATTTTGACATATTATTTAGTTTCCAACAAATAAATTGTTTCCAACTAAACTCTTCAAAAATAATGATGAATGTAGCTAAAGGAAAAATATACCAACACATATTTCGAGAAATATATAATAGAGTTATACTCTGCTCGAAATAACAAATATGTATGGTTGAAAGTCTATATTACTATATGACTTTTGTCTCAATAGGATATAATAGAATAGAATAGACTTCTGAGTGATAGATATGTTTTAGTCTCCACATACCATTTGTTGTTGAAGTTCCTCTGAGTTCTTCAGTAGATCTTCATCTTCAGTTGTAAGCGCCATGAAGTCTAAAGCTCAACTATACAATATATCCTAGCCTAAAACTCTTATAAGTAGACTAGAAATCAAGATTATAGTTTTGATCAACTAAACTTGACAAACAAGCTTGAGATAGCAACGCTTGTGAGTTCGACCGAGCAGTGCTCTAAAAGAACTTACAACAACAAATCAGACTTACTGAGGTGAAAAAGAAATGTTCACAATAATCGGGTATAGGTTCTCATGATGCTTGGTGTGTTGGGGTAAAAACTGATTCGGCTGGAAATGGTAAATTTGGGAGTGTCGCCGAGAAACGAATCTAAACCCTAAACAAATGCACTGCACGAGAGTACTTTAGATTCGAGAGATCAATCTGTACAATTCTGGCTTAAACCAAGAAATGGTCTTTCCAGTCTTACTTCGGTCACAAAAAGAATGAGAAGGGTTGATCTTAGGGAGGGAAGCGAAGAATGCGTTGAAATAAGAATGAAGGTGTGGCTATTTTATGACTTGTATCAGAATGTGAAACTTGCCTGCAGAATGTGAGCTATCAGTTCTTGGTGTTTTCTGGATACTTTTGTTGATAACACTTATTTTTTGTCGAAATAGTTTGAAATCCTATTTATACAAGTCATGATTGAGTGCATCCTGATCCCATAGGAAGTGGAGGAAGTTAAGTAGTGGAGAAGTGGGGATCGTGTAAAAGTGGTAACAATCACCTCTCTATCATGAGGAAATACCAGTCATCCTTACACCCACTACTCCTTTACCGCTATCAACTGTCCGCCTTTCTTTACACTTTCTCTTAATGGGCGTTTTGCACGCCCCATGCTATAAACCGCCAGACCAATACCCTGGTGAACATCCCCCAGTTTGTGACATGTTTGATGTTTCAAGTATTTTCGTTGAAAATATGAAGCAAGTTGCTGAGTGGGTCTTGCCATGTAAGACCTAATTATTATGATCAATCATATGCAAGCTAGGCGATGGGTGGTCATATGTGACAAGTCATGAGACGTGCCGCAAGAAATAGCATATAATACTCATTACGTTAAATTATTTGTGAAAATGATATTTATAAAACATCGTTTGTAATCAATGCATATAAAGGATCACTTTTAAGCAAGCAGCTCAAAATAATAGATTTTATGGATCATCATTATGTAAAGATCATTTAAGTTAGTCGCGGAGCTCAATGTCTTAAAAAGAGCATGACCAGTCATTTTCAGGGTGCTGCTAGGAGAACGCACGCCAAAGGTAGGTTGGTCGGTCCCTATAGGAGAGTGGGGGCTTGTATCCTTTCCAACATCCTATCGGTTGGCCTAAGTTAGATCAAGGCCGCAAATTGGCTAGCCAAGTTGAGTGGCTGAGATTATTTGCAATAGTTAATGGCTGCCGTTGAATCTATTAAAATTCTTGTAGGAAGCGCGACTAGACACATTTGTGCAATCATTTGGGAGCCATATAGGAAAGCCGCGATTTGGACGATCGTTCCTCATGGAAGGATGATGGTCGGTGATCACGGCGGCATCTTATTGGTCGCCTAAAATTAGATCTAGGATGGTCGATTTGGCTAACGAAGTTGGATGGCCAAGATGATTTTCGGAAGTTGCATATTTTCGTTGATTCAATTTAGGGTTTTAAATCCGTGTGGCCAACCTACTTTTAGATAACGATTTGAGATGTTAGTTGTGGGATGGAAGCAATTCGATCGTCTAGGGATAAAGGTGGGTTGCCGACAAGCATACTAGCATCTCATTGCCGCCTAAAATTGGATCTAGGCCAGTCTATTAGGCTAGAGAAGATGGACGGCCGTGATCGTTTTGCGACAGTAACACGTTGTTGTTGACACAAATTAGGGTTTTCAAAACCGCACAACTAGCCTACTTTGAGCAATCGATTTTATGTGCTCCTGGCATGTCTTGGGCAGTTCGACTGGTCAGGGGTGGAGGAGAGTCGCCGGTGAGCATACCGGTACCTTGTTAGTCGTTCCAAACAAAATCTAATCCATCCAACTAGGCTGGCTGAGTTGGACGGATGCGATGAGTTTGAGACTTCCATGGCTAGTCTTAACTCGTTGAACTTCTTTTCAACAACGCGACTAGCATAGCTCTGGATAGCGATATATGGATGTTTCTGTCGGGCTAAGATGATTCTGATTGGCTGGAAAAGCAGTGGGCTCGCCGATGGACACCATGGAGTTTTCTTGGTCTCGTTGGGAGGAGGCAAAGCTCGTTAAATTGACCGGACAAATCGTATGCCCATGATTGTTTTAGGACTGACATGGACAGTCTATGCTTATTTTTCTTAAGGAATTTAAGCGCATCGACCATCTAACTTTTTAATTAAAAGCGTGGGCTATAAAAACCTAATTTTTTACAAATTAATCAGGTTAAAGTTTGAATTTTGCGAGCTGTCACAAAATTATTCAAATTGATGAATTTTGTGTGTTGACCCAAAATTCTTGTAAGTGCATAAAAATCTCCTAGGACACGTGTCTCCCCCCATTATGATCCAACGGCACCACAACCTTGGATTACCCGGTAAAATAGCCCGAGAAACACCATAACAAACCAAAACACACTTTACCTCATCCCTAAACGAATTCAAATTGGACGGTCAAGATTAGGGCCCCTGAAAAGGAGGTGACAAGTACCGAGACAGCTGTCCCACGCAAGCTCACCTCCAACCACCCGCATTTAAGACGCACAGGTACGAAGACACATGTCAAGTTTCCCCTGGGCTAAATGGAAGGCGGAATGATGGGGCAGCGCTAAGCAAGCTCAATGCTCTGCACGTGTCGAACATGCCCTGGAAGAAGGACTGACAGAACCTCGAAATGTCAAATGACCATTGGAAGGCATCGTGATGAAGCGAAGATACCTGCGGGATGGCACATAAGCCTAGAAGATAAGGATAAGGAAATATCAGGATGGGACCCATGTAATCTATCTATAAATACCCAATCCAGTTAAAGAAATGGGGTCGAGAAATTGAAGAGAGAGAGAGCATAAGAAAAAGAGAGAGAGAGAGAGAGAGAACTGTGAATTTAGGTGAGTGATATTCTTCTACAAGAATAGCTTCGTTCCCCTACTCAGAGTCATTTGGATTTACATTGTAATCTATAACCCTATAATAGAGAAACTAACCTCCCGTTGATGTAGGCCTTAGTGCTGAACCACGTAAATCTTGGTCTCGTTTATGCTTTATTTTCAAGTTTAGTGTAGTGGTGGTCTAATCAGCATCTTCGGCGACGCTGACCCCATCGTCGAGAAACGATGACGAGCTCAAGGGCTCTGAGAATCTCGAATATTCTTTATCTGCTGCTTACACCTTTTTTAAGATCTATCCTGTTTGATTTTACATTGAATCGTGATTGTGAACATCTCAGTACCAAATGTTATTTTGGTGTTCACAATTTGGCGCTAGAAACAGGGACATTGTCCCGGTAAAAGATTTATCTTTTCCTGTGCATTCTCGTTATTTTGAGAAAAATATTTTCCCTAAAAAATCTACATCGTCATGGTGTGGGAACCTTCGTCTTTTCATTTCATCATTTAAACGCTTTTGGGAAAAACTTTTTCCCTAACAAATCTACATCTTCATGATGTGGGAACCTTCGTCTTTTCATTTCTTCATTTAAAAGCTTTTGGAAAAACGTTTTCCCTAACAGATCTACGTCTTCATGGTGTGGGAACCTTCGTCTTTTCATTTCTTCATTTGAAAGCTCTTGAGAAAAACGTTTTTCCTAATAAATCTACATCTTCATGGTGTTAGGAACCTTCGTCTTTTCATTTTCCAATCAGAAAAGTGTGCTAACGAGACACGTGCGGTACTACTTCTTTGGTAATTTCTTATCCCAGCAGGTTGAGTGGAATAATGGACAAAGTTAAGGACACCGGAAAGACCAAAGCATCGTCAAAGGAAGTCCCCAGGATTTCCCTTGTCATAACACGCAGCAAGCAGAAAGGAGAGAAAGCGAAGACGATAGCCCAGAAACCAGAAGGGCCGGGAAGTAAGGAACCTGCAGACGCTAGTTCCATAGCATCAACAGCATTGAAGGAAGCCGCCGCGAAATCCGATGCTCATAAGATGGCAGCAGGAGCACGAGTCAACGAACAAAGAGAAGGCATGGCGGAATCTACCGCACAGCAACCCAACCTAGGGATGCCACCCACTAATGAACGCAACCAACCATTGATGACAGCTCAGCATCCTTTGAAAACAGATCACACGGCGGTTCACATGCTAGGATTACATAACCCGCATGATGATCCGTTGGTACCCATAATACAAATTGTGGACGAAGATCATACCGTAGCCGCCGAAGAATAGCAACGTGTGGGAACCACTAACCGAGGATCGACTCCTTCCGCCCAGCTCGCTTTAGAACTTTAAGAAGTAAAGAGAAGATAGAAGTTATATGTTGATGCGGTGGCTCTACTTGCACAAGAAAATCAACAGTTGAGAGACATAATGGCGAGGAGCGCAGGGATAGAAGTTCGTCGAAACGAAGCCAACTCCAAAGCCCCTCCCCCCAATCGTGACCGAAGGATGAAATTAGCAAGGAAACGTAACCCGGATCCCCCGCTGAGATGAAGGACAGAGGGTGATCGGATGTCAAACATGGACTCAATTCCCGACGACTCATACTATTTCGACAACGGGGACCAAAGGTCAGGACAATCAACGATGGAGGATAGGCATCACCTTGCCACGGAGAACCTTCGAGCAGAAATGATGGCAGAAATTAAGCTTCTAAAGACAAGGAACGGTGGAGGAAGATTATAAGAGGTCATTAAGGAGGCTTCCACCACCCCTTTAACACCCTGATTATCTGGAGCGCTCATTCCTCACAAGTGCCCCCTCCCAACATTTGAGTGCTACGATGGATCTGGAGATCCCACTTCCCACCTTCGGTATTATAACCGAATCTTGGCCCGCTGGGAAACGATGTTGTCCTATGCAGGTACTTCCCTTCCAGCTTGAAAGGGTCAGCGTTATCATGGTTCGACAATTTGCCTTCCAACACCGTGGGTTCCTTCAACCAGCTCTCTGAGATGTTTTTGAGAACTTACATGTACAACAAGACCGTCAATACAGGGATGGACAAGATTTTCTCACTAGTCATTGCATATAAAGAAACCATCCGAGGATATATTGACAGGTGGCACAAAATCTGTCAAGGCATAGGGAATGTTGAACCGACCATCATCATCAACTGTTATAAATGGGGCCTGGACATGATGAGCCCTTTATTTGTTGAGATCCATGGGAGCGTACCCACCACTGATGGGGACCTCCGAATAATTATTGAAAAACACGTCAGGCTAGAGGAAATCCAGCGAGAAAATCCCAGAGCTCACACACACAAAACTCATCGCACCAACGCGGTAGAACCAGCCAGCAGATCCCGGGATGCCTGAGCAACCGAACGAGTTTATGATGACAAGAGGAGACGAAGGGAAGACCAACCTAAGGACAACCCAAAATTCGATGACCATGTGTACACGAAGCTAAACACCAGCTATGCTCGTATCCTAAGGGAGATCAAGGACCGGGAAAATATGGAATGGCCATGGTCCAAGGGAAAACAACCACCGCGTACAAAACAGTCTAGAGATTATTGCGAATACCATTGCTTCAATGGACATCAAACCGAGAAGTGCAAAAATCTTAAAATAATGATCCAGAAGCTGATTGACGCTGGGGACCTCAAGTGATACATCCAAAAAATCACTGAAGAAGAAAGAACGAAGCGAAGCAAGCATGTCCATCTCCCCAAAGGAAACCGAACAGTCAACACCATCTCATGTTCCGAGGCAATTGGACCTTCGTTGACAGCTCAGTTAGGAAAAAGGTTAAGGAAACAATTCGAAGATTACTGTGAACTATACAAGATCGACGACGTAGAAGTAGACGAACATGAGCAATGGATGGATGCATACATCACCTTAGATACCAAAGACGTTTAGGAGGATATGGAAGATCATAACTATCCTCTAGTCCTAACACTACCGATGGCAGGGAGCAACATAAAGAAAATCCTCATCGATGGGGGAAGCTCCGTCAATGTCCTATTATACGACACCTTCAAGCGAATGAAGATCAGGGAGGAACAGCTTATGTCTTCTTATTACACCATCTACGGGTTCAACGGATCACCCACAAAGCCTTTAGGTGACATCGTTCTGCAAGTGGACGCAGGGCCCATGAAGGTAGACACACGATTCAGCGTAGTGGATGCCCCATCACCGTACAACGCGATCATTGGCCGAAGATGGGTACACAAGCTCAAGGGAGTAGAAGCTACATATCATCAATACCTAAGATTCCCCACCCCCAAAGGAGTAATGGAAATAAAAGGGGACCAGGTCACCGCCCAAGAATGCCAGGCTCTGCAAAATCAGCTCAACGACGAACAGGATGCCCATAGGAAATCTCGAAAAATCCTGAACATAGAAATCTCCAAGAACAAAAATATAGACCAATATATTGAAGAAATCTCGGGAAAAAGTCTAGCCAGCGGAGAAGCCGGAACATCCAAGAGAAAAGAAGTTCTAAGCACCAAAGCGAGGACCTCAGCAGCTCAGGAGATGGAAGAACCCGCCAAATATCAATTAAAGAGAACCCCTCTGCTAGGGGAACCGAAGCCGACGTTCACACCTGTAGAGCCTACGGAGGAGATTAATATAGGAACCGAAGATAACCCGAAAATGATCAAAATAGGAAATTTGATGGCTGAAGGAAGGAAGATATCTCTGATGGAATTGCTAAAAGAATACGCGGACATCTTCTTATGGAAATTGGGACATATGCCCGGAATCAATCCGAAGGTAATTCAGCACGAACTTCGTATAAAGCCGGGCGTGACCCCTGTCAGGAAAAAGGTACGCAAAATAGCGCAAGAGTACCACGGGGCAATTGAGAAAGAACTCGGCAAGCTGTTGGAAGCATGGTTCATCAAAGAAGTAAAATACCCAACATGGATTTCGAACATGGTCATCGTTCCAAAGAAGACCGGAGGGGTAAGGATATGCATCGATTTCACCAATCTCAATAAGGCTTTCCCCAAAGACAGTTATCCGCTCCCAATCATTGATCAGTTGGTCGAAGCGGTGGAGGGATACAAAGAATTGTCGTTCTTAGATGGATACTCGGGCTACAACCAGGTTACCCTAACAGAAGACGATCAACAACACACAGCGTTTTATACCCCACACAACCTCTACTGATACACAAGGATGCCGTTTGGACTAAGGAATGCTGGAGAAACATACCAGAGAATGGTTGACGTCGTTTTCAAGCCATGGATCGGGATCACATTGGAGGTCTATGTCAACGACATGCTCGTCAAAAGAAAGTTACGAAAAGATCACCATCAAGACTTGAGAAACATCTTCGAGGCCATGAGGGAGCACAACATGAAAGTAAACCCAGGAAAATGCACCTTCGGGGTGATTTCGGGAAAATTCCTTGGATACCTAGTAACGAAGAGGGGCATCGAAGTGGATCCCGTGAAAATCCAGGCCATCGTAGAGATGTCGTCCCCGAAGAATCTAAAGGAAGTTCAAAGACTAAATGGGTCCTTAGTGACATTGGGAAGATTCATTTCAAGGTCTTCGGACAAATGCAAACACTTTTTCAGCATCCTCAAAAAGGGGAGCACGTTCGAATGGACCATCCAGTGCGAGGAGGCATTCCAGAAGATCAAGGAATATCTCGCTCCAATTCCGATCCTTCAAAAGCCTGATCCAGATGAAGTATTATCCCTATACATAGATGTCATGGAAGACGCGGTTAGCGCGGTGTTAGTCAAAACAAACACGAAGGTGGAGCAACCAATATACTACGTCAGCAAGACCCTCAACTCCGCGGAAAGAAATTACACAAAGATCGAACAACTCATTTTGGCATTGGTTTGGGCAATGAACAAATTGAAAACCTACTTCCTTACACATTACATTCGCGTTCCGTGCAAAGCGCCATTGGAGGCAGTCCTCAAAAACACAGGAAAAGTGGGTAGGATCGCAAAATAGAGCACTCATCTTGACCAATTCAACAGTATCCACGAAGTACAAGACGCGCAGAAGTCGCAAGTCCTAGCTGATTTCCTAGCGGATCTACCCTTAGAAGACGACGAGGAAATAAAGGGATTCGCAGAAGAGGAAGAAAACAGTAAATATCCGATGGATGTCCTCGAGCCCTCAAGCCAGAGACGATGGGATATCTTCGTAGACGGATCGAGAAACAAAGAAGGCGTAGGGATCGGGATCGTAATCACCACCCCAACCGGAGATAGGATCGTGCATGCTTTGAGATTTGAATACGAAGGACACACAAACAACATCATGGAGTATGAAGCTGTAGTTCATGCCCTTCGTTTAATCTTGAAAATGGGGATAACTGATGTACGCTTAACAAGTGACTCGTAGCTGGTCATTCGGCAGATCGAGCTAGAATACAACTTCTACGATGAAACTCTTGCAGCTTACATGACTTTAGTTCAGACCCTAGCGTCATAAATACCCAACATCCAATTCAGGCACCTATGCAGAAAGGACCTGAGGCACGCAGATGCTCTGGCATACATCTCATCTATATTGAGAGATGAGAGCGTAAAAGCTATCAAGATAACCAGTGTATACGAGCCCTCGACAGTACCACAACCCGCCTTTACCATAAGTCAGAAATACAACGCTGAGGAGTATATCGCTGACGAAGATGTAGGATAATATATCGAAGAAGACATCGTCCAAGATGACATCCTGACTAGGGAAAAGGAAGACGAAGATTTCAGCAAGGAGGAAGATTGGAGATCCGATATACATCAATTCCTTGAAGAAGGAACGCTTCCAATGCACACAAAACAAGCAAAAAAAAGTACAGGTGAGGGCAGGGAGATACGAGCTTCGTAACAGAATCTTATACAAAAAATATTTCTTGGGGCCGCTGTTACGATGCTTGTCCAGGCAAGAAGGTCATTACGTCTTAAAAGATATCCATTATGGGGACGCCAGCAATCATAGCGGGATGAGATCACTAGCTGATAAAGCAAAAACGCAAGGTTACTATTGGCCGCAGATGAGGAGAGATACAGCCAAGATGTCCCGGAGATGCGAAGAATGTCAAAGGTTCGCTAGAAAGATCCATTCCACAACAACAAAGTTAAACTGCGTGGACAGCCCTTGGCCATTTTCCAAATGGGGAGTAGATATTGTAGGACCATTGGTCAAGGGAACGGGAAAGAGACGGTTCTTAATAGTAGCAACGGACTATTTCAATAAATGGATAGAGGCAAAAGCTCTTTCCCGAATCAGAGACTCCGATGTCTTCACGTTCATCTTCCAAAATATCATCTGTAGGTTTGGCATACCCATGGAGATAGTTTCCGACAATGGCAAGCAACTGCAAGGAAAAAACATAGACATGCTATTCGATACGTTTAAAATCAGGAAGAACAAATCTACTCCCATTTACCCACAAAGCAATGGCCAAGCCGAAGCTACCAACAAAACCCTGGCTTTGGTTCTCAAGAAATCTTTGGACGAACATAAAGGTCGATGGTGTGAGCAGCTACATAACGCGTTGTGGTCATATCGTACCACCAGGAGATCAGCCACCGGAGAATCTCCATTCCTTCTCACGTATGGGGCCGAAGCAGTCATCCCCACCGAAATTCTCATGCCCGCCACCAAAACCGAAGCATGGGAGAAAAACCTTACCACCGACATGATGCTGGAAATGCTAGATGACCTAGAAGAAAGAAGGGAAGCGGCCCTACAAAAAATGGAAAACTATCAGCGCGGACTGGCAAGAGTATATAATAAGAAAGTTAAGCTTAGGAATTTTGTAGAAGGGCAATATGTACTTCGAACTATACCGCAGTATCAGCGGGAAAGAAAATGGGGGAAACTAGCACCCAATTGGGGAAGACCGTTCATCATACATGACATTGCAGGAAGTGGATCATACTATCTGCATAATCTCAAAGGAGAAGTCCTAAGACACCCCTAGAATTCTAAGTACCTCAAGCCGTACTACCCCTAGAAGCAACACAGTCCTGAACCTATGTAAAGAACACCAGAAGATGAAGACGGCTTCACCGCCGAGCATGTTTCTATCTCTGGACAGGAGGTGGCAGACCTCACCATATCAATCGAATATAACTTTCCGTGACATTGGGAAAAGTACTTGCATACAATCCCTCGGCACTCCCTGGACAGTGTCTACTAACACCAGACCCTGGGAAGGATTCCAGTAGAAAGGGATACCCCAATCAAATAATAAAAGCAGTTATTCAGCGGACTGGATGCTTGTACATAATTACTCCAAGGAATCACATATCCAGGGACACTGCATTGACCCCCACCGTTCGGTAACCTCTTGGCCCGAGGATTAGCCAGCGTACATACAGGTTCGCATAACATAGCGAAGACAACACTAAAAAATAACTGCACATAGAAGACACAGAAAGGAAAGGAGAAAAGCGATGATCCATTAAGCAAAAAAAAAAAAAAATTGATTACAAGATTATGAGCCTCAATACGATGCCATTATACAAAAAAAAAATTCACAGAGTTCAGGCAAAGAAATCAACGGGGATCAACACCACGGTCAACGAAAAAGAAAATATCAACGAGGCCCTGCGCGGGAGGAGGGAACGCATTCTCCAGAAGAAGGACCCGAAGGGACCTTAAAGGTATCGGGTACGGGACGGCGCTTATATCTTTTGGAAATACCTTGGTCCTTGAGAAGAGACTGTTCGACCAAAGCCAGCGTCTTGTTCACCTCCTCGGCAAGTTGACGACGTGCCTCATGTTTGATATACGACGCTTTGAGTTTGGACTGGCTCAACGATGACGATAACTTTTCTACTTCTTGAGTCGCCTTCATAACAACCGCATCCCGAGCCTCAGCTAACTCTTCAAAGTGCTTGGTCTAATTTCGCTGAACCTCTAACGCAGTTTTAGCCTTTTCAAGTTCTTCGTTTGCTCGGCGAAGCTGAATTTTAAGCTCTGGGAGGAAACAAAAACAAAATAAGTAGAATTAGAAAACAAGGTTTAAGGATATCATTCATTAACAAATGAACCTATACCTTCAACATTATCCAAAGCTACTTCTAATTCATTTACTACGACATCCCAATCATCGTCAAGAAAACCCTATTCGTCGGATATTTTTCTATAATCCGATCGAAGAGCGGTAAGGGCAAATTGACATTCATCAAACTCTACCTGCTTCATGGAATCAGAGTGATGAAGACAATTGACCTCAGTAGTCATTTCTTCAATTCCTTTGGTAAGTCTGTATAAATTCACTTCTAAATTCCTCTCCGATTCAGCGGAACGAGCAACTTCGGCCCTAGAAGAAGAAAAATCCTTACTAAGAGCATAGGTTTCAGCCCGGGCGTCATCCCTCTCACGAACAAGACATCGTACATATTTATGAGGAGCCTGATCTAGACGAAGCTCCCCCTCCAAATCGGTCACCCTAGCTTCCAAACAAGAAACCGAAGCGCGTGCTTCGTTGAGATTGTCTCTAGTCCAGAGCAAGACACCGTTAAATTGGCGACGCTCAGCATTCATACTATTCTGCGCATCGACCATCTGCTCACGTCTCCGCCTATACTCAGCGGACATCTGATTATACTCATCAGCATGGGAATTCCATTTTTCCTCTGCCTCAATCACTCGGGCCACTAGTTCACTAATTCGAGAAGCTTGGAGCGCTCTCTCACTATGAAGCCAGGTCAATTCTCCAGCGGTGTCCGCTGAAGGAAGGATTGGCTAACTCAGAAGGAGTGCGGCAAAAAAAAAAAAACATGCGGCAAGAACCAACCTGCTGAGAACGAAGCCTTGGCGCGCTCTGATTCTAAATCTGAACGAAGACTAGAAACCTCCAAGCGAAGCGTCTCCTCAGAAGCACCAACTTGTTCTTTCTCTTTCAAGGATTTTTGTAACCTTTGAATTTCCTTATACTTAGCCACGGTGGTGTCTTGCGCGCTGATCAGCTCATCATCCCTATGACGAAGCTTAGCCTCTAGCTTGAGAGACTTTGCCCTAAAAAAACCGATACAGTAAATGATTGCAATATTCGCTGTTGGCAAGCTGGAACGAACCAACGGGAAGAAAAAAGTTAGTATAAACCAACAAGACAGAGTGACCTAGCAAGAACTAACGATGGGGAACATATCTTTCACCTCGAGAATGCGTTACTGAGAATACCCGTATTCGTAACCATCATCCACTGCTATCATCTCAGAGATCGTAGTGGGAGCCCTAGGTAATAAATCAGAAGCAACAGCGGTCAAATATCGATCCCAAAGCTCAGTTACTTTCTCTCGAGAAGTTAACTGCATCCGCTTACGGGTAAAGGCATCGGAAGGTCTCTCTTCTGGCAAGGTGGGGGCACCATAAGCAACACTTAGAAGACCTTTCTTCTTCAACCATTGAAAGGTCTCATCATCTTCACCACCCAACCCGCAAGAAATGAAAATGGGGGTATCGTCCTTTCCAGCAGCATCGGAACTGATGCACGTACCCCCATGACCAACAAAATCACAAAATACGAAGGGACCATGTTCCTCCCCCAAAGGAGGTCTGTTAGCTTATTTCTCCCCAAAATAGATTCCCTTCCCTTTGACCTCATCCGAATCACGAAGCTCGGCATCTTCACCAATAGGACTCCCCTCTTCAACGTCCTCTTCAGCATCCACCTCCCATTCATCGTTCGGAGATAACAGCTGAAACGCTGGAACACCAATATCTGCCACAGAGGGATATTGACCTCAGGAGCATTTAATGACAAAGAACCAGGAGGCCCGATACTATCGGGACCAACCAAAGGGGACGTCGAAGCGGTTCCTTGAGCAACGTTGGTATCACCTTTTCCATTTCCATTATGAACCTCCTCATCGGTATCTTCGTTCACAGAAGGGGTCGTCTCCACCCGCTCGTCTTCATGCTCCCCTTAGGAGTCCTCTAACTCTTCTTCACCAGTGGGGCTAGACACTTCGGGGATCCCAAGATCAGCAACTTCCACGGTAGATGACTGCAAAGGGCTAATATTTTTCTTCTTTGAACCCTAAGACGCAAGCAAACGTAAGATTTCCGATCCTAGGGGAAAATGGAAGGGTACAAAAAAAAATATATATATACAAAATCATAAATCTTACCTTTAAAACATCAGAACCCTCTTCTTCGGAAACCTCATCAAGATCGACGACTTCGGTACAATATTTAAAGTTCATACCGGCAAATGTCAACTCCCAGGGGCAGAAATCACCATAACAAGCGGGGGCACGATCATGAACTCTACTCTGATGGGTTGGTCGCCACCCATGATCACCGGGGAACCAACCATGAGCCTAAGGACCAATGATCTCGATAGGAGTAGCGTACCACTCATAATCATAATCGCGTCGAAGTTTTTCTTTACCAGGAAAAAGGGAGGGTTCAGCGTTGTTTTCAGTACCAGGAACGTAGCGTAACTTTGTATCGCTCACCTCACTCAAGAGACGAACCTCCCCGCGAGGGGCAGGTATCGTGCGCAAACCCACGCTCCAAGGTTTTCGGTTCCGACTATTGACGTAATCCCCAAAAGAAGCATTGAAATTTCGTGGGGTATACATATCCCTCTCTTCAGGATTAGGACGATAACAGGTCATCAGCGTTGTGCCTTTGCTTCGGAGATAAGCCTCACGAAGAGTAAGAAGATAATTCCCACTTAGCTGAACCACCGAACGACGGTACGTATGAGGGGTGGAGTCATCACGGGACGCCAAAACATCGTAATAGAAGGAGTCACCGGATTTGTAAAGAGGGAGCATCATGCCCGCTTCGAAGGCACCAACGGTCGTTAACAGATGTTGAGAGTCATATTTATAGTTGGAAATCATCTCATAAGTAAGTTTATCACCTTGATCATAGAAGCGAACTTCGAAGTACTCAAGGCCATGCCTAACCTTAAACTCCTCCAAATCAACATTCTGGAAAGTCACTTTCTTTTTCTTCTTCGGGTGGGTTGCGGCACGACCCGAAGGAACAACATCTGACGACGGGCGGGAACCCGATGATTTCTTGACAGGACTCATATCATCGGACTTTCTCTTCCCCGCTGGTTTCCTAGAAAGATCTGTATCTCTCCTGGGCAGCGGAATAGAAGGCGGCTCCCCCGTTCTATGGGGAATAGAGGTTTTAGGAGCAATCATCCGCAGAGGCTGGACCGTCAGCGGATCAGAACGCTGCTGAGAAGGCTTACCCGAAGACCGACTAACAGAATCACGCTCACCCCTCACACGCTCCCCACCCTGTTGAGAAGACGATGTACATTTAGGCCGAAGCGAAGGATGGGTAGAATCCCGTGGTGGAGATATATCAGGACTCCGTCGTGGTGAAGATCTGTCTGAATTCGGCGAAGGCGCTAAAAAAGGACTGCTCCTCCGATGATCATCAGACATAATTACCTACAGAAGGCTAGGGCAAGAAATACAATTAAAACCCTAATCCCAGAAACAAAGAATAAGAGAAGGGAATCAAGAACATCTACAGAAGATAAAATTCGTACGCAGTAAACCAGTACATACCCGGGGTTAATGAAGAAGCCCAAGAGACAGCAATCCAACAGAATCAAAGCGACAATAAAGATGTACCAGGTAGCCGAAATAGCGAAAGCAATAAAGAGCAAGAAGACAATGAAGGTTGTAGGGTTTCAGAAGATCCTCCCATAGAAGCAGAAGAAAAAGACAGGAAGAAGAATAATAAGAAGAAGAGAATCTATAAAGAGGAAGAGTGAAAATTCTCTCGTCTTGTCCCTATTCCGATATTTATTACCCTTAAGAAAGAGAAACATACCCCACTATCTCAAGGAGAAGTTATTGCAAATAAGTGGTAAACGTGCCCCAAGAAAGAGGAGAATTTATTGCGGGAAAAAGATGAAAGGTTTTCTTCAAAATTTTGGCTAAATTAATCGAAGATTAGGAAGAAAAGGGGCAAATTGTAAGTGCATAAAAATATCCTAGGACACGTGTCTCCCCCCATTATGATCCAACGGCACCACAACCTTGGATTACCACGCAAAATAGCCCGATAAACACCATAACAAACCAAAACACACTTTACCTCATCCCTAGACGAATTCAAATTGGACGGTCAAGATTAGGGCCCATGATAAGGAGGTGACAAGTGCCGAGACAGCTGTCCCACGCGTGCTCACTCCAACCACCCGCATTTAAGACGTACATGTACGAAGACACGTGTCAAGTTTCCCCTGGGCTGAATGGAAGGCGGAACGATGGGGCAGCGCTAAGCATGCTCAATGCTCTGCACGTGTCGAACATGCCCTGCAAGAAGGACTGACAGAACCTGGAAATGTCAAATGACCGTTGGAAGGCATCGTGATGAATCGAAGATGCCAGCGGGATGGCACATAAGCCGAGAAGATAAGGATAAGGAAATCTCAGGATGGGACCCATGTAATCTATCTATAAATACCCCAATCTAGTTAAAGAAAGGGGGTCGACAAATTGAAGAGAGAGAGAGAGAGAGAGCATAAGAAAAAGAGAGAACTGTGAATTTAGGTGAGTCATATTCTTCTACAAGAATATCTTCGTTCCCCTACTCAGAGTCATTTGGCTTTACATTGTAATCTATAACCCTATAATAGAGAAACTAACCTCCCATGGATGTAGGCCTTAGTGCTGAACCACATAAATCTTGGTCTCGTTTATGCTTTATTTTCAAATTTAGTGTAGTGGTGGTCTAATCAGCATCGTAGGCGACGCTGACCCCATCGTCGAGAAACGATGACGAGCTCAAGGGCTCTGAGAATCTCGAATATTCTTTATCTGTTGCTTACACCTTTTTTAAGATCTATCCTGTTTGATTTTACATTGAATCATGATTGTGAACATCTCAGTACCAAATGTTATTTTGGTGTTCACAATTCTTTAATTTTATTCTCAGAGAGCAGCGCAGTGTGCTTCCATCGGAGTACTTTCATGCAGATCATAATCTTGATACTTCGGAAAAATTTATGTTACTCAGCTGCGAGTGAACACTAATTGTCATGTCATATCCGCATTAAGAGTTCAGCTAGGGAACATAGCATAGGAAAGAATACTCGATAAGCCATACATTAATGAATAGGGCAGGCAGGAGGTTAATAAAATTTATAGAATATTTGGGATTATTGCTACATGCACCAATCTGAATAAATTTTATATATGAGTATATTGAATTGATCAATACACAAGTAAGTAAAGAGGACTAAGCACTCATTACTTTAAATGGCTTTGTTTATTTGCAAAACAAAAACTTGCAAAATACAAGGTTTTACAATTTTAGCCCTAAACTAAAATCCATCATCAACATTAAGTCCCGTGCTTAGTACATAACAGTAACATTATTAGAGCAAGTCTTATGGTGGAATCCATGCATCTTCCATCATCCACGCCACCTCAGCATTTGGAACTGTGGATGGAAGCGCAAGTCTAATGGTGGAACACAGAAAACGCTAATAATAATAGCGCTAAGAAACGCTATTAAGAATAGCGCTTGACTCAAGTCAATGGTCAAAACGCTATTGTTATTGGCGCAAAACGCTAATGTTAATAGCGCTGTAAAAACGCTATTGTTATTGGCACTCGACGCTATTGTTAATAGCTCTGAACGGCAATCTTATTAGCGATTTTTAATTCATTCTATCGCTATTGTTAATAGTTGTTGCGGATCCTGCTTTTGATTTCCAAGTTGATTGCACCGGACAACTTGGTCACTCTCCCCACATGAAGATGTATGCCGTAATGAAATGTTTGTGTAAAGGCATAGCCGTTGATAGGACAGATGATTATGTCCGTATGGGAGCGCCGACCGTCTATATGTATGTGAAGAGGTTTACTAGAGCAATTGTTCGCCGATTTGGTCCAAGTTACATGCGACTTCCAACAAGAGAAGACACGGAAAGATTATTGGCAGAAAATGCGGCTAGAGGGTTTCCTGGGATGCTTGGAAGTGTTGATTGTATGCATTTTCGGTGGAAGAATTGTCCAACAGCATGGGCAGGTACATTCCGTGGGCATGAGAAAAAACTTACCATGATCTTAGAAGCCGTGGCATCATATGATAGGTGGTTTTGGCATGGTTTCTTTGGAACGCCAGGGTCGAATAATGACTTGAACGTCTTGGCTCAATCTCCACTTTTTGATAAGATGGTTAATGGTTTAGCTGCTCCTTGTAATTACCGCATCAATGGACACAGCTACGACAAGGGTTACTACTTGGCGGATAATATATATCCATGATTGTCTTGTATTGTGTAGTCATTCAAAGTTCTTCTTCTAAATTGGCCAGCTAATACGTTGTTCAATAGATACCAACAAGCGAAGAGAAAGGATGTTGAAAGGGCTTTTGGAACTCTCCAAAACAAGTTCCAAATAACAAAAAAGCCAGCATTTTACTGGGATAGGGATGACATAAACTTTATTATCAAGGCTTGTTTGATTTTGCATAACATGGTCATTGAGAATGAAAGACGTAACTTAGATTGGGGTCAAGTCGTGAACGAACCAATATGGCAGGTTACTGGAATGCCGAGGTCATACCACGAGTTAAGGAATGATGAAGCATATCTCCAACTCCGCAATGATCTTGTTCAACACATTTGGATACGACATGGACTAGGTCTCAGAGATGGTGAAATTCCACCGGAATCTCCCCTTCCGCCACCAGATAATCTTGACGGTTCGGATGGTGAATTCGATCCTACCGATGTTTACCCACCAGAACAACTTTAGTCTTTTTTCGTAAGATTTCGAATGAACTTTCAGTATGTAAGCAACTTGGTTGCAATCCTATGATTTCTAGATTTTAAAATTAAGAAACATTAAGTATGGATTATGGTTTCTTCCTTGTATTATTTATGGTTTTCATTGTTTTCAAATCAAGAAGAAAAAAAAAATTAAGTATGGATTTTGAAAAGAGAAGAAAAAAAACTAAGTGTGGAACTTGAGAAATTGGGCTAGTTTCTGGATGTTTTTTAATAAAAGCGCTAATAAGAATAGCGTTTGGCGCTATTAAGAATTGCGCCAAACGCTATTAAGAATTGCGCCAAACGCTATTAAGAATTGCGTTGATTTTCTAACCATTAGATCTTTAACGGCTCCTTCTAATCAATGACTCACAAATAAATGCCATTAAGATTTGCGTTTCAACGGCTACTTTTTTGAATTCGAAATTTTCCCTATAAATTGATCACTTCTCAGCTAAGACCAAAACCTTTCAATCTCTAGATTTTTTCCCCATCTTCTTAAAATTCATTGCAAAACTTTTCAAACTTTAGACCTTTCTAACCAAAATTCATGGCAAAATATGCTACAGCGGAAGATGTTGCAATCACCAAGTCTTGGATAAGCATTACACTTGATGGTGTTGCCGGAGTTGATCAAAGATCAAACCAGTTTTGGGAGAGGGTATTCGATACCTATGTAAGCAGCTTTGGGAATAATTATGATAGGACTGTTCATAAGTTGCAGAATAGATTTGGTACCTTGAAAAAAGATGTCAAAAAGTGGGTTGGTATCTTAAGAAATTTGCATAGAAACAATGCAAGCGGAATTGGAATTGATGATCTTGTAAGTTTTATTAAGATTTCTTAATATATATCATTTTATGTTATTGAAGGATTTCTAACTTGGGTTTTTGTTTGTTTTTTATATGAGAGTAAAGCTAGATCGGAATATAGTAAGATTAGCAAGGGAAAACCTTTTAGAAATGAAGAGGTGTACAAACTTTTCAAAGCCCATGTTCCCGGATTCAATCCCGAAGAAGTTGATCCTACCCAAAATGAGGAAGATGAATCGGAGGCTCATAGTGTTAATGCTTCAACAAGTAGTGCTCCGGCAAGAAGCGACCCAAGATGGCATGAAGAGGATGGCCCTCGTCGACCAACGGGAAAAAGGGCTCAACAAAGGGAAGCCTCGGAGCTATCGTCCATCAACGACGGAACCGACCGCATTTTGAAACATTTTAGTGAAGAGAATGCAAAGAATATGGCAAGGTTGGATGGACAAGAAGAATATTTATTAACCGTTGCAGAGACAAAGAAGAAATCCTTGGATTTAGCTTTGGAGACACATGAACTCGAAGTGTTGGATGTGGTGGTTGAAACCTTGCCGGAATGGAAGAAGCAATTTATGTTGGATAACAAAATAAGATTTTGGAAAAACATGGTTATCCTCCTAGAACACTTAGTTATTATCCTAACACTAGCAATGTTCGTCATTTCAATATATGAAACCATGTAGCTTATGGAACTATGTGGCTTCAATTATGTTTTTTTCTTTTTTTTTTCAATTTGATGTAGTGGGATCAATGTAGCTGAAGTATTTTAGTATCAATCAAGTTTCAATTTCATTTAATTTTATCTTCTTTTTGATTTGATTTAGTTCAATTTTATCTTCTTCAATTTCATTCAAGAGGAAAAATGGGAGACTAGAAAAAAAAAAACAAATGGGAGAAGGGTTCTGGATGTTTTTTCTGATTAGCGCAATTAAGATTAGCGTTTGGCACAAATAAGAATGGCGTTTGACGCAAATAAGAATGGCGCTCAACGCCAATATCAATTGCGTTTTATTTTGCACCATTGGATTCTCAACGGCTCCTTCTAATCAACGGCTCAGAAAAAGGCGCCAATAAGAACGGCGCTTAACGCTATTCTTAATAGCATTTCAATGGTCAGATTTTTAAAATTGAAATTTATCTATAAATTGGCTTCCTCAACCCAAATCAAAACCATCCTGATTTTATATTTTTAATTCTAAATCTTCTTTCAATCAGGTGCAAGTATGGCATACACAGCAAATGAAGATGTTGCAATCACCAAAGCTTGGATGAGAATTAGTCTCCAACCGATTGTTGAACAAAATCAAGGAGTCCACATTTACTGGGAAAGGGTGCTTCAAGCCTTTGTAGAAGAAGCGGGTGGTAATGAAAACGGAAGAACAAGACAAAGTATTCAAAATAGGTGGTCTTTGATGAAAAAGAGAACCAAAATTTACATGGGTTTCATACAATCAATTTATGCAAATATGCCCGGAGGAGGATGGACGTTAGAAGAAGTTGTAAGTGTTATTCAATAAAACCTCTTATTTTCAATTATTTACATATTTTGAATTTTCTAAATGAGATTATGTTTATTTATTTTGTAGGAGGCACATGCTAAAACTCTATATTCTCAACAAAACAACAAAGATTTTGCATTTGAGCATGTGTACCAAATTCTTAAGAGCCATCCCGCTTTCGGAAATTAAATATTGTGATCTTACCGATGATGAAGCTTGACAATGAAAATCGGATCATGTTAAATTCTAAATATTAGTTATTTCAACCCATGTAATGTTGCTTTTAAATTTTTTTAATTTGTGTAACTTAAATCTATGAAATGAAAATTAGCTAATTTAAATCCTGTTTTAATTTCAAATTTTATAATTTTGTTTTGTATTTTTAAAGTTTTTTTTATTTTCATTTTAGTGAAGAAATGGGAGTGATGTGAGAATGGTGTAAGAAAAATAAATAAATGGAAACGCAATTGTTAATAGCGTAAAACGCTAATATTAATAGCGTGAAACGCTAATGTTTATGGCGCTCAACGCCAATCTTATTAGCGCTTTAGAAACGCCAATATGAATGGCGCTCAACGCCAATCTTAATAGCGCTTGACTTACGCTATTTTGATTAGCGTTGAGCGCCAATCATATTGGCGTTTCTTTTCCTCTACCGCGCTATTGTTATTGTCGTTCAGCGCTATTCTTATTCGCGTTTTTGCTGGATTCCACGCAACATTCCACCAAACCATGGAACGTTGCTTGGATTTTGTGTGGAAAACACCAACTTGGAAGCCATTAGACTTGACATTCCATGAATTTTCCACACTTGGAATAGCATGGATTCCACCATAAGACTTGCTTTTACGGGGTAAGTAATAGATAGTGACAGAGAAAAAACAAATTTAATGAGAAAGATGATAAATGTTACCCGGGAGGTTTTAGTCGACTCCAGAAGCTGCTAACATGTTGCCAATCGAACAATAGGGTGCAAACATGGCAACTGTGGGACCGGACTATCACAATTAGTGGAAGCCCTTTTCCACTCGAACTCAAAAAAATCAACAGCGACGGGAAGAGCAACACGACTAGGGTTTCCGTCCAGGCGAACGGCTCCCAAATCCCCACGGGTATTCGATCGAAAGGGTCCTTTCCCTTCTCGGATTCAGATAGTGTGTTTGGTATAAAAAGGGACGTCGCCCCCTTTTGCTTCCCATCTATACTTCCTTATCTACGTTTCTTCGTTCATTGCGGCTATCAGCTTGGTTATCGGGCGTGTTATCACCGGCAAGAGGTAAGCACGTCTTGCTTTCGTCTTTTTTTTTTTTGTTGTTGTAAAATTGACGCCCTCTAACAACTTTGGTTATCAACAACTTCGGAGTTTCAACATTGGTGGTTGCATTAGAAAAGTGCGTTGATCAAGAGTCGATCAACATGAGCGACGACAGCAACTTGACAAAGTGAAAATCGTTCAGGTATGTACTTCGACGTTTCCTTTTATCTTTCGTCGTTTCTTTTTTTTTTGTTAACACCAGCTTGATGAGAGTGTTAACGACGAGTTTGGTTGGCAGTTTGGGAGGCATCTTCCTGTCAATACTCGTGGTGTTTCATCCAGTAGCAGCAAGAGGAGCGTTAGCAGTGAGAGGAGTTCAAGTTAAGCTTTGTTTCCTTCATTGATTTTTTTTACGAGCATGAAACCCTAGTTGGGTTTTTCCGTGGGTATGACACCCGCGGCAAATTAGGCTAAGGCCCAACTCATGGATAACCCATAACATGAGGCCCCTAATTAAAAGAGTTTTAAAACCAGGTCCTGAATTAAAAATAAATTTTATTTCGCTTTGAAATGACCAGAATAACCTTCACTATATAAGTATCTAACCTAGGTTTTCTATCCAGCCGACACATTAATTTTCATTTCAAGAGAGAGAAAGTGAATCTCACCTGAGAAAACTGCCGATCGAAAACATTCAAAGAAGTGAAAAAAAAAATTGTTTCACAATTTTTTTTTTGGAAATCGAAGAAACGAAAAACTAAAACAGGTAGATTTCGATCAAATCTTCATCTTCATGTTTAATCTTTTCTTCTTCATGTTTAATCTTTTCTTCTTCTTCGTGTTTAAAATGTTTTTCGATCTGTTTTTGGAACTGTTTTTCGATCTGTAATTGATCTTTCATTTCTCTTTATCATCGTTCTGTTTGCGTCTTTCTCTGGTTTAGTTTTGGAAACAGTTTCAGATTCAAAACCCAAAAAAATCACAGAAACAATTTCAGTTTCAGATTCAAAACCTAAATCGCCTTTGTTACTGATTCATGTTGATTAAATACTCCGACGATGAATCACTAGGTATGTTTTGATTTGAATATGTTAGTTTTGATTCATGTTGTTACTCATTCTGACTGATAATATTACAGATCGGAAAAGGAGAACAAACGTTAGTGCATAAAATTCATGAAATAACTGACTGAATAGAAACAAAGGTAAGTCATGGATGTGATATAACTGATTGTAATTTGATTTAGTGATTTCATTTCTGAGATGTTACTGTTTGAAAACCATAGAAATAACTCGATTTTATTACTACATCAACTGCAGATTCAGAATCAATTTTCATTTGTGAACTAAAATGGCGCAAGGAAGAAGGAATCCCCTTGAAGCAGATGCTTTAAAAGGTACTTAGATGTTAAATTATTAGAGTATATGTGTTGTTATAATATCATGCTAGTGAAAATGCCTTTGAATGTTAAACTATAAAACAAGGCCCCGTGTAACTTTAAGTTACACATTCAAAATATAACCACTAACTGTATTGTGGTATGTATATTGAGTGTGTAAATTGAAGTTACATATACAAATGAGCCTATATAACTGTAAGTTACACATTCAAGATGTCGCCACTGAGTTTCCAAGGAGCTGTGACTCTATAATTTACACATTTGGAATCTCATGTTTTGATCATATGTAATGCATGTGTATGTGTAACTATAATTTACACATTGAAAAACTCAAAAATAACTTGCCAATTGACTGTGTAACTATAAGTTACACATGGAAAATCTCGTCATGAACTAAATTTGATTCTGAATTTTGCTTGTGATTATGTCATGAACTAAATTTGATCTCATGATATGCTTGTAAATTTTCATAGAAATAGAGAGTGATTCAAAATCTTATAGAAATGAGCCTAGATTTGTAAATATAAGTTACACATAAAAAAAACTCACCACCGACTTGCTAAGGGCATGTGTAACTATAAGTTACACTTTAAAAAAATCTCACCAATGACTCTATAATCGTTTATATATTGATTGACTGTGTAACTACAATCTACACATTCAAAATTTCACCACTGACTTGCCTTGTGGTGTGATTAACTTATAGTTACACAACAAATACAGATTCATATGCATGTGTAACTTGAGGTTACACAACAAATAATCGAATGGCTCAGTTTGTGTACTTGGCAAATACACATAGTTTGTGACATGATTTTGATTTTGCAGTTATAAAGGAGTGTATTTGATAAGTACACAAAATACTGACTCATGCTATTTTTGTGTGTGATGTGTACAGGAAAATTAAGGCAATCCTTGAATGCCATTAAGGATTTGGTAAAGGTCATAAAACCTATAGGACTGACTGATAGGGCTCAACAATATCTTTTGAGAGTTACTTACGGTAAGCTAGTAATGATGTATTACGATGAGTATGATCCAGCTGTACCAAGTACAACAGAATAAATCACTACCAACAAAAGTGGCGTCTTGAAGCTTTTGAACTGCTTTGATTTGGATTGTGACACACCTTGTTCTTTCAAATTTGGTGATGATAATTTTATAGAGTCTACACCGGAAAAGCTGGCTGGTTTATTTTACATGCAAATGATTGGCAGTAGAAAGGGTCAAAAGCTATTAAAGAAATTTTCTCATAAGGATTTGGATGACAATGTTTTGTAAAACAAGTTCTTCACCGACATTAAGTCTACAACACATCAGACAACAGTGACTAAGACAAAAAAAATTAGAGAAGATAAAACAACTTATGACCAAAAGGAGCAAAAGTGGGAAAAGAAAGAAAATTGATGAGAAGGATCTAGTTTTTTTGATAGGTTTTTATCTTTGTTGTGTATTAGTTTTTGGCGACATAAATGCTAATGGAGTGAACGTGAAATATCTTAGTATGGTTGAAACATATGAGACGGGTGCTCAAGGTGTCTTGGCCTGACTTAATACACGAGCACTTGTTTGAATAAATTCATGATAATATTGATTGCTTGGAAAATGTGAAGGCTTGTGTGCAGTACTTACTGGTAAAGCTTGTGTGTAATTTCTATTTCAGCACTTTTAGTGTTACGTTCATGATATTTTAATATTAATTGCTTGACTAATTAAATTTTTTATATGGTTGCAGATATTATTTGTTGAACATGCACCACAAGGCTCAATCCCGAAAGTAGAAATTCACGAAAAAGATATCCCGCGTGTTGGAAGGTGGGATCTATACCAGATTTCGGATTACATTTCTATAACATACATGACACAATTTTCGATAAGTGTTTGTTGGTTTATGTTTTGTAAATTTATGGTAATATCAACATAATTTATATATAACTTTGATGCAATCAGAATTGTCATGTGTAGCTATAAGTTACACATTTAAATGTGCTTGTGTAACCTATAGTTACACATGCAAACATAACACTTACACATATAAAATGTGCTTATGTAACTTTAAGTTACACATACAACTAAAAAATTGTATATTTAGAATGTTCAACTGTTTTTGCTATCTCTTTTTAACCTCTACATTTATTAATTGCATCAAACTACTAGCTTTGTGGATGAGTTTTCACAGCTTGAGAAGCAACTAGGTATATCAATTGTGGTACCCAGCAAGGACGACCTGCAAAGCTGGATGAAAGCGCAAACCATTGAGAATGGCCAACTGAAAGAGCAACTGCAAGCAAACCAAGCAATGTTTAAAGCAGTGTATGCAATTGCCAGAGAAGGGATATTAGAAGGGGACCTTTTAGGAACAGCAGAATTCAAGATTCATAATTTTAGTTGCCAAATTATGCAAGCAATGGGTATTAATCCTTACAAAGTGACCCAGGAAGAGTTTATGCAACACGAAGATGCTGGAAATGGAGGTACTGATCGTGGAGCTGCTGAGCATGAGAAGTAGATTTACAGCATGGAGGAACTGATCAACAAGGAGATGGAGCTACTGATCATGGAGCTAGTGTACATGAAGAAGAAGAGTCCGAGAAAGAGACTGAGCAAGAGAAAGAGAAAGAGAAAGATGATACGGAAAAATTCTTCCATGAAGAATGTAAGTAGTTGTTCATTTTTGATATGCTTCTTTAACTTGATATAGATACCCAATTAGTTTTAATATGCTTGTTTAACTTGATTATTGTTGAGTAAACTAATCATATGGATGTGTAATCCCTAGTTACACATGCTATATGCATGTGAAACTTCTGGTTACACTAGTTAGATGCATGTGTAACTGCATGTTACATTAGGTATCCATGCCATATTCATATGTAACATGAAGTTACACATGCTAATTCTCCAAGACAGTTAATCACACATGATATATTCTTCTTGAATTTTTATTAAAAAAATTTAACATCATAATCATCATCCTAATTCTCATGTCAATGCTTGTACAGTTCCATGTATGAGCCTTGAAGCTGGAAATATGCCAAAAATTTTGCAAGCTCAAACTTCTGCAGAGGGGCGCAAGGCTCATCAAAAGAAGAAACCCACTGGAAAGAAAAAACTACAGATGTTGTTGATGAGGCTCAGAAGAAATCTGATGAAGAGACGCATGCTGCTGATGAGGCACAAAAGAAAGATGCAGAAGGTGGTATTGTGGTTGAGCCGCGTGAGAAAGCCACAGGTGATGATGCAAAAGTCAGTGAAGAGACACCCGTAACTGTTGGTGACTATTTGATTCCAACTGCTCCAACTCATCCAACATCAGAAACTATTAACGACAGTTTTTCTTCAACACAGTTTGACGACTCCATGGTGATAACTGCTACAACACCGCAAACACAGCCTGAAAATGCTCAAACCTACATGTTGGTGCAATTAGGAGCTAACCCTACTGATATGACGGATGCTGTAGTGAGTGAAATGCTAGATGAGATTGTCGGTGACATCAACAAAAGTGAACCTCTATAGTGATGGAGAATGCAGAACCTAGCACAAGTGGTAACCACTCTTTCGTTTTATTTTTCCTTTATTTTTTGTTTGTAATGGAAGTGTAACTTCAAGTTACACACTGTAAAAGGCATGTGTAGCTTGAGGTTACATATAGTACATTATTACTATAGATTGTTTTGTTTGAATGCAAGTGTAACTTCAAGTTACACACTATAAAAAGACATGTGTAGCTTGAGGTCACATACATTATATTACTATTTTTCCTTTATGTTTTGTTTGAATGCAAGTGTAACTTCAAGTTACACATTGTAAAAAGGCATGTGTAGCTTGAGGTTACATACATTACATTACTATTTTTCCTTTATGTTTTGTTTTTAATGGGAGTGTAACTTCAAGTTACACATTGTAAAAGGCATGTGTAGCTTGAGGTTACATATAGTACATTATTTACTATAGCTTGTTTTGTTTGAATGCAAGTGTAACTTCAAGTTACACATTGTAAAAAGGCATGTGTAGCTTGAGGTTACATATATTACATTATTATTTTGGCTTGTGTAACTTTAAGTTACATACATGTGCTAATTTTACTGAGATTTTGCCTATATTTGTTTGCGCAGATACAACACAGAATAATTGTTTTAGCCTTGCAATTGATAAAACTCCAAAACCTGCAGGAGAGTTGCTGAAGGAAGTTGCGAATACAATAAGAGAAAACCAACCAGCATTAATACAACAACGTGTGCTGAGGAATAGAAAAATTCCAACACAAGAACTGAAGCAGTATGAAAAGAGGTCAAAGAAGATTAAGAAGACTATTAACGAATAAAGAATGGCCGCAGTTCCAGAAGTGGAAAAAGAAAGAATGGACGCAGTTCCAGTAGTAGAAGAAGAAAGAATGGATGAGGTTTCTGAAGAAGATGATGGAACAATGAGAAAGGATGTGGAAGGTTCTGAAGTTATCGAAAGGCTAGAAGGCGAGAAAAAGGAAAAAATGCTTGAATATTTAAATACTCATCCGAAAACGTAAGTAGCTTGACTCCAAGTAGGATTGATTCTGTTATTGATTGTTGTATATTACTACTTGATTCTGTTATGCTGATTAATAATAGTTTACTCCTTTGTAATGCAGAGACATTACTTGGATTGAAAAAGACGAGAATGATAGGCAATTGTTTAATATATCTGGAGAACTGATGCTACATCTTACCAAGAAAGAATCCTTCTTGGAGTCAGAATTCATCGATTTCTACATTAGCATATTGAGGACAAAGATGAACTCTAAAAGAAAGTATTACAAAGCGATATTCCTGCCGCCACAAGCATACGTAAGTACTTCGATACATTTGAAATCTTATTTCATTTATAAAGTGTAGTGTGTGTTGTAAGATTATGATTTTTTTTATGTCGGAAAACAATTATAATGTGTAACCTGAAGTTACACAACCATTTATAATGTGTAATCTGAAGTTACACATTCTTATTTTTCCAGTGTAAACCCCAAGGCCGTATGTGTAACTTCTGTTTACATAATCACTTGTTCATTTGTAAAATTTTGATTAAAAATGTTAGTTTGACATTCCAAATGGTTTTTGCAGAGATCGTACGTGATGGATTACGCAGAATTCAAGAAATTTTGGATTACAAAGCTTGCAAAGGAGTATGTCAAGTACATGAATGATGCATTCATACTATTCTCCCTAATGTGCAACAACAACACACACTACACACTGCTGGAGTATGACTTGAAGAGCTATAATGCTTGGTCCTATATAAACTCATCAAATGTTAAGGAAGTCAGGAGGGATCATCTTTTTCAAGACCAGAAATATGCGTTTGCAATTACTACAACACTGAGACTCTTGTGTGCTTATGCTCTTGGGATGAATGATAAGGCCAATTATATCGGTTTGCCACCACAAGGTACAATTCCTGACTGTCTTCCATGTGTATGCGCTTACATGAAGATCAGGATGAATAATAAACCACTTGAAAAGAAAATTAACCTCAAGTATGATGCTATGGTGGACTGACAAGCTGAACCGCATGAGAGGAAGAATGTTATACAACATTCTTGAGGATCCATCCAGAGATGTGTAAAGCACTCACTAGGATTAGAAAAAAATATATACTCGCAGATATGTTGTTAGCCACAAGCAGATGTTAGACTTGGAAAATATGTTAGAAACTTTTAAATTTCATCAGTTGATAGATTTTAGCAGTTCTTGGTTTTGAAAATATTTTTGGATTGAAATTCATTGAATTAAAAACTTTTATCTTGTTATAACTTCTACTGATGTGTGTATAGGTTTTAGAAAGTATGCAGCATGTTATGTAACTACACATCTTAACTTGATGCAGAATGTGTAACCTAAGCTTACATATGCATTTATCATGTGTAACCTAAAATTACACATGCATTCACAGAAGTGTAACTTCTGGTTACACATCCATATATTTGAGTGTAGACTGAAGTTACACAATCCATTGATCGGACTTGCCCAATAAATCAAAATAAAATAAAGTTACACCAGCATTTATCATGTGTAACCTAATGTTACACATGCATTCACAGCAGTGTAACTTCTGGTTACACATCCATATATTTGAGTGTAAACTGAAGTTACACAAGCATTTCACCACTGATCAGACATACACAATAAAATCAAAAATAGAATAAAATACATTTCAACTGTTAACTGACAAAAATATAAAATCTGATGAATAGATCCTTGCACATAATCAACGTTGCAGAAAAATAAAAACTAAAAAACAAACAATTCAACACAAATAACTATCCACACATCAAATTATTACTTGCAGAAATGAACTTTGGTAGGCTCAAGCTAGTGAGGTGTGAACTTCCGAGGATTCCTGCAACCTGCCTTGTTGTGACCTGTTTCCTTGCAGTTGCTGCAACGAACTTTTCTCTTCACCTTATTCTTATGTTTACTTATAATCCTCTTTCCCGGGGGTCTACCTGGTTGCTTCTTCAAGGTAGGTGGGATGACGGTGTTGTCTGGATGATATTCAGTAGGCCTGTTGTAGTTGGGAATCGGCTGGATGGCATGCATATAAGTCTTCCTAAAATCGTCGCTTGTAAAATACGGTGAAATGAAATCAATAGCCTCACGTTTAATCTTCCGTATGGATGCAAGAGCATGAGCACAAGGAAAACCATATAAGCGCCACCTTGAAAAAAACAAAAATCAAACAAAAAATCAGTTAGTTTCACATACAAATCATAAAACACTCAAAATTAGATAGTTACAAGTGCATATACAGGATGTGTATCTTTAAGTTACACTTGCAAAATAGATGTGTAACTAGTATTTACACATGCATATATCTAATGTAAAGTGGATATAACATTTAAATTAAAAAGAAAAACATATAGAGAGAAGAAAAATCATAAGAAACCAAACCTTTGACAGGTGCAAGTCTCGTGTTCGAGGTCCACCACGTGAGACCTTTCGCTAATAACTTAAAACACGGTAGGACTAGCAACCAATACTTCCCAAGCTAAACCTTCATATTTAAGAGCCGCAAGCTTTTCCTCGTACTCAGGGGTTAATGGAGTCATCATATTAGCGCCAATTTCACGACGCTCTGCCATCAAACACATTATTTTCCTCCTAATCTGAAAAGGAAATTTTTTTATGAAAACATAAAGTGACAAAACAACAAATAAAAGACAACAAACAACTAAAAACACACACACACTCAATTAACCTGATCAAGAAGAACAGATGCAGGCATCTTATTGTGAACCAAAACCCATCTATTGACTGATTCTACTAGAGTACTAGATGTTCGTCCATACCGACAACCTTTTAAATAGGCATTCGCATATGCTTCAGGTGGGATGGTCTCGATGTAATCAGCCACCCAATCGTAGTTCAAGTCTCTAATATTCTGTATGGATTTCGCATGGTTTTCAGGTAAGAGTGCGTATGTCGCCTTTCGAAAATGGTCCATCACAAGAGAGTACCTAGGATCTGTTGCAGTGATGGGTATATTTTTTGTCAAATGATAGTAGCAGAAGCTGTGGAACCCATATGGATAGACAAGTGGAACACCCTGCAAGAGTCCTTCATGGCGATCCAAAAGGAAGGTGATTGGCCTCCCATCACCAACAACTTCAGTCAATTTCCTCAAAACCCACTCCCATTTGTCAACAGTCTCATAATCGACTAGTGCAAAAGCAAGGGGGAAAATTCCTACAAAAAAAATTATGCAGAATCGAAAGAATAATAAGTTTCACACAAATAGAAAACAATGTGTAAATACAAGTTACACATGCTAAAACAAATGTGTAACTTAAGGTTACAGATGCTATTTTCTTAGTTACACACTGAATAAATCAATGTGTAACTGAGAGTTACACATGTGTAACTCTCAGTTATTTGTCAACTGAAGTTTTTCACACAAAAAAAAACATACCTTTCCCACCATTGATCCCAGTAGCTGCCATCAAGCAACCTTTGAATGTACCAGTAAGGAAAGTAGTATCCACGTATACCATTGGATGACAAAACCGGTACCCTTTTATGCATGCAGCAAATGCGATGAAAATCCGTTGGAACTGTTTTTTTTCACGTTCAAACTTTATCACGCTACCAGGGTTGGTTTCCCTTATAGCATCAATATACCATACCAAGTGCGAGTAGGACTTGACATCGTCACCATAAATCGTCTCATAAACCTTTTCCCTAGCATTATATGCCTGATAGTACTCCATGTTAATCCCATAGGTTGTCTGGAAATCAGCAGCAATTTTCTTGGGATTCTTGTGAGGATTTTTTCGAACTTCTTCCTCAATCAAACTAGACGAGAAGCTGGTGGAGTAAGTTTGGTTCAAGTTGCGCCCACCAGCACCACAAATGTGCTCAGGGTTATAAGACCTGGCCTGAAGAGGTTCATACAAAATATAAAAAATTTAACCAAAACACAATATGGTGCAAAAAACATCATGTGTAAACCAAAGTTACACATACTGTAACAAAACATAACATATGCTAAGCGTTAGATGACAGAACACAGAAAACCTACCAGAAACATTTCGTTACTTTCATCAATAGAAGCTGCATGGAATTTCCAGCCGCATTGTTCATCTGCACACTTGGCCGTGAACCTAGAACACTCATTGTGAGTTACAATCATTTGAAAACCAGTGCTAAGACTATACTTGGTGAAAGAAACCCTGACTTGCTTAACTCCTTCAACAAATACATGACCAATCTCACCAAGAACCTTGGGCCAACCATCCGATAACAAAGGTTTCGCAGGCTTTCTTTTATCTTCCAAATACATTGAAATAGTAACATTGTTTCTGGACGAAGACATAGTACAAGACTCATTAGAAATAGAAGAATCTGCCCTAGAGCTGGAAGAAGAGGCCACACGAGGAAAATTTTGCAAGAAAATATCAACACTGGTCTTCTGTTTACTATTCGTGATGGATATAAGAGCTTGCAACGAAAAATCACAGTTAGGCGGGAAATCTTTCCCACTTTCTCGAAAGAAGAAAGTAATACCAAGAGGAGTAAACTGCTTCCATTCCCGACAAACTTGTTCCTTAAACTCTTCAAGCCTGATATCAGTATTAACACGCAGGGTAATAAAATATGAAAAGTAGCGAACAACAGCAATGCAACTAACAGAAGCGCAACTAACATAATCCATGACAACCTGAAAATATCAAAACACACAATAACAATATCAAAAATTTAAAACAAACGCAATTCACTCGGGGCATTGCCCCCTCGTGAGAAGTATATTCTATGCGGCAAGCTAAATATGAGTAAAAGATGCAGACGATACAACTATTTACATATAAACATGTTACATGACATATATATGTTACTTCAACTTATACATGCTTAAAATACAACATGATACATATGTGTAACCTAAAGTTACACATCCTGTAACAAAAAAAAACATCTGAATCTTCCTCACACATGATTAAAAATACAAATAGGATATATGTTTGTAAACTAAATTTACACATTCTGCAACTAAAAAACATATGCATCCTACTTACACATGCTTAAAAATACAACAGGATATATATGTGTAACCTAAAGTTACACATCCTGTAACAAAAAAACAGCATGTCCAACAAATCAAATTGAAGTTGCTCTACTGAAACAAAATTGTTTCTTCATACTCCTCTCAGTATCAACAAAAAATAAAACAACAAATTAACAGATCGGACATGCAAGAAGAACAAATAATTCAAAAAAAAATTGAAAACAGATCTAAAATTAAAACAAAATAAAATTCTTACCTAGATTTGTTGTTTTCTTACTTCTGAAACAATGTTCTTATTATTCCTCTTCTCGGTATCAACCAAACCTGTGTAAGCATCAACAAAAACATACTCAGTATCAAAACCAAATAAAAAACGTGAAAAAACCAGTTCGCAATTGTAACATTGTGACGAGATTGAATTGAAAACTAGATCAAAAATAAGTTGAATAATTCATACCTACGTTGATTTCTCTATTCCAACCTGTCTTCTTCCTCTTCTCAGACTCAATAAAATAGAAACAAAACAAAAATCATCTATCAGTGGAAGATAGAAATCAAACAATCAATCTGAAAAAGTAATGAATCAAACTTATTTGATACAAATAGAAGAGAAAAATTGATACAAACCTATTTGTTATTCTTCAAAGCATCGTCTCAAACTCGTCAGATCTGAAATCCACTGAATAACATCAATAAATTGAGAAAAAATAACAACGAATCCTTTTCTTCGTCTCGTCTTCAACACAACAACATACTAACGAACTCTTGTTCTTCAATGCAGCAATTCGTGTAGAAGAAATCAACCTAATTATGCTACTGAAGAAAAATAATCGAGAGAAGAAAAATAATCTAGAGCTAAAAGTGAATTGGATTTCTGTTTCTTTTTCCGTTATAAAACGACTATAAATACTGGAGGTTATTTTGGGTATTTTCACTTTTATTAAAGAAAGTGTTGACGTCAGCAATCCGAGATAATTAAAAACCAGGCCCCAAAAATAAAAGTTCAGGGCCTAGAAATATGAAAATTTAAAAGTATGGAGTTGAGGGTGGAACATCCATTTTGCGGGGCTTGTAAATGGTGAACCCATATAGTAGGGGGGTTCTAGTATTTTTCACAAAAAAAAATTATTTTGTTGGCGATGCAAGTATATATTCCCCCATTGGTGATAGTCACGAATTTTAATGAGAATTTGCATGCACGGCTCTTTTCTTATGAAGTATGAAGTAGTGACTCTTCCCCGTCTTGTTCATTGTAGTTATTTAAAAGTGAACGGTAACATAAGGAATTATCGTTAAGATGTCACCTGTAAATATTTATGTCGCTAAGCCGGGAAGTGTTAACAATTCCATAGATATGCCGAACATAGATGATGAACTCTTTACAATGCTTTATATGAACATTAGGACTCATCCCGGCCATGTAATAACTCTCCTTACTGACTCAGAGAATGAAGGGGTTGTTCAATAAATTTCTCCATAACGTGTAATAAGGTTCTGCCTTTAGAAGAACGAGTATCCAGCTTCTCCTATTGATTTCAGGATTTTTCATAACCCACTGCGCTCTTATGATGGATGGATGAGATACCATATGGGTAACGATCATGTCAGGGATAATATGACCAAGGCACAAATGGCGGACGATGTCATGGCATATGCAACACTTCATATTAGGAAAGATGTCGCAGGCTTGATTACTTTCATTTCTAGATGGTACATGTCCACCATACGGTCATATGTAGATGGGGTGAAATGACTATTACTTTGGAGAGTGTAGTTGTTCTGCTGAATCTTCCAATTGCGCGAAATCATCACTTTAGCTTGTCCGACAAAGAATAAGTAATGTACGACACTCTAGTTAACAAGGCGGGAGAATATAATCAGAAGGAAAATGATTAAAAATGCTTCCATACTTGGCGAGCATCTGAATGGTTTCCTATGAAGCAAAAACTGGGTCATATGTTGAATGATACGCTCGGTGTTGCTGCGTTTTTATCCTTGTGGTTGTCTAGAGATGTTCTTGATGATGGCTATGGCATAAAGGTAATTAGAAGAAAGCTTGTTACATTTACTATTAAGCTAGCGCAAGGTGTTATTCTCCCTATAGGCAGCTTGTTCCTTGGTTCCTTGTATTCCTATCTGGATTCTATAGCAGCGTACATGTATGCTTCCAACGGATATATGAAGATAGAATCGCATGTTCACATCGCCTTTCTCCAAGCATGCTTATGGGATCACTTCAAAGGCTATGCTCCAAATCTTGTAGCTTCTCTATACAGTGTATATGGGTGTGTCAGAATACTTCGTTGGCTGAATAGACGTCCAAAGCCTGGGTTTAGACTTATTGACTTTTTTGATAATATGCGTTCCATATATTTTTGGCCTTGGGCACCAGTTCATTCATCTGTAGTTCAGCAAAATACCTTTGCCTCCATCTCGGGTATAATATTGCACTCTGATGGAGATGATATGAGTATTGAAGAAACTGTGTTTATGCGAAGCTGTACACATGGGTACCTTCCATCTTTTTTCACGGAATCTTTTACTGAAGTTCTTTATAATATTTATGGGGTTGCTCTTCAAATAGGTTTTAACCAGGGAATTCCATTTTGTCGTCCGTCGATGCCCTCAGAAAACCTTTTGAAACTTGTTTTTGATAGTAGTGTTTTCACAAAAAAGAAGAGCCTCTCATTCTTGGCTTCAGGAAGAAAACCAATAGTGACTCCTAAGTATAAGGAATTCTGGCTAGGAGAGCTTCTTGATCTTCATCAATTCGTGCAGGAAGTCGTGACTGCTCCCAGCGGTAGGCCTTCTCCTAAGACTTTAGAAAAACATAAGCTATTGAATTCATTTTCTTCGGGTAAACGGACCAGAGCTCGTATTTCTAAACAACATGGGTGAAGTACCCAGGATAAAGAGACAAGCAAAGAGGCGTGCAGGTGGTATTACGACAGATCTAGTAGTTTTTAATTCTTCGAATATACAGGTATGTATGCGCTTCCTCCCGACCTTATAAGTATTCTGAGTCAACCTTACTAAACGCCTTCCTTCTTTGAAAATCAGGGTTTCGGGAATATGAATGCCTTTTCTAGACTTGCACGCAGCCACAATATGGTGCCTTCAGAAGAGAAATCTGGCGATACTGAGTATCTCGAAGATGAAGATGAAGCTGAAGACGAAGAAGGTTCAGGATACGGCAGTGATGAAGGAAGCACTTCCAAGCGTAGTAGAGGATCTAGTTATTCCAACGAGCTAGAGGATGAGGTGGTACGTCTTCTACATGTCTTATGATTTAAATAATTCGCTATTTGATGTAAAATAAGTATTAACTAGTGATATTGCAGAGCAAAACCGTAATAGGAAACAATCTCGACGTGGAGATTGATAATGACGTAGGTAACATTGCTTCTCCTTCTGAGGAGGATAAAGATGCTACGTCCATGGATGTAGATGCGATTGACTCCAAAGAACCTCCTGGGACTGACATGGCATTAGATGTGCATTCTGCTGCTGGAGCTGCTTTTGATACCCCGTTTGATGTTCCCTTTACAAACCACGTGTTGGTTGGAGGATTCAGCATATCGGCTAAGTATGCGTAGTTGTATACCCAAATATGGAAGAAGCATGGGCACATTTCCACGACCAAGAGAGTTAAAAGTCTTTTTTCGTTGGTTAAACACGTCGAAGAAGCTCTATCTTCAATTCATGATATGTGCAGCGTCACCAGGTACACCGTTTCTATAGAAGTAGTTTCAAACTGGGAATTCCACCAGGATATGTTTGCGAACTTTAAGTTTAACGCCTCCTGGTTTTGTGAATGGTTCTCCGAAGTTCAAAAAATGCAAGATGAAACGAATAAAGTTCCCTCAATGGACTTCATTAATCAACAAGAGGTAGAGATCGAGAAATTATCCCAGGAGTTGAAGTTGAAGCAGTTTGCTCTCCAAAACATGAAAGATGCTTTCTCAAAGTGTAGTTATGTTACGCGCCTCTAATAATGAGTGTAGTTGCATCTTTTTTGATGGCTACACCCAAGTAGATCTAAAGGCTATAAAACTACTAACATTCAAGATTCAAAGGTAAACAGGATGTAAAGAGCACGAAAAGTAAAGATTGACACAAGCATATAACGTGGTTCGTCCATGAAGACCTACGTCCACAGGAAAGAAGATGTTTTCTTTATTGATTATATAAGGTCTTACCCTTGAAAGAGTTACAAATATCACTTAGATTTCTCACTCTTACTCTCTTTTTCTCTAGATCTCTCTCAATAATTCTCTTTAGAAAGACCATCTAAAATTACATGTTCATTTCCTTCTACATGGACTGGTATTTATAAGCAAAATAAACTTGTGAAGGTATGTCCTGATCTCACCCGAGCTGGTGGAGCTATCGTATATCTTCTCATTGCTTTGGAAGAGCTCTATAATATCCCTCATGATGACCTGCTCGGTTTTCATTCCGAGTTATCTCGCTTTGTACGTCATCGTGCTGCTCCTCTTAGAGGGATCTCTGCAAACCTCGAGTCATAGTATAGATCATCCGAGCCTTATGATATGATATAGATTTGCCCACGTCTCTTCTGATCCTTCATTAAATGCATTCCTTCTTTTTAGACTTGACCGTATGAGTTGATTAGACTACTCCTCACACGCGTCGTTCATGTGACGGTGTAGCAGGCGTCTTGATTCAGACGAAATCACCTTTTAGAGTATGATTCGATGCTTCTATCACATCACCTTATCATGAAACCATCCATTGAAATGTTGACACATGGCGATAGGGTATTTTATTCTCACAATTTGCTCCTTTTCTTTGCATCTTTCCGAGGGCACGATAGGAAGAAAACTTCGTAACCGTCCCGTATTTTTCGCCATGTCTAGAGTTATTGCCACATCATCGCCTTTAATGTGTTTTTCACCTGTTAACAGGGGACGCCAGTTCGCTATCCAAGAAGTTATATCTCTTATATAATCTTCCTAAGATAGAGATAACATGTTTTTATTTTCTTCTCCCTTTTTTACAGAATTCAGAACTTTTGTTCTTTTTCTCTGTCTTTTGTTGTTCTTTCTTAACTCCTTGTCTGCTATAAAGAAACTCATCATGTCTGGGATAGATTCTCCATCTCTTGCTTCAAGACGGTAAGGGATTTTTCTTCCTTATTTTCATTTTTAAGGTTACTTTAATCAATGGTTCTTGCCATTGTTTTTCCATTGTGAAGTTCCTTGGGGATCTCCATTGTCATCTCCGTCTTATTTTTGGTGTTTTCGCCGGTTTTTCACCAGTATAAATTCTAATTCTTTTCTTTTATTCATACTTTACAGTGCTGAGAAGAGACCTGCAAGAACTCCGAGCAACAGTCGTTCTTTCGGCATGTCTAATGCCGCTTATTTGGAGATGGTGAAGACTCCAGAAGGTCAAGCCGGTGTTTTAACTGAGGAATTTCTTAAGAATAACCCTTGTGGTCCCAACGAAATAATCATGACAGTGGGACAACTAGATGCTGGGCTTCGTCTTCCTTTGTACTATCCACCAGATTATTTTCAGTACGAGGTACTCTGCCTGCTTGATCCTCAGCGAGCCATCTTTCAGCCAAATGGTAATTTTTACCGGATCGTCCGAGAAAGTGTTCGACGATATAAAGGTAATGTTATTGATCACGAGTTGAACCTGTTCGTTCCTTCCCAGAGGGATTTGTATTCTCCAACGAACTTCGTGGAGAACTACTGGTGTCAGCAGTCCGATAAGTTTGATGGCTTCGGGGTGGGTATCTCCAGGTCTCGTCGAACTTTGAAGGGTCCCTTGCTCATGTTCGATCAATATCTTCCTAATCCTAGCAATCTCACCCTTCGTAAGACAAACGAACCGAATTGGTTCTTAGTTCCTTTTCGTGTTGTGGTCCTTATATTTATGGCTGGGACGAGCTTGGAAATGTACTTTTGGAGCTTCACGAGATGCATAACTATTTGTCGCCTTATAGGCCAAGGGACCATAAAGGATCATTACTCATAGGCTCCATCGCAAATTGCCAGAGCTATTGAGGATGCTAAGGTAGAAAATATTGTTTTACTATTTTAACGTATATATACCTTGCCCCTGTTTTATTCCTTAGCATCTGATGTCGAATTTTGGATAGAGTGGGAGGGTTGCTGATGGTTCTGGCTCATTTACTACTCCTGTGGAGGTTGAAAAACTTGCTCTGGATATTTATATTGGTGCTCTTTTTGGTGAGAATGAGATGATGGACCTTGGTGAAGGATTCTTTGACGATGTTGATCAAGCCTTGTTGCATGAGGCTACCAATCTTGATGGCACTGCTACCATATCGGAGGTGGGGATGCCTCAGGAAAGTAATCTCGCTGATAAGGGTGTTTCCCCCAACGGAGGTGCTCGTATTGGAAGTAGTGGTGGTGGTGGTGGTGTTACTGGTGTTTCAAGTGGTGGTGTTGTTGGTAATGGCGTACCAAGTGCTTTTACTGGTGATTTTACTTCTGCTCCAGCAGTTCCTTCTAGTTCGTCTCCCACCATTTTTGGTGGAGGATCCGAGGCGATGAAAATGTTATGCTCGGATCAATATGCTCGGCTGAGCGAGGATGAGCAAGCTCGTATCTTAACTTCCTTGGATAAGCCCTCTCAGCATTAGCTTGTGTCGGCGGTATGTATTAACACTTGACTTTGTTTTACTAGTGTGTATTTGTTGGTGCCCCTGTCTAACTGGTAATGTTGTCTGAAATTTGAGGGTTAGCATGTTGTCCGAGACTCTTATTTCTAGGAGGCGAGCCAAAGCTGTTGAGCACGAGAACCAGCAACTGCGTCTTACTGTGGAGATGGCTAAGAAGGAGGCCTTGTCGTTTTTCCTGTATAAGATGGAGTTGAAAGGTATTTATTTTATCTTTTATCTAAGTTTTTCGACTCCGTAATAGGTTCTAGAGTTCTGAATTAGTCTTTCTATTGTTAGCCACCGTCAAACATTTGGAGGGAAGGTTAGATATTATCGGTCATAAGCATGCTAGAGAACTGTGCAATTTAGAACTTGATGTGAGCTCTCGTCATTGCAAGATAGATGCTTTGGAGAATGATAACTCTCAGCTTTAAACAAATATGGATGTTCACAGAGATCACATTGTGGAGCTTCGTGCGATGTTAAATAAAGCTAAGCAGGTGGCTATAGCTCGCTCGGATAAGATCAATCTTCTCCGATGTCAGAAGGATAGGCTTATTGAGTGGCAGTCCGATAATCTTCCCCAGCTGATGCAGGCAGGGGATGACAGAGAATAACTTGCTCGACTTAAACGAGAGTTCATTCAGCTTAAAAAGGAGCACGATAGACATATGTTATCTTTCCCGGCCGGTGATGCTGCCATAACTCCCATTGAAGCACATATTAGTGCTTTAGATAATCAGAAAGCCCGAGTGGAACGGACCTTAGCTTTAGTTTTAGTTGAACATGAAGGTTGCCTATTAACAACTGTTAATTTATATATTTCATTCCTTGTGAAATTTCCTTTAGATTAACTGTTTCCATTTTTTGTTTTGCAGAGGCTCGTAAGAGCAATGCTGAGATGGAGAGGCAGTGGAAGATTTGAAGGGAGAAAAGAAAAATCTAGATGATGAGCTCAATTATTTGGTAAATCGTCATGAAGAAGAGCTGGAGGCTGAGCATGCTGATAAGCATATGAATATGAGAAATCTTCATGCTGAATACAATGTCAAGATGACAAATGCATGTAAAGTTTTTATCCCGCGTGAGCGTCAAAGGGTTGTTGCAATTGCTGCAGCTAATATTGTGGTTCCGCCTGATCCTGTTGAGCCCGAGTCCAAGAAAGTTGCTCCTAATACTGCCGAGGGAGAGGATCGGATGGATGCTGAGAAGGATGCATGCTCCTGGCGAGGAACAATTGTGATGTTACTTTGTTTTGTTTTGCTTTGGTACTAAGAACTCTTTTTGGTTCTTTTGGTTACTATACCCTCGTGTTGTGTACGAGGTGATGTAAAGTTGTTGGTAGTAAGTCCTTGTGCTCGTCCCGAGGCAATGTTTAAAGGTGGTACTGTTAACATTGTTACTTTAACAAGTACTTTGTTGTTCTAGAGGCATCAACATTATTTTTCGGTAAGTCCTCGTATGTGGGAGGCAGTTAATATTTGTTGTTAACGTACGTTTAACAACTTTTGTTCTTTTATATGTATCATGAGATGTTCTCACTTTTTTTTTTTGCTCCGAGGGTGATTTTTGTGCATACTGGCGGTCCAACCATGGGTGATAAAGTCAAGGAGTGATCAGTTCCTTAATTGGATAGGGCATCTCTTACGGTGTTGGACTTTGAGTATAACACATTTCCCTTCTTGCAAGAGTTGCATGCCTTTATGGGACTTGCTTTTTAATAGTGTACAACTTAGGTTACACTTTCCCCTTGGTTGAGTGATCAGATATTTGAGTCACTTGCTATTTAACCATTCTTTTTAGAGCGATACCTCGGTTAGGTGATTCTTGCCTTATTCAGAGACAAGTACCCCAGTTCTGGATATCGGTGCGCGTCGTTTATGCAAAAAAAATAATTACAAATATTTCCCACTAATTAACAGGTAATATAGCGGCAGTAAGAGATCGTTCCCACAGAGAGCTGTGTAATTGATAGGTTATTTGATTAACAAGAATAAAATAAATAACAAAGGGGGGTTTGGTTTTATGAAAGTAAAATAAAAAGATAATAAGAAAGAAAAGATGATCAAGGAATCATTCGCCGTTACTGATAAGAAAATTAATAAAAGTACTTGTTTACCTCTTGTAGAATTTCTATTCTCACCAACCGTAGAATAGAAATAAGCTCTGCTATCCCCGGAAATTCATGTTGCCACTGGATACGGAAGCGCTGGACTACCAGATTTTATCCATCTGAGCCACCATGAATAAGATGTCAAGGTGTAACCCAAACGAATGCATTATGTTTTGTGAATTAGGTTGATCCTAGCATCAGATGCATAAGCTCGGTCTGCTTACTAGTGTCATCTCTATACATAATTGCTTAACAAAATCCCTCTGTCATCTTTTGCGATGTACTACTTATGTACGAAATTGAGTGACTGTTACACGTATCACCAACCCCAATACTAGTATAAGAATTATTATCAGATTAATTAAAATTGCCAATTGAATAACCCAATAGAAATCTTAGACACTACAAACAATAGACACAATCGATAAGAAAAATCAACTTAAAATAAACTCGTAAAAAGAATTAGAATTCCATTATGCAGGACCTTGAAATCATCCATAATCAATAAATTTAGCTAGACATGGATTTACTAAAACCCATAAAAATATACTACCTCCGTTTCAGGAAAAGTGTTACTTTCACTTTTTCATTTTAGCCTAAAAATAGGCCAAATTGAAAAAGTGAAAGTAACACTTTTCCTGAAACGGAGGGAGTATGAAAGAATAAAGAAAAGAATAACTTGGTTTCCCCCTAGAGGGGGTAAACCCTCAAATATAAAGAAAGACTCTCCTTCTCTATTTTCTTTCTCCTTCAGTCCTATCCTCTAGTTCTCTATTTATATAAGAGGATTTCACCAACTCTTTCATAATTTTCCACTCACGCGTAATTGATTGGTACGGCGCCAAATTTCTTCTTTTCTTCTGTCCTTTTTTTGACACATGCGCCTTCTTTATTTTTGGCGCCTTCTTTCTTTTCTTCTGTCCTTTTTTTTTCCTTCAAAATCAGCCGCATGTTATCAATGTTTAACAATGTGCATACATTTTATTACTATTTGACACTATTGACATTGTTTGGCACTATTGACACTGTTTGGAAATTTTTGGCGCTTTATATTTTCGCCCTCTTCACCGTGATAGCAAGAACTCATGGGTTTGAACGAGTTTCTCTTGGTCTTTTTCCCTTCTATACTTTTAGCTAGCTTCTTTTATTTCACAACTAAGCACAAATGCACTTCTTTTCGGATGATTCCCCTAATAAAACACAAATAAGAGAAAACAAGCATAACATACAATAATTTGCAAGAAAACCAACAAATACTAACATGGAATTGACACTAAATATATGTGAGATATGCGCTTATCAAATTCCCCCACACTTGGATTTTTCTAGTCCTCGAGCAAACTATCTAACCTAAAACAAAACAAATCTCTGTCGTTGAGGGCCCAATTGCACTTAGCATGTGCAACAAGCCTTTAAACCCCTAGGTGTCCCTAGTGGACGAGTTATAGTCTCGTGAGGGCTTACGATAGGTATACCCACAAAACCTACTCCAACTTCAAAGCGTTCCAGCATCCCAAGCATCCAAAGAGTTATGAGGACATAGAGTTTCTGCATTCTAGTAATAAGAAGTTAGAAATACCAAAGAACATATTCTCATTCTAAAATATTGAGTGATAAATAATCACACCATAATGAGAGAACGCGTGTTTGAGAGCGACTAATAAGCATTTCGCCTCGACTTCTGCCTCACTTAAAAGGATTTTATGATAATTGCACTCAACAAGACAGCATTTTTATGGGTCTCACATGTGTGCAGGTAGAAATGAAGAGAGAACTCCTACACACGTTGAATGTTGGGAAGGAAACCTTCCGAATTATTTTAGGAGACCCCACAAAATCGTGGGAAACAAAAGACTTTTTCTGATGATCTTTAAGAAAGGAAATCAACCACTATAGCAAGGATGGGAGTACTTACCACCTTCACATCTGATTGCAATGATGATAACACCACTCTCATAGCATCCAATAGAAACGTAGTCTTCAGCTCGTCTTCTTCATCTTCTTGGTCTTCGTCTTCGACTTCAACTATTGATGATAAACTTTTGAACTTCATGAAAAATTTGACAATTTGTAACTCTTTTCCTCTATTTCATTGTTGCTTGAAACTTCTTTATAGATTTTTCTTCCTCATGGCTTTATTGATGAAATAAATCCTAAATTTTTGATTGACCATCGAGGCGATTGTATATTGTATATTTTTTTAGTACCTTTAATAAATTTCGCAATTTAAATATTTACATAGTAGGCAAGCGAGCAACAAGCTGTGCCTCCAGCCCTTTTTGAATAGCAAAACCTATCCTATTAAAAATAAAATCTCGTGACCCAGGAGTCATGACATTGCTGTGCATGACTTTCTGGACCCTCTTGAGTAGTCCAACCGCTTCCGGAGCCAAATAACCAAAAGTATTAAAAGAAAAGGGGACAAAAGCATGCCCATTGTCAACACACGCTTTCTCATGCTTCGATATCTTACCTGAGGCAGACCTTAGCGCTGCTTGCCCAATTGTAAAGGTGCCTTGTCCAATTCCTACCAAGGGAGATACCCTAGTTAGGTCAACACATGTGTGTTTCCCATTAGCCCATCCAAAAATAAGAACATCTGCTGGTCTTAGTGTCGATCTCCCTTCAAGTGGGCCTGTCAGGAAATTCACAGGTGCTTCTTTCTTTGCTGAAATGCCAGCCCTCCACAGTATATCATACAAGATATCCCTCACATGATCATGTCTATATTTAAAACCAGGGTCTACCTTACAGTGAACTGCATGTTCACCATATGAGTCCAAGCATCCTGTGATGCAAGCAGGGCAGCGAGAGTCGGATGGATAGATCGGTATCATTAACTTGTATTTGAGGATAGAACTGTACTCCAAAGGAGACATCTTATGTCCAAGCCCCTTAATCGGAATAGCCATAACAAAATATTGGGCATGTGCTCCTTGCAAACAACCAAAAACCGCTTTCTGTCTCTCCGTTAGCATGTAAAGTCTATCAATGTCCTTAACTGCTTTACCAAAAAGATCACTCGCCAGGGTGCTTTGTGTTTTAGGGGGGGGGGGGGAATTGTCTTTATTGGTGAAGCTATTAAGATCAAAATCAGGAAGCTGTTAAGATCAAAAGTTGTTAAGAGCACTTGCAATTTTATTTTATTTTTTGTATTTTTTTAAAAAAATTAATTTAATTTAATTTTTTTAATTTTTTTATATAAGATTGCAACTATAATAATAAAATTAACATGGACATGAAAGAAGTATTGTACCACTTGAATCTTCACAACTTGTAATGTCATCGTATCATAAACTTCAATAACTCTCATCTTTTGATTTTCTCTGCTCTTATAAATAAGTCTTCATACTTAGATATAAATTTGCTCTTCCTTGTATTGTTGCTTAAAAACCTTAAACGTCTTCAACTTTCCTTGTAGATTTTGATTTCGCTCCACTTGTTGATGATGATGGGTGTTTCTATGGACCTGTTGTTGGCGAGAGAGAATGGTGCTAACTGTAAATCAGACTACAAGAAGGAGGTTTTCATCTATAGATGTCATACTCATGATTGAAAAAATTAGCACTCAAGAGATCAAAAATAGTGCTGAAAATGGTGTGAAGTTGGGTAGCTCACCATTCTACCCGGAATTTACGTACGGTGACGCACACTCAAAAGAAATCTCTTTAGTCAGCTACAAAAAGAATTTGGTCTGGTGCCTCTGTTGATATGAAAATAGGTAGTCTCCACTAATGATTGATCAGCAACTCTAATAATGCATATCTCTCTGCTCCTAATTTGCATCACCGGCAATGATTAAATCTATTATTTAACACTCTAATTCATAAGAAATCCGAACGTAGTTCCCTAACACTTCCAAGTTCAGTTATGTCGGTCAGCATTCTCTATGTAAACATACCTAGAAGTATGCTAATGACTCTAAAATCTCTACAAATTGAAGGTTTTTATGCAAATATTTACAAAAAAATTGACAAAATTGACGCAAAAATACTAACAACTCTATATGCAAAATACTGAAAACACTCCCCCACACTTAAACTTTACATTGTCCTCAATGTAATTGATTCGTCCAAAGTAAAATAAGGTGGGAAATTCAAATATGATATGAAAAAGAACAAAATTAAAAACAAAAGGATAGAAAATACAAAACCTATGGGTTGCCTCCCATTCAGCGCTTGGTTTAAAGTCGTCAGCCCGACTCTTTTGTTATCGTCCGTATACCAACAATCTAAAAATCTGGTAGTCTGCCAAGAAAACAATCTGTAATTCTAGTAACAGCTTTATGAAAACATTAGCACAAGGTAAAAATATTAAAGATATCACTTTATTTAAGTTTCCCCCACACTTAGTTCTTTCTACACTCGAAAGTGGATAAAGAACATAGAATTCAGGAACTTCAAAAGGTTCCTCAGCTTGGTGAACCTGCAAACTATTAAAATCAAACATATCAAGTGGTGGATACTTAGAAGCAAAATAATTTGTTAAACCTTTGGAAGCACATAACTCCAATCCTAAGCGAGGTATTTTCCTAAAAGCTGGGTTAACAACTATTTGAAAGTCTACTTCAATTGGATGGAAAGGATCAATAGATATATAATTATGCAAAGGATTAGACAAACCTTGTTTCGGATCCTCATTTTTTATCTCTAGTGAATTATTTACCTCAAGTATGTCGTGTTCCTCTATCGAACTCTTAAGTTCTGCTTCAAAATCTCAGCATCATTATAATCCCTGGAAAGTTCAACTGGGTCTTCCACGACTTCAATAAATTTGGTTTCATGCTCAATCTTCATCTCTTCAAAAATCTATTCATCAGAATCGGAATATTCCCCCAAAAAGTCTAGTTCACTGGTGCAAATCCTAGGGTCTTGCATATGAGTCTCCTACAAATAAAAAATTGGGTTTACTTCTTGAAAATAAACCGGGCTAAAAACATTGTAATCCGGATATTCTTCATAATGTTGATCTGCATTTGAGCATGTTACACCATTCATGACATTGGTTCGGTCATACCAAGGCACCTCCTTTTGAATAGGTGAGTGGTCGTTATAATGATACGGAGCTGGGATAACTTTACCATTGTTGCAATGCTCATATACTTCCGCGGACTCATCTCTTTCCCTAAGGAATTTTTTCCAAGAACTAAATGCATCTTCCTCAAGCTCTTCATCGGAATCTTCGTCATCCATAGGAATTTCAGAATCATTTTGGTTTTGAGGCTGAATTTCTTCCTCACTCCTTGTCTCCTTGAGTTGAGCAATTTGAACTTTTAAGTTGTCCATATTCCTTTGAATTTCCTGAAATTGCTCGTATTTTTTATCTTCAATTGTATGGAGCCCTTGTTGATATTGTGTTATCGCTTGAAATTCGACAAGCCGTTCTTCAGAACCTGCACTTTCACTTATCACAATATTTCTAGACCAAGTCTCCTCCTTTTGAATAGGTGAATGATCATAAAAACGATCAGGAGTTTGGTTAGATATATTGTAGTAAGATATGGTTGATGTATTATTCTTCATGCTTGGTTCTTCATTCAGGGGTTCTGGCGTGGACAAACTGACCTTTAACTGAAGCATAACCTGATCAAACTTCTTCTCAAGTTCAGGAGATAAACAATTAGAAGAATAACTATCCCCCATCCTTGTGATTGTTCACTTACATGCCCATCATATGGTTGCTGACATGTATGAGAATATCCATAAAGCTCCGTGGGATATTGATCATAACCAAAAGATTGGTTTTGATTATACCCATAGGATGGTTGGTAGTTATCAAAAGAATGAGATTGAAAACCATATTGATTAACACTATAATATAATGATTATTCTTGTGTTCCGTACATGTTATTTCCGTAAGGAAACATGAAAACTCACAAGAAAAAGAAAATAAAAACAAAAATCTAAAAAAAAATATGAAATAAATACAAGCTTAAACAAATAACAAATCAATTAGCAACCGATCCCCGGCAACGACGCCAAAATTTGGTGCGCGTCGTTTACGCAACAAATTAATTACAAATATTTCCCACTAATTAACTGCTAATATAGCGGTAGTAAGAGATCGTTCCCACAAAGAGCTGTGTAATTGATAGGTTATTTGATTAACAAGAATAAAATAAATAACAAAGGGGGGTTTGGTTTTATGAAAGTAAAATAAAAAGATAATAAGAAAGAAAAGATGATCAGGGAATCATTCACCGTCACTGATAAGAAACTTAATAAAAGTACTTGTTTACCTCTTATAGAATTTCTATTCTCACCAACCGTAGAATAGCAATAAGCTATGTTATCCCCGGAAATTCCTGTTGCCACTGGATACAGAAGCGCTCGACTACCAGATTCTATCCATCTGAGCCACCATGAATAAGCTCTCAAGGTATAACCCAAATGAATGCATTATGTTTTGTGAATTAGGTTGATCCTAGCATCAGACGCATAAGCTCGGTCTTCTTACTAGTGTCAGCTCTATACAAAATTGCTTAACAAAATCCCTCTGTCATCTTTTGCGATCTACTACTTATGTACGAAATTGAGTGACTATTACACGTATCACCAACCCCAATACTAGTAGAAGAATTATTATCATATTAATTAAAATGGCCAATTGAATAACCCAATAGCAATCTTAGATACTACAAACAATAGACACAATCGATAAGAAAAATCAACTTAAAATAAACTCGTAAAAAGAATTAGAATTCCATTATTCATGACCTTGAAATCATCCCTAATCAGTAAATTTAGCTTGACATGGATTTATTAAAACCCATAAAAATATATGAAAGAATAAAGAAAAGAATAACTTGGTTTCCCCCTAGAGGGGGTAAACCCTCAAATATAAAGAAAGACTCTCCTTCTTTATTTTCTTTCTCCTTCAGTCCTCTCCTCTAGTTCTCTATTTATATAAGAGTATTTCACCAACTCTTTCATAATTTTCCACTCACACATATTTGATTAGTACGGTGCCGAATTTCTTCTTTTCTTCTGTCCCTTTTTTGACGCATGCGCCTTCTTTATTTTCGGCGCCTTCTTTCTTTTCTTCTGTCCTTTTTCTTTCTTCAAAATCGGCCGCCTGTTATAAATGTTTGACAATGTGCATGCATTTTATTACTATTTGACACTATTGTCACTGTTTGACACTGCCAAAATTTGGTGCGCGTCGTTTACGCAACAAATTAATTACAAATATTTCCCACTAATTAACTGGTAATATAGCGGTAGTAAGAGATCGTTCTCACAGAGAGTTGTGTAATTGATAGGTTATTTGATTAATAAGAATAAAATAAATAACAAAGAGGGGTTTGGTTTTTAAAAGTAAAATAAAAATATAATTAGAAAGAAAAGATGATCAAGGAATCATTCGCCGTCACAGATAAGAAACTTAATAAAAGTACTTGTTTACCTCTTATAGAATTTCTATTCTCACCAACCATAGAATAGCAATAAGCTCTGTTATCCCCGGAAATTCATGTTGTCACTGGATACGGAAGCGCTCGACTACCAAATTCTATCCATCTGATCCACCATGAATAAGCTCTCAAGGTGTAACCCAAACGAATGCATTATGTTTTGTGAATTAGGTTGATCCTAGCATCAGACGCATAAGCTCAGTCTGCTTACTAGTGTCATCTATATACACAATTGCTTAACAGAATCCCTCTATCATCTTTTGCGATGTACTACTTTTTACGGAATTGAGTGACTATTACACGTATCACCAACCCCAATACTAGTAGAATAATTAATATCAGATTAATTCAAATGGCCAATTAAATAACACAATAGCAATCTTAGACACTACAAACAATAGAAACGATCGATAAGAAAAATCAACTTAAAATAAACTCGTAAAAAGAATTAGAATTCCATTATTCAGGACCTTGAAATCATCCCTAATCGGTAAATTTAGCTAGACATGGATTTACTAAAACCCATAAAATATATGAAATAATAAAGAAAAGAATAACTTGGTTTCCCCCTAGAGGGGGTAAACCCTCAAATATAAAGAAAGACTCTCCTTCTCTATTTTCTTTCTCCTTCAGTCATCTCCTCTAGTTCTCTATTTATATAAGAGTATTTCACCAACTCTTTCATAATTTTCCACTCACACGTATTTGATTGGTACGGCGCCGAATTTCTTCTTTTCTTGTGTCTCTTTTTTGACTCATGCGCCTTCTTTCTTTTCAGTGCCTTCTTCTTTTCTTCTGTCCTTTTTTTTTCTTCAAAATCCGCCGCTTGTTATCAATGTTTGACAATATGCATACAGTTTATTTCTATTTGACACTATTGTCACTGTTCGCACTGTTTGACACTGCCAAAATTTGGTGCGCGTCGTTTGCGCAACAAATTAATTACAAATATTTCCCACTAATTAACTGGTAATATAGAGGTAGTAAGAGATCGTTCCCACAGAGAGTTGTGTAATTGATAGGTTATTTGATTAACAAGAATAAAATAAATAACAAAGGGGGGTTTGGTTTTTGAAAGTAAAATAAAAAGATAATTAGAAAGAAAAGATGATCAAGGAATCATTCGCCGTCACTGATAAGAAACTTAATAAAAGTACTTGTTTACCTCTTGTAGAATTTCTATTCTCACCAACCATAGAATAGCAATAAGCTCTGCTATCCCCGGAAATTCCTGTTGCCACTGGATACGGAAGCGCTGGACTACCAGATTTTATCCATCTGAGCCACCATAAATAAGATGTCAAGGTGTAACCCAAACGAATGCATTATGTTTTGTGAATTAGGTTGATCCTAGCATCAGATGCATAAGCTCGGTCTGCTTACTAGTGTCATCTCTATACACAATTGCTTAACAAAATCCCTCTGTCATCTTTCGCGATGTACTACTTATGTACGAAATTGAGTGACTGTTACACGTATCACCAACCCCAATACTAGTAGAAGAATTATTATCATATTAATTAAAATTGCCAATTGAATAACCCAATAGAAATCTTAGACACTACAAACAATAGACACAATCGATAAGAAAAATCAACTTAAAATAAACTCGTAAAAAGAATTAGAATTCCATTATGCAGGACCTTGAAATCATCCCTAACCGGTAAATTTAGCTAGACATGAATTTACTAAAACCCATAAAATATATGAAAGAATAAAGAAAAGAATAACTTGGTTTCCCCCTAGAGGGGGTAAACCCTCAAATATAAAGAAAGACTCTCCTTCTCTGTTTTCTTTCTCCTTCAGTCCTCTCCTCTAGTTCTCTATTTATATAAGAGTATTTCACCAACTCTTTCATAATTTTCCACTCACACGTATTTGATTGGTACGGCGCCTAATTTCTTCTTTTCTTCTGTCCTTTTTTTGACGCATGCGCCTTCTTTCTTTTCGGTGCCTTCTTTCTTTTCTTCTGTCCTTTTTTTTTCTTCAAAATCAGCCGCCTGTTATCAATGTTTGACAATGTGCATACAGTTTATTTCTATTTGACATTATTGTCACTGTTCGCACTGTTTGACACTATTGTCACTGTTCTCATTGTTCGGCACTGTTGACACTGTTTGGCGCTTTATATTTTGTCCTCTTCACCGTGATAGCAAGAACTCATGGGTTTGAACGAGTTTCTCTTGGTCTTTTGCCCTTCTCTACTTTTAGCTAGCTTCTTTTATTGCACAACTAAGCACAAATTCACTTCTTTTCGGATGATTCCCCTAATAAAACACAAATAAGAGAAAACAAGCATAACATACAATAATTTGCAAGAAAACCAACAAATACTAGCATGGAATTGACACTAAATATATGTGAAATATGTGCTTATCAGACATCTCCTGTTATGGAAGGATATCACCCGATTTCATGATCATGATGGCATTACCTTAGGTCTATTTCTGTCTTAGGTAGCTTAGGGTGTCCCCCGCTTCATCTTGATTCACTAGGCTAGATGGAATTTCCTTAGGTTTATTTCTGTTTTGGGCAGCTTGGGTATTTTTCCCGCATCATTGTTTGGAGAATGGATGGTGTGGCTAGCACCATGACATAATCTTGATGGGATTTTGTTGTAATGTGGTTATGATATAATTAATCTATATGCAAGTGCAATAAAAAATAAAGTGAAAAATTGCAAGCAAGCAAGTAAAAGAAACAAATAATCAAACATAAACAAAAGAAATAATCAAAGTAAATAAGCAATGAGTGATCAAAATGAGGAATTTTATTATTCCCAAAAGAGGGTTTATAAGCCCTTAGTACATTCAAGTAAGGTTCCATGACCTTTTACAAGTAGGGATTCAAACATTATTTTCATAGTTTGACCTTCTAAGCATTAGGATGTTTAAGCATTGTATTGCTTGAGGTACTTAATATTCCATGGGAGTTATAATTCTTTCACATTAGGTTTGAGCAATCTGTATGCTCCATCACCTTCCTTGGCGATGATTGTAACTGATCGTTCCCAGATAGAAGCAAATTTTCCTGACTCGCGCTGATATGGCGGAATCTCGCGCCAAACTTTGTTCCTGGGCTAAATTTCCTCTGATGAACACGTTTGTTGTATTCTCGGGCTAACCTCTAATGATAATTTTCTATCCTTTGAAAAGATATTTCTTGGTTTTCCTCGAGATCATCTAGTTTAGAAAGTATCATGTCCAAGGTGAGGTTCTTTTTTCCAGCCTCGGTCTTAGTTGTCGGGATAATTGCTTCAGTTGGTATGATCGCTTACGTGCCGTATGTGAGAGCGAAGGGGGTCATCCATGTTGCTTATCTTTGAGTGATCTGATAAGCCCACATAATATTATGTAATTGCTCACACCATCTAGCCTCGTGTACATACATCTTCTTTTTGAGCATGTCAGCGATGGTTTTATTAGTGGCCTCTGTCTGACCATTACTCTCGGGATAGATGGGTGTGGATTTATTCTTTCTGATCTTGAAAAATTTAAAGAGAATATCAATTTTTTTTCCTCGGAGTTGGGACCCATTGTCTGATACGATGGAGGATGGTATACCAAAGAGACATATAATGTGCTCGAAGAGAATTTTTAAAGACATCGTGGTCTCTAATGTGCCTAAGGGTTGAGGCTTCTACCCATTTTGTGAAGTAATTCGTGGCAACGATTAAGTATTTACATTGCCCTGTTCTAGCTCGTAAGGGCCCGGCAATGTCCACTCCCCACTTAGAGAATGACCAAGGGCTTAGTACAGATTTTAAATCCATTGAGGGGGCATGCCTTCGTTTACCAAAATTTTGACACTCTAAGCATAGTTTCGCCATTTTATTCGAGTATTCGTTCATACGAGGCCAGAAATATCCTTGTAATCTATCTTTGTGATCTAGGTATATTCCTCCGCTATGGTTCCCTGCGTAACCATAATGTATTTCTTTTAATATTTCTTAGCCTTCAGCAAAGGAAAGGCATCTAAACAAAGGTCCCAGATATGACTGCCTATACAGTATGCCGTTTCTGAGTTGGTAATTTCCTGATCGTGATATCACTTTGTGTGCGAGCTTATGGTCGCTTAGGAGATCGCCATTAGCTAGGTACTTCATGATCGGGGTTCTCCAATCGTCCTCGGTCAAAGCCTCTTCTTGGATTGTTTTGCCTACATTAATAATTTCCATATATCCTTCTATGGGTATGGAGGGAAGCATTACCCTCTCGATTCTTACTTTTGTAGTCTACGGATCTGTTGTCATGGAGGCAAGGAAATCTAAGGCAAATTCATTCCTATTGTTGTTCATGTTTAGGTGTCAGAAAGTGATATTTGGTATCTGCCCGATATAGTGTTTGGCAAGTTGGAGATATCCCTGAAAACATGCATCGGAGGCTTGATATATCTCATATATCTGTCGGACGATAAGCTTTGAGTCACTCGTGAGTCTCACTTCATTGATACAAAGTGTAATTATTACTCGGAGAGCATGTATGACTGCCTCGTACTCATTTATGTTATTAGTAGTAAGGAATTCTAGCCTTAGACTATTAACGATCATGTGGCTCGTCGGAGTCGTAAAGACCATTCTGATGCCAGATCCTTCCAAATTAGATGAACCGTCTACAAAGACTTCCCGTCGTCTTAGGTTTTCCGAGCGAAGTAGCTCGGGTGGATCTTCTTGCTCGTCCTCCATTCCTGGGATTTCTTCGACTTTATCGGTATCATATACAGGAAAGCCGTCCAAGAAGTCCGCGACCACCCAGGTTTTTATTGTCTGGGATTGATATTTTACCACAAACTATTTGATTTGGGCTCCCTATTTGGAGATTCTGCGTGCTCTGTCAGCATGGTCCGGTACAAATTTTATTGGTGTTTTTGTAATGACAGTCACAGTGTGCGCATGGGAATAAGTCCACAATTTTTGCGTTGCATAGACCAAGGACGATACGATCTTCTCGATTTTTGAGTAGTTCTTCTCCGCAAAAGTCAGAGTTTTACTTATGAAATAAATAGGCTTTTCCACTTCTTTGTCTATGCGAGTTAGTACCGCACTGATCGAAGTTTTAGTCGCTGATAGTTAGATATAAAGGTTCTCGCCTGGGTCGGGCATATGTAAGATTGGAAAGGTAGCTAGATGCTCCTTGATATTTTGGAAGTCTTCTTCGCACTCAGTGCTCCATGAGAATTTCTCTCCCTTTTTTAGGGTGTTGAAGAATCCTTACATTTTTCGAACGATGTGGCGATAAATCTTCCCGGGGCTGCCAACCGTCGGTTTAATCTCTACACGTCCTTAACTGTGGAATGCGAGGGCATCTCGAGTATGGCTTGCACCTTGGACGGGTCGACTTCTATGCATCGTTTAGTGACTAGGTATCCCAAGAATTTTTCTAAGGTCACCCTGAAAGAACATTTTACAGAGTTGATAAGTCATTAGCATGGTTCTGTGGGAGCTTGTTCTTGACAAGCATGTCGTCCACATATTCCTCTAAGGTTTTATGTATCCAACTGTCAATTTTTTTTTTACCATTCTTTGATAAGTCGCGTCAGCTTTTTTTAGTCTAAATGGCATCTTAGTGTAACAATATAATCCTCGGGAGTGATGAAGGCAGTGTGCTCTTGATCTTCCTTGGCGAGCGGGATCTGGTTGTAACCCAAATATTCGTCCATTAAAGACAATAGTCTGTATCTAGACGTTGCTTCTATGAGTTGATCGATCTTAGGGAGTGGGTGATGGTTATTTTCAATGATGTTGTAGTAAAAGGTTCGTTCAGACTTGTGAAAGCAGATTTTTTAGACTTAATTTTTAAATCAAAATATAACAAACTCAAAATAAAAAAATTTAAAAATTATGGAGAGGCTGGGGCTAGGATTCCACCAATTTTCACACTCATATGGTTCAAATATCAATTCTAAACAATAAAAGCTCAAATGATAAAGTTTTATTGACTCTAATTCATTGCCTAAGGTAGATTTAGAAAGTAATGGGTGTAAAATTGAAGCATGGGACATCAAAACATCTAAGCTAAGCATGACCAATTGTAATCACAACCATTCAATGAAACTCATAAATCAATTGAATAATAGTGCAAATAGTCGTAACAAGAATTGATAAAATTACCACATTTGTGAAACTTGGCTTCCTCCGTTGCCCTAGAGGATGGGATTAGCTTATCATGTTGGAAACACACTCAAAGTATGAATTCGTTGCTCAAAAGTTGTTTACAAGGATGAAATTGGAGAACAAATAATAAAACTGAGTTTGTAACACTTATTTTTGTTACAAACCAAACTGTTACAAAGAATGATAAATATGAAATGTCACCGATTCTGTAGCTCTACGACCCTACAAGTGTTGTCGTTTCCACTGTAGTATGAACGACAGTCAGCAAGTGTCTTATGTTCTTCGTTTGGTTCTTCAGCAGCAACAAACTATTTTTCCTCTGCAACTCATTCAATCACTTCAGTTGATGCTCAAACCTCTCCCAAAACTCTCCATGAACTGCGCAGCACTCCATCGTTGTTGTTGTGAAAATAAAACTGTTGTATACAAACAACCATCACCAATTTCTGACCGAACCCATGGTAGGTATGATATTGAACTCAAATCAGTCAGTACACCTTCGATTCTGTTTCCAGCCTACACACCATTTATTTCCTTGAACTGATTGCATAGAGCTGCTACCATTCATTATCGCAAACTCTCTCAACTCCAGCTAACATGCGGACCCTTCATCTTCATTGCTACACTCTTGTTCGAATCAAAATTTCGCAGTGAGGAATCCACGACAACTACTTTGCATTTTACTTCTCATAACAACATCACCTGCTTGAACACTTGAAACATATGTGAATGCTGCTTAAACACCAGCTGCTCGCATAAGAACTAAAAGTTCTTTTCATTTGATGCCTTAATAGTTACACAAGGAAATGTGAAGGAGTAAGTTATTCCATGTACCACTACATCTTGGTGCTATGAACTGCAACACTGGCAATTGTAGTCGCAACCACCATTTATCTCCCACTTAAGCCGTTTTTGACAATATTGATCGGAATTGCTTGTACTTTCTACAAAAGCACTAAAATAGTGTTGTTAGGTGAAATATCGAGTCATATCTAATATAAATGTGGGTATAAAATGTAGCACTTACGTGCTTATCAGTGGGAAGCTGTCCTTTGGGCAGGCCTTATTAAGATCGTTAAAGTCAATGCAAATTCACACTCCTCTATTTTTTTTGGGACTATCACCAAGTTAGATATCCATATAGGATATTGTAATTCTCGGATGACTCATTATGCCTCCATCTTCTTGAGTTCATTTTGAATCTCTTCATGATAATTTGGTGCCACCTTTCGCATTTTTTTCCTCATGGGATTGTGCTTTGGATTAATTTTCAAGTGGTGACAACAGACTTCTGGATCTATTCCAGACATATCTTCCATGTGCCATGCAAAGACATCAAAATATTCGTTTAGTACCCGTACTAGTTTTTCTTCTTCGTCTTTGTCGAGGAGAGTTCCAATCTTAACCATACCAGGATTTTCGGGTGTTCTGATATTTACTTCCTTTGTAGGTTCCGAGGCCAAGAAGTTTGACCTAATCTCTCCAACATCGGAGAGGTTCTGTAATTTCTATAAGGTCTCCATGGGTTAGTCAAAGGTTGACACATTTTCCGAGGCTGGTATATTGTCCGAGCACCTCACTTCGTTTGTTACTGTTATGTAAATATCGATTTCATCCCGGATCTTAGCATTCTTATCCTTATTCTTCTTTGATTTTAAGGAATTAACTTTGTTTATGCCATTTTGTACTTCTATGTTGTAGCAGTACTTAGCTTCGCCTGAGTCTCTGATGATCTCTGCAATCCCATCGGGTGTTGGAAACCTTAGTCTCTGGTGATAAGTCGAAGCGACTCCTTTGATCCCATGAACCCATGATCGCCGGACAATGGATGTGTAGGGTGAACGCATGTCTACTATACATATCGTGGTCAAAGTGAGGATTTTTCCTATACGAATTTCTAGAGTTACCTCGCCCCTTGGGCGGGTAGACGAGCCATTAAATCCAAATATGTTATAGGTAGATGGTATTAGGCATTAATCTCTTAGACCCATTTGTTTGAATATCTCGTAAAATAAGATTTCAACTAAACTTCCTCCGTCGATCAGTATCTTAGGCATGGCCCATGGAAATACCTTAGGCTTTTCTTCCTCGCCTTCATGTTCAAGGAGCGTGATAGCTATCATGACCACTAGTGGATCGTTGTGGTTTTGTCCCCCATCAGGTTCCTCAGAGGCCGAAAAACTAATAGGAATTTTCATCCACTCCTCAATGGGGGGTCCTTTTCCTATACTAAAAACTTCGTCACCTTCAAAATTTCGCTTGTGAATTCGTCCTGTGATATTACCTTCAGGTGTGGGAGAAATGATAACCGAGTGTGATATCGTGTTGTATCCCAAATATTGTGCCTCGTGAGGAATTTCCACACAATGTACGGGTGCCCCCGCGACTGGTTGGATCGCTGGTTGTGCGATGTATTCTTGGAGATTTCCTTCATCAATCATGTCTTGTACCATTTTATTCAGATCTCTGCACGAGTTTGTTGTGTGGCTATAAAACTGGTGGAACTTATAGAAATATATTATGTTCTTAGCGTGCTCGGGATGTTATCCTCTGTTCCATAGGTAGGTGATCTTACATTTTTCGTCGATCTTCTTGGAGATCTCGTATATGGCGGTGTTTAGCTTTGTGTAGATTGAGTCTACGAATTTTCCCTTCTTTTGTTGGGCTTGGTATCCCTCTTTCCATCCTCCCCTTTGATGTTTATCTAACTGAGTGGACCCGTTATTAGGTCTTCCTTCTCTTCGAACTTGTGGTTGAGGGCTCTGTATTTCTACCACATTTGCACCTCTACTGGTTCCTCTAACCAATTTGTCATAGGTCCCGTCTTGTAGATATTCAAGGGATATGTAGTCCTCTTGCATCTATCTCAATTTCCCTAGACATGGTGGCATGGTTTCATACGAATATGGGGTCTTTTTTTCTTAGACTATTTTTAAAGGCCAACATTGCGTAAGCCTCTAGGACTCTTCTGATCTCGGCACATAATTTTCTCCAACGAGTTACCAGAGAGCGAAGTGACTTATTTGATCCTCGATCTAATTGGAACAGCATGTCGATTTCTGGTTTGACTCGGATGTTATGTATGTATGCTTCTAAGAATAGCTCGGATAGATAGGAAAATGACTTAACCGGTTCTTTTGGAAAATTATTGAACCACTTTAGGGCCTCGTCCTTTAGACTTGCAGAAAAGAACCCACACATCACCACATCTTAATGATTTCACAGAGTCAACGTCATGCGATAGGATCTGAGATTTTCGATCGCATCGCCGGTCCCGCTTAATGGAGTTTCGAACGTTGGGAGTGAGCATTTCCTTGGAAATGGTTGGGCCAATAGACTCTCCGATAGGGGAGACTTTCCATCCTCTTGCATTACTTCTGCCAACTTTTGTCCTCCTTGTCTTCTTGTAGCCTCCCTTCACATCGCTTCAAGCTGGCAGAGTTGTACTTGCAATTGATCATCAATATGCCTTGTTTCGGCCTTCTTATGTCTTCCTTGCGCTCTTTCGGGAGAGAAAGAAGCTTCTGGGCGGAGATACCTTGATCGCCTTGAGTCCTCATCCGATTTTTCGACGTACGACACTATCTTATATGAGTTGACTTTGATGTCTCCCCTATTTTTGGGTTTATGGTTGCCGCGGTTCTCGGCCACGCAGTTGGTTTTAACTTCGTCTTCTTTAGTCTTTTCTCGTCTATGCTTGGGATCAACATCGGAATATACTTCGGACAGACTATCCTCCTGGTTTAGAACTCCTCTACTTTCCTTAGGAAAGAGATCCGATGTCTCCTCGTTTAAGGTGTTAGGGATATGGACTCGCTCGTCGTCTAGTAAATTCTCGAAAGGATTTTCCTCCTCGGGGATCTTCTCTATGATAGTGAGTGGCATTTTTTTCTTCGATTTGCGTTTTAGATTATGGTTTTTTCTGTTCTATCCTCTTGTTACGTTTTTCTAACTTCATCATTCTTTCCTCCTGCACCTTTTGCGCTTTTACGATAGTTGCAGTGGTATCACTTATGTTTGAAGGATTATCCTTCTTTGCCCCGTTGTTTACCATTTGCCTTGGAAAATGATTCAACCCTCCTGGTTGAGTTATATGGATATCGCCCTGTCCTTCTAAGGGTTTTCCCTCTTCGTCAGAGCTAGAGTTATCTGTTAACCCCTTACGATACTGGTTATTAGGTTGTCCCTCTCCTGTGAGTACACCGTTGTGTATAGTTTTGCCTAGCTCTATTTCGTCTAGTCCTTCGGGTTGGGCTCCACCAGTTTCACCTTGGATCGTACAAGCAGATCGTCTCGTTACCATCGCCTTACCTTCCATATATATATGCAATAATACTTAATTTGTCTTTTCTTTCAGACAGGTGGGACCCTAAATTTGCAGGTCATGTGCAATTACTAAGTCATAGTTCAGAATGGACGGTTTTAGTAACATATTAGTAAATTTCGGAGACATGTGAAGATGTCAAAACATTCCCTACTTGCATAAAGCTTTAGTGATAGGAAAAAGGTGTTTTGCTTGTCTCTTTTTTCGAGAAAACCACCTCCTTATACACGTCATACCTTTACTGAGAAAAAAATCAAGTTATGACGATTGAGCACGTTTTCCCATTTTAGGAAACATTTCTCATAATCTTTAAACTTTTTATTTTGAACAAACTTTGAGTTTGATGAGTGATTTGTACGCATTAACCTTCCCCTTGATTTAGAGTTAGATTTCTAAGAAGAAGATTATGGATTATCTTGAGTTTCTTAAAAGATGAAGAACATCACGAATAACTCGTCTTTTCAACTTTCATATGATGATATTTTCTCTTATGAAGTTTACTGACTTAAACTCCTTCCCAGCTCTTTCATGGAGGAGATCGCTTGAGTGCTATTTTGAAGTGTTTAAAACTTCATTTTCACTTTGATCTTCAACTCTCCTGAGCATCTTGAGGAAGGTACAAGGAATATTGAGAGAACGAGAATTTTAAAGAAAAACAAATAAAATGATGTAGATCTATTGTTGCTGCTGATGATGGAGACGATGAAGATGAGTTGCTGATGATGATGATGAAGATGAAGATGACGGAGTTCATTTCTGGAATGAACCTTGTTACTTCTTTCTATGCTGCTGTTGAAGATTTGGGTTCATGTAAAGAATGAACTCTGTTTTTAGATTTTGAATTACTAGGTGTTCATGTAAAGAATAAACTCGTGTTGAAGATGAACTCTTTTTTTTTAGTAAGTGTTCATGCAAAGAATGAAACTCGTGTGTGAATTACTAGGTGTTCAATTGAAGGAATGAACTCCGCACAAAAAATAAGTAGGAAATTTCATTTAGTTTTATTAGGAGTTCATCAGACAAAATGAACTGCTACAAAAAATAAGTAGGAATTAACATGGAAGGGTACTTTGGTCCATTTAATATTTTTAAATAATTATGGACCAAATGGAAAAGGTGATTTCTGAAAGGACAAAACTGACTGGGACCACCTAAAAAAATACCAAATGATATTTTTCCCATGGAATAAATCAATCTCCAACAATAGGGTCCTACAAGTTAGGAGGGACCAATTACTAAATATGAAGGTGTTCAAAAAAGTGTTATCTAATCCTCCAGTTGCACCTCCACATCATGTTTTTAACTAATTTTCTTTTAATTCTAAGGGTTGAAATTCTCACTATTGGAGATGGTTTTTTAAAGTGGTAATTGAATTGTTGTCCCTACTTTTGATGGACTATAAAAATATCCTTATCACATAATAATTCTATCCCTCTCCTTGTACAAGCCCATCAGGGGCCCAATAACAATTTTTGGACTTCCAAATATACCCCTTGTATATATTTGAATAACAAAAATGAAATTCAGTTATAAACAGAAACTTAAAACTGAAAGAGATAAACAGATCAGAACTCTGTTCAGCTCGATCGAAAAAAAAATCGAAGATTCTCATATCAATCTACGATTCACAGATTGAAATTCATCTTCTTCTCCATCTTCTTCATTATCCATGCATAAAGAAACAGATCGAGAACTCTCTGTGCAGCAAGAAACAAATCGGGGACTCTGTTCAGCTCGTAATAAAAAAAATCGAAGATTTTTTTTTGTTTCAATCTATGATTCACAGATTGAAATTCATCTTCTCCTCCATCTTCTTCATTATCTGTGCAGTAAGATTCATCAGTTAATCAACGGAAATCACTAGATTTTTAGCTCCGTTTAACTGAAATTTCCATTAACAATAGAAATCACTGGATCTGTCTTTCTGAAACAAATTGGTAATGTTGATGTTATTTTGAAGATTCATATAGTTGTTTTTAATGATTGCATGTTCTTTTTCATTGTTTTTTATGTACAATTTTTGTTTTTCGTTGTTGATGCAGAGATAGTGATTTATTTTGGAAGATTGATTTCGTGATTATTCTGTTAGATTGATTGATATTGATTTAGTTTGATTTCGAGATTCTTATTCATTTATTAAACATGTACGTTTTAATTTTTGATCTGATATTTACACTTTCTTTTTCTTAAATCTGCTCATCAACTGTTTATGCTGAAATGTTGAAGAATTTTGTTTGTGTCAACTGTTGTTGTTGATCCAAATTTTATGTTGAAATGTTGATGATGTATTTTAGACACTCTATTGATTATGCTTTTGATGAGATTTTTATATTATTTTTGGATCAACCTTGACTGTTGATACAAAAATAAGTTGATGTTTAGTTTATTTTTGGATCAACTGTTGTTGTTGATCCAAATTTCTGAACACAAAATGTTTGTATTTTGTGTTTTTATTTCTTTTAGTAGATTGCAGGTAATCATAATGCATTCATTTTGTTGATAATGTAGCTTTTATTTTAGGTTTTGTCACATTCTACATTGTATTTAACTTTCACGATGGGGCGTAGCCCCCGAGTGAGGTGCGACGTAATACTATATGTAGCTTTGGGTACTTTATACTACTTTCTCTTTGGTTTGCATTGAAATTCATGCTTTAACTACCTCTTATTGGATGAAATGTGATATTTTACACAGATTTATTGGATCAACTGTCACTGTTTACACATATTTGTTGGATCAAGTGTGACTGTTGATCCAAAACTATGATTGTTTACACAGATTTGTTGGATCAACTGTGACTGTTGATCCAAAACTATGATTGCTTACAAATATTTTACTGGATCAATAGTCACTGTTTACACAGATTTGTTGGATCAACTTTGACTATTTGCACATATTTATTGGATTAAGTGTGACTGTTGATCCAAATTTTTGAACACCACTATATCTTATGGTTGTTGCAAGCCAAAGATGGCAGTTGCAGAGTTCAAATTTTGCAAACATACCATCTCACATCCCGTTTCAGGATCAACTACTGTCAAGGAGATGATAAGTATGGTGAAACAAAAGTGGTCTTATGTTCCTGAAGACCTCATTCTCTTTGGTTACACTGTAGAATGGATTTCAAATGTTATCAATCACGATTTGGATTTGAGGTTTTTCATTCACTACTGCAGCTCACAAGGGATTGAGTTGGTGAAGTTTGAAATCCAGTTAAGGACTTGTGTTGATTCTATTTCTTCATCATCTTGTTCTGCTCCTTCTCCTGCGTCTTCATCATCATCAAGTTGTATTTCAAGCGATGAGTTAGTTGTTGTGGAAGACATCCCCGATGATGTATGTTTGGTCAAAAAGGTCCCGAAGAAGTCTGATGCTTGTGTCAACATCTTAACTAGAGTAGGGAAGTTGTTTGAAGGTGGTATTACTGAAGTTAAGGACTCTGTTACAAAGTATGAAATATGTAGTGGTCGCAAATACAATTTAGTTAAGAGTGACCTTGAACAATACACTGTGGAGTGCAATTTCAAGAAGGATTAAAATTATCGCTGGAGGTTTCACACCTCTCTCCGTGCCAATCAAATAGTGTATTTAAATGCAAGATATATATCGCAAAGAATTCATGTAGTTTAGCTTCTTCGGATCCATCAAAAGTTAGGATGAGAAAATCGTTTATGAGGAATATATTGGCAGATGATTTACGAGCATCGAAGAAGAAGAAGAAGAAGAAGACTGTTGCTGATGTTATGGATTTATTCCGAATGGAATATGGAGTTGACCTCACGTATATTCAGGCATATCACGGTTTACAATTCACCAAGACATATCTTTGGGGTGATGACATCAAGTCCTATTCAGACTTAGTTTGGTATAATTAAAGATGCAATTGAACAGTACAATCCCGGTAGTGTTGTCAATTTTGAGTATGATAGTGTGACGCGTCAGTTCAAAAGGTTTTTTGTTGCTTTTGAAGCTTCCATAAATGGTTTCAACAACTACTGTCGTCCGATGTTGTTTATCGATTGTACCTTTCTCACTGGGAAGTTCAAAGGTGGTCTTATGTTTGCTTGCGGAAAAACTGGTAACCAACGTATGACTTTTAACCTTTTACTATTTTTCATTTTTTAGTCATGTATGTTTAAACTTTTTACTGTTGATCCATCATTATACATTCTACATTGAATTTAACTTTCACGAGGGGGCGTAGCCCCCGAGTGAGGTGCGATGTAATACTATATGCAGCTTAGGGTAGTTTAGAATGCTTTCTTTTTGGTTTGCATTGAAATTCATGCTTTAACTACCTCTTATTGTTGATATGTTACACAGATTTTATTGGATCAACTGTGATTGATTACACATACTTATTGTATCAACTGTGACTGTTAATCCAAAACTATGATTTATTGGATGAACTTTGATTGTTGATCCAAAAACTATTATTTTTTTGAATCAACTTCTATAGTTGATCCATTTGAAATGGATCAACTTCTACTGTTGATGCACCAGCATGGATCAACTTCTACTATTGATCCAACTGAAATGGATCAACTTTGTTTGTTGACAGTAGTTACTGGTCACTTATTTTTGTTTTTGGTCGCTTATTTTTTTTTTTTTTGTAGAAATATATCCAGTTGCATTTGGAATTGTTCCTTGTGAAAATTGTGAGAGTTGGTGATGGTTCTTAACCAATTTGAAGGGTATTATTCGTGAAGATCGTCCACTGACCATCATATCAGATCGTGGAATCATCCTTTTGAAGCATGTGCCTAAAGTATTCCCAGATGCTTTCCATTCCTACTGTTTGTACCATATGAAAGGAAACATTCTAGTTCCAAAGGGTAAGAGTAGACAAACTGCAGTCAAGTTATTCGAAGAGTGCTACATTTACAAAGGAAATATTTTATCCTGTGATCGCTGTCGTATGCGTCAAAAATAATTACACTTTCTTACTACTCAAAATATAAATATAGCAAGGGCAAGAAAGGATCGATCCCACAGAGAGGACTAGGTTGTAAATATATTATTGGTTCCTTATATAAAACACCAGGTATTTTTCTGATTTTTATATACTAAAATAAAATAAAAGCAAAGCAATAAAAGATTCATCTTCATTCACAAATATGTTTTCTTCACAATAACTAGAATTGATATTTTAATCTCAACTTTTATCAAAAGCCCTAGAATATCTTGATCGCAAGAATATCCCGCTAATTTCCTTTTGTCATCAACAAACACATTAAAAGATGCGAGTATGAGTTCTATCTTAAAGAACAACCTAACGTGTAAAAGCACTAATCAGGTTTAATTCCCTAGATGCATTAAATTCTATGAAATCAGGCCAATCAAAGCAATCGAACGTGGAAAGCGCACTAATTCAATTTAACAAAGGTTATAATTCACATACGATCATAAGAATATATCACTACAAACCATAATCATATTTATGCTACTTGCATTCAAGGAGTATCACTTTTACGTATAATAAACCCTAAACTAGCAATAGAGATGAAAACAAACTCAACCGATTCGCGACTCAATCAAACAAGCATTCAAATCATATAACACTATAAATTGTGAATCATAATCGATAAAATATGGAGACAAAACTAATTTATCATATCAAAAACCATATTATGTGAAATCCAATTATTCCATAACCAATAATAAAATTAAGTACTCATATTCAAGGAGTTCATAACAAAGAGAAACCCTAACATGTTTCTAAACCCTAGAACAAAGTAGTAGAAGAGATAATATCCTTGTCTAATTAGGATACTTAACCTCCTCAAAATCCACCAAAAACCCTAATTTTCACGTCCATATCAAGCCCAAAACGCATCTCTCCTTTCTCTTTTCGCGCAGGCCCAATAAGGCCCAACAGAAAACCTAATCCAAATTGGTTTCACCATTTTGCTCATAACTTCTTCATACGAACTCGGAATGACCTCATTCTTTTTGCATTCTTTTCGCATTTGAATTCTATTTGAGATGGTGATAAGAATTCCTTGAGTGAAATGAGTTAAAATTGGTCTTTGGCCCTTCATCATCAATAACACTTTACTTGTTTGCTCCTTTTAGCACTTTGTAGCTCCTAATGGCTAATTTCTCCTTCTTTTGCTCCAAATGACTCCAAAGCACCTAATACACTAAAAAGTAAGCATAAGATACATAATTCACACTAAAACTCACAAAGAAAGCATAAATACTAGATATAAAATTAGGTGTTTATCACACCTATCATCCTGCTGCGAAGAGTATGAGTAATCTAAAGTTGGATTCCGTGGTTGCTTGGATGATGAATATTCCACTTGAGAATTGGGCTGCTCATGCATTTCTAGGAGAAAGGTGGGGTGAGAACACATCAAATATTGCATAGAGTTTTAATAATGTTATTAAGCATGATAAGACACTTCCAGCAATTGAGCTTCTCGATGATATTCGTGCTAAGGTAATGAAGCAGATATATAATAGGTTATTGGAGTCTAACAAGTGGAATACAAGGCTTACTCCTCGTATGCATGCGAGGTTTAACAAGAGGATAAACGATTTCCGTTCATACAAGTTTCGAAGATCAAGTGAGAAAGTATTTGAGATCATTTCTCCAACAGGAAAGCATACTATCGATTTGGATTCTAGGACCTACAGCTACAAATGGTAGAAAAAACATAGCTTTCCTTGCACTCATGCAATAAAATCCATGTTACAGATTGGAAATGATGAACCGTACAAATACGTTAGTGCTAACTATACTTCTGACTATTGTAGAAGGTTGTACTCTCGACACATATATCATATTCCGGACTCTGAGAAGCCTCCTGGAATTAATAAAAAATGGTATGTTTTTCCTCCCAATGGTGGTTGAGAACAAGCTGGAAGGCCTAAAGGTGTTAGGTATAGGGGTAGTCGTGAAAAGGTGCGTAAGAAGAGGAAGTGTGGAAAGTGTGGGATGCTCACCTTTCACAACCGTCGAACATGTCGCAGATATTCTTTGGATCCTCGTGCCCCAACGTTTCGCAAGGAGTCTCATTCCAGGATTATCAAGTTCTTAAATAGGATGTTGTTCTGAAGTTTGTTGGTTTTATTCATATTTTGAACAACTTGTTTTATGTTTCTTACTAGTTGGCTATTATTTTTTTAAATGACATACATTCTTAGTTTGTTGTTATGAATTTTATTCTTTTGTTTCCCAAGCATATGTCAGTTTTCAGGTTACATCTTTATTGATTTTACAGAAAAATATACTTATACAAATGGTATCAATTGCATTTGTTTTTTATGGATCAACAATGGTTGTTGACACACAAAATAAACAAAAAAAAATGAATGGAACCATTTGTATTTGCTAGTAAACTCCTGAAGCTATAAATACCTGTAACATTCATTCATAATCAGAGCAACTTAATTGGATCAACAATGGTTGTTGACACACAAAACAGACGAAAAAATTGCATGGTTATGTCTGTATTTACTAGCAAAATCCTCAAGATATATATACATGTAACATTCATTCATATTCATACCACAAATACATTCATAATGGTTCATAATAATTCATTCATAATCAAAGCTACAATAAGTTTTACTTACTAAGATAGATAGTTTTAAAACTACAGTTAGATTTTGTTTATAGACCATGAATAGACTATGAGATGAAGCTCACTCTAAGGGTTCAGCTTGTAGTTCAACTACTGGTTCAACTGAGTCTTGCAATTGGATTATTTCTTGAATAGAGTCAGTAGCTGAATCAGGAAGTTGTTCCGGTTTCTTCCATGAACCCAATTCTGACAAGATTCTCACTGCAATCTTCACTCGCTTCTTGTTCAACTTCTCATCTAAGTTAGCGATTTCAGATAGGTGTTCACAGTTTCCACGCTTTACCAAATTCTTCAAGTACATGCAAGCGTACAGTGCACAATCGCATCCGTCTTGTGATGGTACAGTGTAGTGTGAAAAGCTTGTCTGTATTTCACCACCTGTCTCTGGATCTATGTGTCCCATTTCATTCAGCACTTTAGTCAGTGGTACTATCATCATAAGATATTTCCAATTATAAGCCGCATTGCACCTTGTAGAGTTGTGCACTATCCATTTCCCTTTTACCAACGCCATCACCACCCAATGGTCTCCAACACCTTGCTGATCAGTCAATCACATTGGTATAATGATGTTTGTGTCTTCAGTATTACCAGTGTAACTTTTCCTTAGCTTTTCTGGGATACCACATCTCTCTACCTTTTCTATACTTTGTGACGCTAATGCGATTCCCAATATTGGATGTATCAATAAATTTTTCAAAGATATTAGTTTTCCATATATCATAACAAGTAGCAAGTAAATTTCACTTGGATCAACATTGGTTGTTTACCCCAATCACTTGGATAAACTCCCATTGTTGATCCACAAAGAAACCAAGATTTTTTTCTACTTACATAATCTAAGTTGACTTGCTTAACTAGAGAAGTATATATCATAACAAGTAAATTTCACTTGGATCAACAATGGTTGTTTATCCCATTCACTTGGATAAACTCATATTGTTGATCCACAAAGAAACCAAGATTTTCTGCTACTTACATAATCTAAGTTGACTTGTTTAACTAGAGAAGTATATATCATAACAAGTAAATTTCACTTGGATCAACAGTGGTTGTTTAGCCCATTAACTTTGATAAACTCCCATTGTTGATCCACATAGAAACAAGATTTTCTGCTACTTACATAATCATTTGTTGAGAGAATAATATGGTTCCTGTATTGAGGTTTATGTGGCGATTCCATCTTTGATTTCAGCATGGTGGTGTAGTAATCAATAATCTCACCGTGAATGTTTTGATTATTCATCAAATGCTATATATGTTTTCCATTGATGATTACCTCCAGATCAGTGTTGCAGAAACAAAAAGTAAAAGCTTTGTCGCTGCATTTTCAACATCAACAAAAAAACAAATGAAAATGTAATTAAAAAGAACTATCATATAAAACAAAAGAAAAAACTATTTGATCTTAGGTGTATTACGTACCATTCATTTGTATTCTCAAAGAACGGCTGGATGATTTGTTTTTCATCGTCACTGCATTTTTTACAAAATTTCAGTCTTTGTGGCCTTGTCAGTTTTTTCGGTTTGGGTGGTGTGACGTCAATGACAAGCTCGTCGAGGTCAATTACTTCCCTTTGATTCTCCACCTTCTTCTTTTTTCCTTTTCCACCTTTCCTTTGTGCCCTTGTTTTTCTATTAATAGGTGTTTGACTTCGACGTTTATACGTCTTTATCTTTGGCCTTTCTCCTTTCTTCACCCGTTTCACAAGAGAACTGATTTTCTGTTCTTCTGCTTCTGATTCTTTTTCTTGTTCTGATTGATCCTCTGATTTTGTTTCCTATTCAGTTTGCTCTTCAACTACATCCACATTATAAATATGGTTCAACCCTCGCAGTATTTTAGACTGTGATTTATTTTCAGAACAATTCTCTTTTGTTTCACTTATTTCTTGTGTTATGCTATGTACCTCATCCATTATTGCACCAAAACTTGGTGGTGTGGTACCTGTATGCACATACCTAGCTTCATCTGGTTTTATTGGTTAAAATGGAGGAGTATCAAGCACAATCATTTCCATTTGTATGTCATCATTCTTCTTCTCAACGGACGCACTATTCTCTTCCATTTGTATGTCAGCTTTCTCTTCTACTATTCCAACATATATTACAATGTTTTCAACCAGTGAATCGAGCTCTTCATTGTTTTCAGCAACAGTATTGAGCTCTACATCATCATCTTTCCTCAGTTTTCTTCCTACATGAAAGCCTTCATTCCAATTCTCCAAAGATTTGGCCCTTTTCGGTTCTTCCTACGGCAACTTCAATCCAGTTTCAAAACCCTTCCACCAAGTCTTCTCTTGAGTTTCCAAGGTATCTTGATTTTCCAAAGTACTTTGAGTTGCATCTTCAGTTCCCAAGGAATCGTTCATTTCTTGAGTGTCTTCATTGTTCAAAGCCACTGAATCTTCGACTTCCATTGATAAGTGTCTTAAATACATCTTTTGAATGTCTATTTCTTTTGCTTTTCTTTGTTATTTCTCTTGTATTTTTGTATATTACGCTTTGTTTTTATTTTGTAGGCATTTTGGAGTCATCCGAGTAAAAGAATAGGAAACTGCTGAAAAGGGGAAAAGAATTGCATTCTAAAGGCAAGTGCTAGCGGGAGCCCAGCAGAGGATAAGGGATAACCATCTGAGGATTGTTAAGTACAGACTACAGTTCTTTAAGGGGCGAATCCTCCTTCTTTACATCAAACCTGGGTTGAGCTCAAAACAAGACAGATTATATTTCTTCTTGTCATAACAGCATATGACTGCACCAAGTCCTCCACGCATGCAAACTCAGTTAGATGGGATGTGTTCGTTGGGATTCAGAGTTAAGGCGAGTATTCAAAGTCAAGATATACACAGAGTTGTACTGATTTTGGGTTTAGTTCAAACCGAGAATCCAAGCCTGTGAAGAAGGCTAACTCTTATCTGCCTTTGGTTTATCTTATGAATGGAGAGATTAAAGTGGTTTCCCAGAGTTCATATAGGTTCACGAGCATTGGGTTCTCGCTGTATTTGTAAATGGCAGCTGAGAAAGAGAAGTTTATGGACATAATTTTGGGATTTGGTTTGAAACATGGAAGAAGCCAAGCTACTGCCATTGAGTTTTGGCACTTGACTGTGAATATTTATGAATGTCTCTGAGATTAGAAATGTATGTTTGATATGTGATTGAATTTTTGATACATGGAAGTATATGTGTATGGGTTTAGGAACCACAACAAGTTCATCTCTGAAGCATCAACAAAACACACATAAGCTGTTCGAGAAAATGCCTTCAAGACCAGTTATACACATACTCAAGTTCAATGTATCTGACTGAACTAGTCTTGCCATTAGCTAAGCCGTGGTTCTGGATGGCTTTTTACCATGGATTCAGGGAGGATTTCGGCTAAGACAAATATTGAATAGAAATAGAGTTAGTTGTGATGTTGGGGTTAAAACTTTGCCGAGAATCCAGTCAAGAAGATCTTGTCACTGCCGTTATTTTGTGACTGCAAAGATTTGTTGGAGTCTGTTTGGAAGAGGAGATATGGGTTTAATTCTGACGATTCTTAAGAAAATATGGCAAGAGTTTGAGGCGAGTAATCAGTAAAGAGGGCAACAGTTATGCCCAAGTATTGTGTAGATACTAGTATTGGCTGGAGGCTGTGCACAAGGGTTGTCTGGCATTAAGGCAAAAGCTTGTTTTAGAAGTCGAGATAAACAAGGAATTAGGGTACCGATCAGTTCCACTATTGGATAGGGTTTGTTGCCGGAAAAACAGCGAGAGACATGAGCTGTAGCCGTTGATTCTGAACCATGAAAGGAAATAGGAGTTGGGTCTCATCTGATTCGAAATTGCAGGCCTTGGAGAAGCTATAAAAAGGGGTTAAACCTAAACCTACAGAATCATCATCTCATACCCCTTTCTACTGCTCGCAACCCTAGTTTCAGCGAGCTTTGCTCGCCGAACAACCACCACCATCACCACTTGCATCCACCAGCATACATCCATCAGTTTGAATTCATATACCACCTGCATTCACCCACCATCAGTCCCGTCTCCATCTTCACCAGCATACTCCATCATCCATCCACTGCATAATCTCCACCACCTGCACACAGTCCACATCAATCCACCAGTTCTGCACTTCATCAGTCCACCTGCATGCTTGCATATCCATCAGCACATCGTAGATAACTTGAAGGTCTTGAACCCATTACTTGCTCGCTGCCGCCATCGCCTCACTTTCGTACCACCAGTCCATATATCCAGCTCCATTATACCAGCAGCAAGAAGTGCTCACTGACCACTACATCACTGTCAGGTCTTTCCATCACAGTTGCAGTCACAACATTCATCACCATTCCACTGTTACCAGGCCACAGTTTCCACAACCACAACACCACAACTCACTCCATCTCTCCGCAACTGTTTTGGTTTGCTAAATTGGTTTTGTACTCAAGTTTTATATATGTGTTTTGTTTTGCCATGAACTCCAGTAGATAAGCATCTTGATTAGGGACGATTTCGACGTCCGAAACTTGAATTCGAAGTGATATTTAAAGTGCCTGTTTTCTTGCAATTTATCTTGTTATTTCTTATTCTCTACCGTGCTAATATTGCTTATGTGAATTATTTCTCAAATCATTTAAGTTGCAAATTAAATTGGTTTATGGATGATTTTAATGCTAGTTGAGACCTCTTCGACCCGTAATTGTCTAGAGACTCTTAATACAAGTAGTAATATGTGGTTATTAATGATGGGATTTTGTTAAGTAATCATATGTATTGAATGACACTAGTAGATGAATCGAGATTATGTGTTTGTCACTAGGAATATCCTATCTCACGGAGCTTAATGCACTTGTTTGAGTCACACCTAGTAAGCGCACCTTTAGGAAACTTGGCAAGTAGAATCCGGAAGCTGAGCGCTTCCGTGTCCGGTGAATTAGGAGATATTACGGAATATTTGAGCGTACTAAATATTCTAGGGTTGTTAGTAATGGGTTTTTGCAAAAATTAGCTATATCAATAAGATTCATGTTTTGTAACTTAGAAAAAGTCCTTGATCATTCTCATTATCATTTTTGCATTTCTTATTCAAAAATTGAATCGGCAACTTAGACTCAACTCTCCATGTGGGTTCGAACTCGACTTGCCTCACTACTTATTTATAGATTTGTGTAGCATAAGAGAATTATTATTGATAGGTTGACAGCCTCGTCATCCATATTTACTCTCGTTTCATTCATATCTGTTGGTTGATCATTCGCCGCAGAGTTCATTTCATGCTGATTTCCTTGCCCAGATGATTGTCCTTGTTGTTGCATCTATGTGAATAAATCTTCAATTTCCAAACCTTCAAATTCCTTCCCTGTATACGCTTGTTTATTCCTATTTATTGATTCCTGAAAAATTCTTTCCTCTCCCTGCCATTTCTCTATGTTCTTGTCAATATCATCAAGTCGCTCTTGTTCTCCAGCTTGCAACTCTATTTTGTCCTTGTTCCTCTCATACAACTCTCTCAAGAATAATGTGCTTTGTACAAACTTTCTAACTGCATCCTTGTCCATGTAATGAATCTCATGCTTGTCACAATCAAGAAAGATGTTTTCTTCCTCTAGCTCCTTTATCCTTTCCCTCTCTTGTTCCAGTTCTCTTGCAGGTACCGATAGGTCAATTAAATTGTTATCCTCAACAGACACTGGATCAACAAAGTCTTGATGAAACTACGAAAGAATGATCAGCACAAATCAAAATAGTGTAGACAGTAAAACTGGATCAACATTGGTTGTTGATCCCATTCATATGGATCAATTTCCATTGTTTATCCACAAAGAACTGACAGTAAAACTGGATCAACATTGGTTGTTGATCCAATTCACATGGATCAACTTCCACTGTTGATCCAAAAAAAACTTATAATTGGAGGAGGTCAAAATAGTGTTGATACTAAAACTGGATCAACATTGTCTGTTTATCCCATTCACATGGATCAACTTTCACTGTTGATCCACAAAAAACTTAGAATTGGAGGAGCTCAAAATAGTGCAGACACTAAAACTGGATCAACATTGGCTGTTGATCCCATTCACATGGATCAACTTCCACTGTTGATCCACAAAGAACTGACACTAAAACTGGATCAACATTGGTTGTTGACCCCATTCACTAAAAAAATTTGTACATTTATAATATTAAAGATAAATATAGTAAAAAAAATTACCGTCTTGTCGAACCAAGTCATATCAATTTCCTTCTTATTCAATTTTTTGCCAAAGTCACTTGAAAGATGCTTGCACAATGCATGCTGGTTCCATCCCAGGAATCTTGGAGTTGAATTTTGAAATCCCTCCCTTTTGGTTATGTACTCATCGGTATGTTCGCAGAACCAACACTACATAATATAACACAACAATGTTAGTTTTATCCAATAGTATTCATTTCAATCTCTACTTTTACAAAATTAACTTTTTTTTCCTTACCACTAGGAGAGTTGTGCAGCCACTGATAGCTAATTGTGTATTCTTCTTGTTTGCCAAGTTCGAAATCAAACATTCCACAACATGATCTGGCCATGACACTTTGTCCATCAGTAAGATATGAGGCAACCATTTCTTTGTGAAGGCTGTCATACTAGCATTTGGGAATAAGAAAACCGTGCATAACCACATACCTAAAAGTCTTACAAAATGCTCCGGATCAAACTCATCTTCTGCTGCATCTTTCAGTTTTCTTACAACCTCAGCCTTCAATATTGGTTCTGGAGAATCTCTTGGTTTTTCTGGTCTGAACTTGTTATTTAATAATTCGATGTAGTCAAGTCCTTTCTTCGGTTGCAGTTGCTGCTTCAATTCTTCACTCTCTATCAGTCTTCCCATCTTGAATATCAAAGAGAAATCTCTTGCTTCCAGAGAGCACTCTTCATTTTCTCCAAATTTGAACTTTCTGGTTTATTTATCAAATGCACTCATCAACAGCTGCATTGCAAGATCAATCTTGTCCATCTATTTACCACTCATACTCATGTCTGTTACATAAAATGGGCTGAATAATTCCCAATATGGAGATTCCTTCAGTGCCTTTGCAAGTTTCGGTTTCTTCTTGTTATTTGCATCTTCCACTTCAAACTTTTTGCATACAAAATTCCCCGTTTCAGCCAATGGTTGTAGACCTCCTTTGTTTCTCTATTCGTTTGCTCTCGACTTGCATGCATACATGAAACTCAAATCATTTTCCTTTTCATTTTTGACAATAATCTTTTATTTTTTCGCATTCTACCCATAATATATTTTCAAGAGGAGGCGTAGCCCCCGAGTGAGGTGCGACGTATAAATATGTGTAATCACAGTTCATGCTTTAACTACCTCTTATTGGATCAAATGTGACATTTTACACATATATTTACACATAATGTTATATTGGATCAACTATGGTTGTTGGATCAAATGTGGTTGTTTACACATATTTGTTGGATCAACTGTGATTGTTTACACATACTTATTGGATCAACTGTGACTGTTGATCCAAAAATATGATTGCTTACACGTAATTATTTCATTAAAGAGTCAATCTTTTTACCTTTGAGCTCTGGCTCTTGGTTGCCCTCTTTTGCTACTTCTTCTTTTTCAGATTCATTTTCATATGATTCTTGTTGCTCCTCTTCATCGGACTTTGATTCTGATTCTTTCTCAACCACCTTCTTGCTTTTCTCCCTTTGTTGTTGTTTTGCTTTCTCCCTTGACCTGCCTGCATACATGAAACTCAGTCATATTCATTTTGTTTTAAGCAACATAGTAAGAATACCATCACAAATATCACAATGTATGTTTTTACCTTTGAGGAATTTCTTCGGTTTGCTCTTTTTTGTTTGTTTTTCCTCTTCTTCGGACTCTTTGTCATCTTCATCTGATTTTCCTTGCGCTTCTTATTCGGATTCTGATTCAGATTTTTCCTCAGCTATCTTCCTGAGTTTCAACTTTAAATTTTGTTGTGCTTCTTTATTTATACTCATGTTCTTCCTCTTTCTTGGTGTCTCTTTCTTGTTCTTTGCATTTCCTTTGATGACTTTAATTGGTTTTCCCTTTTCAGATTTTTTTTCCTCTTCTTCCAACTCTTTGTCATCATCATCTGATTCTCCTTGTCCTTATTCTTCGGATTCTGATTCCGACTTTTCTGGTTCTTCCTGAACTATCTTCTTGTGTTTCACCTTTCTTTGTGTTTCTTCATTTGCACTCTTGTTCTTCCTTTTTCTTATTGCCTCTTCTCCAATTATCTTATTTTTATTTGCATTTCGTTTTGGTTCTGTAGCTTTCTCAATCTCTTGCGTGCCATTTTCATCTTGCTTCTTCTTTATCCTTGGTGATCTCCTATGCATTATGTCTTCTCAACCTGAGTTCAACACGTATTATAGTTAGCATTCATTTTTTCGTACTAGAAAGCAACATAACTAGCAAATATTTCATTTTTATGGATCAACTATTGTTGTTGATCCACTGAAATGGATAAACTTCTATTGTTTATCCTATTTTTATTTTGGATCAACTGTTGTTGTTTATCCCCTAAATTGGACAAACTTCTACTGTTGATCCATTTTATTTGTATCAACTATTGCTTTTCATACAAAAATTATTTAGAAACACATATTCACCCATCAACAGTACAACAAATATGCATACAATGGATGAACTTCTATTGTTTATCCCCTAAATTGGATCAACTGCTACTGTTTATCCAATTTTTATTTGGATCAAGCACAGTTGTTTGTACAAAAATATCTAAAACTCCTTCAGAAACACATTTTCACCCATCAATACTTATCAACAGTAGATCGAATTTTCAAAACAATACTTAAAGTTTGAAGAGAAATATATTTTTAACATAATTAGTATATATAACCTACACAGATTTGACGAGATATCATTTCCTTCCACAAATATCCAAAGAACACTAACCAAAACTCAAAAATAACTAAACAAGACCAAAATCAAACTAATCAGTAAATTTCAGTGTGAAAATTAACCAAATACAAACATATAATCGTTACATTATCAAAATCAATTCTAAAACATACATGCATCGATTAAATGTGACATCAAAATTAGGTTTTACCTGTTCGATTTTTGCAATCTTCCAATCGTTCAATTAGGTTTCTGATGATGAAACGAAAGTGAAACTCGATTAGGTTTTGTGATGAAACCTAGTTTATATGGTTGACTTTCAGTTTCTTTTTCAGGTTTTCAGATCGTGGTTTTTATCAGAGAGAGAAGAAACTAAATTATCTCGTTGATTTTCAGTTTCAACCGCAACGGCTAGTGGATTAATTTTCTGTAACGGCTACTCAATTGACTATCAGGTTGATTTTCAGTTTTTAGCGTAGAAGATAACTGTCCAATTTCGAAAATGGTGAACTGTATGCAACTGTTGTAAACGAGAGAGAGAAGACTATGAAGTAAATGAGTTTTAATGGGTCGGTTTTGTTGCAACGTGTAATTTATAGGAGGGCATTTTAGTAATCTAATAATTCCGGATTTTAATTCCTAAAATTGGTAGGGATATATTTATTTTGGGGAAGGATATATTTGTTGGGTTGTAAAAGTAGGGACATATAAATAATGTACCCTTTTTTAAAATGAGGTCATATATTTACTCTATGTGTATACCTCATATATATAAAAGGACTAAATAAAAATTCCTCATAGGATTATTTGCACCTTCTCTTGGAGATAGTTCTCATAGGATTTGTTGCACCTTCTCTTGGAGATACTCTTAGTGTTTGGAGATACTCTTAGTGTTTGTAGGGGTATATAAAGGAGCGCCCACGTGGAAAAATGACAAATGCTAGTAGTACGTTGCCAGACCCGTCCATATAGAAAAATCGAAAATGATATGCATCCCTCACTCCTTTCCCCGTTATGTGTCAAGCATATATTGATTAAATCCAATAGTAATGAGACCCCTACTAATCTCAATCCAGGGATCAAGGGCTAAGAACGATGACACCTAATGGGGAAAGTACGATGACACCTAATGGGGAAAGTACAGCACTTCCGCAGAAAAATGCTAGTTTGCAGACAGATCCATAGAGATAATTAACGAATGTGAACGCATGATTGCACAGAAAGACAGATTGTGAAAACATATCCCCAAGACTTCAATAGTCCAAACCAACTTCTAATACCAAGGGCATATTTAACATAACATTCTGATCAACACACATTCAGGAAGGACACTCCCCTATGCAAATCTATCATCACCAATAGCAAAAAGATTTAAAACTAAAGAAACTAGGGCATCATATATAATAATCTTGTAGTTCTCAACTCCCTGCTTTACTTTCTTCCTCTTCTTCACCACAATTCACAAACTGTTGGTATTTCTGGATATGATTCTGCAAGCGGATAGTAGGCCCGAGTACGATTATCCTCCAAGGAATCCCATCCACCGCTAGCTTTGAACTTCTCCGGGTCCTCTGTGATCTCTCTCACAAACTTACTCCAGTTTCGGCTTTCGCTATTAACATAGTACTTCACGCTTGCTAAGTTCAGACGATGTTTTATACCAGTGAGAAATTTCAGGGGAATTGAGCAGATTTCAAGCACACCACGGTTGTAGTCTTCATATACGACTGTCATATCAATTTTTTTAGTACCATGGCGCATCGTCAGATTAACAATCTCGAGGTCACGTAGCGGGACCACAAAGAAAGGTGTTTCTTCAAGCACAACTAGGGCAGAATTTGTCAGGGCAAAGATGGCTGATGCACCCCCCTTGGGAAAATCCCCATTAAATTTAAACTCTTCTAGCGCCTGAAATTCTACACGTTCAAAAGGTAGTGCACTTCCGCAAGTGAACTGAGTGACTTGAACTTTGTGCATAAAGCTTTTTAATTCTTCATCACGGCAGCTATCCCTGGCTTCCTTGCCTTTCCTCACGTCACCTGAATCCTTCCCAAATCTCACTTCTTCAAGAGGGGTTTGGAACAAACAGAATTGGACATCCTCTGTCACTTCATTCCCCACCCTGATGGGGTGCTTCAAGTGGAATTGCAAGAGTGGCGTACCCCAGTGCCCAAGTCCAAAGAAATAATCTCCTACATTTGAGTGCATGAAATCCACATGACGACCACAGCAGGTCGAGTATCTGAACCCATTTAGATGGGCCTCAAGGGTACCAAGACCTGTTTCTCCTACCCTGGGAAGGATTGTGACGTCAGTTAACGTCACAACCCAGCGCTTATCATGCATCTGCAGCTTATCGGGAATGCAATCTTGTATCATGCCTCTGGGTACACCTCCTATCTTAAACGGTACACCTCCTATCCTAAACTCTCCATCAGGATTATCTGTTATATTATACTGACCCTCACATCTCCTGGCAGTTGCTCTCCTTAACCAGTAAGCAAGCCTTGCCTGATTCATCATACGCGCCTTCTCCTCCTCCTCCTCCTCCAAATCATTCATCCCAGAAAATTTCTCAAGCGCGGGAGAGACTACACTTGAGGGGTAAACAAAATATCTAATTTGCTCCGAGGATTCACATACTTCCATTGTAAAGAGATGCAGCAAAATCTGCGTCTGAAACAGAAATGAAAGTGCAGAAAAGTTTATACCTTGGTGCAAAAACTGCGGTAACTTTCAAAAACTAATAAAGGACTTCCCAAAAAACATCACATGTTCATAATATTATACATGCACTTGAATGCAAGAATATGGGTATCTACAGTATGATCTGAGTTGTAAAAGTCGAAAGGCGGGTGTCAGGTGGCTGAGTAGCGCCAAGCCCCTGGAGAGACTAGTCATCGACTAGTCGGGGATTAGTCGGGAAAAAAACTAATGCATAATAATATAACCAAGCGATGGAGGGCTAAATAAACCATGTACTACATAGATATATCATTCAATAATCCTTAATATTTGCTACTTAGACTAAATACTTTTGTTACTCACTGCTCTTAAGTTTCTAAATACCTAAAACAACGACCCAAAACAACAACAAAGCAGTCCTAAGTTACGAATTAAAAACTGAAACTTAAACAGTCCTAATAGATTTGATATCTTCTTCTCGTTCATTGCCATAGTCCACTGTTTCTTGAGCATCACCAACAGTTATTCCATCTAATTTAACATCAGCAGCGTCTTCTCTTGTGTTGGTAGTAGCCATTTTTGAAAAACTCTAAAGAAGAGATGAAGAAGAAGAAGAACATAAAGAAGAAGGGGAGAAGAAGAAGTGCCGCTGAAATTGGAGAAAGAGAAGGACCAGGGAAAACGCCTAATTCAAAAAATCGGTAAAAATAGGCTTTGCCTAGTCGCTTTTATAACTCAGAATATGATATATAGTATTCGTAAGAGGACAAGAAGTTGATTCTATAATCAATCCCCCTAATGACTAACACACGCCACTACATGACGGAGAAACTATGCCACTTTTAAGATAAATGATGAGAGTTGGAGACAGGGACATCATGTCTGATTGCCAAGAAATCACAAAATATACATATTATATACTTCATAGCGAAGTATGCTAGAGTTAAGCATCTTTCCTAGATAGATGAACATACACAGCATATCAGGATTAGATCAAAGATTGTAAATAAAATGATCAGTTGTAGAACAATGCTTTCATTGAACTTGCACTAAAGCAATCATAAATAAAGTTAAATGGTACAACAACCAGTATGGATCATAAGCTAAAAGCTACTCATATAATAACGGATCAAGATAAGTTATTTACTTTTCTATTAGCTCTATTGCAGGGAGAAGGGAAGTGAAATTGAGCCAAAAAGGGATGAATTATTACTGGATAAATTTTTTTTAGCAGATGAACCAAAATATATATATATATGTGTGTGTGTGATAGGCACAAAGATGGAAGAAAAAAATGACTCTGGATTATTATTGAACAGCCCTAGAGGAAGAAAAAAGATATTAGCATAAACAAATCACAATTCAAAGGGGGTGTATTCAGAAGATTGGTACTGGATCATGCATGTATAGAAACTAAAATTATGAGCTGGAAACAGGGTACATATATAATAAAAAAACAAAAATTAGGGGAAAATGCTTCAATTTTTTTTTTTTTTTTGGGGGGAAATAAATCAAAGGGGGGGAATTTAGACGAGATCGACATCAGTCAGTACTGGATCATGCATGTATACAAATTATGAGCTGGAAATCGAGCAATAAAAGCATATATAAACACGAATCACACGATGCAGAAATTTGAACAAAACTTAGGGAAAATAAAGATAAAGGACCCTAAGCCTGGAGGATTCGTTACCAAAAATTACTAGCAGGATACTTAATCACACTGACATACCTAATAGAAATCGAATTTTGTGGGTCTCGTCTCTTCTCTTCTCTCTCTCGACAGAAGGTTATCTTTTCTTTCTTTTCTTTTTTCTTTTCGAAAATTTAGTAGAATTTATCTTCTCGAAGTTTATAAATACCATACACTTAAAGATGCTCATATATTTCAGGAATACTCCAGAAACATTTGATGGACGGTGGCTGATCACTGGATCCTTCCAACCAACCGATAAATATTCCTATCGGCCAGGACCACTTCAAAAGTCCTATGGAAGTGCTAATCTATGGATCATGTTAACTTGTATACCCGTATACAAGTTAACATGAATATTTTCGGCCTTTAGTTGTATGGGAAATAAAAATCAATTATTAAAATAATATTAATTTTATTGAATTTCGTACGGTGCTTTGTTGTTTATGATAAAACTTACTTATTGTTTTATGAAATAGCACACAAATGATAGTTTAAGAGGCATGAACGATATTGGAGAAAGTAGGAGATTCTTAGTTTTCATTTCTTCTATCTCACTTTTACATTGACTAAACTTGGCTATTTATAGCCCATCAAAATTTCCACCTAGTGATATAATGAAGGACACGTATGGGACAAATGTTTTCATACAATGAATGACACGAATGGATAAGAAGTGATAAGCCACTAGAACATTCTTGAGTAATTTTGAGAAGAGACATAATGGTGGGACACCTCCTATAACACGTTTCCCTACAACACTCCCCCTTGGACCACCATTTTAAGATATACTGTCTTGTTAAAGATTTGCCGGTAAAACCCGAAGGGACAAAATCCGAGCAAATCCATTGTTTCGTTAAAACCTTGCCAGAAACATCCGTCTGGGATAAAAACTGGTCGGAGGAAAATAAAACTCTTGGAGCTTTAAAGTGATTGTGGTTGTCACGAATTTTCTCCCGTCTCCGAAAATCATGTCGGGAAAACCATTTAGGAAAAACCTGAACTTGGAGTGAGATTGGTCACTGCCATGAAATGCTTCTTCTGTCAAAGTTGCGTCAAGAAAACCATCTAGGACAAAACCTGGGCGCCGCATCTCTAGAACCTCTATGGATATGCATCTTGTTAGATGGTGATCACCATTCTAAGATTGTTATCTCATTAAAAACCTCATCAGGAAAATCCAGAGGGACAAAACCTGAACGTAGGAAAACATGAGTTCTCAGAACAATGATAAATCCACAGATGTTGCCTCGTTAAAACCTTTTTCCAGAAAAAAACCCAGAGGGATAAAAACAAGGACGAAGGAAAAAGAGTACAACATGTCGAATTGCGGATAACAGTGGACTCGCATGCCTCATTAAAACCTTGACAAGGAAAACCCAGTGGGACAAAACCTTGACTAAGGAAAAAGAGTACACGACGTAATGTCCAATATGTTTATATCCATAGTCTTCCATGGCTTTACTCCCCCTGATGAGAAGTCTTCTTGGTTGATCATTATGTCTGATAGTACTGCTCAGAGTTCCGAACCACCCTTTAAATTCTTTAGTAGCTCCAACTTTCTTTAGTTGAGAAAATCAGTCTGACTTTCCTTTGTGCAAGTTCTTAATGATCATTTGGTTGTGCCAGTCTTTATATATTCTCCACTAGCTTTGTCTGAATAATCATAACTGATCGTAGGATGAACAAGTATCCTCTGCTACCAGACTATTAGCTAGGAAAATGTCTAGCTGCTTCATCAATACTGCCAAAAATCAAAAGCTTAAACAGTGTGATTAGCTTTTCTCTGTGGGAGACATCCAGCGATTCTTTATGCAAAGGATCAGGCTTAATGGTACCACGAAGATAAATGAGTTTTCTTCGGACCAATGTCTCGATATTCTATGGCATATTTTAGCTAATATACCATTTACACATCTTTGTGTAATACAAACCACAGAGTGATACATCTCTATTGTTGAGATTCAAATCGATCAATCTTGTAAGAGATCGAAGAACTGAAATCAGGTCAGCTTGTCCATTTACATGTCTAAACCCTTAAGGTTCAAAAAATTAATGGACTTCCATTTGAAATACTCAACCAACAGATTGAGACCTTGTTTTACCGAGAGTTTCATCTCGAACTTCTGCTTTAAGCATTTTTGTGCTTTGGAGAATTTTTTCAGAAGTTCCAATAAGGAAGATGTTGTATACATAAAATCTAGTAAAATGCATTGTTTATGAGCACATAAGATGGTCCACATATCCCTGGATAATAAGCATTCACTTAGACGATTGACCATGTTTGTATTTATAGAGCAAATGCATATGACATGGTAATTCTACTGATAGGTGAAAACCTTCAGGAATTTGTATGCAGTTGTCTGTATCTAGTCTTTTATACAGATTTGCAGTGACCACGTCCACTAGATGCATGTCGAGTCCTTAAAAAGACTTCCAGACAAATTCCAAAGAGGTAGTTGCATCCATAATAGGGAATATGTTACAAAGAAATCCATCACAGGTTCCTGTAAAGACTTTGATCCATTAGTTGACTTATTTTTCTCATTATACACATACACCCACCTGTAGCCACTAGGGGTTACATTGTCAGGCGTCGGAACTGCAAACACTTGTCTGTGGCCAAGAGTAGCTCACATTATCGAGTGTTCTAGTTGCAGTACCAAAACCATGTATTTTATGAGAAATTATTATTCTGCCTGAATTTCTCCTTTCCCGTTTAACCAATCATTCCTTTGATGACATTCTTTATAAAGATTGGTTCAACACCAACATCATCTATCGCAGTATCAGTGGATACTTTGACTATATCATCAACAATCATTAGATTACGATCACAAATTTCTCTATTTCATGCATGCCTTAAGGAAATCCTCTCATTTTGAGGTTCCACATCCTTTGTAGAGACATTCTCTTATTAAGAGAACTATAGGTAGAGAAATTAGATCTTCCACTAATAGTCTCTTTGAGAGCACTATATTTCAATGATTGTGACTGGCTCTTCCTTTCAGGAGGTGCAAAATATTTTTAATCAACTAGTCATCCACGCTCAAGGTGTGTTTTAAATGACACACTTACTACTACACTCACAGCTTCTCATGAAGCAACTTGATTTGCAATTCCTAAAGATATCAAATCTTCTTCATGCTTTTCATTACTGAAAACATTCAGATGAGATGCATCTTGGTTTATCTTTGTCCAAACCAGGATACTTCACGCCGTTTTTCAGGCGACAGCCTTTCCTCCCCAAAACGGTGGGAAGATTTTCTCATCAAATTTGCAAATCTTGTAGTAGAATAGTAATAGAAGTGGAATATAGTATGTCTCAAACAGAAAACATGACAATGATTTCATGAGTAATAAGTTCAAAATGCACAAGAACATCAAACCATCAATCCCTAAAGCATTACTAGGATGATACAACATCAATGATTGATAAACAAGAGTTTCTTTTAAAATCCATATGAGTATAGATACACGGTTACCATCCAGGTGATATGTCGAGTCATGCATGACTACCAGATCATACTCCCATGAACCTGGTTAGTGTCCGTGGAAACTCGTTGTCAAGGTTATCGCTATATAACAAGCGACTTTAATTCTCTCATTACACTTTCTTATAAGCATCAAATTTCGAACTAAAGTTCGTGGATGCTAGGACTGAGGTCCCAAAAAAAATACAAGTGAGAGAACAACTCAATATGGAATGAGATCCATATCTGCCAATCATATGAACTTTGTCGATAATTCCTTTGCAAAGGGGATACCTATCCACAACGATTTCAGTAGCTAGTCTGAAACATTATCGACAACCAAGTTATTAATCAGTTAATAAACGATCTTACATTATTCTCCAGAGTATAAGGATATCATAATCCATTGGTACCAAATTTTAACATGCGGATATTTCTTACCATGAGATATCAACGCAACGTTTATGGATGTGCTCCTCTTCAGGAGAGATATCAACTCATCACTCAAAGAGAATATGGACGTTATCTGATTAGATTGGCATACCTCAAACTAGAGGCTTTCGTCTATGCTTCTAAGCATTTTTTTTTAGACGAAATAATCGTTGCGATTCCATGGCATGCCTTGCAAGGATTTTAATTTATGCCGAATCAAGCAAGCTTACTCTTGATAATTCTAGAAATAGAGTAATCTCCAACACCTCAGGTATTTCTCGGTGTGAGAATTTAGATGAGACACAATTGGAGTTAATTAATATCGTCGACGATTCTCCCCCTGATCCTTAGGCGGGAATGTCTCATCAGCAGAACATCCAGTTCCGCATTACTCTACCTTTCAAGGGAGAAACTGGGTGTAGAAATCAATAATATCACGCATCCCATGAGAGGTAACAGATCAGGTTTCCTCTCTCGTTTATTGTCCAGCTGGAATAATTTTAAAGAATTTACATTTCCATGTAAAATCAACAGTAAACTGTAAACAAATTTTGTGACTATAAACACTATCTCAATATCAGTACCAGTCCTGCCAAGATGACCGATAGAGATTTAAAACAATGAATAACACTCCAGGTGCACGTACTGTGTCTTTTATGTCACAACGGTAGAAGAGCTTTACCAGGCTTAAAGACGGTTTATTCAAACCAAACATTATGCTACCGTCCCGTATCTCTCCACTTTTGGTGGTACGGGGTTCATCAGGTTCTTAAAACCCGAGAACTATTGTGGTTCCCATACTCGAAAATATGCCTACCACAATTTTATTTTCCTTCTTTTCCAAAATAAACTTATTTGCATAGGTACTGTTGCAAATTTAATTCACCAAATTCTGGATTTTAGGTAATAGTTCAGGCGACGAGAAGACATGATATTAACTCTAAATATCATTTACAAAAATGCAACACTCATTATCGCTCAACGTTTGTATATCTACGAGGTGCAATTGACATTTGCAGCACTCGGTGTTGTTGCCACAACATATACAAAGTGCAAATTAAGCACTAGCTCTATAAAGCTCGCTGATGCATATAATAGGCGCATATAATGCACGCCGTAAACCTAGCAGAAACACATAAGGGCGCAAAATATGCAGCTCTCCTTATTGCTCACCACTATATTATATACGGTGCATATATCTTCTCTAAAATCAAGCCGAACTATTTTACACAAAAATTAACGGTGAAACGGTTTATACAAATCTCCAATTTCGCCCACTAGGCTCGACGAAATATTAATTTATTAAAGTTGAAATATGAACACATTCTTTATTTCTTAAAAGAAATTGTCTCAATATCAATTGCAGCTCATTTCAAGGCTGCTGATAGAAACTGGCTAACCGTGTTAACCCGGTGTTCATTTCCATCGCATTCCGACCTCAAGCGGAATGACTTTAAATTCAGGAGATTATTATAGAAAAGGAATACTAAAATTTTGCTATCCCAAGGATGCAATAATTCCTTGCTCTGTCGATATTAAAACCGTTAACACCAAAAATCATTGGTGTACCAACAAAGGAAAATTTTATTTTCTACGATGTCCAAGAGGACGCGGAAAAACCTTCCGTTGGTTGGCTAAGGAGGAAAATAATAAAACTCTCCTTTAGATATCTCTTCGTATACCGTATAATTTTCTGTGCTCCAAATAGCACATACAAAACACGGTAATATGCCTAACTTTCTCTTTAACAATTCCTAATCAAAATAGGAAAAAACAAAGTTAGACATAATAAAAATTGTATGCATAAAACTACTTAGAAATAATTAAATTAAATATGCAAAGGTTGAAGAGAATTATCCCTTTTCCGTATCGTCAGTCCCTTACTCCGATTACCGCAGAGCAATTCGTGCTGATAACGTATTGAATTTCGTACGGTGCTTTGTTGTTTATGATAAAACTTACTTATTGTTTTATGAAATAGCACACAAATGATAGTTTAAGAGGCATGAACGATATTGGAGAAAGTAGGAGATTCTTAGTTTTCATTTCTTCGATCTCACTTTTACATTGACTAAACTTGGCTATTTATAGCCCATCAAAATTTCCACCTAGTGATATAATGAAGGACACGTATGGGACAAATGTTTTCATACAATGAATGACACGAATGGATAAGAAGTGATAAGCCACTAGAACATTCTTGAGTAATTTTGAGAAGAGACATAATGGTGGGACACCTCCTATAACACGTTTCCCTACAACAAATTTATTATTCTCTGAGATTAAGATTGACGTTCCAATATTACCCTTGGAATTTTTTAATGAAAAATTTCTTCCCAAAAAAGAAGGTATCAAAACGGATCTCGAAAATGTTCTCCTCCTTATCTCACTCCTCTTTCCTTTTCGTCTTCTTATTTTCCATTTTTATCTTTCTGTTTTAGCACCTTAAAAATGGAAAATATTTACTGGCGTTGCAGGTTCAAGCAAATGCGAAGCTTGCTATATAAAATTTGGTAGTCCACCACTTCCTAGCCCTGTACCTCCATCCCGTCACCACCTCCTTCCCCTTCACCACCATATCCATGTCCATCCCCACCACCTTAATCTTTCTGTTTCGAATTATGACTCATGCCTTTTTCTGTTGATGAATCTTATGAAAAACTCAGAAACCCAATAACAAATCAACACACAGATTATTTTTCATTAGGCCGACTGAGCGAAGCGAGGGAGGACTCTATATATGGTGACTTTATGTCAAATTGGACATGACGTTTTTTTTTTCCAATTTCACAAAAAAGATTGGATTTGGTTCAACGATGAAAATACCTCACTGCCCCTCTAAATAAAAATTTTCTTTTTTTCCTTTAGATATTTTCGTAAATAAACCTAAGAGGAAGGGCAGTAAGGTATTAGACATTTTTGTAAATAAATCAAAGAGGAATGCCAGTAAGATATTAGATATTTTCGTAAATAAACAGAAAAAGAAGGGCAACTAGATATAAGAGCCAAATTTTATTAAAATTCCTTATATATCCTATTTCTTTAGGGGTATAATTGACAACCAAACTTTAAAATAACATATCTAAAAATCCGTGTCTTGGAATTTTACAAATTTTATCTCTTTGGAAAGCTAATAAAAAAACCTATCCAACGAGCACAAACAACAATATCAAATTTAGAGTTTTTACGAAAAAAACGGAGGTATTTATCATTTTAGGCACAATTTTGAAAATAAATGTATATCTATTATGCACAAAGGATACATAATACTTTATGTAACCATACTTTGGTTTATTCATCAACTAATTTTCCTTTGCAACTAAGTAAACGATGTACTCTCCTCGTTTCAAGAAAAGTGATACTTTCACTTTAGGCACAAATTTTCTTTTACAGTACAATTGCAGCAGTGTTTCTTTTTTTCTTCGGTCGGCCCTCCCCACCGTGGCAACGGTCATCTAGTTTTAATATGTGTCCAAATCAACACACAGATTATTTTTCATTTTAATTTTTTCCCCAAAGGTTGAGCGAAATGATGCTGATAGAAGATGAAGAAAAATTGCAGTCATTATTTTTTAAATTTTTCTTAGGGTTTTTTTTTAATGAAGATGGAAATTAGTTAAACATCACGTTATCGGTTTGTTTTTGATGGTCCAGGCTAAAATAGAATTGGATCCTAAACTATTGATTTTTCAAAAAAAAAAAAAAAATTGATTTGATTTTAATGGAGTCAAACCGATAACAGACCTGAACAGAGATGAGAGATGAGTTAAAAGAAATGCCTAAATCTAGACCGTATAGTCTCTCATGTGGGGTCTATGGAAAAAAGATAATGGAAATAATGTTTAAATAACAAGGGTACTTGATGGAAAAAATGCACTAATTACTGGAGCGAGTTTTTAAATATCAAAGTTTACACAAAGCTTACGATTCCGATGTCAAATGTTGTATAACCGAGAAAATAATGGGGGCTTATCTTGTATATAAGAGAACCCCTAATCTATTAGCTAGATTAAAAATCTACGTCAGCCCAGCGTTGTTTGGTTTAGCATTGTTTCGTTCAGCGTTACCAATCTCAGCCGTCAGATTAAAAAATAAATCAATCAACGCTAAACCATTCGGCGAAAAGGTGATTTTGTAGCGGCAAACAGTTCAACGCTACTATCTCGCTGCTAGTTCAACTGTAATCAAATGTTAGGAGAGAGAACTAGTGTTAACAAATAGACAACATATTTTTTTTGAACTGTAACACTTAACTACTAATCTAGTAGTTCAATCTATCTCATAGGACTTAACCTTAGCCTAAGGAAATCTCGACTTAGTCACCAAACTTTAAGTTGATGTACATCAACAGAAGAAATTGTTAATGTTGATGACACATACCACTATACATGCCATGTCAGAGTTTTCTAGAGAAGTCTGTATATAACCTTTTTATGTTGATCGATTATATGAGAGATTAAGATAAGAAATGATTGTTGATGGCAGTTTAAGTTAAACACTCGTGTAACACAAAGTGTATGTCTCAGTGTTGTAATCAACACTAGTATACGAGGCGGTGGTTTACCATGTGCTGGATGTCAGCTGTTTGAGTCTGTTTATCTTCATGTGGAGGATGTCAGCGGATTGAATCCGTTTATTCCATCTCGTGAACTTAGCACCGGTTGGATTAGGAGAATTATAAAATAATAGCAATACGACTTGCGTTACAATAATCGATATAGATGAAAATGCGGGGGTATAACAACCACACCCAACAATTCATTTGGCAATCTGAGAGGAATTACTCTGATATACTTTCTAAAGAATCAACTAGACAGTCAGACTCAATCTAGAGAAAAGTATATTCAAGAGCTAATATCTCTGTTTCACAATGTAATCAGCAAATCAAACAGATAAAAATCCGCGAGCCTGATTATTATGTGAAACAACTTGAACTGTACCAAAGACAAACGTTCAAGTGTCAATCAATTTAAATCAACAACCTTTGGTTGTTGATTTAAATTGATTGATCTTAACGCACAACCTGTCATATTTAAATTATATATAACAAAATATAATGCGGAAAAGAAATAACACAGACACCAGAATTTTGTTAACGAGGAAACCGCAAATGCAGAAAACCCCCGGGACCTAGTCCAGATTGAACACCACACTGTATCAAGCCGCTACAGACACTAGCCTACTACCAATGAACTTAAGACTGGACTATTGTTGAACCCTAATCAATCTCACACTGATTCAAGGTACAATTGCGTTCCTTACGTCTCTGATCCCAGCAGGATATTATGCACTTGATTCCCTTAGCTGATCTCACCCACAACCAAGAGTTGATACGACCCAAAGTCGAAGACTTGATAAACAAATCTGTCTCACACAGAAAAGTCTATAGATTGAATAAATCTGTCTCCCACAGAAATACCCAAGAGTTTTTATTCCGTCTTTTGATAAATCAAGGTGAACAGGAACCAATTGATAAACCGGACTTATATTCCCGAAGAACATCCTAGTATTATCAATCACCTCACAATAATCTAAATAGTATGGTGGTGAAACTAGATATTGTGGAATCACAAACGATGAGTCGAAGGTGTTTGTGATTACTTTTTATCTTGCCTATCGGAGATTAAATCTCGAGCAAATCTTAGAGAAGATATTACTCAAACGATAAAATCGGGCAAGATCAGAACACGCAACTTGTAACACCCGAGTTCCGGACCAGGGTCAAACCCACATGGAGATCCGAACTCGAAGCGTTATGGGTCGGAACGAGACTTGTGCATATATATATATATATTTTAAATTATTTGTTACATCAAACATAATTGAACTTTATATATCACGAACTGAAGCATATAAATCCACTTATTATCTTAACAACGAATTCAACCAAACATATTATTTCAAATTATATTTCAAGCAATACAATTAAGCAATTCAATCACTAAGCTACTATTCTTAGCTTTCTCTGCGCTACTCTGATAAATCTGCAAGGATGTCAATTGGGGTGATATGATAGCTCAATAGAATGCACCCCTATTCTCTAAAGATGCGGAAACAATATCATTTTATCAAGGAATAACATACAATAAGAAATACCGTGCAACTTCAACGAATATATTCAACCAACAATATTACCTCACAAATATTATTTTCACTAAATCATCTAATTCATTTGTCTGACCATGAACTCAAAATACCACAATTGTTTCTAACAAATCATTTAATTAAGATTTCAAATAAGACTTCACAATAATACATCAACAAATCATCCAATTTATTTGTTAAATCGTGAGCTCACAATACCAATATTATTGTCAACAAATCATCCATTTAGGATTCAACGCACAAATTAACATCATCAATAATGTTTCCAACTATCCATCCTTTTAAGTTTCAAAACATGAGTTTATAACACCAAATATTCTTCCAACAAATCATTTAATCTAGATTTCAACACATGAATCACAAATTAATATTGTCACAACAAGCCATGAGTTCACGGTACGAAAACCTTGGTTCGTACACCACCTATCATTTATCGGCACGGACAACCTCCATCGATGGTCAGGAACAAAAGTTCATATGGGGTTCATACCCATTTGCTCTTGGGGATCATTACCCGTTTCATTATCAGTACGAAAACCTTGGTTCGTACACCACCTATCATTTACCAAAGACGGACGGGACAAACCATCGATGGTCGGGAAACACAAGTTCCCATGGGGATCATTACCCATTTAACTCTCGGGGATCATTACCCGCCGTTAGCATGAGAATAAATTCCATCTAACGAAAAAACATGAACTCATTTCCTTTTATAAATCATTTTCACAAACAACACAAGCAACCATGGCCTATCAACATGAATTTCTTTCAAGCATTTATGCAAACAAGTTAACTGTAGTCATATTACATTGTATGTTCCATGATAATAACTTTATCTGATCATCCCCAAATTTTACAGAACATTCTTAACACATTCATATATTACGTATCCAAATTTCACACCAAACCAACGGTTCAAACAAAAAATGTTGAATTTATAATGACAACCTAAAAACTGGGAAGATTACATGTTGTTACCAAACAATTCATGATAAATTCATAACAATCTGAAATTGACCCAATCCAAAGCACACCGAAAGATAAGATGTTTATATACAACTTTTATTAAGACATCAAATCCTTTTAACACCATTAAGACTTCCTAAGAACGTCAAAATCACAGCAAGGCGAAACTGTCCAGAAATTCAAAAACTATCACCTAATTTCAAACAAACATTCAACGGTGAATTTACATTGGAAAATTTCTTTAATTATGTTTGGAAGGCACATACAAAGTCTGTACAATACCACGGCTTGATAATAGTTACCATAATTTACCACGAGCTTTCCAATATACCCGAGTCGGGTACTATCTAACTAGCAAATGATGGATGTATCCTAAATATTGTCGCATTGATGTCGCGTTTGGATGGGCCATATAAATAGGAAAAGTATACTCTGGATACCAAACTATTTCTCTCTCTTGAGATATGCAGCGAGCATCTCCCTTCGTCTCCTTCAAACCCTAGTTCATTTGGTGCAAAATATACCCACACTAGTGCTTTCTCCATCAAATTCATTAAACGTGAGATAAATTCAATCCCTACCTTCACCGTAACTCGAATGATTTCAATGAATTTGGGTGTTTTCCTAACTTTTTATTTTATTGTGTCTAGGGTTTTGGGCTTTCGGCCCTGGTAAAAGCTTCATGACTGGTAAATTCTTCTCCATGTTAGTAAAGTGGTTCCATGGATTTCTAATAGTTATTTCAATTCTGAAAATAATAAATTACTACATAGTCATGTTGGTGATATGCAAAATCATATGCATCCTGCTTATACTTAATTATTTGTTTATTTAACAATTGGAGACCCAATTGGGACAGGTAATTAAGGTTTATCGCTGAATTTAATTTGTCAAGACCGTGGTTTAGTTCAACATCTTGAAAAGAAAATTGTTTCTTCTATATCTTAAATACAGATTTTTAGTCCTTTGACACCTTTGGGATTAAGAATCAGTGGATGTAGAATTCTTTGCAAACGTAAGTATGTGTAGTTCTTCTTTCTCGAAATCTACTGAAATTATGAACCTGATTTGTTATATATCGGCAGTTGAGTGAATTGTTGTGATAGTAAATTGATTGGTTTTCCTTGGTGTTAGGGAAAGATGTTTGCTACTACAGCGGGAGGTTCAGCGGATACTGACCTCCAAGATGATGTCAATTCCAAAGAATCTTTAGAGACGGCTTTTGCATCTGTTGAATCGTCGAAATGTAATTCATCAGGAACCGAACCATAGTATGTTTGTTTCATTCGTTCTCATAAAGTATTTTCTTTCAGAGTGTTGTTTAGAGATAAGTTTTCAACATATTACCATTTGGAGATGCAGTAAATTTTGTAGATGGTGAGGTTTTCCATTTGGAGATGCAGTAATTTTTAATAGTAATGTAGATGATTGTAAGATGAACATATTACCAAAAGTTAGAATGCGTATTTTAGATTCATTAGCATTTGCATTTTATAACTACATTGGTGTTCAAATTGTTAGATGGTTTGAGAATAACCATGTCAAAGAATCCTCCTCCCTTCAAAATATTGTAGTTGTTGGATATCCTTGGAAGAAACTGGCTTCAAGCATCTCATGTGTAGAGCAAGTTTGTTCACCCACATAAGTATCAGGATAACTACCCGAGAGTAAAAAATCACGCAGTGATGCATCTTATGCCCACGATCAAGGGTCGTTTGAGTGAAAAGTCTTATGCAGTATTTGCTTCAACGGCAGTTGGCCACTTCCTGGATATGCCTGGAACCCTTAACAGCAGTACAATTTTGCATTATCTATTCTCACGGAAATTTGAGAGACAAGATGATGGTGATCCATTTTGTATGAACTTTGGGGTTGGAGGGCATATCTTGAGGTTTGGGATGAAATAATTTGCACTTTCTACGAGACTTAACTTCAAGTTGACAGCTGCGACAAAGGAAGATCTAGATAACCCACTCCCAAAATGTATCACGGATTCACCATCATGAAAACTCATTTCCCTGGAGAAAAAAGGGTAACCGTAAGAAACCTCTAGACACGATTCGAGAAAGGAGATTTGACCACATGCACTGACGATGAGAACGCTAAGTTGGCGCTTCTCTTATTTGTGCGCGTTATTGTTTTGGGCTGCCAGGTGAGAGATGTAGTAAAGAGAGCATATGTTCATTTGGTGGACAACTTGAATAACTTCAAAAAGTTCCCATGGGGTCATGTTAGTCTTAGAAAAACCATCCGCAACTTTCGATTAGCTCTGGTTGTGAATGATGGAAATAAAACTAAGAAATCCAGTATTGTCAAGAAAGACAAGGAACCAAAGAATAGTGGTTGCTTTGGCTTGCCGGCTCATTACAAGGTGTTTGGACTGTCATACGCTCTGAAAGTAAGTTCGCATATTCTGTTTAAATGGTCTTATTCATCTTGTATACTTGGGCGGTTTGTAGTTTGTACAGTTCAAGTTCTAACTATTGATGTTATTTCAAGCTTGGGCATTGGCAAGTATTCCTGCAATTAGGGGTTTATGTGGACGGGTTATGTGGAATCATACTTGCGGTCGGTGGTGCACTGTCATGGAACGTGGATCATGCATAAAAGAACCGAGATACAGTGAATGTGTATCCTTGAGACAGGGGCTAATAGTGGATTGTGATGAGTACGAGTTGTACAATGGTGACTCCCTTAGATTTCTTGGCATAGTAGATGATAAGGAGGTGTTGGAGGATACTGTGGAACCGTCTGATGTTCTAAAAGAATCTATCAAGGTATATGAATCCTCTTGGTCGGGGAAGACCAGGGGATTTGCGCGGGAGGTTGGCATAGGACATGGGTCAGATACTTTATACACTCTTACGGAGTCCCAGCTAACAAATATGTTTGTTATTTTCTTACGAGAGAAGTTGGCTCCAGCCAGCGTTAGTAATGTGGATAAAAACACCGCAGCGGGGGAGACATTGTGTGATGGAGATCTGGTTAACGCAACGGCGGCTTCCACACAGATGGACTCAGACATTAATACTAAAGCATTTTTAAAATCAGAAGAGACGGTAGAGAAAGTAAGTACTCCAGATGATGACGGTAAAGGGATGGAAGAAAAAGAAGAAGAAGAAGAAGAAAAAACCGATATAGGAGATGAAACATCTAATTCTCCAGTGGGTGCGGATGTAGAAACATCTAAATCCCCTGATGTACCCAACTTAAAGAGGCCTAGAATCGTAAAGGTGGGACCTCAAATTGAATCATTGTATGCAAGCCTCACTTACCAAAAAAATTCTAGAAATGACTATGCTGGGGAAAATATTGAGGATCCATGTATCTCAAAGAATTGTAAAAGTAACCTGAACATTTACATATGTACAAGGCAAGTGTCTATCACTTATTTACCGTATTTAACTCCAAATTCATTGTCTCATGATCGTTAAAATGCGCAGGGAAAATGTGGATCCAAAGGAAACCAAGAAGGCAAATGACCCACGTCCTAAGAAATCTCTGGTGGAGGAGATCGAAGAGACATAAGAAAGTTTGAAATGGTATGAATATGTCAAGTTATTAGGAGGAACATCACAACCACGGTCCGACTGGTTATCAGACACTGTAAGTAGATTGTTTTATTATAGTTTATGTTCATGATATTTTATGAATTTACTCGTCAACTTATCTATTTTGAGACCTATTGCAGATTGTTAATTGTGTATTGCACTCGATGTGCAAACACCCTGGATTCACGAAGAAAACTCGGTGGACCACAGTTGGTAGTTACTTCGTTGTGAATATTATATGAAAACTATGGAACTTATTACATTTTCACTATAAACATACTTGCATTTTGTACATGTTAATGATGGCTTGTATTGTGCGGTTTCTCACGCTCGATTAAACATCGTCCTGAAAAACAGCGGCACGCTAGAGATCAAACAATGAGATCCAAGACAAAAGAAAAGCAACAATTATATTAAACAAAATTACATATGGAGGGGAAATACGACATTGATGGTAAACCATGGTCCGAGGTTGATATGGTTTACGCTCCGGTGCTGGTGAACGACGATCATTGAGTAGCAATTGAAATCCTCTTGAGGACACAGAAGATTTGTATCTACGATTCCCTATACAATCATCAAAAGCGTAAAAGATCCACCAGGACAGCAGGGAACCCATCCGAGGTCATCGCTATCTGCGATGTTCTGAGGACTATCCTAGAGAATGGAGAATGGAATTGTGACTATGGAGACTTTGATCAAGTGGTCCCTAAACAAAGCTCGAGGTTAGTTCTTTGAGATCTCGTTAGATGGGCGTTCAACATACTAGATGGTGCAATTGGTAATCCAAAATTGATACTTCTATTTTTATTGGTTTAGTTTCGGTGATTGCGGAGTGTATGCATTGTGCTTCATCCTGTGTTTGATAAATGGAGTTTCTCTAAACCGATTGAAAGACAGAGATATTATTAAGGCTTATCGTAGGAGGTTTTTTGTTCGATTATACGACGATACAAGTATCGAGGTAAGTACATGTAGAAGTGAATAGCAAAACCTTTATAGTTCATATAAAACAGTGACGCTGATGATACCACTTCACCAATTTTTTTGGTGCAGGATTATATTCCGTGAATCGGGTGGAAATGTTGGAAGCAAATTTTTGTAAGTTTGCAAAAAAAAATAAAAAATTAAAGGTTTGGGAGTGAAAGTCACAGAATTCATTCAAGGCTCCCAAATATAGTTAGGAGGGTGGATATAGTGGTTGGGTGTTTTTGTGGGAAACGAATGTACGAATATAGTTAGAAGTAACCTTTCTTCTGTGAGCTTAGTTTCTTGCTCGAAAGGTCCTTTTTTCTTGTTGTCTTTCGCAATTTATTTATTTTGTCATGGTTGGATCTTCGTGCAGGTTTATTTTTCTTGTGGCATGAAGTCCTTTTTTTCCTGTTTCTCATGGTATCTACAGGATTCAATGACTTCCGCTGGCTCTGAATTTCTTCTTGGTAGTCGTTGAATCTAGTGATGGAAATGTATATTGGTAGTAGTGCAGCATGTTGGAATGATGGGGGTTGGATGATGACGAGTTTCATTTGTTACTTTGTAACATTGATCTGCCGATGTTTGGTTTTCTCATCCATACTAATTAATACCTAATGCAATGTTGATTTGGGGTTAGCCTCAGATCAACAAGTTCGCTCTTGAAATGCATAGTTCTAGAATTTATACCAAAAACGGTTATAACTATATCCAATAATTTAGCCGTTGCATATCGCCTTCAAAGCAATTGTCTTTATGTTTTTGCATATAAGAGAGCTCCAAATGACAAATTCTAATTTCTTGAAACACGAATTCAAAGTAAACAACAACAGTAGAAGAAACAATAAAAGTAGCATCTTAATGTTACACCCGTAAGCTTCAACTAGATTCAACGCGTAAGCAGTGACTTAATGAAACTTAAGAAGTCAAGGTTCTCGTACTTAATTAGGTTTGTGTCTTCCATATTATTTCTTGGTCTAATCTAGATAAGTTTTCACCCGAATCTATCAACGAAAAGATCAGATTGCATAATATTTAATGGATGCATAATCCGAGTCTTAAGTGCTATATGCACCTTGAAGTTGTTGTTATCCCCAAATTGGGAGAATTGTGTGTAACCCATTATCGTTATAGTGGAAGATTTGCCCGTGGTTTTTTACCCTTCACCCTGGAGGGGTTTTTCCACGTAATTACCGGTATTGTGTGATTGCTTATATATTGCGTAGTTGTGTTATTTCCGCATTTGTGTTTTCCATTGCTTGTGAAGGTTTCTTTTTGCACATAGAGGCTCGGATTTGGTAAGTCTCCCCCAACAGATAAAATGAGGAATACTTGCAGACCAGTATATACTTTATGCTGATATCGGTCCACACCCTAAATTCTACCCATTTTGGTCCCCATGGGAAATCAGGGGGTCCCATTATTATTAAAATCCACCAATGCCTGTACAACACATAAGCGGTGGACAAGAGTAGGGGAAGGGGGCGGTGTACATAGCATTTTCGAAGAAAACATAATATGTTCAATGTTCAAGATTCTAACTAGCTACCATTTGTTTATTTGCAGGAAGTGATAGGAAAGATAAAGATGTTGTTAATGATGATTGGGATTCCACGCCCATTGGCGTATTTTGGGCACAATTTTATGTTGACATCAGCTGGTCAAAATTTCCTCAGTTGGAGATGAGATGCTAAAACAGAGAAGACAAATTTTGTACTTAAAATGGAGTACCAATTTGCATCGTATTATCCAGTCTTTATTATTCTTTACTATAATTGTCCTTAGTTCGTCGTGTTATCATATCAATAAATGCTAATCTCTTTCATCACTTTTGCACCATTAAGCATGTTTGTCATTGTTGTTTCTAGTTTATTTACATAAAAAATCAAATTGTCAACTCTCAGATGGAGTTTTATGAATTTATTCTACATTAGATGCTTTCCCGTAATTGTGTGGGAATTTCAGGGTTATATCATTCTCAAAGTTCTCGAAATATTTGTTGCTCTAATTCTATAAAAGGTATGTATAAAGAAAGCAATATTATGCAACAACTGATAAGGATGTAATCCAAGCAAAAGGTGTTCCAAATTTGTACACCAGTATGCATGCAACCATTGAAAAAGGTCTAGTGGTAGCCTGACTTCATTCAGAACTAAAATATGGAAATGGAAATATGAGCATATAAATGACAGTTTAAATATGGTGATGACAAGGAAATGACAATACAAGCTGACATTCTAGAAAAAGGGGGAAAATTGAGTGCAAAAATAACTTTTCACATAAAAAAGAGTGTTAAACGAACTTTGCTCTGGAAAAGATCATAGGTTAAAGGGTGCAAGAATAACTTTTCACTTAATAAAAGGTGAATAAAGAAGGTTGCACACATGCAGGCTTGTTACCCCGACTTCATTCAGAACTAAAATAGATCAAAAAGTTCTAGTGGCAATCTGACAATCCCAGATGGACCTACAAATACACAAAAGCATAACTTAGAATATTCAGAAACACGGAGAAGGAAATAAGAGCATATAACTCAGTAAATGACATTCCAGAAAGGGTGAAAAAGGAGAGCGAAAATAACTTTTCACACATAAACGAGTGATAAAGGAACTTGGCACAAAACATTTCACTATTAATATAGTACTCCCTACGTTCCATTTTACTTGATGTTGTAGAGTTATTCACGTAGATTAACAACCATCGGAGAGTTAAATTTTTCCAATTCTACACATATTAATACATTTAAGGAAGTGTCTGTCAAGTTTTGCCTGACGTTTTGCACTAATTACTCATCATGTGAGCTCTGATCAAGTAGAAATGAAGCGGTCCTTGCATCAGTTTAATTAGTTGTAGTGTTGTAGATTAATAATGGGGAAAATCATTTGTAGCCCAATTTGTTAATTTGTTATACCAAAAACCCACCAATAAGATTCTATATTTATATATGAGTAGTCCATAATTAGTTGTAACACTACAAAAATAACCTTTCACCTAAATTTTAATAATTCGTTTTTGTTAGTTAATGTGTTGTGCAAACTATATTCTTCACATGAACTAGAATGTTAGTTCATGTGATGCTTCATTTCTTCACTTGAACTAGAATGTTAGTTCATGTGATGTTTCTGTTTTGCACCTGAAGTAGTGTAACCTTATCTCTAATATTAGGTCTTATCTAAACCTTATCTTACGTTCGTTTATTTATCCCTTCCTAATATGACATAAAATAGAGAAAGGTCTTATCGCTCCACTAATATTAATTTACAAAAATAATTAACCAACCGAACATTTGCACCGCGAGATGTACCGTGGAGCAGCATGTGAGAGATGGTATAGGGCCCACTTCTGCCCCACCCCTACCCCAATGTTTAAAGGCGCTGCAGGACCATTGGATTCACCGAATTACACTTTGAGGTGTATATTTTCGGTTGGTGTATCATTGCTAATTAATTTAATATGAATAGATAAATAGATGATAGATTCCTAGTAAAGTAAGTATAAAACTAAAAATGAAGTACTAAGCAGTAAGCACTAACTTATATGTTTCTGATAAGTGATAATTGCTACTGAGTAGTGGGTATAACATCTCCAGGCTAAAACTTTCGTAGTGGATTTGACCTTTAGAAGTAAATACCCAGACTGGGTAATGAACTCAAAATTGAGTCGTAGCAGGGGCAGAATCGTAGTAACTAGTAACTGATCGGGATCATCTGATAATGGTTAGTAGGCAATGAGCATACCATTGAGAGTGGATAAGAGGCCGCAGACATCCTGTCTGCTTAAACGGAAAAAATAGTGCATGCATTCATGTCATGCATATGTGTTGAGATTATTAGTCCCACATTACCAATTGGTTTTAAGTTGAATGCTCATATTCTAACATGGTTTTTTGGCTTAATATTTCTTTCTCGCCAAAGTTCTTTTTTTCATGTTTTTCCATTCCGCGCGTAGCCCCTTCCCATGTTTCCTTCTTTCCAAGTTATAACTACTTGTCGACATCATGCGTGGAAAAACATTTATTCACACAAACTAGGATGAAAAAACAAATCTTGCATAGATATATCGTTGTTTCATAAAAACCTTTTAAACGAACGAAAAATAGCGCATTCAACAAATATCGTGATAACCACTCACTCACTTGAATTCCACTATCTGTTCAGGAAAAAGAACTGGTTCTGTTGTATGTGTCGCATAAAATTTTCATACAATAAATCGTGGGACATCTCTACTATATTTAGAGCGCACATTTTGTTAAAGTATTTTCGGCAGCCACTAGGGTTTACAATTGGACTAACGTAGCAATAATCAGCCTCGGGAACTTCTAAGTTTGGCTTTAAAGTAACATAGATGGAACCATACTCCGTCTGTTTGAGTTCTCTTTGTATGTTCAATAGCACAAGATACTTTTCATCATAGCTTCTTTCCAACGTGGACTTCCACCACCCAATTGGGTAAAAAAGTTCCAAGAATTTCTTAAAATAGCCGGATTCCTCTATACCCGTAGACCCGATAAATTCAAACATTACGTGAATTTTGTTATAACAACACAATGAAAACAACCACATGTAGCTAGTACGATTCATGGAAACATCAGCAGGTGTAAGCACAATGGGAACTACTCTTTCCAGCGTATTTAAAAGCAAAAATCTCGTAGCTGGGTCAATAAATGTGTTCCCCTCTTCTTTCATCATCACAAGATTACAACTCCGTCCAACATCTGTTGAATGTGTTCGATATACTCTATCCAATATGTGAATTGAATATCACTTGGAAACAGCTGCATCACATCAACACAGTTCCACGAAGAACCGGGGACTACAGATCCTGTGAGGATAATAAATAAAAGAAAAAAAAAATTAACCTAATCCAGATGATATTGAACAAATAATTAAATGATCAACATCTTACAAGGTTTTTTCATCACCTAATCAAATCTCCGTTACCGCATCACTTTTATAAATTGAAAAAATAAAACAGAAAATAGATATGAGGGTGGGCCAAGTATACCTTCCCCATTAGTACATCGATTCTTAAGTCTTGGAGTTTCTAAAACCATAAAAAGAATCTGGATAAGAGCAATGTAAAATATGTACAAGTTTTGCTACATAATAATTACCTAAAACAAAGAGGCAGCAAACCTGGAGCATGATTATATTCCACTCTAGTTTTATTATTGCGATTTGGAGGAGTATTGAGTTCGCATTCTTTTGTTTGGTGGCTTGGTTTCGGAATAAAAAAGGTAGGCATCGTAGTATTCAATAGGTAAAAGTGTAGCGTTTATTTATCTGTTATGAGTAGTCGTCGCTTTAAATTGGTGTCTTTTTCAAATACTAAGCATGAAATGTGTACAGTTGACATCTCTGGATTCCCAAGTAGAATCGCTACTTCCTTTCTAAGGTGATTTATTTTGAAGTTTATAGGTACTTGAACAACAATTATCGAGTGACTTTCTTGTGGTTGGTCATATATATCATCGCCACAATTCTCTCGCCGTAACCAGTCCCCGCCATAGAGAATTATCACATGTTGTTTTTCCATTTGTGGAGAAAGAAATAATGGACAAGAAAACTCGGTGAGAAAACTCTGAAAATATGTTGTACTGTACTGTGTGGGAATTGCTAGTGCTAGAGCAAAAGCTAAACTAAAGCTGAGTTAAGTTTAGTGGAAAGTTCAGTTATATAATGAAATTTTTGGCACGCCTTTTGGAACTTATTTTGGTTCTTTACCGCGCTTTTTAGCTCCTCTAGTTTAACGGATGTAAAGTCGGTAGTATGGTGGTGATGAATTTACCGCGCTTTTTAGCTCCTCTAGATTGTGGATGGCGGATGAAACAGTATGGTTGATGTTTATACGGTTAAGTGCGAATTAAATTCTCTTTGCCACCAAGGTGACCAAATGAGATTATTTGGAGTCAACATTATTGGTCGGTCGTCAGCCGACGCAGAACTAAATTTCACTTTCTTGTTTCACTAAAATAAAGTAGTATGCAATAAGAAAGAGTTCGTATCCACAGAGAGGCTATTGTTGTTATGTAAATTTTCAGTTTCTTAGTAACCAAGGGGGGGTTTGATTTATCAAAGCAAATAAAAATGAATTGAAAGCAATAAAGTATTAAAATAATCAATATGGAGAAAGTATTGGTCACAGGATAGTTTCATTCACAAACATATATTTTCATCAATGACTAGAATTGAAATTTAATCTCTCATTTACTAAAAGTCCTAGGATACCTTAATCGCAAGAATATCCCGCTAATTCCCTGATTTCATCACAACCACATTAAAAGATGCATATGTGAATTCTTCCTAGAAAGCAACCTAAAGTGTAAAAGCAAATTAGATTTAACTCCCTAAAATCAATAAGTTATATGGAATAAGACTAATCAAGGCAATCGAAATGTGTAAAAGCACTAAATCAATTTAACCCAAGTTATGATTCATATGTGACTAGTAGGATATATCTCTACAAGCACTACCCACATTTATGCTACTTAGAATCAGGGATTAACAACGTTTTCGTATTGAAAACCCTAATATAGCTCTAGAAATGAAAGTAAATCGGATTGATTCCGGACTCAACCAATCAAACAATCAAATCATAAACAATATTTATAATGAATCATAAACAATAATTTATTGAGACAAAACTAATGCATTGAATCCAATATCATTTGTGAAATCTACTTATTATCCCATAACCAATAATAGATATTTAGTTACACATGGTTTTTGGATTCAACATAATTATTATAAAAAATAACTTGAAGAACATAAAAATAAACAAAAGCAAACCCTAGTAGAATCGCTCTCCACCAAAACTCTAGTAGAAAAAGATGTAACCAAAAGAATATAAACTTTTCTTTTTATAGCCTTCCAACTTTCCATATTAGGTCTTCAAAGCCCACGGTCCAATACCAAGAAGTCCACTAAACTCATGTGTGTGAAAAATCCATGTGAAAATATGACCCCAAAGAGCTCGCCGGAAATCTGTGTTTCTGTCCGGAATCCGGCGCCGGAAAATCGTCGTAGGTCACCTGAAAAGTCAAATGGTCAACAGTCAACCGATCCAACTCGGGTCAAGCAACGAGTCAACCGGGTCAACTGTCGGGTCAAAAGCGAGTCAAATCGGTCCATGCCAGAATTGTTGCAGCTTGCATATGCCATACTTGTGATGCATAATGATTGCAGTTCATGGCCAAGATGGCCCTGCTTGCAATCATTGTGCTTCACTTCATTCCCAGCCATGATGGCTGTGCAGCTGCAACATCTGTAGCTTAGCTTCAACTTCCCATTCCTAGCTGTTGCCATAGTACCACAGTAAATCCACCTGCAACTTGATCTTTTACTTGAATACTCACTGCAATCATCTTCTAAAGTCCTGCCATCTCAACTGTCATGACTCTTAAGCAACAACACCAACTCCATAAGCATATCACTGCAGGATCAACTGTACAGCTGCAACTCTCCACAGCACATAACATCATTCACTGCTAGCCACCTGCAATTTCTACAGTTGCATCACCAACACAACTTCTCCTCATTAGGAACTGCAATCACCAACAGATCCACTGCCAATACCATAACCTCAGTTGTTCAGGCCTACCTGCAACTGCAACTCTTGACTGCAACTCATTGCACAACACTGATCTTAAACCTGTAATTTCAGCTTCATTGCAAATTATACTCATACCCATGACAGTCACTAAATCCACCTGCTCAGAGCCACAGCAACCCCTTTGCCTGACCGCAACAGGAGCCTTAGATTTCTTCACTGAATTACTACAGCAGAAACAACACAGCAACCCATTAGCTCAACTGCATTCTTGACAAGCACAACATCTCCTAGCCAACACCTGCAATTTCCCATCTTCTACAGCAACACCAGTTTATAGCAGTCACAGCCATTGCCACCTGCGATACCATCTGTTCAGCCATTACATTGCAGCCAATTTCTCCACCAACTTGAACTGTAACTGCTTATCAACCAACACCAGCTACACCCTCTTTTATATCACCAGAACCAACTGCTAACTGCATTATCTCTTTCCATTCTTCTTCTAACTTCTATAGCAGCTGCAGATGCACAACACCATCTTCCACCTGCCGTCATTCACAATACCAATTCAGCTCAATGCCTAACATTCATCTAGATTGTTCACTGCCACCACTAACATCACCAGTAGAAACCCTACTGTAATTCATCCAACTATAACATCAGAACTCAGGGATTTAATCTTCCATTTGTTCTTCTGTGATACCTGTAATTGTTAATTCAACCATCAGCACCAACACTGTCCTTACAACCACTGCATAACCATTATGTATCCATGTCTCATACTATCCTTCTCCACAGCATCAGTTTCATTTCAGTCAGCCCCTGTAACTTCATGCCTGCACTTCAACAATTTACCCACTTCACAGCTCACCAGATTTCAACTGCAACATCCTGTCTATTCCAGCTTCAACTCCATAACCTGCTCAGCACATACCCATTATAGACCACCTTCAGCTGCACATTACAGCTGCACCTGTTCAACTGCCAATTCTTCAACTCAAACCAAATATCACATGTAAACCTAACATACAGCACCATAGCAACATAGCACAACCCACACAGCACCACCACTATGTGCAATGCATCTTCACTTCAACGCATATCACTGACACCCCAGTTCACTAACTGCAATAGCTCTTGCTTGCCTGCCCTTGCATTACAGATTCATTCACCATCATCATTTGCAAAGTACCATTATCCAAACCCTTTTCAATAAAACCACTGCCAATTCCACATACCCACACCAGTACCATCTGCAGCTTTAACTCACCATCAATTCAGCCAAACCCATTGCAGTACAGTACAACCTCCAACACAGTAAACCTAACATACATCTAAAGCTTGCAATCTCCATCAAAAACAACCCTTGGCACCACTAAACCATCATCTCAGTCTCTGTACCTGCAGTTCAGTTGCATCACTGCAATGCTTCTCACATTCATCTCAACTTCCAACTTAAACCAACAACTCACACCAGATTCAAACCCTAGCTTCTATTTTGCTGTCAATCATCAATTTGATTCAAAAAAACCCGACTTCACAATCCCAATTTGACAGCCACAAACCCTAATTCAACCACCAATCTCTACTCAGATTCAATCACAGGTCAAAACCAAAATTGATTCAACATAAACCCATTAGAACAACCATGAGCATAATCATCTCTGTCTTCAGATCAAGACCCATTCACAGAAACAACACCTCCATCTCGATCTGAAACAGCAACCTCTTGTTTCTTAAATTCCATTTCACCATTGTCTTGAAACACAGCTCCTCCTTTTTTCCAAAGCAATAACCACAACCCCTTTTAATGCTCTTAACCAACAGTAGCAGTAGCTGTTGCTCCTCCATCTTTGAATTTTTAAGCAGCCGCTCAAACAAATGAGAGACATGGGTTGCACCAATACCGCCACGGGTGTCCGACACAGAGGCGTGTCTGTGTGTCCAATACGGCAGTTTTGAAAAACCATAATACGGGGACACAACGACATACGTAGAAATACTGTCAATTTTTGAGATATATATAGAAATGTAAACAAGAAAACCACACAACTGTATTTGTTTTGCACTTGTTTACAACCACACAAGTGTATTTGTGCTAGCACTTCCATGTTTTTGACTATAATCTTCCCTAGAAGTAGGTGACCTTTAGTTTTCAATTGTTTACTAGGTTATAGTAACATAGAAATATTTTAGGTGTGTCCGAGTATGTGGCTGTGTCCATACGGCTGGACACACGATACGGCGACCCCAGAGAAGTATCCGCGCAACCCAGTGAGAGACAAATGATTGTCTCTGAATTCTAGGTTTGTGTAAGAAAAAGGGATTCATATTGACACCCCACTTTAGTGGTTAAGGGGTAACCAACTCAAACATGGCTTGTCGGTTTCAGAAAACCGACAGCCTAATTTTCAGTTTAACTATCATTTCTAGGGGACTGATAATGTAATTTCATCCTTTTTCACGATCTAGTCTGCTCCAAATATCGCCAGTGAATTGACATTCTTCTCTTTACGCTCCAAATGGACTTTTTCTCCTTCTTTTTCTCCCAATAACTCCTTTGCACCTAATAATTCAAATTCAAACATAAGAGATGCAATTCCAAAGGAAAATAGCAAAGAAAGCATAAATACTAGATATAAAATTAGGTGTTTTACAACACCTATCAATTATACGTACAAAGTAAACTATTTCTTATGGCTTCTACACCATGAAAAGTTGATGACGACAGATAAGCTTGTTAGAAGGAGTATGGATGTGGATAGGGTGTGCCGTTTTTGTGAAGAAGAAGATGAAATAGGTACCATTTGGAAAGAAAGGAATGCTATAATCTTCAATCACAGAAAGAGAAATTTGAAAAATTTAATTCGAGATTTTAAGATTCAAGCTTATTTTTCGGCGGAGTCAAATATTGGAATGTTGGGTTTGAGGGCTAACATGGTGATAGTCGGATGGGACTCGTATTTCTATTGGTCGGTTTGAGTTAGATTTGAAACGTTTGGGTATTAGTTTTTTTATTAATCGCTCTTGGATCTTTTTTCTTTGTTCTTTTCTTTTGGTGAACGATCCAAAACTTGGTCTCCTTTTTTTTGGTTGCTTGTTGTATTTATTTGGAATACCTTGGAACAAGAAAATAATATTCTTTTAGCGAGATTAGACTAATAAACTCAACATTTATTTATATTTATTCATTAATGGATAAAGAATATTACATTAACTAGTTGGAAGCCTAACAAGCCAACCTCCAACAACATACTACTACATTAATCGAATAGGTTTCCGTACTAGCCTGCTAGCGAACCTCATGGGTAACCTAGCCAAGGGAGCCGAAGCAGATGGGGGGCCTGAGATTGTGTCACAAAGGGGGCAAGCTAACACTACCTTCCATGTTAATTCCTGCAATATTACTTCATTGGGTGCTCGAACCTGGGACCTCCTGGAGCGCACGAAACTTTGGGAAACGGGGAGGACCAGCTGAGCTAGGTGCATGTTCCATTTATCAGAAAAGGAATATTTATTCATTTAGACAACATTTTCTTAGTTAGAAAGTACAATTGTGACACCCCGAATTCCGGGCCTGGATTTCGACCCAAATCCAAACCCAAAATCCGAAATGTTACTTTTAATAACAATCCTAGACTTCCACACTTGGCCCAAGTCCAAACAACCAATTCTTTGTCTATTCTTTATTTATGTTCAATTCAGAAATTTTGTCGCAGCGGATACATAAAAATTATTTTGGGAACATCTAACCGTTAACTTGTCATTATTTTTAACTCACATGAACAATAAATAACTATAGTTTACCATAAAAATTTATTTCATCGTTAAACGTTCCAGATTTAATTCAAAAGAATCGCATATTTAAGGAAGAGTTATAAATTAAAAACAGACATCAATTAACTCCACGAATTTTACCGATCCTATTTCAAATCCAAATATTATTATTATTATATGTTCTGAATCCTAATTGAGTATAGTTCCATTCATAAATTTTATAAAAAAATTTAGATTATCTTAAAGACCTTTTGACCACAGTCAAATACGTAGTTGACCAGAACTGCGGAAAAGAAAAACAGAGATTGTCCATTTTATAAAATCATATAAAATCACTCACAACTCCAAATCAGGTTTAGTTTACCATTTTGGAATCTAAAAAGAAATCTCTTCAAGTTTACAGAGACACCAAAGACTAAAACACGCCATAGAATAGTTTAAAAACAGGAAAACTTCAACATAGTTGAATCTGTCAGAAAATATCCGAATTTCTTATAGTAATAAACAATTGTTTTAAAAATAATTCCGACACTCAGAAAATTCTAATATTTTAACAACTTCATAAGCCGTGAGTTTTATGCATGCCATAAAATATTCAATCATAAATATATTGTAAAATAATTATCATTAACAGTCAAACTGACATGACTCAGAAATTTTCATTTATCTAACCAAATAAAATTGTCTTAATAACACATTGTTCCATTAATTATACATTAACCCAATAATCTCCAAAATATAAATACTCAATAAGCACTCAATAAATCATCCAAAAGAGAGTTTGATGATATTTTATTACAAATTTCCAATCATAATATGCAACTACTAGTTAAAACACCAAAACCGATCTCTATGCTTTTCCGCCATTAGCTCCTTGTGGTGTCATAAAATCTGGAATTTTTGTCATAATACGACGTGAGTTGTGACACTCAGTAGGAAAAGAAGCAACAAAACATTTTATGCAATATTTTTCAATTTCTTTTCAAAACAAGTTTCATGGTTAACACCACCACAAACATATGGAAACACCACATCCATATACATTAATAAATTCAATCAATCAAGTCAGCATTTGCCATTAGTGGAGTTTGCTTATAATAATAGCCATCAGACTAGCATTGGTATGGCACCTTTTGAAGCATTGTATGGACGACCTTGTAGATCTCCAGTGTGTTGGACCGAGATCGGCGAACGAAGCATTTTTGGACCTGATTTGGTACGAGAGACGACGGAGAAGGTTCAGTTAATCCGGCAGAGGTTAATGACAGCTCAAAGTCGTCAAAAGAGCTATGCAGACAAGAGACGTCGACCTTTAGAGTTTACTGAGGGTGACTTGGTGTTACTCAAAGTGAGCCCGAAGAGAGGTGTTAAGCGTTTTGGCAAGAAAGGAAAGTTATCACCACGTTACATTGGACCTTTCCAGATTATGCGGCGTGTTGGTGCAGCAGCTTATCAGTTGGAGTTACCTCAACGAATTGGGCATGTTCATGACACTTTCCACGTGTCAATGTTACGGAAGTACGAGAGAGATCCTTCATATGTTATCGACCCTTCACATATTATTGCTTGGGAAGATTTGGAGATTCAAGAGGATGCTACTTACGTGGAGAGACCGGTTCGAATTTTGGACTTTAAGGAACATGTGCTTCGCACAAAGACCATCCCTATGGTTAAGGTGCAGTGGCGGCGTCACCAAGTCGAGGAAGAAACGTGGGAATTAGAGTCCGAGATGCGGAGCAAATACCCTGAGATTTTCCAAGGTAACTTCTAAATTTCGTGACGAAATTTCTTTTAAGGGTGGTAGAATGTAATAACCTGTAATTTTTTTTATATACTGTTTCGGTCCAAGTTATACCTAGATTGGTTAACCTTGTGTTTAGATTGTTGTTCCTTAAGCCCTAACCTTAAACTTAACCCTAACCTTAAACTTAACCTTAAATGGGTGGATTGAACAAGAAAGGCTCCAAGTTAGGGTGGAAATAGAGCCACCCAAATTCATTGTTTGTTTTTCCTTAATAATGTTATTAAGGTTTGATAACTAAAACTTTAGAAATTTTAGAGAGAGAAACTAAAAACTAGGGAGAAGAAGGAGATGAAGCTAGAGTTTATTTTAGAGTGGGAAAATCAGTGGAGAATTAAGAGGAGTTTTTTTTTAAGCTATTGAGGTAGTATGCTAAATCCCCTTTCTCTTTACGTTTTTGTTATACTTGATTTTGAATTTGTATGATTAGATCTAAGTGATTTATTGATTAAAAACTATGAATCTAATTGATGATCGGAATTAAATATTGATAGATAACATGCTTAGGTATCTCTAGTTAAAATTTGAGAATATTTCATCACATATTCACCATAAAATGTTTGTTTGTACTTGGATGTTGATTTCTAAATTGTTTTGTACATTTTCGCTTTGTATGTTCTTGACTGTACTTAGGACATCTTGATGATATCAAAACGATTTTGATCTTGATAAAAGTTGTAGATCTATGTCTTATCTTTAATTATGCGTTGAGTTTGCTAAATTTAGATTTTTTATGAATTTACGGTGAATTGTTTGGTAAAATGATGCAATCTGTCCAAATGTTTAAAACGATCTTATAAAATCAATAACTCTCATTTGAACCATTAAGTTTTCGTAAAAATTGAATATGATATAGATACATATATTAGAAATGCTTCTCTGAAATTTGAAGACGATCGGATTAATGAATCATTATGAAACATGTAATATAAAATTCTAGTTGTTATTGAAAATAGATGAATTGAGCCAAGAACAAAAGAATTTTTTTGATTGATGAAAATAGTTGTTGTTAATTCTATTTTTCTTTTGATTGATGAGAATAGTTGTTGTTAATTACTTTTTCTTTTGATTGATGAAAATAGTTATTGTTAATTTTTTAGATTAAAGAATCTTTGATTTTTGAAATTAGTTATTATTAATGCTTTTCTTTTTCTTTAGATTAAAGAATTATTAGTGGGACAAAGAATCTTTTGATTTTTTTTGAAATTAGTTTTGATTTGCTTTATGATTTTATTCATTTATCTTAGCCTTTATGCTTGCAGTAAGAAACATTAAAATATTAAAGAATTCTTAGTGGGACAAAGAATCTTTTGCTTAATTATTTTCTTTTTCTTTAGATTAAAGAATTCTTAGTGGGACAAAGAATCTTTTGCTTTTTTTGAAATTAGTTGTTATTAATGATGAAAGTTAAGAAATAATAGGTATTAATAACTTATTATATTCAAATTTGAATTCTTTTTGTTTTTTTGGTGGAATCCTAGGAAACAACTTTTCTTTATAGTACTGTTTATTTTAATAAAGAATAAAAAGGAAGAATTATGTTAGAGAGAGAAATAAATTAAAAGAAGGTGGTAGTGGTAGACATAAATAATTAGCTATCACTTTGAAGACATAATTATTAGATTCTTATCTTGACCAAACTTTTAAACTTGAGGTTAGGTGGAACTTGTTTTATGTTGTGAGTATATATATATGTATATATCTTATACTAAGAAGAAAAGAGTAACCATACTAAGAAGAAAAGAGTAAACATACTAAGAAGAAAAGAGTAAACAAAAATCTAAATTAATAGAAATAACGAGAGATTCTTTTAGTTCATATCAAAGACAATTTCTTCGGTGATAAAGCTTTTCCTTCTATTATTTATAGTTTTTGGATTGCGATTCGAGGTAGGCGCAACACAATCTAAAACTCTTCTTTTATTTAAGTTTCTTTTAATTAAATTTATGTTTGTAAGTTTCCATTAATATATGGATGATAATCGATGTTGTGAGCATGATTATGAATGTTGGGCTGCGGTCCATAGAATGTGATTCTTAAAGATTATTTATGACGGGATACGAGATATCATTGGAAACGGTATTTGTTTCCTAAACCCACGTGGGAGCTCCCTTGGGCGAGCGGATTGATTGAATTTATTGTTGTATAATGTTGGGATACGAGATATCCTTGGGGACGGTTTTGTTTCCTAAACCCACGTGGGGGCTCCCTTGGGCGAGCGGATTGATTGAATTTATTAATGTATATGGATGTGGTGTTTCCATATGTTTGTGGTGGTGTTAACCATGCAACTTGTTTTGAAAAGAAATTGAAAAATATTGCATCAAATGTTTTGTTGCTTCTTTTCCTACTGAGTGTCACAACTCACGTCGTATTATGACAAAAATTCCAGATTTTATGACACCACAAGGAGCTAATGGCGGAAAAGCATAGAGATCGGTTTTGGTGTTTTAACTAGTAGTTGCATATTATGATTGGAAATTTGTAATAAAATATCATCAAACTCTCTTTTGGATGATTTATTGAGTGCTTATTGAGTATTTATATTTTGGAGATTATTGGGTTAATGTATAATTAATGGAACAATGTGTTATTAAGACAATTTTATTTGGTTAGATAAATGAAAATTTCTGAGTCATGTCAGTTTGACTGTTAATGATAATTATTTTACAAGATATTTATGATTGAATATTTTATAGTATGCATAAAACTCACGGATTATGAAGTTGTTAAAATATTAGAATTTTCTGAGTGCCGGAATTATTTTTAAAACAATTGTTTATTACTATAAGAAATTCAGATATTTTCAGACAGATTCAACTATGTTGAAGTTTTCCTGTTTTTAAACTATTCTATGGCGTGTTTTAGTCTTTGGTGTCTTCTGTAAACTTGAATAGATTTCTTTTTAGATTCCAAAATGGTAAACTAAACCTGATTTGGAGTTGTGAGTGATTTTATATGATTTTATAAGATGGACTATCTCTGTTTTTCTTTTCTGCAGTTCTGGTCAACTACGTATTTGACTGTGGTCAAAAGGTCTTTAAGATAATCTAAATATTTTTATAAAATTTATGAATGGAACTATACTCAATTAGTATTCAGAAAATATAATAATAATAATATTTGGATTTGAAATAGGTTCGGTAAAATTCGTGGAGTTAATTGATGTCTGTTTTTAATTTATAACTCTTCCTTAAATATGCGATTCTTTTGAATTAAATCTGGAACGTTTAACGATGAAATAAATTTTTATGGTAAACTATAGTTCTTTATTGTTCATGTGAGTTAAAAATAATGACAAGTTAACGGTTAGATGTTCCCAAAATAATTTTTATGTATCCGCTGCGACAAAATTTCTGAATTGAACATAAATAAAGAATAGACAAAGAATTGGTTGTTTGGACTTGGGCCAAGTGTGGAAGTCTAGGATTGTTATTAAAAGTAACATTTCGGATTTTGGGTTTGGATTTGGGTCGAAATCCAGGCCCGGAATTCGGGGTGTCACAACAATTGTATAAGAGAAGAAAGAACAATGATCTAAGATGTTTTTTTAGTCCTATGTTGTTTTTTTGCCTCTCTCTTGATAGTTTAGATAAGATAAGGAAAAACAATTCAATTTTAGTTTGTTGGAAAAAATAATTGATTATAATAAATTTTCAAAACAATTTTTTTTTTGTTTATGGAAATAATGGATTTTTTCAATTATGATTAAAATAATCAATTATTATAATGGTAACCAAACACTTATAGAATCCATTATAATCTGCATAATGGATTATGGGATGATAATCCATTAAAATAATGGTTAGCATTAGTCCACATAGTTTTAAAATTTTAGCCCACCTATGCATATATTTTATGAGTGATTCTTAACGAACCGTCTAAATGGACAATGGCAAAACCGCCAAGACACGAGAAAAGTGGGGCCTCATCTGAAGCTAATAGGGGGTCCTATTTTTGGGTATTCATGTGTCTACTTGGTTTATAGGGAGTCCATTTGGACGGTTTGTAAAGAATTTTTGATATTTTATACAAATATTTTTTTAGTCCCTCTCATTCACAAAGTCTGGCTCCGCTTAATTTTTGCCCCCTAATAAAACTTCTATAATTCAACCATGTGATGCTGGGATTATTCGAGCATTCAAAGTTCATTTAGGAGTTGTTTTTATTATTCTAGCATCTTGCAAATCCTTGAACATCCACCAAAATCCGAACGAGGATACCCACTAAAAAAATGCCCCCGTTTTTTTTTAAATTCGTTAAAGTACCCTCACGTTAGTTTTTCCATCCAGTGTTAGTTAAGACTAATTTACTTTACATATTTTCCCTTTTGTTATTTCCACATTGATTTTATACATCATTTTTCAGGTTCGTCGAGTCCGGTTCAAGATCGTTACACCACTTTCAGGTTAGTTACATCATTTCCCAAAAAGGGTTCATCATTTCATGTGTTTTGGGGTTTTTGGTTGGAAGGAAACGACCTTTTACAACATTTTTTTATGTTCGTCGAGCCCGGTTCAGGATCGTGACAACGCTTTCAGGTTCGTCGATCCCGGTTTAGGATCATTACACCATTTTCAGGATTGTCGGATCATTTATCCTCCCCACCAATGAGATGTAGTTCAGGGGTAAATAGGACTTTTAATTGGAAAGAAAATTGTCACCTAGCACTTAACCGGATGGAATTTTCTTTTTGAATAAAACGGGGTACTTTAACAAATTTCTAAAAAACGGGGGCACTTTTTTTAGTGTAATGTGAAAAATAGGGTTACTTCATCAAAAAGCCCAATTTTTTTCCACACTCAGATTTTTTGGTACGGTGAATTTAGAAGAATGCTTAACAAACCGAGTTACCGAGTTTTTGAAAGCCAAAACTGACTCGCATAGTAAAGGGGGCACCTACCCTGCTAGCCTCAGTTTGTTAAATGTACTCTTTTAAGTTTTAAGTTTTAACTTTCACCGTGTAATGTTACTGTACAATATACTTTTGGGTATTTAGACCATGGAAAAGGCTCTTTTAACTCATAAATCAAAATCATATTACAGGCAGTAACCAACTTCAAATACTGTAAAGAATCTAAAGATCTAAAACTTTATTTTCTTCCCTCGAAGAAAAATGGCCAACATAGTCGAACAACAGAAAATGGACGAAGATGGTGGATCTACTTGGGTTATCAGCGATGAGAATGACCAATTTAGGAACGCCAGAGCAAGACAAACGGACTTTGGAGATCCAGAGATCCGAACTAGACGACACCAAAAGGATTGCCTATAACGCTTTTGGGTGATCAATTCCCTCAATAAGAGAAATCGGGAAGAAATGGTATGCTTCATGCATCCAGGTTTAGAAGGTTTTGAAAGAGGTGGAATTGCAGTATACGAGAAACGACCCACTTTAAGAGTTTATGATTTGATGTTATCTGAATACGATGAATTAGTATTAAGGGCACTCCATACATGTAGAGTTCTTATATTCTGTTCAGAAAGAATATGGCTGGGGACTAGTCCTTTATGTGTGGTTCACAATTCTGTTGTTCATGAACCTTCTCTTGTGGAAGTGGGTAGAAATGTAAAGGCAATGGATCTAGAAATTTCAACCAGCTGGAACCTTAACTTCAACCAGCGAGAATACAATTTCAAATTTTCCAAATCGAGTACTCAACTTGGTAACTCCGATAAAAGGTATTGGCCCCTCCGTGTTCTTATGTGGAACGCTAGAGGTACGTTTAGGCCTGATTTCATTCACATTCTTATAGATGTAATAGCTTTTAACTGCCCATCTGTGCTGGTAATTATGGGAACCTTCTCTACCCTGACTCAATCATTTGATAACATCTCTCAGATCAGATTTAAACATGCAGTTATCAGTGATCCCTTGATGTTCTCTGGCGGACTATGGGTCCTATGAAAAACTGGAAGACTTGTATATGGATCGGAGGACTCTCTCTGGAGATCAAGAATTCGTATACATAATTCTTTGTGACATGTTTATGGTATGAGGTTAGATGCATGTACCTTTCTGTTGGGTTTCCCAGTGTTAGGTGTTTTTGAGCTAGCTACAAATCACTATGGTTAAGTTTTTTGCTCTTATTTTGGTCAAGTTGATAGATTGTGAATGTCAAGGTTTTTCTTAAACAAGAAAATGGCTTACTTGAATTAGGAAGTTACTGTATACAGTTGTGTTGATAGAGTTGGAATTCGTTATAGTTATATGGGTTTTTCATTATCGTTTGGATTTTGTAGAAAAAATGGCTTCAACATGTTATGGTAATCAAATATAACCATGTCCAGGATCCTGCCCCTTTAATTAATGTAATGAGTTAATATAAGTTGTGATTATGGCCTATTTAAGGCATCAGTTGTGTATGTTAACATGTTGTATTTTAATGAAAATTTTGATAAAGTACCCCGCTTTTTGGATACCCACTAAAAAAATACCCCCGCTTTCTTAAAATTCGTTACAATACCCTCACGTTAGTTTTTCCATCCAATGTTAGTTAAGCCTAATTTACTTTACATATTTACCCTTTTATTATTGCCACATTGATTTTATACATCATTTTTTAGGTTCGTCGAGTCTGGTTCAAGATCGTTACACCGCTTTCAGGTTCGTTACATCATTTCCCAAAAAGGGTTCATCATATCAAGTGTTTTTGGGTTTTTGGTTGGAAGAAAACGACCTTCTACAACATTTTTTTAGGTTCGTCGAGCCCGGTTCAGGATCGTGACAACGCTTTCAGGTTCGTCGAGCCCGATTCAGGATCGTTACACCATTTTCAGGATTGTCGGATCATTTATCCTTCCCACCAAGGTGATGTAGTTCATGGGTAAATAGGACTTTTAATTGGAAAGATAACTGCCACCTAGCGCTTAACTGGATGGAATTTGCCTTTTAAGTAAAACGGGGTACTTTAACAAATTTCTAAAAAACGCGGGCACTTTTTTAGGGTAATGTGAAAAATAGGGGTACTTTAATAGATAGAAAATATGTGCACAAATATCGGCAAACAGTGAAAGGATCAGTGTCTAAGTGGTCGTTGAATCACGAGATCGACTCTTGTCTCAATATACTCTCTCAACATTAATTACTTTAAAATAATTTACTAAAGATTTCGCTTGTATTTTGAGAGGAAATTCCTTTTCGTCACCTTTATTTTGACCTTTTTTTAATATCAATGCTTCAAGTGCAAATAAAAGTTTATGTTTTCAAACATTCTCGGTGTTGCACAAAGCGGACAAATGATCAGCCATCACCACCTCGGCATTACTCGAAATAATGATACCGGTCAAAGATGAGAACCACAGAGACAGCCACGTGCCTGACCAACAAGAAATATTTGGTTCAGCCATCCATAAGCGTTGTTACCAATGAAAAATCAAACAGAAAAATATGCAGCTCCATACAAGCTTGTCTCTGAGACGGGAATCAATAAGAATGATATGAAGTCCAATCGGGGACTCCTTACAACCGCTCATATATGGAAAGTTGAGTTTGAGAAGACGTTTATTGGTGTTGGATCAGATGTCAACATCTTCACTTTTAAAGCTTTACGAGCCGTGGGAATGTCTCGACATGAATCCGTATATGTACCTGTTATGATCAAATATCCCGAAGGAAGAACCTAATATACTTATGGCCGTATCACCCTTGAGAAAATTCAAATCCGAGGCACCTCAGCTGCAGAAGTCACTATCAAGGGACCCGCCTGATAATCAGCAGTAAAACAGAACTACCGTTCGTGTGAATGATACGAGACTCTTTGATAAACAAGCATATCCGATATGGATCTGAAGAAAACACCCGTGGAGGATATGATTTCATATGTCTTAGGGTCGTGCGTTCAAGTAAGTCATATTCAACATTTTTTTTTTTGCAATCAGTTGCCACACAATCCATCGAAGCCCGAGGACTTGACCCGGACGATCAATCCTGCTCTGACTCGGTGACATGTATGAGAAGATGGTCCTTTTCATACCAAATGGGCACTACTACCACCAATAAGGAGAACCTCACATATTTGAAGGCACTTGTGAAGCCGATATTACAAGAACAACGCCAACTCTAGATGAAGTAATCCAGGAATGCGTTCAAGTCTACTGCTGGTGATAATGTAAGTACTGAATATCACAAGGCATTAGCTTACGAACATCGTGACAAATATAAGAGGAAAGAATTAGAAAATGATGCGATGATGGAGGAAGCACGAGGAAGTATGACGATTTGCGAAGATAGAATAATATTGCGAAGATGAATTGCGATACTTCGCAATACATATACAGTTGTACAAATTTCACTATAAATAGGAGTTCAAATGTAAAATTCAGGAGGTTCTTTTAGTGAGTGTTATAAATTATCTTAGGAAAGAGAATAGAAAAAGTTGTAACTATTCTAATTCCATTTATATACTTCTTTGTAATCAATTGAGAGAATTAATAAGAAAGTTGTTATTCATCATCAAGAACTTCTTAAGTTTTACCAATTCTACTGAGGGTGTAGTTGTAGGTTATTCTGCAACTACATAATTGGCGCTAGAAACAGGGATTTGAAGAATTCCTGTATCAGAAAAATGACAAGAAAAAGAAATATATCAGAACCATTAACTGCAGTAAGAAGAAGTGTAAGGCTCGCAGGAGGAGAAGAAAATATAACAGGAGAACCTAGTAGGAGAGGGAGTAATCGAAGAAATCAAGCTCAACGAACAATAGATCATGATCGAGTGAGTATACACACTTGGAGAACTGATACACCAACAAAAGAATATAGAGAACCACAAATCAGAGAAAACGGGAGATTGATGGGAGGAACAATTCTTGAAAGAGAAATGGAGATGTTAGAAACATTGAGACAAGGAATTCAATAAGAACGAAGGTTTGAAGCTGAAGAACGTGCTAATCTAACAAGACAAAATCAAGAATTGAGGATGGAAAATGAGATGTTACAAAGGAGGAAATCTCAAAGTGTTGCAAGATCAAATGTTAGACCAGAGAGAGAAGGACAAAATTCACCAACAATCAATGATGAAATTACTATGCAAGGACAAGTACAAAATTAAGTTGAAAGAAATCAAGAGAATCGCTTCATTTTAATATCAAACCACGAACAAAACATGGAGAATTTACGAACAAGGCCAAATCCTAGAGAGAACAATCAGAATCGAGAGGAAGGGCAGCAACTTATGGAAGAAACTGAGAGACAACAAGCAGTATATCAAAACAATTACGAGAATGGAGTAAGAAGATATGAAGAGGCTCTTAACAATCAAAATATTGAGTATGAAAGAATTGAAAGAAGAATTGGAAATCAACAAACAGAAATGGCGAGGAATGAACCAAACTTTCGAACCAGAGTACAAGCAAATAAAGAAGAAATAAATCACAGAAGGAGGAGAAATGAAGAAGAAGAAATTCCCGATATTCGCATGAGAAGGATGAGAAGAATAGAAAGGGAAGTACAAGAATTTCAAGATGCTCTGCAACAAAACAATTGTGATAATTTAGAAAGAAGATATTTGCAAAATTGTGCAAATGAAAACATTAATGAAGAATATGATAGAATGCGAAGGATCGCAAGAGAAGAGACGCAAGAACGTAGAAGAAGAGAGGCTGCGTTGAAGAGGCCAATGGATGAGAATTCTGAAGCAAATGCACGGATCTTTCGAGAATTAGCGGAAATGAGAGGGATGATAAACAATAGAAGAGGAGGAGATAGAAGGCAATTAGATGAAGCAATAGAAGAAGCTGCGAGGACTCCATTTGCTAGAGAAGTAAAATTGGGAGGGATTCCACCAAAATGCAATTTGCCTACACTTACCAGTATCTTTGATGGTACTTCATGTGCTATTCAGCACATTAAGGCATACATAAGATGCATGTTACAATGGGAGAATCATGATGCTGTATTATGCAAGTACTTCACATCAAGCTTAACAGGAGAAGCTCTAAAGTGGTTCGAAGGACTTCCTAAAAACACTATTACGTCATTTAATCATTTGCAAGCAACTTTCCTTGGAGCATATATCACAAATCATTCTTCACGGCTTGGTATTGAAGATGTATTTGGTTTAAAACAAAGAATTGGTGAAAGTTTGAAGCATTTGGTAAGAAGATGGAAGACTATGTGCAGTGATATGGCAGGGCGCGTGGATGAGAGATACTTGATTCTGTCTTTCATAAATGCGATGTTCGCAACTGAACAACTGTATGTTCAAATTTTCAGAAGAAAGAATTCCATAATGATGGCAGAATTACGAGAATTGCAAGAAGATTACATTACACTAAAGGAAAAGCAAAAAAACATGGAGTCATATCCAGTAGCAAACACTAACAATCAAGATGCAGGAGCAAATTTACTTCCCAAAATAATCAATGTTGTAGCAGGTACTTCGCAAACACCCTCGCAAACTTCTTCGCAAATTTCAGAAGAGAAGAAAATCAATAATAGCCAGCCAAAAATAGTAGCAATGGGTAGCAAAGATCAAAAAGAGTATGATAGAGAGAGGAATTTCTATAGTCGAGGAGGAAATAACCAGATCCCAAGATTAGATCAACAGCAAGAAAATTCTGGGGGACAAAGGAAAAATTATTTTGGACAAGGAAACCAGAGACAAAATTATAACAATGGTCAAGGAGGTCAAAGATTGATAAGGGAAGAGATAAAGTTGCCACCTTTGAATACAAGTGTAGAAAAGATATGGCAAGCAATTATCCTGATAGAGCATATACCAACTCCATGGAACATGGGAAAGGAACCACCAATGGGTCCAAGAAGTCATGAATTTTGTTCATATCATCATTTTCATGGACATTCTACAAATAACTGCAATAATATCAAGAGGATAATCTTGCGAATGATTGATCAAGGAAAACTGGATCACTTTTTACTTAAGCAAACACAGTCGCAACAATTACCACAGGCTCCAGTCATAACTCGCAGGGAGAACACAGTACAAGAAAAGGGAGAAGAAACCATGCATATAGAAGTGGGATCAAAAGCAAGGAATGTTTTCTGTAATTCTATTGTTCACTCATATAAAACCATAGAGGATTTTCATGATAATGTGTTAAGCAGGGTATATGCGAGGGATGGTGAAGGAAAGGAAGTAATGAACATCGCAAAAATTTCACGACTTGAAGATTGGCAGAAACGTGAAATTTCTTTTGAAGCCACTGAAATTCCAGAAGGTTGTGAAGCACATGATAATCCATTGGTAGTAAGATTAGCAATTTGCATGAATATGGAAGAAAGCGAAGATGATATGGAGGAAGAATCAATTGGTCTTAATAGAATTTTGATTGATACGGGAAGTTCTGTCAATATCCTATTCTATTCTGCTTACAAAACTATGGGGGGAAAAGATGCAGATTTAATACCTTCTACCTACAAGATTTATGGTTTTAATGGAACTACTAATAAGCCTAAAGGAGAAGTAAGCATGCGAATTCCATTAAGTGGAATGCGAACTGAAATTCTGTTTTGCATTGTTGATGTCGAATCACCGTATAATGATTTGATAGGAAGACCCTGGCTCCATGGAATTTTGGGCGTAGCTTCCACTCTACATCAATGCATAAAGTTTCCTCATATGAAGGGTGTTGGAGTTATCAAGGGTGATTGGGCTGAAGGAAAGAAATGTTACGATACAGAAGTAGAAGTTTGCGAAGGAAAAACTACTGAAAAGGAAAATTGGAGACGAAGATCAAAGGCTGTGAAAAGAAGTGAAAATTTAATGGCAGAGGATTAAGTCAGGAAAGAATAAAATTACGATGCTAATCATACAGGAAATTTACGATGATAATGAAGGGTTATGATTTGCGAAGAAAGAAGAAAGAAAGTAATGAAACAAGAAGGTAATCAATATGTTTTCTCATGAAGTATAACAAGATATCCGTTCAAAGAAGTTGAAATGAGGTATGTTGCAACACACAAAAAAATTTATGATAAATTTTACAAATATTGTTTGCTCACAGGAAAATTGCAAAAGTTACGAGTTTCAAAATTTTTACTGCGATTAACTTTCATTAAAGAAATATGCAAACATTAACTTGCGAAGAAAAGACCGTAATTTGCGAATAAAAGACCGCAATCTGTGATCAACTTTCAAAAAAGAAAGAAAGCCGCAGAAATATTACACAGGCAAACATTTGTGGCGTACAACCTAGTTCGCGAAACAACATTTCGTAAGAGGCAAAGTCCTAAAGTACGTAATTTAAGGGGGTACCTATAAGCATGGCTCAGGGACACCGGAACACCACCAAGGCACCTGAGTACATGGAACTTCACGGGGTACAACCCAATAACGGGGTACCTATCCGGGTTAGACACCTTGGATTCTCACCTAATCTTGCGACATTACGCAATATTATGCGGTGTAACATGATTTAGGTTGGGCGACTAAGGCATACTGTCTTTCTCAAGAAGTGCAGAAAACGATCAAGGCGCCGAGGTACACGGTTGAGTCAAGAGTGTCGGGTGGGCTTGAAGCACATCTGCCATTTTTGAAAAGTCTTGGCAAATGATGCACTTGGCCCAAAGATACCCCATAGGGTGCAACCTCGTAACTATAAGACCTATAGGCAAAAAGGATAAGAGGTTGCGATCAAAAGTTGGTTGTTTGCAGAACCGGATGGGAAGAGCTAACCTTGTATGGTCGATGTACGCTTCCTTGAAGGGGCAACCAAGGGGGAAGATAAAGGGCAGCACCCTCCATTAGGGAGATGATACGTGCTATAAGACGCAAATGTCACGAGGCTTCTTGTTTGTAAAAACATAAAGGCTTGTCATATTTGTGCAACAACTGAATTTCTGCGAGCATTCTAAAAAAAAAAAAAAAAACATACAAAGAGAACTCGCAGAATATAACAAAGAAGTTAAGATGAGATCAATGGGTTATTACATGAAAGTGTAAAAACGTCCTGCGATTTCATCGCAAGACGATAATGTCACGAGGTTGTATATTCGCAAGAATGTTCGGACTTGTCATATTATCGCAAATACAAAAATATTATTACAAAAGAGGTGGCAAAATAAGACCTTTACTTAGGAAGGCATGATAAGACCACAACAATTAATGAAATTTATTCCATCAATATCATTGAAGAATTTTTACAAGAAGTCCTAACAAAGAAGACAACCCCATTGAAGAATTTTCACGAAGATATAACAAAAAATGCGATTTTGCTCGCAGTCAAATACATATAGTTCGTATTCGTTAAATTTTACGAGAATTACGTACTTCTTATACTTCTTTATATGTTGAATATTTCTCCACAAATTGAATACTTCTCATGATTCTTCAAGAATGTCTCATATTTATTATACTTTTTCAACGGATATTTAATTTTGCGAAGGATAAGTACTTGTTATGTTTCTTCATACATTGAGTAATTCTTCATAGATTGAATAATTATTTACGGAGTGAGTACTTCTAATATTTCTTCACATATATTTTATACTTCTTATACTTCTTAAGGATATTGCATACCTTGTATTTCTTATACTTCAAAGGGAGGATTTATTATTCACAATCGCAACAAGCTGCAACTTCGTAAGTTAAATTGAGGCAGATATTCTAGTACTTCCAGCGATAGTTGATCATTTGAAGAGCAATAATAGGGGGAAAAGGAATACTAAGCTAAGTCTTTAAGATATATTATTTCTCTCCACATGATCAAGTTATGCGAATAAGGGAAACACTCAATCAAAGAAAGATCAATTCATCATCGCAAAATTAAGACATTAATATGAGTTAAGCTTCAAAAAAGAAATTATTGGATTGATCAAAAGTGCAAGAAAGAATAAAGTATTGTACCCAAGCAGATAATATGAAAAGAACTAGAACAGATGTACAAAAAAGAGTGAAGCTATTTTTCGGGTGATTTATTCCCATCAGAATGATCTTATTTTTATTCAGAGAGATCACCTTCAATTTCACTATCAACTTCAACGTCAGTATCAGAGATTTCCAGATATGGGGTATCCTCTGGAATTTCTTCAGAAAGGAGCGTATGGTACTTCTTGAGAGGAATTTGATTGTCTTCACAAATCTTGCGAGTCATCTTAGCTCGAAAATGCTTGACATATAAACTATGGTTGTGCTGGGAAATTAGAAGGTGATACCTTAAATCAGAAATCTTCTTATTACGACTGGCAAGAATAGTTTCCAGATCATCATTCATATTCGCATAATTTTCTGCAGCAAGGAAAGAAGTTAAAGAATTGGTTAGCAAGTTACGAAAGAAAAGTAATCAAAATAATTACCATTACGAAGAATTTACCTTCTAATTGCTCCTTATCATTACGAAGAGAAGAGTTTTCAAGCTTTAGTCGATTATTCTCCTCAAGAAGAGAAGAACTATCAGCTGCGATGCTTGCAGAATTAATATTATCTCCGTGACGGGATATTAATTCTGCATTATCAATACTTAAATCCTCTACTCTCTGACGAAGACTTGAATTTTCAACCTCTAACTTCTTACAACGATTCAAAGTTTTCTTCTCAGCAATGGAATGACGTCTTTCCCAATCATAAGCAGCTGCACAACTGACTCTTCCAACCTGAACAAGCAAAAAGGGTTAGAAATTAATGAAATAAGGAAAACAAACAAGGAATAGAGAAGAAACTTACCATACTCCCTAAAGCATATAATGAAGCAGGAGAGACGAATCTTGAAATGCCTTTGAAAGAGTTGTTATCAAGTACAGTAGGAACTTTACAAGCCTTCGCAATAAGCTTGCGAGCATTCGCAGTAGGAGAGTTTCCTAACCCACGAGAAGAATGGAGAAAAGCCTCAGATATTTGAATCATTGCTGAAGCAAAAGTTTCCGGGATACTACAATCTTCATCTTCACCTTCATCAGCATCATTATCATCATCTCCTTTATTAGAAAGGGTATCATAATTAGAATTAAAGTCCTTCTCAGGAAATTTATCATCTTCATCACCTTGATCTTCCTCAACATTCTCATTAGAAGAGATTACATTGGAATAAGACTTGGTTGAGAGTTTCTTCTTTTTCTTCCTCTCATAAACAACATCTTCAAGTTTCCTTTTTCCTTTGCGAAGAGCATCATCTTGACTACCAGAAGTTTGAGTATCCTTCGCAGAGCGAAGTGTCTTTTGTCTCGCAGTTAACCTTCTGGAAGAAGTGGAAATCTTATTCTCACTCGCAACAACCTCAGGAAGATCAGAAAGAACCTTCAAATTCAAATGAGGATAAGAAACAGAGGCAACAATATATTGTTTAAAAAACATATAAGAGTATTTCTTACCTCATTTGAAGATAAATAGAAGAATAACAAGAAAATAAGGAGATGGAGGTACATACATTTTTATAAACCCAAGGTTGATAATTGCGGTCACGAAGGTTCGCAGGAAGATCTACTATCCCAGAAATATAAGAACCCGATGATACTAAAGGGTAGTTATACCAATCTTAATCATTAGAACAACGAGGTGTCTTATTATTTCCCGAGGCATAATCAATGTCGTGCATGAGAAGGTCATCTGCTGTGATATTAGCTTTACGATGAAGACGAACACCCCAACGTCTATCTTCTTTCCTCACAGGAATTAATGTGTAATTTTTAAAGAAACCATCAACTGTATAGTCCGCAGCGATAATTTCCATATCTTCAAATCCAGATTTTCTAAGATCAACTGAATACAAAGATTTTCCAGTAGCAGCACGAGTTGCAAATTCAACCAGAATGCGAATGCAATCCCCAGTCAATTGATAAATGGCACATGAAAAATTGGGGTGGGAAATAATTTCATAGAATAAAGGAAGATTAACATCATAAAGAGGAAGAGGAAGACCTGCGAGGATTTGACCTCGTGAGATTAAAATTCTCTGATCATTCCACACATAATTGGTAAAGAGCTTCACACAAAGAGAAGACTTATTGTCATAACCGTCAATTTGAGAAAGAATGAGGTCCCTATCAGCAAGCTCTGCATTAATTTGTTCAATAGTTTTCTTCTTTGGAGCCATTGGATATAAGATAGAAAATAGACAGGAAAAAAGGTGAAAGAGATAGGAAGTCGTAGTAGCAGAAAAAGGGAATAAATTGCAGAGGCAGAAGTGGTGAGGAAGATGAATAGGATAAGAAAATAAAAAGAAAAACAAAGGGTAATATTTATAAAGAAGAGAGAATTAGATGAAGATAGAAAATCATCAATGCGATTAAACATGAATGGTTAAAAAGAACGGTTACGAAGAAACGTGTCAAAAAGATAAGGGAAAATAAAAAAGACGTGTTGCGAATTTAACAAGTGGTGATAACTACATTAAATTTACGAGAATAGAGGTTCTCATGACATTCCTTCTTCGTAGAATTGACATGAGAAGAGGCAAGATGTAAGTACTGAATATCACAAGGAATTAGCTTACGAACATCGTGACAAATATAAGAGGAAAGAATTACAAAATGATGTGATGATGGAGGAAGCACGAGGAAGTATGAAGAATTGCGAAGATGGAATAATCTTGCGAAGATGAATTGCGATACTTCGCAATACATATACAGCTGTACAAATTTCACTATAAATAGGAGTTCAAATATAAAATTCAGGAGGTTCTTTTAGTGAGTGTTAGAAATTATCTTAGGAAAGAGAATAGAAAAAGTTGTAACTATTCTAGTTCCATTTATATACTTTTTTGTAATCAATTGAGAGAATTAATAAGAAAGTTGTTATTCATCATCAAGAACTTCTTAAGTTTTACCAATTCTACTGAGGGTGTAGTTGTAGGTTATTCTGCAACTACAGATAACACATCAAGAGATAACTCACAAAGATATGCACCTCATCAGAAATGTACCCCACGTTAATCTCCAAGACTCCCTCCTTAGGTCCCTTTCCATTTGGGTCGTACCCCCGCTGAAAAATAGTAAAGGCGTCATAATTAAAAATAAATGGTTCAAGCAAGGGAATTGAAGTACAAACCATAGAGAAACCTAAATATTCATTAAAAAGTGTTTTAGGACATGGCATGTAGTTTAGAAAGGTTACGGTTCGTTTTGTGAAAACTTCGTCAGAAATGTTTTTACACTTCCCTCTGGAAGTACTGAAACTAGCGCTAATTGGTGAAGAATCTTGGGGTGAGCTATATACCAAACAATTCGTATGGAAGTATTCAACAACATACTAAAATTTCACATTAATCCGATGAATGATCTATAAAAGGAAGCCAAAAATCTCGATTACGTGACAGCTAAAAACCTATCGAATTCTTCGTAGAAAGTTCTAAATTCTCGGTGTTATGTCCTTTTCACCCACCAAACGGACTCTGAATTAAGAAATTCTTCTTAAAGAAGTTATGTCTTCCTCTTATCTAAATAATGAAAGGTCAACCACCTCATTCAGACATCGGACGAAGATTTTGCGGCCATTTTGACAAGAAGACACAAATATGAAATTTTCATCAAGTCAATACACCAAGGTCGCAATTACAATTAGGAAAGAAACAATAGGAGATATTCCGCATGCAAGTAATCAGGTGTAGATGGTGGATTTTTGACAAAGGATAAGATTGTAAAACCATATTCCATATTCGGTAACCGGATGAGTATTGAGGCCCATATCTCTCATTAAAGCTTGAAAGTTCATGCCATGAATCTCTGACTGAGAAGGATGTCTCTCAGAGTACATGTAGATGTGTAGTCACTCAGCTGAGACCATGACACATCTCATGAATACTGAGCAATTTTAGTAATTACTCCGGATCCGGCAATCGGATGAGTATTGAGACTCATGTTTCTAAGCATGAAAGCTCATGCCATAAACCTATGATGGAGAAAGTATCTCGGAGAAGATATAGATGTGCAGTCTCCCAGCTGAGACCACGTCACTTCTCATGCTATATAGAATCGAAAGGTTGGGGTGTTCCTAGACAGCATGCCTACTAGTATAGAGAGACAACGTCTTTGGGATGCAACCGGGTTTTCCCTGACTATACAAGAGGAATATGACACTCCAGCAAGTTCATATTGCTCAACCCTCAGATAATTAATGCTCCTAGACAGGAAGCCCTACTAGTATAGAGCCATAAATTAATTATCTTAAATCTTCTGAATATCCAGCAATATACTATGAGCCATCATCTGAATATCCAACAATATTCTACGAATCATCAGTTAATCGCCTGAATATCCAGCAATATTCTACGAGCCATCGTCGGAATATCCAGCAATATTCTACGATTCTCCGTTATATTTCGTTACTTCAATTCGTGGTGCTTCCCAGCAGAATTCCACGGGTTAATGATAAATATTCAACGAAAACAAGCATCTAGGCATCGAATAATCCCTGACGAAAATGGTGTAAGTGTAATTAGGAAATAATGCACAGACCAGCATTTTGAATGCACCAACGAGCATTTCAAAAAAATATGAATGAACGAGGAACCTATGCAAAATAGGAAGAAAAAATAATAATAATAAAATATTAGCAAAAGCGCCAGGGGACTGGGCTCACCAGCCGGACAATCATGCCTTGACCAGTCCTGTGCCCAATTTTGTATTTTATTATATTTTACTATTTTTTCCTGATTTCACGAAAATTCTCTCGTTCGAGCAAATCTCCTATTTTTCAAAGAAATTATCTAATCTCATGGTTTCATCAAAAAATAATACAATTAGGGAGAGGTGTCATGGGACCGCCGACCGGACGGTCATGCCTTGGCCGTGGCCGGTCCCACACCTCACGTCCCTATTATTTTATTATTTCTCTTAAATTAAAAAAATTCCTTGGTTTCATGAATTTTTCCTAAAATTACATAATTTCATGTATTTTCTCTAAAATCATAGAAAATATTTAAAAAATTAGGGAAAACTTATGGGACCGGGCTCTAGCCGGCCGGCCATGCCCTAGATGGTCCCACATGCCCATTATTTTATTTTTATTTGGTGTTTTTTTTCCTGATTTCATGAAAACTCCCTAACTTCAACAAAATATCTTGGTTTTCAACAAATCCCTTTGATTTTATAAAAATTCTCTAAAATCATCAAAATCGGGTAAAATTGGGAAGAGTGGCTTGGGACCAGCGCCCATCAGCCGGCCGGCCATGCCTCGGCCATTGTCGGTCCCACACTCCCTTTCCCTATTTTATTATTAATTTATTTCTCTCATCTCACGGAAGTTCCCTAATTTCATCAAACTCTCTTGTTTCATGGAATTTCCCTCAAATCAGAGAAAATACATAAAATTACATAAAACTGAGAAAGCATGTGGGACCATGTTTTTCAACCGGCCGGCCATACCCTATCCTTGGCCGGTCCACACCTTGTAATTTCCTGTTTTATTTATTATTTTCATCATTTCATGTATTTTTCCCAGTTTCAGCAAAACCATAGATTTTGCATATTTTCTCTAAATGTTGCTCAAACGTGCATCAGAAAATATCAAAATTCTTAGGACTAAAGCGCGGACACCATGGTAACACGGGAACATCCCCTTGACCGACCAAGGGTGACCCTAAGGCTTGCAAACAGTTGGCCCCGCAAGTTTTAACGATTTTAACCTAATTTGCTTAATTGCTCATATTAGGTTCAAACTCTTTCCAAGCAGTTGGAAGTTTGCTCAAATGACCATCAACTGGTCCCACGGGCACCAAAATACGGTCTCATAACCTCTTGGTCGATCCCTCATGTTTCCATAAAACCATATTTTATTATTTGTCGCTCACACGAGCATTATTTCGGTAAATGATTAAACCAGCATTTAATCATTATTTCACCAACTGGTCCTCAAGAGACTTTGGTATTTTTTGCTCATTCGAGCATTTGGGAGTTATATGGTGAACCCGTCATCCCATGTAGCAGGTCCCGTGTTGATTTGCAATACATCATATTTCGGTAAAATCAGGTTTTGAATCCAGAGCTATGCAGAAACGTGATTCTGAGCAGATTCAAACACTCTGATAATTTTATGTTGATTCCATAATCAATACTTTATTTATTTTGCTCCACCCAGCAGTCAGTAACTTAAATTAATATTTTATTTGGTCTTGCTGCCAGTGATTCATCAAAAAGCAATATTTGCTCATGCTAGCAATATTCGCTCAAACCGGCAATATTTATTCAAGTTAGCAATATTCGCTCAGACTAGCAATATTTGCTCAGATCAAAGAATATTGATTCAACTATCAATATTCAACAATTCAGCAACACAGTTTGCTCATCTTAGGTTATAATGATACCTCGTCTCAGCAGACACGTTAAATTCATGAGTTTCAAAACATTTGCTAATCATGTTCAACTCAGCACTACATGGACTCATCGTCCCATAAAGTCACATGGGGGATATTAACTAGGGTTTTGGTCTGGAGATCTACGGCACGTATGTTCACCTACGATGAGAATGTGAGCAAGTCGTGCAATCAGTTGGAAGAGTCAATAAAGTAGTGGGTGGAAAATTAACCAAGTCTCCGCAAGATGAGTAATTAGTTTAACACGATTTCCCACTTCCCCATTCTCTGATTCCAGCAAACTGTCACACTTCATGGGATAATGGTGTTGTTCAACTCCGGCATTATAAAATATCTCTAAATCCTGATTAAAAGGAAAAGATTCGAACATTCGTCTAGCAATTTCTCATCAAAGTTCATACAAACAATCTTTCGTCTACACGAACTCAGAGAAATCACTCTCAATTGAGAAAAAAAATCAATCATTCAGAGCATTCTTACGATAAATTCACAACACACCTACAATCTCAGATGACCATTGATCTCACGCATTTCTCAGCTTCCCTCTTACAGATCAACCCATCCTCTCTTGTGACCTAATTGACTCTGGAACGACCATTGTTCTTGGTTTAGGCCGGAGTCCTACAGATTGATCTCTCGAACTTAAAAGCACTCCCTTCTTGCAGTGCATCTGTGTGAGGTTCAACATTTCGCTCGGTTCAAGGAGTCTCCACACGGTCGACTCTTCAATTCCGTAAAAACCAGCAAATCGTTTTTCCCCATTTACATATTGGCGACCACTGTGGGAGATTAATCTATCGGTTGGAATCTCATGATTTCACAAGATAGATGGTCTTAGGTCTGGGTTAGTTACATGTTCCAACACAAATGGCGCTAGTACTAGCAAAAACAACAACAACGACAATGAGGATATCTCGGAAACTATTCTGGTCGTTAACACTGACGGTGGTGACATTACTCCTCCTCACATCAACACGTAAGGTCATCCTATATTCGGACGATACCCTGAAGAAGTCAGAGGAACTCCACCACCTACCATTTCTGATCTCATCAAAGCACAAGAGACTCTTACAAAAAATCAGACGGATATGGCTACAGCACAACAAAAATTATTTGACCATCTGAAGACTCCCACTGAAAAGATGTCAGAGAGAACTCAAGAAAAAGGAAAATATGAGGAGACATCTCCATATGCTGATCCTAAAGTAGTTCCAATTCATATCGTGGATGGAAACGAAGTCCGCAAAGCTGCAGACGATATATCAGCAAATGAATCATCAAATTTCATTACTCGGGAAGATTTGGAGCCATTTTTTGGAGAACCGTGGAAAGTACAAGACATCAAATGTCCATCGTCACTAGCCTCCATACCCTGCTGCTACGCAAAGGATCCCTCTTCCAAAAGGTTATACTTCTCCAACCTTCACTCTGTATGATGGAATAGGCAATGCTCGAGAACATGTCTCTCGTTTCCTAGAAGATTTGGGAGAACATGAACACAACCATGTCGTTCGCCTCAAAGAATTTTCAAAATCCTTGAAAGGAAGGGCATACACCTGGTATAACAACATCGCACCAGGAACTATCAACAATTGGGGAGAAATAATTAACGCCTTCTACAAAAGTACTTCTTTGTGTCAGATAAATTTACTCTCTCCGATCTTGGAAGAATGTTTCAGAGGAGCAATGAACATCCCAATGACCACGTGAAAAGATTCAGAGTCCACACCCTGGACTGTCATGATCCAAATGTCACGGGGCAAAAACTGGTAGAATTTTGTATCAACGAAATGATCCCAGTCTACAGAGCTTTATTGGAAAATCTTCGTTTCCATACCTTCTCATATCTTCATGAAGCGGCGGAGAGATCAGCAACTACTGCACCCGCTTTACGGGAAACAACAAAATATACAAAGTCTAAATAACCGCGAGAGACTCAAGGTAGCAGGCATTTGATTAACAAGCAATACAACCTCCAAGTTTCCATAAATTTTGTTGCATAAGAGAGCAAATGAGAAGCTGAGTCACAACGCAAGCATGCTTCTCCATCTCTTCAGGAAACACAAAGGAAAGAGAAGCAATCTTGAAATGCACGAACCTCAACCCTACATCAACAAACTGTAAAATGATCATACAAATTCTAAGATCCCTCTTCTCAACAAGTGATCGAGTTACTGGAAATTTGGATTCATGTTGGTGCAAGGAAACCGACATTCATCATGAGGCATCTGGCTGAAGAAGAAATGAAGAATCCCAGGTATTGTTGCCTTTATAAGTTCACATATCATTTAATAGTTGACTGCAAAATTTTGAAGAGACGGTTGATCTACAATAGCTTCAACTGGGGACTGAAGGAGTACACAATAATCCTCTTCCAATCATAACCTTTACACTTTCTGAACAACCTATCAAAGAGGCAGTTCAATCCTTGGTCGAACGTGGATTGCTCTATCTGTCGAAGGCACAAAGGAGAGACATGTTTACATCATTGAACTGCATTGTGTCAATAAGTCCATTTTGGAAGTACTTCTTGAGCCTCCATCCACATACCAAGAGATGTACGACTGCAGACTGCTTACCACGATCATCTCAGAAGAAAAGAATTTAGAAGAACGTTGATCGATGTTGACACCGCCATCAACAACATTCCACTGAAAACCATCGGATCCACATGCATCACTCAAAAAGGAGCTACTCATGCTCCCATATCAATCAGAGACCTTAAAAGAACGCTCAGAAATACTTATGTCTACATCACTCTCAAAGTGAACATAAGTTCAACCTGGACAGAAGCCAAGTTTCACATAATCAGGAAAGTCCAGGCTAAGACATGTCATTCATACGAGCATGGATCCACGCCGAAAATATGACAATGCACCTTTGGTTACACATCTCTACTATTGAAGAAAGTTATGATCCAGAATATTTGACGGATATCCCATCATCAAAGTACTTTGAGGAATTCCAAACTTTGACAAGGTTAAAGCAAGAACCTGTAAAAGATACATAGACATTCATCAAGAGGTTCCGAACTCAGGCAAGTCTCATTCCATGTATATTTCATTTATTTCCTCACATGCTACCCTAGCATGGGGACTTAATTATGCTAGCAACTCTACAAGACGTTATGAATGGTAGCTTCACCGCATTAGTATTTTACCAAGTGGTCGAATCTGAAGTTTCTCTGAATCAAGCACTGTAACATTCACTACTGAGATGATGTCCGCAAAAAATACTTTGGGATTTTCTCCTGCAAGTCCATGTGTTCCACAAAATCAGAAACTTCTGATGTCTGCACAAGTGCGGAATGCCACTACCACAACGAGAGGGATGCTGAATCAACGTAAGATATTCCAGGTCCGAGATGATCAAACCCATAAGACATTCCATGCTTAAGGAATATTCGCTTCAACGCCCAAGAATCTAAGAAGCCGTCAAATTGTACTCCCAATCAAAGGGTACAGCTTCAGCACAAACATATCGATGATGACACATTGATTCAACACCAGCACGATCAAAGTGTTACTAAACTACAATTGATAAGTCTTCATTATACCATGGTAAGACTTCTGAAGCATATGCAACATCATTCATACAAGGATGGCACTAACTCCTTCAATATACATTGGGAAACCTAAGGTGATTCCGTGAAACTTCATCAACGGGATTTCTATACATCATAATCCCCTGCATGATTGAGGAACTTTCTCTCTTCACCAATCACATCCAGTATGAAAACTGTTGATGTTATCTACCGCAACAATGTCGACTCACTAACAAAGCCAGTTCATGGTAAAGTTATGCTTTCAGAAGCATTCAGGTTGAACTCTCGGTATACCTTCATCTTACGGACGCCCAACTCATCAACTAGGTCGTGAAAGGCTCACTGGATGAAGAAGCAAAGATTATATCTATAATCATGGTTCTAGCCATTTCGGTCTTTGGAGCAAATTCATCCATGATCTCAACATCGACAAGGATCTATGGAGCGTAATCATTCATGGTTTCAGCACCAACAAAGGTCTCAGGAGCAACATCCTCAGGGCTTCATCAACTAATCATTCTCTGAAGTGTTATACATGAAGCAGACTTCTCGAAGAACCAATGATTCATATCAAGATGTGCAGACCTGATAACATGCTCATGTGAAAGTCTTCTAAAAGCTGGCACGACTGGTGGGCAGAATCCAGAGTCTTCTACAAGATATTCTCATCACCTATACAAATGAGGTATAACACATTCCAGGTCACGGGTTTGCAAAAAACGTACCAATGGGTGAGGAATGGGACAATGCTTCCTTAATGAAAAATGTTCGCCTATATAGCTTATATAATATACCAAAATGGAGCATCAATCGAATATACGAGCTGAAAGATATGGCCTTTACCTTCAGGTCTATGAAATCTGAAAAAAATTATACGGGATTACAAATTACAAATGTGCACATTTCGTTGGATGACATCAACAATTCCAAATTGAGTGATTATTATCTCATGAGATAACTCAGTCTCTTAACTTCAAAAGTTGGGGTCAAGCATCAAATTATGATATCGTATGAGGTTCCTGCAGCTTCCAGAGCATACAACATGCAAGCAGAAATTTGGGGTTCATAACCCCTACGGTCGATCGATCTCCACCAGGTCTTTTTGCTAAGTCCTTCATCAAGGTACCTCTAGCTTCTACCACCTGTATCTTTACATCAAATTTATACTCGGGTCCTCTATCTAGGTATTTCCAAAAGAAGGGAAAACGAAAAGAAGAGATTTAACAAAACACTGCGGACTGACGCTCCACTGCAACAGTTTCTTCAGCCTTCTCTACTAGTGGCTCAGTTTCTTCTATCACTGAAGAAGAAAAAATTGAGGTTTCCATAACTTCTGTGACAATATTCTCATGGCCTTGAAGTGCATGGATGGTTGTCTCTTCATCAATAACTCCATGGCAGCTTGAGTTATCCTTATTGGTTTCAATATCCTCAACTTCGGTATTTGGCACCTAATACGGAGATTACACGAGGTTAGAGCAATATAAACATGAAACCGAATCATATCATAAAATACATCATACAAACAGTCCAACATCATCAATGTTCGTCATTATACACTCAATATGCAAGCAAATAACCTGAAATTCATGAAAATATGTTTTGCGACAAGCTCGTCTGAAGAGACTCTACTCTTCCCTGTACAAGATGATGAACTGGGAGCAATCTACAAGGAATCCTAGGGTTAGTTATATACCATTCTAATCATATGGATGTCCTCTAAAACATATCAAAATTTCGTAACAATCCGGTGAACGAGCGAGGAGATATGGTTAAAGCATTGGACAATTTACAGTCTGAAAAAAGTTCTGAAAGTCTCATGAAAGTTTACTGTTTCGCCTTTTTCTGGCCCTGAAAGTGCTCAAAACTCAAAAAGATTCTTCAATAATGCTTGGAAATCATCTAGGCTTGAAGATACGTATGCAGATCACGAAAATACGACTTCGAAGGAAGATTCTACGGTGTTTTTGCTAAAATGTTGAAGTCTGAAAATTTCTGGTGACGTATTTCAGCAAAGTTACTCATATACTCACATGGATTCTCATTCATTCATTCACAAATCAGCAATTTCATACTTCTATGAAGAGATACTTTCTAGGGGAGTCTCTAAATCATTTGAAGGCTCGACAATGACGGAATTTCCATTGGCAACGCTGCTATCTCCATTTGGTTCGGGGATTTCGGGAATTCTCCATATTCCCATATCCCAAAGAAGAGCATGCTTCATAAACATGATGCTTATCTATAATAATTTATTCCTGGATTAATCAACAACAATTATTATTATTTTATTCAAGGAGATTCCACGATCACCTGCACGAAAAAGGATACTTACATCGACTTCTTCATCAATTTTGGATTCATAAATTATTTTCCCGGGAACAAGTTGAAGAATGTCAATCAATGGAGCAAAAGTATGAAAAGAAATAAAAAACCTTGGTCTCATGATTCTAATTGGAAGCGCAAAGTCATGACACAAGGAGCGCTAACAACTTACCAAAGAAATGGCTGGGGACTACACGTCATTTGCTAACATCGTGTAGTCCTTACTTCTGGGTTCTCCGCTCCCACAGACTTTCTTCCATTTCCGTGGAGTCTACATTGATCCAGGATCTCACTACACGATTATTATATGGTAAATCTAATAAAATAACCAGGAGTACAACAAGTATGAAAGATCTCTCACCATCACCCATAGGTTCCAGAAGTACCATTTCTTAAAGTTTTGTCAATAGATATGTTATCTCTGGGAACACCATATTTGGAAGTGTTATCATGGGAGTCAGTCATTCTCGCAAAGTGTCTACTTCAGCACATCGTTCATACAAAGCGTAGGCTTCTACAGACCAATGAATTATGGAATAAATATGCTCACAACAGAGTCTTCAAAAATGGTAACCATCCAACTCTTACCTATTTACAATTTCACTAGTTGTAGTGATTACAATCTTGAGAATTCGTTCGCTCCTTCAAACCTGCAAGGATGAATAAAAAATTCATTATTCAAGATCATGACTTGATTTTCATAAAACCGTGAATAACCCACACTATGTGAACATTCACTGATTTTCAAAAATTGGACAGACGTCCGTCCTACAATTGTGAAGACTCACATACAGATATTATTTCACCATGTATAATTGTCTGCTTTCAACAGTTGTTCAAAATCCAAACATTGATTTTGCAATATATATATATATATATATATATATATTTATATTTAACGTGAAACTCACGTAAATTTGAAAGATATATCTATGTATTTTTTCTCCCTCGCCCGAGCATCTGTCTTTGAAGCGAGGGTATATTTCCGAAAGCTCGAAGATAAAAAGAAAATTCATGAAATCTCATAAAAAAAAATTTATTACTAACAGACGCATGTCTATTAAAAAAAAAAAAAATTCTCTCGTATGAGCATTCACCTTTGAAACGAGAGTTTATTCCACTTTGTGAGATCTCACATATTTAAAAAATAAAATTTTGTTTTTCGTGAAAGCTCATAGACAAAATTTTATCATTAGACTCAGTTTAATCTTGTTTGTTTCTTAAACGAACCAACGTCCGCGGATTCCCTTTCTTGGTCACGGACCCGTGAATCCTAAACCGACCAAGGTTCCACCATCAAATCAACGGTACTACACCAATTTATGTTCACTGGATGATGCTCTATTATGCCATTGGGGTTTCCGCTCAAACCATGGTTTGCTCATTCAGTCGAAATCCGGTAATATCTTATCTTATAACTAAGTTCAATTACTTATTTCTGTTTATACCTGGAAAATCACCATTTAATGCTGACTGAGGAACATGGCAGTTCCTCACTAAGCATGGGACTTAATGTAGATGGTGGATTTTCGACAAAGGGTAAGATTGTAAAATTATATTCCAGATTCGGCAACCGGATGAGTATTGAGGCCCATGTCTCTAATTAAAGCATGAAAGCTCATGCCATGAATCTATGACTGAGAATGTTGTCTCTCAGAATACATGTAGATGTGTAGTCTCTCAGCTAAGACCACGGCACATCTCATGAATATTGAGCAATTTCAGTAATTACTCCGGATCCGGCAGTCAGATGAGTATTGAGACTCGTGTCTCTAAGCATGAAAGCTCATGCCATAAACCTCTGATGGAGAAAGTATCTCAGAGAATATGTAGATGTGCAGTTTCCAAGCTGAAACCATGGCACATCTCATGCTGTATAGAATCGAAAGATTGGGCGGCTCCTAGACAGATTGCCAGCTAGTATAGAGAGACAACGTCTTCGGGATGCAACCAGGTTTTCCCTGACTATACAAGAGGAATATGACACTCCAGCAAGTTCATATTGCTCAACCCTCAGATAATTAATGCTCCTAGACAGGAAGCCCTACTAGTATAGATACATCAATTAATTATCTTACATCGTTTGAATATCCAGCAATATTCTACGAGCCATCGTCTGAATATCCAACAATATTCTACGAATCATCAGCTAATCTCCTGAATATCGAGCAATATTCTACGATTCTCCGTTAAATTTCGTCACTACAATTCGTGGTTCTTCCCAGCAGAATTCCACGGGTTAGTGATAAATATTCAACGAAAACAGGCATTTGGGCATCGAATAAGCCCTGAAGAAAATAGTGCAAGTGTAATTAGAAAATAATGCACATACCAGCATTTTGAATGAATGAACGAGGAACCTATGCAAAATAGGAAGAAAAAATAATAATAATCAAATATTAGCAAAAGCGCCAGGGGACTGGGCTCACCAGCCGACCAGTCATGCAGTGACCATTCCCGCGCCCAATTTTGTATTTTATTATATTTTACCATTTTTTCCTGATTTCACGAAAATTCTTTCGTTCGAGCAAATCTCATATTTTTCAAAGAAATTATCTAATTCCATGGTTTCATCAAAAAATAATAAAATTAGGGAAAGGTGTCATGGGACCACCAGCTGGTCGGTCATGCCTAGGCAGTGGCCGGTCCCACACCTCATGTCCCTATTATTTTATTATTTCTCTTAAATTATAAAAATTCCTTGATTTCATGAATTTTCCCTAAAATTACATAATTTAATGTATTTTCTGTAAAATCATAGAAAATATTTAAAAAATTAGGGAAAACTTGTGGGACCGGGCTCTAGCCTGCCGGTCCCATACGCCCATTATTTTATTTTTATTTTGTGTTTTGTATCCTGATTTCATGAAAACTCCCTGATATCAACAAAATATCTTGGTTTTCAACAAATCCCTTTGATTTTATGAAAATTCTCTAAAATCATCAAAATTTGGTAAAATTGGGAAGAGTGGCTTGGGACACGTGCCCATTGGCCGGCCGGCCATGTCTCGGCCATTTTCAGTCCCACATTCCCATTCCCTATTTTATTATTAATTTATTTCTCTCATCTCACGGATGTTTCCTAATTTCATCAAACTCTCTTGTTTCATGGAATTTCCCTCAAATCAGAGAAAATACATAGAATTACATAAAACTGGGAAAGCATATGGGACCGTGTTTTTCAACCGGCCAGCCATGCCCTAGCCATTGCCGGTCCCACACCTTGTAATTCCCTGTTTTATTTATTATTTTCATCATTTCATGTATTTTTCCCAATTTCAGCAAAACCATGGATTTTGCATATTTTCTCCAAATGTTGCTCAAACCTGCACCGGAAAATATCAAAATTCTCAGGACTGAAGCACTGACATCATGGTGACACGAGAATATTACCTTGACCGACCAAGGGTGACCCTGAGGCTTGCAAATAGCTGGTCCAACATGTTTTAACGATTTTAACCTAATTTTCTTAATTGCTAATATTAGGTTACAACTCTTTCCAAGCAGTTGGAAGTTTGCTCAAATGACCATCCACTGGTCCCATGGCCACCAAGAGACGGTCTCATAACCTCTTGGCCGGTCCCTCACGTTTCCATAAAATCATATTTTATTATTTGTCGCTCACACGAGCATTATTTCGGTAAATGATTAAACCAACATTTAATCATTGTTTCACTAACTGGTCCTCAAGAGACTTTGGTATTTTTTGCTCATTCGAGCATTTAGGCATTATATGGTGAACCCTTTATCCCATGTAGCAGGTCCCGCGTTGATTTGAAATACATCATATTTCGGTAAAATCCGGTTTTGAATCCAGAGCTCTGCAGAAACGTGATTCTGAGCAGATTCAAACACTCTCATAATTTTATGTTGATTCCATAATCAACACTTTATTTATTTTGCTCGACCCAGCAGTCAGTAACTTAAATTAATATTTTATTTGGAGTTGCTACCAACGATTCATCAAAAAGCAATATTTGCTCAAACTAGCAATATTCACTCAAACCGGCAATATTTATTCAAATTAGCAATATTCGCTCAGACTAGTAATATTTGCTCAGATCAAAGAATATTGATTCAACTATCAATATTCAACAATTCAGCAACACAGTTTGCTCATCTTAGGTTATAATGATACCTCTTCTCAGCAGACACGTTAAATTCATGAGTTTCAGAACATTTGCTAATCATGTTCAACTCGGCACTACATGGACTCATCGTCCCATAAAGTCCGAAACTGACTCCACAATCATGAGATTTCAATCGTATCACATGGGGGATATTAACTAGGGTTTTGTTCTGGCGGTCTACGGCAAGTGTGTTCACCCACGATGAGAATGTGAGAAAGTCGTGCAATCAGTTAGAAGAGCCAGCAAAGTAGTGGGTGGAAAATTAACCAAGTCTCCGCACGATGAGTAATTGGTTTAACACGATCTCCCACTTTCCCATTCTCTGATTCTAGCAAACTGTCACACTTCTTGGGATCATGGTTTTTTCAACTCCGGCATTATAAAATATCTGTGAATCCTGATTGAAAGGACAAGATTCGAACACTCGAACATTCGTCTAGCAATTTCTCATCAAAGTTCATATGGACAATCTTTCGTCTACACGAACACAGAGAAATCACTCTCAATTGAGAAAAAATTCAATCATTTAGAGCATTCTTACACTGAATTCACAACACACCTACAATCTCATATCACCATTGATCTCACGTATTTCTCAGCTTCCCTCCTATAGATCAATCCATCATCTCTTGTGACCTAATTGACTCTGGAACGACCATTGTTCTTGGTTTAGGCCGGAGTCCTACATATTGATCTCTCGAACTTAAAAGCACTCCCTTCTTGTAGTGCATCTGTGTGAGGTTCAAAATTTTGCTCGGTTCAAGGAGTCTCCACACGGTCGACTCTTCAATTCCGTAAAAACCTGCAAATCGTTTTTCCCCATCTACATAAGGGAATAGCTGCTTCACCGAAAATAAAAAAGGGGAAAGAATATAAGGAGAAATAAACTCACGTATGTAAGTTATATGAAAGGAAGAAACTCATCCTTTGGGCCATAACGACCGATCAAAGCCTTTTAATGTTCATGGTCGTGGACGTGGCTACCACCACTTATAACTTTCCTGCTCATCCAAGATTCATGGCCGTAGCCACCTATGCTCGCCTAAAGTTCGTGGACGTGGATACCACTACTTATGCCTCTCCCGATCATCCAAGATTCATGGTCATGGTTACCAAATCCCATGTCCACCATCACCACTTATGCTCGTCCAAGGTTCGTTCTCATAGATATCATGCCTCTCCCTGTCAGGTACGTGGCCGTAGCCATCCAAGGTTCGTAGTTGCGACCACTTCTCGTCCTTTCCTACAGAAGCTTGTAGTCGTGGAGACTTATTACTCGCATAGTGGCCGGCCAACCCTTTTGATTCCGCGGACGTCCATGCATTTCCATCCAACTTGTTCTGTTCATAAGAAAATGCAGTCTCTTATGATCACAACTAATGCCAAGATCCCAGTTGTTACTCGCTTGTTGATACCATCCAGAGCTTCACCATGGCAACAACCATTACATACAAATTTAATAGAGACATCGGAAGCACGGATGCAAGATGGTGAAATCTTTATCATGGTCAATATCCACCGAACACACAATATAGAACCATGTAAACATACTTGGGGACTGAGGATCTACACGGAATCCATTCAATGTCAAGAAAAGCTCAGAAGAGATGGTCAACCAAAAAGTCATAACCTTGACAAGGTCATCCACTCTTCAAAGATATAGCGTAAGTATAACATCATCTCTGTATGAAAGGCGCCTGCAATACTTTACAAGTCCGAGACACATCCCAATCCTACCAAGAGAACACAACTTCAACAACTAAATAAAATTGCGATTGGGGACTGCTCATGGCATCCCATACCCGACAGAAATTGGAGATTCATGAGATAACAATAGAGTCGTTGTTGAGGCATTTTTCTTGTAGAAATTTGGGGAGCCACGCTAGCAACATAACCATCTTAACTGTACCTCTTCGTTCTCCATAAGACTTCATCCATATGATGTCCTAAGCATCCAAGCATCATATCCAGAAGAGTATAATAAGCTCGTGCATCTAAGAATCAGGAAAAGATACGGCTTCATTCACTCAATGCTGAGTTCGGAAAGCATCCAAGTTGCGGCTCGACATCCCAGACGCTAACAGGGGATTCAACATTATTTAAGTTCTTATCCAAGTTATAAAGCGATTAAAAGAAAAAAAGAAAACAACAAAGGTGAACTTAAACCATCCTAAATTTCCTTTCCAGATCAAATCTTAGAGGCATGGATTCATGGTGATACAATCAATGTAAGCTACATCTAGAGGCTCATTCAATTTTAGAAGTTTACATGCCATCACATCCTTCAACTAGAAGATCGGATCGATACCAGTATTAGCAACAAGATCGTCCGCTCACACCATCCTAACGAGTGAAACCCGACGTCAGTACTGAAGAAAGCAAAGCATCGTCAACAAAACCTTTCTACATCAGAACCCCATATATTTTGTGACATCATAAAGTCCTATCATTCTTGAAGCAAGCTCCGGAAAATGGTACCATTGCCATGATAATCATTTCATCTATCACGGTTAACAAGGCAGGCATAAACATATCCAACATACAATGAAAATTCAACATGCTTGACTAGAGATTCATGCTTACCTTCTCAACATATGGAATATGGTCTTATAAGATGTTGTCGGGAGTTCACAATTTTTACCAGAAACATGGTTATGATAAGTCAACATCATACTCGAGTCAGGAGTTTTTTAAGATTTATAAGAAATCCCCAAGCCATGAGGCTTTCACCATTTTTTATGAGAAGTTCATCATAAGTCTATTGCTGCCTCGCTAATGTTATCACTAGTGCCTGCCACTATATAATCAAATCATGAGCATTAAAGTCTATTACTTGCTCATAAAAGAGTTCAATCCTGAATCCCAAGTCTGCGCCAAGGATATTGCCTGAAGGAGATAAAGATAAATAATTATCTTTAATTGAGTCTTAAATTATTTAGCGTCATTGTCACTATCTAGTAATTACCATGAAACATTATTGTTTCTTGCTAAGCAATGGACTTAATGTTGATGATGGTTTTTTGACAAGGGAAAAACCTGTAAAAATCGCCTCTGAACCTACATCAGAGACATATCTATAATTATATATGTACTAGGGCTTCACCCAACTGAACTCTCGGTATTCTATATATGTTTATAAATATGTATAAATTCCTGAACCGATAACATAATTATAGATTATTACTTTTACATTATATTCCACAAGAGAATTTATAATACGTATCCATCTAATGGCTATACTGGCCTTGAATATTCTTGCAAGATTTTAGAGCTTCGCTCGGATGAACTCTCATTATTGTACGCACATCCATACAAATTGTCATGTATTAATCAATATATACTGATGGTATAATTTGTAAATATTTTAAATAAGCTACTACGCTATTCTGAATTACCAGAAGCATAATATTTGGAATATTACTGTAGTTACAAGAATTCCCACACTACACCCTATTCAAGAATCTACCAACATTTATGACATATTTGAAGATTAAAAGCACTTTTTATTGATTTGATTTTAAGGAATTACAGAGATCAAGAATACAAGATATTTGACAAGTTTTTCTCTCTCTTAAAAATCTACTTAGCACTCAAAAATTCATTACCCCTCTATGGAACTATTCCTCTCCTTTATATAGGGATTTACATAATGGATTACAGCTCATGACAACTCATTTACAGCTAAGATTCCCCTTAATTTCGGATCTAAGTTCCTGCGATAAATCGCAGGTATCACCGACTTTATCTTTCGCAAGCTTTATTAATACTTCACAGAAGTGTCACGCTTTCTTCATGTTTCCGTCGTTTTCATCCATTACGTCATTGCTTAAGTCATCTTCAGATATTTCGCAGAGTGTCGTTGATAAGTCTTTAGCGTCATATCGCAGAACTGTTGTTTATTTCGCAAGAATATTGTTGTGACAATATTCTGATCCTACATCTTGCATCTTCTCATATCTTTTCTGCGAAGAAGATAAAGATCATGAGAATTTAAGTTTCTTATTTTGCCGCAACTCCTCGTCTTTTACCCGACAAAATTCCTTTTTTTTTACGCTTTTATCACTGACGCGTGCCAACCCTTACTTTTTTACCGATAGACCCGGTTTCCCATTCTCTGTCTATAAATATAAGTGTCTCACTCGAAATAAGTCTTCTTTCATCTTATGTATTTTTTCTTTTTATTCTCTTCCTTCTTTTGTCTGCAATTTCTTCTATCTCTGTTATTCTTCCTGCTACTGCTCTAATGGAATCTCCAAGGTGAATTTGCTATCTTGAATCTTATTTTTGTTTATGCTTCATCATTTCTGTCTTCTGATCTTCATTATAACTTAAATCTTACTTTGTTTATAGTAATTCTATTCCTCAAACCAAGATTATCATCAAAAACCCTAACCCTAAGGGTCCTGAGAAAAGGCGTGTTGTGAAGACAAAGAGATCTGAGAATGATAAGGTAGTAAGAAACACCTATTTCCTTTAATAACAATATATTGTTGCCTCTGTTTCTTACCTACATTATTATTCGCAGGGTGAAGAAAATGTTTCTAAACCTTTTAAGCGTTCCCGTCAGGTTAAAGCTCTTACAAATGAAGTGGACATTCTTAACTTTCTACCTGCAGATCCTATTCTTCTGCAGGATAAACCTTCTCCTTCCCCTCACATGAATTCCACTTCCAATACCAATACTGCTTCTCCATCAATTCAACTTGAAACTTTCAATGTTAATACTTCCACATCTAATAATCCTAATATAATCAAAGTTGCGACAAGTGAATCTATGATGGCTGTAACTGAAGTGAATGAGACTATAGTGAATGAAACTGTAGTTAATGAAGCTGCGAAGAATGACATTCCAGTGAATAAAACTGTCATTGCGACTAATCAAATTCCTTCTTCTACTCCTACTACTTCGAATGATTCTGATCTTCAAGTTTCTATCACCAAAACCTCTTCCTCTACTTCTCTTCCTTCTTCCCATGAAATAGCAGCGGGGTTTAAAATTGCTTTTCAAGTTTTATCTGAAGTTTTGCACAATGCAACGAGCTCTTCTTCAGATCCTGCGAGACAATATATCTGCATGATTCTAAGCAAGCATCTTGGATCTTGCGATTCTTTATCTTCGCTATCTGCTTTAGAAAGTGAAGTTGAATCTCTAAAGAAAAATCTCCAAGAAAAAACTTTGGAGTGTGAACTTCTTGATAATAAGCTTCGCAATTCTGAGTTAGATTGTGAGATTCTTCGCAACAGAAACAATGATCTGAAAGGTATGATTTTGTTATCTCTACTTATGCCTCAGTTTTTTTTTTTTTTTTTACTCAATTTTTCTTTATTTATTTGTTGACACATATCTAGCTTCAAAACATAACCATTTAACGAAGATTCTTGAAATGGAAACAATCGCTGATGAAGCCCGCATTGGGAAAGAGTCTTGGAAGAATGAGTTTGATAAACTGAATACTCTTCATACATATGCAATTGATGAGATAAGTAATCTTAAATTAATTCGCGAAAGAGATTGTCTAAGTAATGAAACTTCCCAACTTTTGTATTCGCTAAACCAGATTAACTTGAAGGTGGAATCTTTAGAAGATGAAAACAAATTTTTATCTCAAGAGAAACGCAGCTTTGCGAATAAACCAATGGTTTACTCACAACAACTGGACAATCTTCAAAAACTGTGTGATAGCTAAGAGCAATCTCTTTGTGTATTGAAAGATGAACTTAAAAAGATAACTGAATCATCTGCCGCTGAAAGAGAGAAACTTATAAAAGGTAGATTAGCTCTAAGTGTGAAAGTTAACAATCTCAAGGATGATTGTACCCAATTGAAGGAAGAAAATGATTATCTACGTAATTCCGAAAAAAGTATAAAATCTCGTTTGAAAGGTAAGGTTGGGGATAATTTTGATGATGCCATGAATCGATGGAAGAATGGTTTCCTTAACATAATTCATAATTTATCTTCACAAAAGGAAGGTAGTCATTTTGACTGCCTCACTTATTAAATTATTTCATTGTATTTTCCGATTCTTCGCTAGGATTCCATCTAACATGTATTTTTTCTTTTGCAGAATCTGAGAAATATCTTCAAGCTTCAATTTCTGATATGTCTATAAAGTTAGCCAAACTTCGCAAAGAAAATACCGCACTTTCTAATTCCCACAACAGATCATTGAGAAGATTTGACTACCTTGAATACTTCAAGGATATATAAATCAGAAACCGCGAAAAGAATTGCCTCCGCAAGTCTCACTTAGGCGCTGAGGTTTTCGTGAATAATGTTCTCCTCTATCATTCTTTACCTCCTATAAAAATTAAACCCTTGGAGATAGAAGATAATGAAGTTCCTCATCCCATAGATGAAGATCTAAATTATTCGAGTGATGAAGAAGATTCTTCGGAGAATGAACAAACCCCACCTAAAGAAAAAGAAAACCCTCCTAATGAATCAGAAGGACAAAATCCTTCTCAACAAGCAATCACCAATGATGAAGTAATAGAAGAAGAAGAAAACCCTTATAAGGAAGGAGGAGAACAAAATCCTCCTCAAAGGACCACCACTGGTGATGGAGAAACTCAGACTGAAAAAGATGTTGCTGGTGAAAATGATAATAATAATCAAGAATAACGAAATTAGAGAAGAATATTCTTTGAAATTTTAAACCTTGTTTTATCATGTAGCTCTTCTCATATCTTGTTCTGCGAATGATTGTAACTTCTGAATCTTTCTTCTTCGCAATTCTTTTGCGTTACATTGTAGTTTTCGTAACTCAATCATCTCCTTTTGATTATATATTTTTATTAATCTGAATCTAATCTTCGCAACTTCGATTATGTTCTTTTTATTACCTTGATTCTTCTCAAAAAAGATTATGAAATACTGTTTTATAATCCTCATACTTGCCCCTCATAATCTTCTTTGTGAAGTATCTAATATATAACATCTTATAATGCTTCTTGTAAGAAATCCCATATCTGTCTGTTATTGTTAATCTGCAATGTGTTAAATGAAATATTACAAATATTTCTGCGAAAAATCTGTTATATGTTTCGCAAATATAACATCTATCTTGTGGTCTTATTTCGCCTTCCTAGTTAAAGGTCTTATTATGCCACTTATATGCGACAAGATCGCAGGTCATTATTATTTTTTCATGTAATAATCCATTGATCTTGTCTTATCATTTATTTTTATCTCTGCGACAATATGAAAAGTCTAAGCCACTTGTGAGATTAATCTCTCTTTTCTTTTTTAAGACTCATGACATTGCCGTCTTTTCGATGAAATCGCAGGACGTCTTTCCGATTTATATCCTCTTCTCATTGTTTTCATTTATCTCCTTTGTTAATCTAATCGCAAAAACCCATTGATCTCATCTTATCATTTTTCTTAAGGCTTTTTGGCCTGTCATGCGGCAATATGACGGGCCTAAGTATTCTTGTGAATACAAAGTCCCATGACATTGCTGTCTGTGTCACGCGACAATATGACAGGTCTAAATATTCTTGCGAATATAAAGCCCCATGACATTGCGGTCTTTTTTGATACACAACTCCCTAATGGAGGGTATCGCCCTTATCTTCCCCTCAGTTGCCCCTTCAAGGATTATGCATCGGCCATACAAGACTAGCACTTTCCCATCCGGTTCTGCCAACAACCAGTTATTTTCGCAGCCTTGCCCTTTATGCCTGTGTATGGCTTATAGTAACAAGACCGCACCCTAGTGGGGTTTTCTTTGGTCCGAACACATCATAGCCAAGACTTTCCATGGATGGCCAAGGTAGTTTCATCCATCTCGGGCACCCACATCTCAACCGTGTACCTCGGCGCCTTGATCATACTTTGCATTCCTTAGGAGAAACTCTCGGGCGCCCAACCAGGGTATAACCTGAATATTATTCTTATATAGTTGGGAATCCAAGTTATCTCTCCTGGATGGATTTTCTATAATCCCAAATTCTCCATGACTAGGTTCCAGCAGCAGTATGGCCTTTCCCATAGTCATGCAATCAGATACCCCCTTTATGACGCACTTTAAGGACATTACCTCTTACGGAATAGAATCCGCGAACTAGGGTGTACGCCATAAAAGTTCGTCCCATTCTTATATGTTTTTAGGCGATTTGCGCCCGTCTTATGCATTTGCATTTAAATTCTTAATTATCTCGCAATTTTATGCGAAAATTTATTTTGTGTTTTATCAACTTTGTTCTTTTTCTTGCGAAATATCTCTTTTCTTCTTTCGCAATTGTTTGCGTATAATTAAATCATTCTGCTCTTTCAAACTTTTATTGATAATATTTTCTTAGATACTGTCTGTTCCATGGTCTACCAAGTCTTTGACCCATGTCTCTTCCTTCTGGATCCATTAATTTGTATGCACCAGTTCCAATGACTTCTTTGATGATATATGGCCCATCCCACTTTTTCGCTAATTTTCCTCCATTTTCTCGCTGATATTCTGGTGTTTCCCGCAGTACTAAATCTCCAACTTGAAATTCACGTTTCTTTACTCGCTTATTATATTCGCGAGCTAATCTGCGATGGTAATTTTCCATATGTTGTAAAGCTTTTTCTCTCTTCTCTTCTACTTCATCGAGCTTCTCCAGAATCATTCCATCACTAAGATTCTTTTCCCAAGCTTCTCTTTTTGTTGTAGGAATAACCACTTCTGTTGGTAATACTGCCTCAACTCCATATGTTAAGCAAAAGGGTGATGCCCCAATTGCTTCTCTTCGTGTTGTATTATAAGCCCACACTGCATTATGGACTTGTTGACACCACATTCTATGATGTCCTTCTAATTTCTTCTTGAGGATATCTGCGATTGTTTTATTAGTTGCCTCAGCTTGACCATTAGCTTGTGGATATAAAGGAGTCGATTTTCCGCATTTTATCTTGAATGCATTAAGAAACATCTCTATATTTTGTCCTTCAAATTGCTTCCCATTATCTGATACCAACTGCGCAGGAATTCCGAATCTGCAAATGATGTTTTCAAATATAAAAGTAAAAATGTCCTTATCACGAATATGCTGTACTGCTTTAACTTCCGCCCATTTTGTGAAGTAATCTGTTGCGATAATTAAATATCTTTTTTGCCCTGTTCCTAGTACAAATGGCCCCACAATATCTAAACCCCATTTTACAAATGGCCAAACATTTTTCGAGGAAGTTAATGTTTCACCGGGTGCATGTATTCTTTTTTCAAATTGCTGGCATTCCTCGCACCGTCTTGATAAATTCTTCGCATCTTCATGCATGTATGGCCAATAGTAACCTTGCATTTTGGCTCTGTACGCTAAAGATATTCCACCGCTGTGATTACTAGCATCACCACTATGTAACATTTTTAATATTTGATTTCCTTCTTCTTGCGTCAAGCATCTAAGGGAAGGCCCATTTAAAGATCTTCGATATAATACCCCTTCTCGTAATTCATAATTTTTTGCTCTACTTTTTAGTTTATGTGCTTCTAATCTGTTTCTTGGTACTTCTCCTTTTGCTAGATATGCATGAATTTCCGCACGCCAATCTGCGATAATTCGTCCTGATTCTTCACCATTATTTTCTACCACCATTGCCTCAACTTCCTCTTCTTCCTCTTTATTAATTGAAGGTGCTATAAGTGTTTGTATTTTTATATTTGTTGCAGTTGGATCTACCATCATACTTGATATAAACGCAAAAGCATCTGCAAGTCTATTATCTCTTCTTGAAATATGTCTCCATTTGAGCTTAGGGATTTTTGCAGATAATTCTTCAACAAGTTTCTTATATTTTTTTAAAGATACATCATTAGTTGCATATTCCCCTTCAATTTGGCGAATAATCAATTGCGAATCACTGGTAATTCTTGCATTTTCCACTTTCATCTCTATTGCAAATCTTAGAGCATGTATTACAGCTTCATATTCTGTTTCATTATTAGTAGATTCAAATTCTAATCGGAATGCAAATTCCATTTTTGCACCTTCTGGTGAAATAAAAACAACTCCCACTCCATTTCCTTCTCCATTAGATGATCCGTCTACTAATATTTCCCATCTGTTTGGTTCTGTTAAAAGATCTCTGGGATCTCCATATTCTTCTTCTATATCCATCATGTCTTCTACAACTTCATCATCTTCCAAAGGAAACTCTGCGAGAAAATCTGCGACAATTTTAGATTTTGGCGAGGATAAAATTGCGTAATGGATCTCGAAATTCCCCACTTGTGCGTTCCATCTTTCAACCCTGCCTGATTTTTTTGAATTTTTCATTACTGACTCAATTGGTACTTTTGTTAAGACTTTTATTTTATGCGCTTGAAAATATATGCGAAGTTTAGATGCTGCATAAACTAATGCTAAAATTAACTTTTCAATCTTTGAATAATTTTTCTCCGCTGCATTAAACGTTTTACTGATGTAATAAATTGGTTTTTCAATTCCTGCGTCATTTCGCAAAAGTACTGCACTTAAAGCATGTGGTGTTGTCGCAAGGTACATCAGCAATTCTTCTCCTGGTTCAGCCTTTTGTAGAATGGATATGTTCATTAAATATTCTTTAATTCCTTGAAAAGCTTTCTCACATTCCTCTGTCCATTTGAATTTTGTTCCTTTCTTTAGTATGTTGAAGAAATGTTTACACTTGTCTGATGATCGCGAAATGAACCTTCCTAACGAGGCTAAAAGTCCATTGAGTTTCTGCACATCTTTTATTGTTGCTGGAGTTGGCATATCTCGAACTGCTTGCACCTTATCAGGATCAACTTGTATTCCTTCTTTTGATACAATATATCCCAAAAATTTCCCAGATGATACTCCAAAGGTACATTTCTCAGGATTTACTTTGATATTAAAAAGCCGCATCTGATCAAAAATTTCCCTCAAGGCCTGCACATGATTTTTAGCTTCTTTACTTTTTACTAACATATCATCCACGTATACCTCTAAAGTTTTATGTATCCATTTTGCAAACACATTTTCCATCATTCTTTGGTATGTTGCTCCTGCATTCCGCAGCCCAAAAGGCATCTTTGTGTAGCAATATAACCCTCTAGGGTCAAAGAACGCTGTATGTTCTTGATCTTCTTCCGCAAGTGGGATTTGATTATAGCCTTTGTATCCATCTAACGAAGATATTCGATCATTTCCTGCGGCAGATTCTACCAGCTGCGGGATATCTGGCAAGGGGAAACTATCTTTGGGACATGCTTTTTTTAAATCAGTAAAATCGATGTAAATTCTTATTCCCTTATTTTTCTTAGGAACTACTACCATGTTGGCGATCCATTCTGGGTATTTTGCGGGTCTTATAATTCCTGCGTCAAGCATCTTCTGTAGTTCTTCTTCTATCTTAGCATGATAAGTGGTCGCAATCTTTCTTATTCTTTGTTTGAATGGTCGCACGTTTTTGCTAATCTCCAATCTATGGCACGCGATAGATGGATCTATTCCAGGCATTTCATCCATATTCCATGCAAAAATGTCATTGTATTCTCGCAAAAGGTTTATAGTTTGCTTTTCTTCCTCCATACCCATCTTAGTTCCAATTTTCAGCATTTTTGGATCTTCTTTACTTCCAACATTTACTTCTTTTGTTGCTTCTGCTGCAGTATAACTATCTTCATGTTCTCCCATTGGTGTTGGCATTTTTATTACTTCCGCTGGTTCATTACTTTCTTGCGTCACATCGCCAAATATTCCCTTTCCTTCTTCTGATCTTATCATGTAAGTTTTGAATTCGTCTTCTTTTCTTTCTTCTTTCCTCATTTTTCTGCGCTGTTTTCGCAGTTGAATTTGATTTTCGCAGTTCCTCACTTCATTTTGGAAACATAACGCTGCATAATCTACATCTCCTTTAATTTCACCAATTCCACTAGGCATAGGAAATTTTATGCATTGATGTAGAGTTGATGGTACATCCTTGATCGCACGTATCCATGGTCTTCCCAACAACATATTATATGGTGACGTCACGTCCACCACACACAAAGTTATCTTTGTCTCTATCTCTCCTAGCGGAATTCACACTACAATTTCTCCTTTTGGTTTTGTTAGAGATTTTCCAAATCCATGGATATGATATGTTGATTTAAGCATTTCTTCATCTTTGTACCCTATTTTCTTGAATGTGTGATAAAACATTATATCCACAGAACTTCCTGCGTCCACCAGAGTCCTATTCACCGCCCATTCTTCTGTAAATCTTATTGATTTCTCTTTTCTCGTTGGTACAACAGGTATTGTAATCACCAATGGAGATGTATGACTTAAATTCCCTCTCGGAATTTCTGCTGCTGTGAATGTGATTTTCTGTTTTTCCCAATCTTTTAACGGTGATGTCTCATCTACCGTTATGATTTTCTTTCCTTCAAAATCTCGTTTGTGTATTCTTCCTTTGATATTTCCATGGAATTTATCTATCATTATCTTTGTTATTACATCACATTCTAGCTTCTTTTGATTATATTTGATTTCAATCATCTTTCCTTTTATCTATTTTCTTGATATCCTTCTAATTCTTGAATAATTTCTTTCTTTTACTTAACTTTTGCTATGATCTTTCATTACTCATTCCTGTTTCTGGGCGCCAAAATGTAGTTGCAGGAATTCCCACACTACACCCTATTCAAGAATCTACCAACATTTATGACATATTTGAAGATTAAAAGCACTTTTTATTGATTTGATTTTAAGGAATTACAGAGATCAAGAATACAAAATATTTGACAAGTTTTTCTCTCTCTTAAAAATCTACTTAGCACTCAAAAATTCATTACCCCTCTCTGGAACTATTCCTCTCCTTTATATAGGGATTTACATAATGGATTACAGCTCATGACAACTCATTTACAGCTAAGATTCCCCTTAATTTCGGATCTAAGTTCCTGCGATAAATCGCAGGTATCACCGACTTTATCTTTCGCAAGCTTTATTAATACTTCGCAGAAGTGTCACGCTTTCTTCATGTTTCCGTCGTTTTCATCCATTACGTCATTGCTTAAGTCATCTTCAGATATTTCGCAGAGTGTCGTTGATAAGTCTTTAGCGTCATATCGAAGAACTGTTGTTTATTCCGCAAGAATATTGTTGTGACAATATTCTGATCCTACAATTACTTAGAGTCACAGAACTTCCACGACTGAATTCCTCGAATATGTTATGTATGCTACAAATGAAGTGTCAACGCCAATATGGACGCACTCCATAGCATGGCTAATCTTGTTGGGTTTCATAACCTAGCCACTTCCTCTAATTTCCTATCTAGCCAACTAGATAGCCAGGCCATGGACACCAATTCCCTAGATAGATAACTAGATAGCCAAGCCATGGCCTCCTTATATGTCATCCTGGCCATGCCTTTGGCCACGACTATATTTTCTCTCGGCTTAACCTAGCCATCAGTCCATGGCCTCCTTGTCTTCAGGCCTAGTCTGTCCTTGGACACGACCACCTTTCCTTCCAGCCTATCCATATCTTGGCCTGGACTAGCCATCCGGTCACGTTATCCTTATCTTCAGGCCTAGCTTGTTTGTGGCCAAGGCAACCTTTCCTTCTGGCCTATCCATGTATCGGCCTAGACTAGCCATCAGGCCACAACCTCCTAGTCTCTTGGCCTGGCCAAGCTAGTGGCCAAGGACTTCCTATATCCTAGCTTGGCATATCCAGTGGCCACGACCACCTTGTACCTAGCCTAACTAGATACGGCCTCCTAGTCTCTTGGCCTGGCCAAGCTAGTAGTCACGACCTCTCTATCTCTTGGCATGGCCTAGCCAGTGACCACAGCCTCCTTGTCTTGGCCTACCCATGGCCAAGACACGTATACCTTGTCTCCTAGCCACGACCATGCCACAGACACTTAGTCTGGCCCGACCTATCTAGTAATCATGACTTACTTACCTTTCAGACTATCCTATCCCTAGCCTAGCACCCATGTTCATGCCTACTCGTCTAGCAATCAACTAGGTCGCTCCCCAAATCACGACTTAGCTATCTATTAACTTGGTGAATTATGCTATCTACGTGTATTATTATGGCTAGATGATTACAATGCCATCTTATGACAAACTTATTATTAGTCACACATAACCTTGGAGACGAGTTGTCTCTTCAATATATGCTACTTTGACAAAGTCTGGCTAGCTTAGGCTATTACTCAGTCAAGTATATCATGGAAACTTGGATAAGACTAGAGACAGTCCATGACTCTATTAATTACTACGATAAATCAAAACATGTTAAATGGGGGAATTATTCATGGGTATTGTTCTAGTGGTTTACAACAACGTGCGGCATGGCAACATCCTATGATAATGAAGTTACAAGTAGTAGCAACGGTTGAGAGTGCTTAAAATAAGTGGCTAAGTAATGAAATGATGGTTTATGGGTTTCTAGAAACTTCCTTAACATCATGGGTGTAACCACACCATTGTACATATTTCTTCCTCATTTCGAAATTTATGAAGTGGGTGGAAGTTTCTTTTACCTATTTCTCTAGGGAATCTATTATTGACAACTTCTTTCCAACTCTTTTCACTCTAAGGGCATACGATATTCTATTCTCGATTTAGAACTTCTCTCAAACAAGAGAAAGAAACTTAAAATTATTCATAGATATTCACGATATGCTCCCTATGGTAACTGGGTTCATTAATTATGGTCAACAAACAGTAAGAGCTGCAAGATATATTGGTCAAAGTTTCATGATTACCTTATCCCACACGAATCGTTTACCCGTAACTATTCAATATCCTTATGAAAAATTGATCACATCAGAGCGTTTCCGCGGTCGAATCCACTTTGAATTTGATAAATGCATTGCTTGTGAAGTATGTGTTCGTGTATGCCCTATAGATCTGCCCGTAGTTGATTGGAAATTGGAAACGGATATTCGAAAAAAGCGATTGCTTAACTATAGTATTGATTTTGGAATATGTATTTTTTGTGGGAACTGCGTCGAATATTGTCCAACAAACTGTTTATCAATGACTGAAGAATATGAACTTTCTACATATGATCGTCACGAATTGAATTATAATCAAATTGCTTTGGGTCGGTTACCAATGACAGTAATTGGAGATTACACGATTCGAACCATTATTAATTCTACTCAAATAAAAAAAGCCACGGGTAAACTCCTTGGTTCAAGAACTATTACCGATTACTAAGATTACGTTTTCATCTAAAGGAGCGGAGCTTCTTTTATTTTGTTTGGTTAATAACTAAAAAAAAAGCGCTCTTATTGATTGGTGATTCGCGAGAATCACGGCTTACTTTGGATAAAAAAGAATGAACTATATTTGCGAGAATTTCGATATATAAGCAATCGGATAGATAAATGGAATAAATTAATCTATCTACATCAACCCACACCCCGTATAGGATTAAATTAAATAAGTAACTTATCATAAAAATAGGGTAACTTTATTTTTCTGGTCTAGTCAATAAGATTATGAAACATTTCGACTTATTTATCTCTTATTTTACATATAATGGATTTAACTGGACCAATACATGATTTTCTTTTAGTTTTTTTGGGATTGGGTCTTATAGTAGGAGGTCTAGGAGTGGTATTACTTACTAATCCTATTTTTTCTGCCTTTTCATTGGGATTGGTTCTTGTTTGTATATCCTTATTTCATATTCCATCGAATTCCCATTTTGTAGCTGCTGCACAACTCCTTATTTATGTGGGAGCCATAAATGTCTTAATTATATTCGCTGTTATGTTCATGAACGACTCAGAATATTACAATGATTTCAGTATTTGGACTGTTGGGGATGGGGTAACTTCACTGGTTTGTACAAGTATTTTTGTTTCACTAATAACTACTATTCCAGATACGTCATGGTACGGGGTTATTTGGACTACAAGATCAAACCAGATTTTGGAGCAAGATTTGATAAATAAAGGTCAACAAATCGGGATTCATTTATCAACTGATTTTTTTCTTCCTTTTGAGCTTATTTCTATAATTCTTTTAGTTTCTTTGATAGGTGCAATTGCTATGGCTCGTCAGTAAAAAAAAAAAAAAAAAGAATTATTTTGTTCTGTTCTGGCTTAGCCTATCCATTTTACTTCAATTCCATGGTCATATTTTTCAGGTATAAAATGTAAATTTTATCTTTTAGTTCAATCTATTACCAATATCTTCCTTAGTTCTGTACTTGTTAGATTCGAGTCAACCAAATTAGTTAAGGTTTAATTGTTGTTCATATTGAAATTAAAGAAATTAAGATTGAGGAGGGTTTGGTTAATGCTGCTTGAACATGAACTTGTTTTGAGTGCCTATTTATTTTCTATTGGGATTTATGGATTGATCACAAGTCGAAATATGGTTAGAGCACTTATGTGTCTTGAGCTTATATTGAATGCAGTTAATATGAATTTCGTAACATTTTCTGATTTATTTGATAGTCGTCAATTAAAAGGAGACATTTTTTCAATTTTTGTTATAGCTATTGCAGCCGCTGAAGCAGCTATTGGGCCAGCCATTGTTTCGTCCATTTATCGTAACAAAAAATCAATTCGTATCAATCAATCGAATTTGTTGAATAAATAATGGTAATTAGATTAATGTGTTAATCATACAAATAACGAAAAAAATATTTATCAATGCGAATTAATATTATATACGACAGAAGCGGCTATGTTTGCTAAAGAGTAATAAATCAAAGTATCTTGGCCCTCTCTCATGACCAAATATATAAGTTAATTTTTTAGAAAAATTTTTGGTTAATTATTGATTCGTCTGGTGTCTACAATATATGATTCCTTTTTTTACTAGATCGAAAATTTATGATGTTCAAAAAGTGGATAGATCCAATGTCACATTCAGTAAAGATTTATGATACATGCATAGGGTGCACTCAATGTGTACGAGCCTGCCCCACAGATGTATTAGAAATGATACCTTGGGACGGATGTAAAGCTAAGCAAATAGCTTCTGCTCCAAGAACAGAAGACTGTGTGGGTTGTAAGAGATGTGAATCCGCTTGTCCAACAGATTTCTTGAGTGTCCGAGTTTATTTATGGCATGAGACAACTCGCAGCATGGGTCTAGCTTATTGATACGTTCCAGAAAGCTTAACTTGAATCCATTTTTTTATCTTTACCGACAAAACCCCGTGCTCGAAATATTTCTCGAGTACGGGGTTTTCTGGTCAAAGTGTATCTTATCTTGTCTTTACTACGAATTTTTTTCCTTGGTTAACAATAATTGTTGTTTTGCCGATATTCGCGGGTTTTTCCATTAATTCAATTAGAACAGGATTTCAAATGGATTAATTTTTTTGATTTTCACTGGAGACTCGGAATAGATGGAATTTCCATAGGACCCATTTTATTGACGGGATTCATCACAACTTTAGCTACTTTAGCGGCCCGGCCAGTTACTCGGGATTCACGACTGTTCCATTTCTTAATGTTAGCAATGTACAGCGGTCAAATAGGACTTTTTTCTTCTCGAGATCTTTTACTCTTTTTTATCATGTGGGAGTTAGAATTAATTCCTGTTTACCTACTTTTATCCATGTGGGGGGAAGAAGCGTTTGTACTCAGCTACAAAGTTTATTTTGTACACTGCAGGGGGTTCTATTTTTCTCTTAATGGGAGTTCTTGGTATGGGTTTATATGCTTCTAACGAACCAACATTGAATTTCGAAACATTAGCGAATCAATCATATCCTGTGGCATTAGAAATAATATTCTATTTTGGTTTTATTATTGCTTATGCTGTCAAATCACTCTACATACATGGTTACCAGATACCCACGGAGAAGCACATTACAGTACATGTATGCTTCTAGCCGGAATCTTATTAAAAATGGGAGCATATGGGTTGGTTCGGATCAATATGGAATTATTACCCCATGCTCATTCCATTTTTTCTCCCTGGTTGATTATTGTAGGCACAGGGCAAATAATCTATGCAGCTTTAACATCTCCTGGGCAACGCAATTTAAAAAAGAGAATAGCCTACTCTTCCGTATCTCATATGGGTTTTACAATTATAGGAATAGCCTCCGTAACCGATATGGGACTCAACGGGGCCATTTTGCAAATAATTTCTCATGGATTTATTGGTGCGGCGCTTTTTTTCTTGGCAGGAACGAGTTATGATAGAATACGTCTCGTTTATCTCGACGAAATGGGAGGAATAGCTATCCCAATGCCAAAAATATTTACAATGTTCAGTAGTTTCTCGATGGCTTCTCTTGCATTGCCGGGAATGAGTGGTTTTGTTGCCGAATTGGTAATCTTTTTTGGCATAATTACCAGCCCAAAATATCTTTTAATGCCAAAAATACTCATTACTTTTGTAATGGCAATTGGAATGATATTAACTCCTATTTATTCATTATCTATGTCACGCCAGATGTTTTATGGATACAAGCAATTTAATGCCAAAAATTCTTATTTTTTTGATTCTGGACCACGAGAACTTTTTGTTTCAATCTGTATCTTTCTGCCAGTAATAGGCATTGGTATTTATCCAGATTTCGTTCTCTCACTATCAGTTGACAAGGTAGAAGCTATTTTATCTAATTACTTTTCTCGATAGTTTGCATGAATAAGACATAAAATAAAAAGCTGCGATAAAAAAATTCGGTGGACAATAAAAGAAAAAAAAGAGGTCTTATTTTTCCTTACTTAATATTAAGTAAAAAAAGAAGTGAATTGTAATCAGATACGTTTGGAGTTTTAGAGAACCGGTTCAATTACTACTTGATTGAACCGGTTCTCTAAAAACTCCAACAAACTATCCTTACATATGATATGCTATTTCTATGTATTAGGTCACGTCTTCGATTAAGATGCTAATGTGAATGAACCATAACTATGTAGGCCTATTCCTAATAGATTGACCCCAAAATAGCATACCCAAATTATAAGAAATCCCATAGAAGCTACAATCGCGGAATTTGTGCCTTGAAAATTTTGGTTGGTTCTAATATGTAAATAAATAGCAAATATAGTCCAAGTAATAAATGCCCAAGTTTCTTTGGGGTCCCAATTCCAATATGACCCCCACGCCTCATTAGCCCACACTGCTCCTGAAAGAATACCAACCGTTAAAAAGATAAATCCTAGACTAATAACACGATAACTCCAACGATCCAATTGCTGAATCAATTGATACCTGTGATAATTTCTAAATGAAAGTAAAGAATTGGTTAGTATAGCATTGCTTCTTTCATTTACATATTGAATCTCATCAAAATCAAATGAAAACGGCCCAATTAATGAATGATTGTTTTTACCAAAGACCCCTAAGCTTTTTCGAAATGTAATGACTAGAAGAGATACTGATAATAATGATCCACATAAAAGAGCTGCATAGCTCAATATCATCATACTTACGTGCATCATTAACCACTGAGATTGGAGGGCAGGTACTAATATTGTGGATTGATGCATTTCCGTCAAAAGACCTGAAGTAGCAAATCCTTGGGTAAAAATAGTACTTGGCGCAGTTATTGCGCTTAAATCATTTTTATGATTCAATATTTTAGGAACCATATGAATAATGGAAAAGCCCCATGAAAGGAATATTAATGATTCATATAAATCACTTAAGGGAAATGTTCCGAATAAATCCAACGAGTAACTAATAATCCTGTTATACAAAAAAAGGTAGGTATCATGCCCTTTTCTGACGAATCATGTAGTCCTATGGTTTCGTGGACTAATAAGGTCATCAAATAAATCGTAATTACAATTGAAACAATTGAAAAAGATATCATAAAAAATCCTAAAATAAAAAGGGAGTCCTTTAACACTGGAATGGAAATGCGTAATCCATTTCATTTTCATTATAGGATTTATTGTATCTCTTTTAGAAGATGCCGCCACTCGGACTCGAACCGAGATGCTCTAGCACTGCTTCCTAAGAGCAGCGTGTCTACCGATTTCACCATAGCGGCTTGCTCGAAAGCATAATAGCCCATCCGCACTCAAACGTCGAGATTGTAAGGAGTAAATTCAATGTAATATGTTTTAGGAAAAAAGCAAATCAAATTAAAGGCCCCCTCTAATTTATATTTGAACGTTCAATAATCTCTTATAGGATTATTTTTGTCTTAACGATGGACTTTTCGAGAGGTTTCCGTTCTCCCAAAACGGATTAGTCGGAACTAGAGAGTTCTGCTCTCAATTCAGGTATAGAAATAAAAAAAACCCCTTTCTTTATTGATTATTTTTTGATGATTTAATGGATCCGAACAAAACGAAAAAATCTATAGGTTACTCATTGTTATAGTTGGATGTGAAAGACATGTATTGTTCAAAATGCGTCATTTTTTTATTTAGCTATATATTTATCCCTAGATCATACTTTCTTGATAATATACAATATGGATGTGTGAGTCCCATATAGTATTTCCGGATAAAAGTGGGATATCTTAATTTCTTTCTTTATTTTCGGAATACTTTAATTCACATTTTTATTACATACAATATCCAAATAAAGAAGAATTTTTATATACTAATCTTCGTTCGAATCTATATCTATGTCACCGTCATAAAAAAGTGGGCTACGGCTCATCGTATTCTATTTTATTTAAGAAAAGAAAGATAAAAATTTATTTAAGAAAAGAAAGATAAAAATTGGAAAACGCTTACCTTAATTTAAGAGAAGAATACTGTAACTGTAACCTTTTTTCTATCAATTCATCAATAGAGTACAGTACCCTTAATTAAATGAAAATTTCAAAATAGTAAAAAAGAAATGAGACTGATATGGAATCTGTTAATATAATAAACACTTGAGAAAAAGCCATTTAACTAAGTCCTTTTTTCAATTCTACATGAAGTCGTGGGTATAAAAGTGCCGAATATCGTAGAGTTTTCTAAAAGTATCCGTTGTTTTTGGGGAATAGAATCTAGAATCCACTCGAGAAGAATTAGTAAAGTCTTACAAATATACTAACTCAAATCACAAGGTCTTTTTTGGGGTCAAGTTTTTGATAGATCCTATGTTCAATAAAGTTATTGATGGATCTTACATACCAGAATAAAGTAATTTTTTACTATAATTAAATTACTTAATTGTTTTTCCTTGATCAATGAATTTCTAATAATAATAAAGAAATTGAAATTGCATATTCT